>JASDDO010000028.1:14915211-15515211 GCA_030015575.1 Agapanthus africanus | reverse complement strand
TTTCGATGCGATCCGCAGTCTGCTAGAGGGACAGCAACAACTTTTGAGCCGTCCTGAGGCAGATACACCGGGAATAAAACAGTTCAGAGCTTTGCACCCGAAGCAATTCTCGGGAAAAGGGAGCCCTCTCGAAGCAGAAGAATGGGCGCAAAGTATTGTAGATGATCTGGCCGCAGCTCAAGTGCCAGATAATGCTTGGGTCCGTGTAGCTAAGCTACAGCTCACGGACAACGCTCGAAACTGATGGAAGGCAGAAGAAACCCGTCTGACCCAGCCGATTGAATGGAAAACGTTTCGCGAGAAGTTCGACGCGAAATATTTCCCTGTGACCGCCAGGTTCGCGATGGAACAACAATTTATTCACCTACAGCAAGGATCAATGTGGGAGAAATCTGTAGATGAATATGATGCTGAGTTTACTATGTTGAGCCGGTAAGATCTGTCACAGTAGTTCAATTTCTAATATCACATACTACACAGCTAACACAATCTTTAAACAGATTCGCGGCACACCTGATACCGACGGACGAGATCAGAGCCCGTCGTTTCCAGCAAGGTTTGGACACCGAGATCAAGGCTGCTCTAGCCACCGGGAAGTTTATGACTCATGAGGAAGCCCTAGAAGCTGCCCGCAGTTACGAGGCAGTGATAAAAGAGAGGGGAAGACCTCACTCTGTAGGAGTCAAGCGTCCTGCCAACCAGATGGCAGGTGGAGCCACGTCCAGACCACCCTTCGTGCCGAGGCGACCCGGAGTGCCAACTCATCGTCCTAGTCCAGCTTTTTGCAACTACTGCAAGAGATCTGGGCATGCAGTGAAGGATTGCCGTAGAGCCAACCGCCTTTGCTTGATCTGCGGTTCAGCCACTCATGACATTGGATCCTGTCCTCAAAGGCAGAACTCGGTTGCTGCAACCCGGCCAGCAAACAACTTTCAGCAGCGACCAGCTCTTCCAGCACCTGCTACCAGACTTGCACTACCTGCACCACCTAGAGGACCACAAGCTGCACCACCTCCTCGACAGTTCCATCAAGCACAAAGGAACGTTCAGAGGAATGCTCCTCAAGCCAGGAGGAATGTGCCGAAGCGTCAGGCTTTTATGATGTCTGTTGAAGAAGCTGAGGCTACTGGTCAAGTCATTACTGGTAAATTTCCTTCCCAAATTTATCTTCTAGTTTTGGTTACCTACACACTTTCCCTATACCTGAAACCTATCCCATATACCTTAGGTACAATCCTAGTAGCTTCACTACCTGCACTTGCACTGTTTGATACTGGAGCATCCCACTGCTTTATGTCGCAACGGTTTGTCCAAACCCATGCGATTCCAGTCTCACCGCTTGTATCCTGCTGGAACGTCAGTTCTGGAAATGGTGTTCTAAAGGCAACTATAGGATACAGCATGTGTCCAGTCATCGTCTGCAGTCGAGAATTTTACGCTGACTTCAAGGTACTGGACATACCAAACTTCGATGTGGTTCTAGGAATGGACTGGCTTGGAACTTTTTATGCTACCATCGACTGTCGTCAAAGGAGGGTAGTATTTGAGATTCCAGAACATCCGATCTTTTACTTCAAGAGTGGAGACCGTACATTGGAGCCAAGCACTTACAAAGCAAAGCCAAGGGAAGCAGTAGTAGCAGCAGCTCATGCAGAAGAAGAAACAAGACCGGAGGTAGTTCGAGAGTTCGAGAACGTATTCCCTGACGATATATCAGGTTTGCCTCCTGATCGAGCTCTTGAATTCAGTATTGACTTAGTATCAGGAGCACAACCAGTGATCAAAGCACCATATAGACTAAGCCCAGAAGGTTTGAAGGAAGTACGAACACAGTTGGACGAATTACTGACGAAAGGATGGATTCGTCCCAGCACTTCGAGTTGGGGAGCACCTGTACTACTGGTGAAGAAGAAGGAAGGTTCTTATAGAATGTGCATCGATTATAGAGCCTTGAACGAAGTTACTATTAAGAACAAATATCCACTTCCGCGTATCGACGATTTATTCGATCAGCTAAGTGGATCTTGTGTCTTCTCTAAACTAGATCTTCGTTCAGGTTATCATCAAGTGAAGGTCAAGGAAGCTGATATTCACAAAACAGTTTTCAGAACTCGTTATGGACGTTACGAATTTTTAGTAATGCCATTCGGAGTGACCAATGCACCAGCAATCTTCATGAATCTTATGAACCAAGTTTTCCGGGAGTATTTAGACCAGTTCGTTGTCATCTTCATCGACGACATCCTGGTATATTCAAAGAATCGGAAAGAGCATGCGGAGCACTTACGAATTGTCCTGGAAACTTTACGTCAACATCAGCTTTATGCCAAGTACAGTAAGTGCGAGTTTTGGCTAAAACAGGTTGGTTTTCTTGGACACATCGTATCAGGAGAAGGAATTTCTGTGGATCCAGCAAAAGTCTCAGCAGTCAGCGAATGGCCTACACCAAAGTCAGTGAAGGATATTCGGAGTTTCTTGGGTTTAGCTGGATATTACAGAAGATTCATTGAAGGCTTTTCGAAGATAGCAACACCCCTGACCAAGCTCACACGAAAAGATGAAGAATTTGTGTGGTCAGAAGCATGCGAGCAAGCTTTCGTAGAACTTAAGTCGAGGCTGACTTCTGCACCTATTCTGGTAATACCGGATCAATCTGGAGGATTTGAAGTGCATTGCGATGCATCCGGTAAGGGATTAGGATGTGTTCTACATCAGCACGGTAAGGTTGTGGCTTATGCTTCAAGACAACTGAAGACTCATGAGCGCAATTATCCGACGCATGATCTAGAGTTGGCAGCCGTTATTTTCGCTCTCAAGATTCGGCGCCACTACTTACTTGGTGAACGAGTGAACATCTACACAGATCACAAAAGTCTGAAGTATGTATTTACTCAGAAGGAGTTGAATATGTGGCAGAGAAGATGGTTAGAACTTATGGCGGACTTCGACATCAATTTGCAATATCATCCAGGAAAGGTGAACGTGGTACCTGATGCTCTTAGTCGCCAACCATTAGCAATGAATCTCACCGCCCAGTGGAAGCTTCAGCAAGACCTACATCAGATGGAGATAGAACTAATCATGCCAGGTGATGTTTCAACTTTGATGAATCTACAAGTTCAATCAACTATTGTCAATCAGATCAAAGCAGCTCAAGCCAGCGATGCTAAGTTGCAAAAGATCAGAGAACAAGTGGAGAATGGACTCAGAACAGATTTCATCATCCATGAAGACGGATCTTTGAGATACGGCAGCAGATTATGTGTACCAAAGGGTCCTGTTCGGGAAGAGTTAATGAGAGAAGCTCACAGCTCTCCCTATTCAGTACATCCTGGAGGTACTAAAATGTACAAGGATCTACGTCAGAATTATTGGTGGCATGGTATGAAGCGTGAAGTAGCCAGAAGCGTCGCAAAATGCTTGGTGTGTCAGCAAGTAAAGGCTGAACACCACCGGACTGCTGGATTACTTCAACCGTTACCAATCCCTGAATGGAAGTGGCAGCACATTACGATGGACTTTGTAACTGCTCTTCCTCGCAGCACAAAAGGTAACGATGCGATTTGGGTCAATGTGGATCGACTCACAAAGTCGGCCCACTTCATCCCATTTCGAGTTGGCCAATCAACTGAGACATTAGCAAAGAAGTACAAGGAGGAAATTGTGAGACTTCATGGAGTACCGGTCTGCATTGTCTCCGATCGTGACACCAGATTCCGATCACAATTTTGGCAAAGTCTGCAAGCTAGCTTGGGAACAAGTCTGAACTTCAGCACGGCTTATCATCCACAAACAGATGGTCAGTCGGAACGGACTATTCAGATCTTGGAGGATATGCTCAGAGCATGTATGCTCGACTTCAAAGGATCGTGGGAAGATCACCTGCATCTTGTGGAGTTTTCGTACAACAACAGCTATCAAGCAAGCATAGGAATGGCACCTTTTGCAGCATTATATGGAAGGAAGTGTCGATCGCCATTAAGTTGGGACGACATCGGAGATAGGGAACTTCTTGGACCAGAAATGATAGTAGCGACCGTTGATGTGGTACGTACTATCAGGGAAAGAATGCGCATAGCCCAAGATAGACAGAAACATTGGGCTGATGCGAAGAGGCGACACTTGGAGTTCCAGCCAGGAGAGCATGTATTCTTGAAGATATCTCCGAACCGCGGAGTGATCAGATTCGGAAGACGGGGAAAGTTGAGTCCGAGATACATTGGACCGTTCGATATACTCGAACGAGTCGGTGAAGTGACATACCGATTAGCACTTCCACCCTCATTGGAAGGAGTGCATAACGTGTTCCACATATCTCAACTTAGACGGTATGTGAGTGACCCCAGCCATGTACTTGATCATTCCGAGCTCACAATACAGCCTGATTTGTCCTGTGAACAACAACCTGTGGAGATCCTGGACAGAAAAGTGAAAACACTTCGGAACAAAGAAGTTAATTTGGTCCGGGTGATGTGGAGAAAAGACACTCCAGGAGAATCCACGTGGGAAAGGGAAGATGAGATGCGTGCAAGATATCCGCACCTTTTTGTAAATTAGTCCTCAAATAAAAGTAGTAAATTTCGAGGACGAAATTTTTGTAAGGAGGGAAGATTGTAACGTTTTGAAAATCGTTTCGGTGAATTTTCGAAAAAACGGTAAAATAAGGGGGTTTTCTGTAAAAAGTCAAAATGCAAATATCTTTATTATAAAATTAAATATACGTATTCTAGCTATGTAATTACTAGTATTTGGTGTTTATTGAGCCACTGCTGAAATTTCAAATTTTCTGAAAATCTTTCCGTTTTAAGGTAAAATAGTCAGTATTTTCCGTTTTAACCCGATCGTGATCAAACGTCCATAAAAAAACTTACCGGCACCTAATTTAGCTAAAATAAAGCTAGTGCGCAAACTTTGGGGGTATATGGGAGATTTTGGTTCAGATAAAAATTTTCCCAAATTAAAATATTATTTTAATTAATGGGTGATGTTTGTGCATATTTTTTTTCTTTTAACTGTATTTCCCTCATCCATTTGTCTTGGCCGAATCCTATTTCTAGTGGGCTTCATTTATTTATTTTTTTGTTGAATGTGAGTTGTTAATATTGCATTAAATTATGTTGCTGCAATAATTTATGTTACATGCATTATGGTGTATGCATTAATTTATGTGGATGCATTTTGTTTACTTTTCTTTTGAAAATGGGCTGTCCATTTTCGTTTGGGAGGGGCTGTGAGAATGGTGGGCATTAGTTAGAATATTTATTCTTGCTTTAAGTGATTTGTTAAGAGTTTGTGTTGATTTTTTATTTGGTGAAACATTCTACACTCACATTAAATTAACCTTATCAATTTCTAGTGACCTTTTAAAGCCCCCCACTTCATTGTGGCTGATGTTGGCCGGCCCAATTGGTAATGGATTAATTTATTTGTTGCCATATTAATTTATACACTTCACTTCCTTAAATCTTGCTCCTGCTCTCTCCACTAGAAAATCCCCAGAGAAGCTCTCCCATTCTTTTTCCTTGACTGAGAAAATGGCCGACCCCACTTGTTGTGAGCATGGGTAATTTCGAAATTTGGTTGCTTTAATTAATGTTTGTATTGGTGAGGGATGTGCTGGTGTAACACCCTAGTTCATTCATACCAGTTCTATTTATTGGGTATTTCCTGATTTATTGCTTTTTGGGTGTGAATAGTATAATTGGCATCTGCATTTTTTTAATATAATATATAAAGTCGAATAAAATATTTTAAAAATACCTAGCATGGCCTGCATGATACCCCTAACCCCGTGGTAGCATCCACGCATCTTGTTCTTGTTCCGTTCAGTAAAACGGACTTGTTTGGATGACTACGCACACGTGCGTGCATCCAATCTTGGGGGTATGCATTTTCGTTACCCGGGCATTCATTTTGAATTTTGGATGTCGCATATATTTTTCATATTTTAAAAACGGATTTTTAGACCCGACACGGACGTATTTTGGAGCATTTTTGTTTTAGCCAAAAAACTCAAGTTAACTAATATTATATTCTACAAATCCTACAGAATCTCTTCCTTACCATATAATATTAATTCTTTTAAAAATTATTCCTAACCTAACTTCATCACGTTCTCTCTCCCTTTCTTTATATAATTTATTATTTTTTTTTCTTTAAAAAAATACCCACAACCCGCACAATCCTCTCTCTTTTTCTCTCCTCTCTCTTTCTCTCTCCCTCAAGCATGCAGATCTCTCTCTCTCCCCCTGCCTATCTCTCTCTCTATTATAAAACCCCACGTCTCTCTTTCCCTCCTCTCTCTATCTTCTCTCCTGCTTCCAAACACCAGACCCCCACTGCACTCTCTCTCTCTCTCCAAATACCCATTCTCTGCGCACTCTCCGTGCACGTCGCCGGAGCGACCACCGCCGATATCGTCGACCCCAGCAAGTCCCAGGCCATCCACAGAGCACACTCTATACCTCCAGCGAGCACTTGGAAACTCCGACGTAAAACCCGTGTTTCGATCGAAGCTCGCGCGAACTTGTTCCGCGGCGTACAATGTGCGTTCGCGACATCGTTACAGCCGTGCGACCCCGATACTTTTTCCAGACAAGTATTTACTTGCTTCATGCTATAATAATAGTATTACCCACCTAGATTACAGTCCTCAACAGACCACCACTTTTTAAATTTATTTCCTGCACTATTTCATTACTTTTTCTTCATTCCATGCTCAACGCAGGTCAATAAGAAGTTTTTTTTTTTGTTCTCAACAGTTCTTGGAGTTTTGACCCTCTGTTCATGCTTTGCACACAAACTGTTTGATATAATTCCTAGATCATTCATTTCTCACATGTTACATATTATGCTCTAAATAGATAAATGCATGAATGAATGGATGATTGCTGTTTGCCTGATTCCATCTGGTGATTCATATGCATTGTTTTTTTTTTACAAAGATATATCCTGCCATTAAGAATACAAAGTAATAAGAAGCTCCAGACTTATAAGTGCTAATGGCATCACATTGGACTTTTGTTTTGTTAATCACAGGCAAGTTGGTTCCTTTTCGTCTCTTTTAATAAAGTGACATTAATATAATATACTAATATATTATAATATATTTGCTTAGTGGTATCATATATTATATTTGCTTGGTGGTATCTTACCACTGTTGAGCATTATATTACGTAGTATATTATATAATATACTCATATTAAGCAACACATATGAGTATATTATATAATTAATATGGCATAATATCTCATATTGTAGGTCCAAATTATTTTAGTTCAGGACATGCATGTTAATTCATAACATACAAAGCTTATTGGTAGCATACAATACATATATCATACCCTTGTCATATACACAGTGTTAGTGCGTGTGGACATTGCATTATCGTGCGTGATAGATGTTGGTTTAGGAGTGACGAGTATACCAATGGAAAGTGAATATTCGTGACAGTGATTGATACAGTGGACAGTGATGAAACCGTGCCATTGGCATACTCGTACACAACTAGATCAATATCTTAAATAGTGTAACCTGGGGGAAAAGGGGAAATCAAAGTGGAAAGAGTATCGTATTTAGCGGGACCGTGTTTAGAGGATGATCATTCGAACCGTGATACTTATACGTGTAGGACAGGATCTAGCGATCCGGCTGACAGGGTTATGTCCCGGGCATGTGGGCCGTTGTCTCGGGTATGTACGAGACTCCTGTTAAACATGATCCTCCTTCCACTATCTGATTTCAAACATGACCTAGAGACCGGTAGGAACACATAACATATTCTGCATCATATTGTGACATAGTGATTACTTGCATTATTCTCATACCAGTATTACTTCATTTACCTATTTCATCTGATTAATAATATCATTATTTGTGTCGCTCTGACGACCTGAGTATGCATGCTCAGATCCCGCGGGAGGACCAGCACAGGAGACGGATCTATCCTTTGAGTTCACGGAGATATAGATGGTGTACCTTCTTCATTTACTGCTTTCCATAAAAGAGATTGTGAGATTGAACTTGGTTAGTTATTGTTCTTATTATCTGTAATCTGTGAACAATGAAATTTTTAATGTAATAAATTAGTGATGTGATTCCTTTAATACTGTGCTTTATTTACTGATTACCATGTAATGCTAGAAGCCGAAGTGTGACTACGGCGGGATGATTCCTTGACCGTAGGAGCATGGTTGGCCTAGTCATTCCTCGTTTCCGTATTTTGGGAAGCGGGGCGTGACAGCTGGCCATTCAAATTGGTGAGGGATGTGCTGGCCATTCATTTTGGTTAGGTATTAAATTAAGGGTAGAAATTCCACACTAGATCACCCTCCTTAAATCCAAAGAGCACCAACCTCATTGTCCCCTCTCTCTATGTATGGGCCGAGCCCCTCCCACTGCACCATTTTTCCCCTCCAATGTAAAATACATGTTGCTCACAAATTCATTCCAATGCAACTTCTTTTACCTTCGCCCAATTCTTTGGGTGCCTTGAGACAAGTATTTTCGATGTGCAACCTTTTTGACGAACTTGACGCGAACGTTGTCGAGGCAGCCGTAGCATGCTGAGGACCAAGAGCAAAGACCGAAGGACACGGATCGATCGGTACCTTCGCGTGGATTCCGAGACGACGTAGCGTATCGACTACGGCTTAGCGAGGAGTTTATCAGGTGAGTAGATTTATATCTACGGGGAGAAGTCGGATGGATGGCGTATAGCACCCCCGCAGTCCGAGATGGTGTATACGGATGCGTATAGACACCTATAAATATTATTGTCGTTGGATTATTTATAGATGTTTAAATGGGAATTGGTGGACTTGGATGATTTTGGTTACGGAACCTTAGTGTAGAACTAGTTAGTTTAACTAGAGTAGGCAAGAATTCCAAGTTCGCTAAAAGCCTCGTACTATGTGATTTGTTTCTTAAAGAAAATAAATCTAAGCAAAATGTCTCAACAGTAGTACTTAATTCTAAAGTAGCTGCTTTTATCTCTACTGAATATAATGAAATCTATTATATTATTAAGTCAGGTGAAGTTGAAGCCATCAATTTTAAGAGTAAAAAAAAAATACCACCTTTAGCTAAGCTAAGCCAAATAATAATTTCTTTAAGCTAAGCCAAATAATAATTTCTTTAGGCTAAGCCAAATAATAAATTTCCTTTTGCCCCAAATAACTAATATGATAGTGTTGCATAACTAATATGATAGTACGGTTCATCGTGCACCCGCAGGCTAGTAGTGCGAGATTCAGACCTCCGCAAGGAGCATTCGGTCTCGAAAGGTTTAAAATACGATAATTAAGGAAAGTGATATTTTTGTAAATAAAATATTCATTTAAAAAAAATTAGTTATATGTTTAATTATATATAATTATCATTTAAACATTTATTTTGTTATAAATAAAGTTTACACTTTTTCCTAAAATTCATAGATTAAAAGTTACATTAAAATACCACGAAATTCTAATAAATAATTAATTCTTTTATTAGGATATATTCACTAGAATAACACAAATAAAATTCACATTCATTATAATAATAAAGACGAACATTAAATACTTGAGGTGTATTTTGAAAACTATACAAAGTTACTTTTTACGTAAAACCCCCTCAAGTTTCACAAATTACAATAAGGCCCCTAGCCAATACTAAACTTCAAACTATCTTCTTTTAGTCTGACTCGGGTTAGAGTCCGACTATTTCTGACTTGAATATAATTCAAGTCAATCTATATTCAACCATATTCCAACACAACTTGAATACATGAATCCCTGAATACAGTTAACAACATATACATTTTTGACTGGATCAAACCATGGATATTCATCCGTTATCTCAATATTCCATTTTCCTGATATTACAGTTGCAACATATTACTGATATCATGGTTTTGGTCAGTCACACAATTTACATATTCCATTACTACAACATTGTTAAAACACCACGGGGTTTAAAGGGGTAGATTGGTACGGAAGATGTTAAAAGTGACATGAGGTGGTCAGATTAAGACACCTAACCTATATTCAGTTGCTGTTGTCCCGTGGCATAAACGGTTCCATGTACTATACGTGCCCTTAGTCTCTGGCATATAGAGACTTCCTTCGTGTACACTGGCATCCTTCTGTACCAACTACAAACAACTACGTTAAACAATGTTCTATAACATACTGCAGCATAATACCTTAGAAAATACTTTACTCTGTCACTCTCATTCTTCATTCTTCTTTGGGACTCACCGAGCGATCTGTTCGCTGACGACATTCTATTTCTCTCTTATTTGAATGTCGTCAGGTGCGTTGGACCAAGTTGAGGCCGAGCCTACAAGTGAAGATTTGGAGCAGTTTCAGGAAGACCCAGAGCTCTAGTCTTTGTACTTATCCTTCCAGTATTACCTTTTTATTATTATGCCACTGTTTAGGCATTGCTTTATCATTCCAGTTGTATTTTCATTTCATGCATTGTATGAAGAATGTTATTAATAAAAGTTGCTGTTATTTCAATTTCTTTCGTCTCTTGTGATTATTTTATATTGCTTAGTTACGCTTAGCGTATGTACTTCTGAGTACATACGTAGCGGGCCTCGTCACGTTCACTTCGCCGTATACTGGGAAGCGGGGCGTGACAAAAACAATATAAAAGGAATAAGCAGTATGTTTAATTATCCATCTATCAAAATTAGTTTCACGTCAAACGGGTTTCAGGTTCGCAAGTTATGGCCATTTTATTTTAAGTGTTCACTGCTGGAAATCCAATTTCTGAACTGGAAGTCCGTGTCACAATTTGTATAACCATGATAGATTTTACCTGCCTTACTGTTTACCTGCTTTACTGTTTACATGCTCTACTGATTATTCATAGAGGGATTATTTCTCTCTTTACACCCTTACAGTATTGTAAAGAGAGAAATAATCCATAATTTTGAATCTGATTTCATCCTTTATCTTTATGTCATTCTGGACAGCCCAATTCTTCCTCACTTTCCTCCCATTCGGGTGATTGCTTACGCTTCACGACAGCTGAAGAATTACGAGAGGAACTACCCAACTCATGACTTGGAGTTCGCCGTTGGTATTTGATTTGAGAGTCGAGGCAAGCTCCGCCCCAATTCGTAGGGCCTTTCGAGATTATTGAGCGTGTTGGAAAAGTAGCTTATCGATTGGCTTTACCACCATCTTTGGCGAGTGTTCATGACATGTTTCATGTATCTCAACTCCGTAAGTATATTCGAGATGAGACGCACGTACTAGACCATTCGGAGCTGATAGTAAGGGAAGACTTGACCTATGAAGAGTAATCGATGTCGATTGTTGATCGAAGAGAAGGTTCTCAAGAACAAGGTTTTCCCTCTCGTACTTGTTTCATGGGGGAATCGCTCGCACGGAGAATCGACTTGGGAACGAGAAGACGAGATTCGACAGAAGTTTCCATATCCCTTCTCTTAAATTCATGATTACTTGTCTTTTCTAGTTCCGGAAATTTCGAGAACGAAATTTTTTTGTAAGAGTGGTATGATGTAATACCCAGTTCCTTTTGTACGCCAATATCCGTATTTATATAAAATGTTGCTTAGAAAATTTATTTATTTATATTTATATCTATTTTATTTATTTTAAAATCCTAACCCATACCTGACCCTGTGGTGACTTCCATACTTCTTTTCTCGTTCCGTTTATTGAAACGGACTTGTTTGAATCGCTGCGTGCATTTTACGTGCATCCAATCTTGGGGGTATGCATTTTCGTTACCTGAGCATTCATTTTGAAATTTGGACGTCACATATATTTTTCATATTTTAAATCTGAATTTTTAGACCCAACCCGGGCGTGTTTTGGAGTAAGTTTGTATTTGCCAAAATCTCAAAACGGACGAATATTATATTCCTTAAACTATTATACATAATAAAATTTGTATAACTAAAACTCATCTCACCCTCATTCCTCACGTTCACTCCCTCACAACACATTATTCTCTCTTTCCCTTTACACCTCCCCCACTCATCTCTTTACAACACACACCCTCACACACATTATTCCCTCTTCCTCTTTTTCTCTTTACACCCTCACACATCACTCCCTCTCTTCTTTACAACTCACCCCCACTCATTCCAAATCTCACGTTCCCTCCCTCTCTCCCTCTATAAAATCTACATTCTCGTTATAACAAATCACACTCTCTCAATCTCTCTCACTTCCTCTCTCAATTTTCCCAAAGTCCCTACCTCCTTCTTTCCTTCTTCTTCATCCCGCGACCACGAGAAAACTCGAACCCACGCCCGTACCGCGCCCGTCTCCTGCCCTCGCCGACCGTCGTCGTCAGGCAAGTTTAATACTTGCTTCATGCTATTATACTTTCATTTCGTTTGCGATACTATATTATTATAAGTGTTCGATGCAAAACACGAACTGAAAACACCCTTTAAATTGACGAAAACTAATCACGACTGATGGCCTGAGTGATAATGAATATTGTGTTAAGAGTTGGCTCGAAAATACGGATCCTAACACTGTGAAATCTCATCCCCATTTAGATCCATCGAATCTGTAAATTTCTGTACCTTAATTTTGTAAAAATCATAGTAAATTGATTATACATCGGAATGTTGCGTTCGAGGGCTCATATCGAAGCAGACTCGACAACCTATAACCCCATATAATTTTTAGTCTGTTTATGTTTCAAAAAGATGACGAAAACCGGTTCGGAGTGTGGCTCTGGACTGCAGTCCAGAGCAGCATTGGCTGTCAATTCTCATTTTGCAACACCTTCTCCCTGCCGTATGAAAATGCCATGATGCGGAACCCTATACTATAGCGAAGATAAGTCTGTTATGCAACCACTGAATGTGATTTCATTCGTTTTCACTGTCGTTTACTATTAAAATTATATTTTAAATCAACAGAACCTATGGCTGTCCCAAACAGGGACAGAATGTATACCCCTTTATTGTACAAGGCATAACTTACCATAAACCATGGGTATTATCGATCCGTCTGGCTCGTATCGAAGCCAACTGATAAACCTACAGTAATCCATAGTTCGTCTTTACATTTTGATAAGTTATAACAATGAATACTGAGGCGATTCGCGGCCCTGAACTGCAGTCCGGGGAAACGTTCGTTTGAATACCCGGCCTTGGGAACACCTGTACACCCCTTCCTTAAACTGAAAATGCGCGGAACCTCATATGGTCGCGTAGATAATTTAGTTAGCTAACCCTGAATCTGGTCCCGTGTCGTTTCACCCTAATTTGATATTTAATTTGTATTTTAGAATACCGTGGTGTTCTGCAGTTTCTGCAGTGATCCCTCTTACACCAGCACCTTATACATAACATAACTTTTAATACAGAACTGATATCGATGATCCGTTTGCTGTGTTGGATAGATAACAGTAAAATCTACAATTAGTTTACTGTATCATCGCCTAATTATGCTCCCAACTGGGATTAAAATGTGTTACGAAACGGACTTCGAGTTCAAGAATTGGATTTCCAGTAGTGAACACTTAAAATAGAATGGCCATAACTTGCGAACCTAAAATCCGTTTGACGTGAAACAAATTTTGATAGATAGATAATTAAACATACTTCTTATTCCTTTTATATTGTTTTGCTTAATTCTGCACATATGATTTATAGTAAATTTTGTAAGTTGTTTGACACTGGCTGTTGTGCTTTATTTGTATCATGAATAATTGCATTTTCATCATATCATGTAGTGGTATACCCTCATTGAATAGTGGTTATGAAACATTGATAACCTAGTGATCGTATATATTACCCAGTGATAAGTATTAGTGATTGGATTGTGACAAGCACGTTAGTGTTAAAGCGTGAATGAATAAGTGAAAGTGAATGAATAAGTGAAAGTGAATGAATAAATGGAAGTGATACGTACTTGTACACAATCAGTGACCCTATTATTCTATTTCATTGTCGACGTTTGTGGGATGCGTGTACGTGTGACTATAAGTGGTATGGGACACTTATGGAAGCGCTTGCACGGGTGTCACAGATAAGGCATCCGACACTGCTATTTATCTTAGGTATTAGTCGGGACGTGCTTGATGGAGGTCCTGCCTCCAGTTCTCGCGCAGACTTGTTACGGATCGATTAGTATTTAGGGTTGTGGTTAGCGTTTGATGTAGACCACGGGGTGTGGGGTAGTTTAACTGTGAGTTCAACAGAATCTCGGGAGTCCCATGCCGGCTTATATATTTAGGGAGATATATAAAGATTTACAGGGTATGTGATATACACCGTGATATACATGTTACATGTTGGGCCCGTGGTCCCTTGCCCTTGGGTTCTACCCTTGGGTGGAGGACACTCACGAGTGGTTGACTCTCACACTTGGACTGACGATAGGCTTAGTGACCTGTATAGTGAGACTTAGAGACTGATAGGGATACGGGCATTTATATAACTTCTATACTGTGTTGACATACGTGACATATCGTTCTACTGCTTTACTGCTCCGCTGCATTGATTACTGTACATTCATATTCATGCTGTCATTGATTTACTATTATTCATATTTATTACCACTGTTAGAACTGTCACTTGATTTTATGTATTATATTGCTATTGTGTCGCTTTGACGACCTGAGTATGCATGCTCAGTGTGAGGAGAAGATTTAGCCTGGACCAGATCTTGACGTGCATCACATACTTCTTGACTTACCATTCCGAGTTACATTCGTTTGTTCCACTTCAGGTCAGTCTTTACATTGTTTCTTTCAGTTACTGCATTTCTCATTACCTGCGCACCATTTACTGATTTCCACGTAAAGCTAGAAGCCGAAGTGTGACTACGGCAGGATGATTCCTCGACCGTAGGAGCATGGCTAGTCTTGTCAACCCCTCGTATTCCGTATTTTGGGAAGCGGGGCGTGACACCCCGCTTCCCAAAATACGGAATACGAGGGGTAGACAAGGCCAGCCATACTCCTACGGTCGAGGAATCATCCTCCCGTAGTCACAATTCGGCTTCTAGCTTTACGTGGAAATCAGTAATCAATGCACTGATAATGAGAAATGCAGTCACTAAATCAAAACAGGTGTAAAACTTACCAGATAGAGTCAAAGGAAAGATAGCGCTGAGTCGCTGATCTAGATGTCCGCAATATCCTCAAGGTACGACAGATCCTGATCCGAACTAAATCCACTTCTCACTCTGAGCATGCATACTCAGGTCGTTAGAGCGACACAATAGCAATATAATACATAAAATTAAGTGACAGTTCTAACAGTGGTAATAGATATGAATAATAGTAAATCAATGACATCATGAATATGAATGTGCAGTAATCAATGCAGCGAAGCAGTAAAGCAGTAGAACGATATGTCACGTATGTCAACACAGTATATAAGGTATATAAATGCCCGTATCCCTATCAGTCTCTAAGTCTCACTATACAGGTCACTAAGCCTATCGTCAGTCCAAGTGTGAGAGTCAACCACTCGTGAGTGTCCTCCACCCAAGGGCAAGGGACCACGGGCCCAACATGTAACATGTATATCACGGTGTATATCACATACCCTGTAAATCTCCATAAATCTCCCTAAATATATAAACCGGCATGGGACTCCCGAGATTCTGTTGAACTCACACTTAAACTACCCCACAACCCGTGGTCTACATCAAACGCTAACCATAACCCTAAATACTAATCGATCCGTGACAAGTCTGCGCGAGAACTGGAGGCAGGACCTCCATCAAGCACGTCCCGACTAATGCCTAAGATAAATGGCAGTGTCGGATGCCTTATCTGTGACACCCGTGCAAGCGCTTCCATAAGTGTCCCATACCACTTATAGTCACACGTACACGCATCCCACAGACGTCGACAATGCAATAGAATAATAGGGTCACTGATTGTGTATAAGTACGTATCACTTTCACTTAATCACGGATACACGAACACTAACGTACTTGCCACAATCATCACTAAAATCTAACTCTGGGTAAATGCACGATATCACTAGGTTATCACTGTAATGATATGGGTATGATATGATACGTAAACATTATATGGAGCATGATTAAGGTGTCATAAAATAGCATTCTATCACTTGCACGATTTATCATGGAACGTACGTGTACAGTTTAGCGAAATGATAAAGAGGTAATAATCAGTATGTTCAGTTATCTATCCGTAAAAATTGGTTTCACGTCAATCGGTTTTTGGGTTCACAAGCTACAGCCGTTTCATTTTAAGTGTTCGCTGCTGGAATTTCAGTTCCTGAACTGAATGTCCATTTCGCAACACAGTTTTCACCCTGTTGGGATCAAAATTAGGCGACGCTATAGTTGAAAAAAATTTAGGTTTATCAGTTAGATTTCCAACGCACCATACGTATCATCAATATCAGTTCTGTATTAAAAGTTATGCTATGTACAAGGTGCTGGTGTAAGAGGGATCACTGCAGAAACTGCAGAACACCACGGTATTCTAAAATACAAATTAAATATCAAATGAAGGTGAAACGACACGTGACTAGATTCATGGGTTAGCTAACTAAATTATCTATGCGACCATATGGGGTTCCGCGCATTTTCAGTTTAAGGAATGGGTGTACAGGTGTTCCCAAGGCCAGGTATTCACACGAACGTTACCCCGGACTGCAGTTCAGGGCCACGAATCGCCTCAGAATTCATTATTATAACTTATCAAAATGTATAGATGAACTATCGCGTACTGTAGGTTTATCAGTTGGCTTTGATACGGGCCCTAGCACTCTGAGATCCGATATATAGATAATTTATTATGATTTTAACTGTTCAGCTCGTCCGAAAAAATCAGATTTCACAAGGGTTATTGGGTTGTCAAATTACGGTTAAAACGATATTGATAAAATAGCTATAGCATGTTAAGCAAGTGAGGGGAGTTCACTTGCCTCGATGACGATATCACGGAGTTGATGGATTGGTCGGACGCTGTAATGCACGTCACGGATGCGGAAGTGGTCGTTGCGACAAAACCGGGGCTCGCGAGCCTTGGAACCGTAGTGGCGTGGCCTCGAATTCTTGCTTTTGGATTGGCTACAACTCGCATGGATCGACGTCGGCGGCGGTACTTGAAGGCTCCGAGTTCGCAGAGATGAGGCCGTCGATGGTGTGAGGGTGTAAAGAGAAAAATAGGAAGAAGGAATAATGTGTGTGAGGGTATGTGTTGTAAAGAGAGGAGTGGGGGAGGTGTAAAGGGAAAGAAAGAATAGAGAGAATAATGAGGGAGTGAACCTGAGGAGGAATGAGGGTGAGATGAGTTTTAGTTATACAAATTTTATTATGTATAATAGTTTAAGGAATATAATATTCGTCCGTTTTAAGATTTTGGCAAATACAAACTTACTTCAAAACACGCCTGGGTTGGGTCTAAAAATTCAGATTTAAAATATGAAAAATATATGTGACGTTCAAATTTCAAAATGAATGCTCAGGTAACGAAAATACATACCCCCAAGATTGGATGCACGTAAAATGCACGTAGCGATTCAAGCAAGTCCGTTTCAATAAACGGAACGAGAAAAGAAGTACGGATGTCACCACAAGGTCAGGTATGAGTTAGGATTTTAAAATAAATAAAATAAATATAAATATAAATAAATAAATTTTGTAAGCAACATTTTATATAAATACGGATATTGGCGTACAAAAGGAACTGGGTATTACAGCGGAGCATGATTCCAAGGATCGGAGCATCATTCCGATGAGCAGAGCATGATTCCAGGGATCGGAGCATCTTTCCGAAAGGCGGAGCATAATTCCAGGGTTGGAGCATCATTCCGAAGGGCGGAGCATAATTCCAGGATCGGAGCATCATTCTGAAGGATTGGAGCATCATTCCGATTTGCGGAGCATAATTCCAGGGTCGGAGCATCATTCCGAAGGATCGGAGCATCATTCCGATTTGAGGAGCATAATTCCAGGGTCGGGGCATCATTCCGAAGGATCGGAGTATCATTCCGATTTGCGGAGCATAATTCCAGGGATCGGAGCATCATTCCGAAGGGCGGAGCATCATTCCAGGAGATCGGAGCGTCATTCTGATGAGCGGAGCATGATTCCAGGGTTCGGAGCATTATTCCAAAGAGCGGAGCATGACTCCAGGGTTTGGAGCATCATTCCGAAGAGCGGAGCATCATTCCAGGGGGATCAAAGCATCATTCCGATGAGCGGCAGACATTCTGACCGAAGCATAATTTCGATGCAGAGGTTGATTCCCAGGAGAAACATAATTCCGATAGGGAAGGCAAATACTTCGAGGCGAAGCATGATTTCGACACGGGGTACATTCTGAGACGGAGCATGATTCCGGCGTAGAGCTTGTTGGTTGACTTGATTCCGAGACGAAGCATAATTTCGACAGGGAAGGCGGGTACACCGAGGCGAAGCATCATTTCGACACGGGGTACATTCTGAGATGAAGCATGATTCCGACGCAGAGCTTGCTAGTTGACTTGATTTCGAGACGGAGCTTGATTCCGACGAGGAAGGCAGGTACACCGAGGCGAAGCATCATTTCGATACGGGGTGCATTCTGAGACGAAGCATAATTCCGACGCAGAGCTTGTTGGTTGATTTGATTCCGAGGCGGAGCATAATTCCGGCAGGGAAGGTAGATATCCCGAGGCGAAGCATGATTTCGACACGGGGTAAATTCTGGGACGGAGCATGATTCCGCCGTAGAGGTTGTTGGTTTGATTTGATTTGGGTTGACATCAGCATCGCTACACTGGAATATGGTACCAGGAGCGAATCATCATTTTGCCATGAGTGGATTTGAAGATTTGGCTTTGGTTTGGCATCTGCATTGCTGCACTGGAATAATACCAGGAGCAACTCATCATTTGCCCCAGGAGGATTTGGGAATTGGTTTTTGCTTGGCATCAGTATCGCTATACTGGAATATGGTAGCAGGAGCGAATCATCATTTGCGCTTGCTTATTAGGAAACAATGGCTTAGGAGACAGGTTTTAGGTCCCTATCACCTAAGACTTTTCAATTTTATGGGTCGTAAGGGTCCCATAAAAGCATTTTCTCCCTACGAGTCGTAAGGATCCCGCAGGTGTATTTTCTTCTTAAGAGTCATGAGGACTCCTAAGTGTGTTTTTCCTTTTTGAGTCGTAAGGATCCCATAAAGGTTTGTTCTCCTCATGTATCGGGAGGACACATGAATGGGTCTTCTCAATGGAGTATAATTCCAAGGGCGGAGACCAACCGCGTAACTAGTGATTACGGTGGGGCATGGGTATGATGAGATTTATTTGAGCCCGTAGATTGTATACGGTAGTCAATTTGGGGACTGGCTGTAAGGCCGGAAGAATTTTGGGAAACTGGATTTTGGTTGGCGTCTGCATCGCTGCACTGGAATATGGTACCAGGAGCGACTCATCATTCGCCTTTTTTTTGTTTTTTTTGTTTTTTTTGTTTTACCGCGATTGCTCTATCATTTTAGCCTTTTTTTATCGCGAAGATCGCGATTGCCCTATCATTTCGGCTTTTATTCGCGGTTGCCTCATCATTTCGGCTTTATTTTCATCTTTATTTTACTCGCTGATTTTTATTGCGAGTTGCCCCATCATTTCGGCTTTTCTTTATTTTTCTTTTATTTACACATTTTTTTGTTTATATATATATATATATATATATATATATATATATATATATATATATATATTGCATTCCCAGTTTAACGACTTAGGGGTCGTCTGTTCCTAATTTAGTGACATGGTGGTCAATTATTCCCAGTTTAAAGACTTGGTGGTCTATTATTCCCAGTTTAATGACATGGTAGTCTATTGTTCCCAGTTTAATGACGTGGTGGTCGATTGTTTTCAGAGAAAGGCAGATGTCTGAGAGAATCAGTTTCACGAAGAATTTCGGTCTCCGTTTGTATGAAATTGGCTGTCGCAACTGGACTGTTTGTTAACACGTCTTTAGACAGTTCTATCTCTCCTGCCTTATATTGCTTTTCGACCCAATCTTTGAAGACGAAGCAGTCCTCAATGGCATGACCTATCACTCTGTGATAGGGGCAGTATTTGGGGTCGTCGGTCATATTCGCTTCCTGCTGCCTTTTTGACTCTGGCAGTTGTAGACCGTTCTTCAGGGCGTCTTTGAATATTTTACGGATTTTGTCCCTTCTGAAGGAATAGACCTTATCTAGCTTCTCTTTGAGTGGAGATTCTCCTCCCTCTCCGAACATTGGCTTCCGAAGCTGGTTGGCATTAGGGCCGCTTATCCCTCGCTTATTTCGGTTAGCCGAAGTATTAAAAGATTCAGTATCGTCAGAACATCCGCCTTTGCGATTTTCGTCTTTTCGGTTTCTCCAGGATCTATTGTTATTTTGGGAGTCAGAGGAGAACTCCTGCTTTGAGCGCTCCAACATCTGGATTTTTTTGGTCAACTCTTGGAACGTTTTGAGACCCGCGGTACATAGAATCGGGGCCATCCAATTGTTGAGATTTCCGACGAGGAGATTGACAGATTGGTCCTGCTCTATCGGCGGTTCGTATTTGACGGAGAGATTGCGCCATCGGGTTATAAAATCCGTGCTGCTTTCGTTGTTCTTGGGCTTGGTCCTTACTAGCTCGGCAATGGTGATCTTATCGCTGACGCTCATGAATCTTTGTCGAAACAAAGATTCCATTTGGACGAAAGTGGTAACAGAGCCATCCGGTATGCTCGCGTACCAGTCGAAAGCAACATCGGTCAAGCTATTAACGAACTGGCGAAGGAGAAGCGCATCATTGCCTCCAGTATTCCCACACGAGGCTTTGAAGTGGGCGATGTGTTGATTCACATTTCCTGTCCCATCAAATCTTCCGAATTTGGGGATGACATAGCCGCTAGGAAATTCTACCAGATCATACTGAGTAGGATATGGTCTCCCACTACTGCTGATATCCTTTTGCGCTTCGGCTTCGGCCACCAATGTTTTGACTTTGTTGGCAACCAAATCCATGATTTGATCTTGAGTTAGCGGGCTACTATCATCGGTAGCCAAGACATTTCTTGAGATAGGATGTGACTGATTTTCATGCGGTCCGTCCACCTTTGGATTTGAGAGAATAGGCGTCGGCTGTCTCGGGACACCATTTCCCGGTTCATGAGCAGAGCCCTGCGCTTGATTGGGCGACTGAGAGGCAAGTTAGGCCGTAAGCCGTAAAACAACATTTGTCAAGTCATTGATTTTTGAGTAGAGCTTGGCCATCTCCTTGTCTTTGCTTCTGAGCTGTTTTCGGAGCTCTTGGAGAAGTTGCTACTCTGCGATCTTAGGATGGAAAGTTGGCTCATCTTCGCTTTCCGAGCCCGACTCCTCATGAACTGAGGGCTCTCTTTGCCTATCAGCCTCATCGAGGAGGTTTTCATCATCCAGCGGAGGCGGCTGTTCTTGGGAAGCGGCAACCATATTCAAGCCAGATTGTATTTGAGATGTGGTGGCCCCGTCCTTGCTCTTGCTGCGCGTGCCCACCACGTAGACAGTGTGGACCACATACTCAGCAATTTCCTCATCTTCGGCGGGGTAACCATGTTCTTCGAACCTCATGAGGTTCAGCCTAGTAGGAGCCCTAGCCCTTTTGTTGGCTCTGTATCTGAGCCTTTTCTGTATTAGCTTCTGAATTTTAAGGGCTTGGCGGGCATCCATTCCCTGGGAAGCCACCGTGAGTTGATTAGCGGGGAGCTTAGAGAAGACACCCGATCCAGCAGTTGTTAGGGACACCGCCGGAGCTTGCTCAAGGCGCGTTGTAGCTTTGTTGGTGTTGATGGCCTTGCCCCCAGCTGGGGCCAAGGAAAGTCGTTCAGACATCGACTTGCATTTGGGTTGGGGCGCACTCGAGATCACCACATTTGGTCTCCTGCCTTTCGAGACCGGTTTGTCCACCACCGGGGCTTGAGGAGCTGGAATGGCGTTAGCTGACACGAACAGGATAGAGCCGAATGGTAGCGGCGGCTCTTCCCATTGTCGCCCGAGACTGGCCGGGAGGACCGTCCTGGAGTCCATCTTCATCGTGTAGAAGATGGGAGCTGAGTTCATCTTCGGAGACATTGTTGAAATGTGATTGCTTGAAAATCCTGCATGAAAGAGCATTATTTTAGTATAAATATAGATATGTATATTGATTGAGTTCGCATGAAAGTTTATCCCGAAATATGGGAGGAGAGATAAGGTCCCACCGAGCGTGCCAGAATCTGTAGGGTGTTTTTCGTCACCCCATTGAGATGGGAATACGCACGCGCTGGTCAGGCGTACTACAGATTCCCCCTGCCTAGGGTAGGCCGGGGTTTATTAATTGTGGGGATCCGAATCTCCGGCAGCCGCGGACTAAGCTGACGTTAATTACCCCTCGCCTTTTGGGCGAGGGAACCTCCGATTGACGGGTTAGACTGGTCATGCGAACTCAAATGCAGTGTACGTGCGTGTTGTTTTGGAAGGGGGTTTTGGATATATCGGGAGCCACGCAGAGTTTTTACGGGGGTCCCGCTACCCGAATAGCGGGCTGGGGGTCAAGGGGGATAGCAGCCCCTTGCGTGGTGCGGAGCAGCGCCCCGTTAGAAATTTTTTTCTAACAGGGACAGTGTCGTGGAGCACGTGTGTGTGCAAATATGTATACATATGTATATGTATATGTATGTACATAAAAATAGGGGAAAAGGCATCCAAGGGATGCGTGGGGCCAGCCCCTTGAGCGCTGTGCGTTTAGGTGCTGTACGCTCAGGCGCAAGCACGCCATGTGTCGACACGTGGGCGCCTTGCGCTCGGGTGCTGGGCGCTGGAGCGCAAGCGCGCCACGTGGGCGCCTTGCGCTCGGGCGCAATCCGTTGGAGCGCAAGCGCGCCACGTGTCGGCACGTGGGTGCCTTGCGCTTGGGTGCAATCCGTTGGAGCGCATGTGCGCCACGTGTCGGCACGTGGGCGCCTTGCTCTTGGGCGCAATCCGCTGGAGCGCAAGCGCGCCACGTGTCGGCACGTGGGCACCTTACGCTCGGACGCAAAGCGCCGGAGCGCAAGCGCGCCACGTGTCAGCATGTGGGCGCTTTGCGCTCGAGCACAGGGCGCTGGGGCGCAAACGCGCCACGTGTCGGCACGTAGGCGCTTAGCGCTCGAGCGCTTTGGCGCCGGCGAGAAAAAGGGGGCTTTTAGTCCGAGAACTAGAAGCTATGCTTCAGAAAGGAAATTTCTATTATATATATATATATATATATATATGGAGTTAAACTCCAAGGATGTTTTGAAGCTGATGAAGGGGTTCTTCCTCCACCTTCTCTGTTGGATGGATCTTGAAGATC
Source organism: Agapanthus africanus (assembly GCA_030015575.1). NCBI lineage: Eukaryota > Viridiplantae > Streptophyta > Magnoliopsida > Asparagales > Amaryllidaceae > Agapanthus > Agapanthus africanus. The sequence goes on along the minus strand of JASDDO010000028.1, from coordinate 15,491,918 downwards.
AAGAGATGTGAGATTTTAAAAATCTATTCTTTTTGAAAGCTGGTGGTAGATCCAAGTTCCCCTCTATGGGTTTTGTGGTTAAAAACTATTTAGTTTTGCAAAAGGAAGAATAAAACTCTTGATTTAATTCAAAAGAAAGAATAAGGTTTGAAACTTTCAGAAAAGGAAAAGAGGCACAAACCTTAGGTTTTTTTTGAGAGAATGAAAAGTTCATTCTTTATTCATCATCATGTTGTCTTTTATAGGCTTACATATTTACATATAGCCCCTTGGGCTTTGCAAAATGGCATTTTGCCCATCCCATGGCTCATGTGCCATTTCTTTTTGCACATAAGTCATCGGCTTTACAAAAATTTGGCTTTATGCCCATTTTGTATACATTCATGTATAAAAAATTACATAAAAATTATTTATTACATATCTATATTTTTGGCATGGAGGAGCCTGGCCGCAGGCTTGACTTGGGCATAGGCTCGCTTGACCTGGGCTTGGGCCCACCTGGCTTGGGGTTGACCTTGACTTTGACTCGGTCAACCGGGGGTGCAAATTTTGACCCCAACAATATATATATATATATATATATATACACACACACACAGAATAATAAGTGCTCCTTTCTGAGAGTACAACTCCCATTGCAGGGACCAAGTCTCTTTTGCTGCTCGAGCGCCCACGTGCTGACACGTGGTGCGCTAGCGCTCAAAGCGCTAACGCTCTTGCGCCCAGAACGCTAGCGCCCGAACACCCACGTGCTGACACGTGGCGCGTTAGCGCTCAAAGCGCTAGCGCTCTTACTCTCAGAGCGCTAGCGCCCGAGCGCCCACTTGCTGACACGTGGCGCGCTAGCGCTCTTGCGCTCAAAGCGCTAGCGCCCGAGCGCCCACGTGCTGACACGTGGCGCGCTAGCGCTCTTGCGCTTACCCACGCGCAATCAGGAAAGACCTGTCAGAGGAGCGCGGCGAAACGAGCGCTTCTTGCTGTTTCGCTAGCGCCCACATGCTGACACGTGGCGCGCTAGCGCTCAGTACGCTAGCGTCCACGTGCTGACATGTGGCGCGCTAGCGCTCTTGTGCTCAAAGCGCTGGCGCTGGCCCCACGCATCCTTTGGATGCCTTTCGCCCCTTATATACACACACACACACACATACACACACATATGTATACATATGTACACACACATACTCCACGACACTGTCTCTGTTAGAAAAAAATTTCTAACGGGGCGCTACCCCGCACCACGCAAGGGGGCTGCTAGCCCCCTTGACCCCCAGCCCGCTATCCGGGTAGCAGGACCCCCGTAAAAACTCTGCTAGGCCCCCGATATATCCAAAACCCCTTCAAAACATAACACTGCATATTGAGTTCGCATGACCAGTTTAACCCGTCAATCAGAGGTTCCCTCGCTCCAAAGGCGAGGGGTAATTAACGTCAGCTTAGTTCGCGGCTGCCGGAGATTCGGATCCCCACAATCATTAAACCCTGGCCTACCCTTGGCAGGGGGAATCTGTAATGCGCCTGACAAGTGTGCGCGTATTCCCATCTCAATGGGGTGACGAAAAACACCCTACAGATTCTGGCACGCCCGGTGGGACCAATCTCTCCTCCCATATTTCGGGTTAAACGTTCATGCGAACTCAATCAATATACATATCTATATTTATACTAAAATAATGCTCTTTCATGCAGGATTTTCAAGCAATCACCTTTCAACAATGTCTCCGAAAATGAACTCAGCTCCCATCTTCTACACGATGAAGATGGACGCCAGGACGGTCCTTCCGGCCAGTCTCGGGCGACAATGGGAAGAGCCGCCGCTACCATTCGGCTCTATCCTGTTTGTCTTGGCTAATGCCATCCCTGCACCTCAAGGCCCGGTGACAGAGAAGCCGGTCTCGAAAGGCAAGAGGCCAAATGTGGTGGTCTCGAAGATGTCCCAACTCAAACGCAAGTCGGTGTTTGAACGACTTTCTTTGGCCCCAGCTGGGAGCAAGGCCATCAACACCAGCAAAGCAACAAGGCATCCCGAGCAAGCTCCGGCGGTGCCCTTGACAACTGCTTGATCGGGTGTCTTCTCTAAGCTCTCCGCTAATCAACTCACAGTGGGTTCCCAGGAAACAGATGCCCGCCAAGCCCTTAAAATTGAGAAGCTAAGGCAGAAAAGGCTCAGATATAGAGTCAACAAAAGGGCTAGGGCTTCTGCTAGGCTGAACCTCATGAGGTTCGAGGAACAGGGTTACCCCGCCAAAGACAAGGAAATGGCTGGATATGTGGTCCACACTATCTACATGATGGGCACGCGCAGCGAAAGCAAGGATGGGGCTACCATATCTCAAATCCAATCTGGCTTGAATGTGGTTGCCGCTGCCCAAGAACAGTCGCCTCCACTGGATGAAGAAAACCCTCTCGATGAGGATGATAGGCAGAAAGACCCTTCGGTCCATGAGGAGTCTGGCTCGGAAACCGAAGATGAGCCAATTTTCCGTCCCAAGAACGCAGAGCAGCAACTTCTCCAAGAACTCCGAAAACAGCTCAGAAGCAAAGACAAGGAGATGGCCAAGCTCTACTCAAAGATCGACGACTTGACAAATGTCGTCTTACGGCTTACGGCCCAACTTGCCTCTCAGCCGCCCAATCAAGCGCGGGGCTCTGCTCATGAACCGGGAAATGGTGTCCCGAAACAGCCGACGCCCATTCCCTCAAATCAAAAAGTGAGCAGACCGCATGAAGATCAGTCGCATCCTGTCTCGGGAAATATCTTAGCGGCCGATGACAGCAACCCGCTAACTCAAGATCAAATCATGGATTTGGTTGCCAATAAAGTCAAAACATTGGTAGCCGAAGTCGGAGAGCAAAAAGATGTCAGCAGTAGTGGGAGACCATATCCTGCTCGGTACGATCTTGTGGAGTTTCCCACTGGCTATGTCGTGTCCCCAAATTTGAAAGGTTCGATGGGGCGGGAAATGCGAACCGGCACATTGCCCAACTCAAAGCATCATGCGCAAATACTGGGGGTAATGATGCGCTCCTTCTCCGTCAGTTTGTTAATAGCTTGACGGATGTTGCTTTCGATTGGTATGCAAGCATACCAGATGACTCGATCATGACGTTCACTCAGATAGAATCCATGTTCAAGTAAAGGTTCATGAGTGTCAGCGATAAAATCACCATTGCCGACCTCGTAAGGACAGAGCCAAAGAACAACGAAAGCAACATGAGTTTTATAGTCCGATGGCGCAATCTCTCTGTCAAATGCGAACCGCCGTTGGAGTAAGACCAATCCGTCAGTCTTCTTATAGAAAATCTAAAAGACTGGATGAAACCTTTCCTGTGCACCGCAGGCCTTAAAACATTCCAAGAGCTGACCAAAAAGGTCCAAACGTTGGAACGCTCAAAACCTGAGTCCACTCAGGATCTTCAGTTCACAAACAGACCGAAGTCTTGGAGGGACGACAACCGAAAAGGCGGAAATTCTAACAGCACCGATTCTCTAAATAAGCAGAGAGTGGGCGGAGCCAAAACTAACAAAACTCGAGAGCCAACTTTGGAGGAAAGAAGAAATAAGATCTACTCATTCCGAAGGGACAAGGTCCACAAAATTTTTAAAGATGCTCTGAAGAATGGCCTGCGGCTATCAGAACCAAAAAGGCTAAGTGAAGCGAACAAGATTAATCATCCCAACTTTTGCCCATACCACCGAGTGCTGGGACACACTATTGAAGACTATTGCATCTTCAAGGATTGGGTCGAGAAACAATACAAGGCGGGAGAAATATCATTGTCCCTTGGCGTGTTAACAAACAATCAAGCTGCGACCGCCAATTTCATACAAACAGAGACCGAAGTCCTTCAGGGACCTGATTCTCTCAGACGTCTTCCTTTCTCTAAAAAGAGCGGACCAAGGCAAGAAGCTAAGATCCAAGCGAGCAACATTGCCAATGAAGAAGCAATAGACAGGTACACAACCCATACGGTTTATATGATGGAGCTCAGAGGAAAAAGTCCTCCTACGCCTTATAACCATAACAATGACGCAATTGTTGCCATCCAACATCGGCCCGATCCAAATGATGAAGAGCCCGCTCAGGCCATTGAGCTAAAGGAACCTGTGGTTCATGCTGAGTCAAGTTCAGGCGGTAGGGATGACCTCGTTGTCATATCCGGAACTATAGAACAAGCATTATTCCAATGGCTTCAAAGGCAACTTCAGGACAGGGATGAGAAGATGGCCAAGGTCCATTCTAAAGTCGACGAACTGACAAATGTCGTGGCGGATCTCACGACCCAAGTCGCCCGATTGCAATTACAGCAAAATCAAATTTTGGTTCGTGAGCTAGGTATTGATATCCGGAAGTAGCCGATCGATGCTCCCTCCAGCCCGAGAGCGGAACACCTTTGTGAAAAACGGACGCGATCAGCCTCCAGTCCCTCCGATACGTACACTGGACGTGGTAAGCGGACAGTAAGCGAACCAAAGACTTATCGTCCTCAGGGTCCAGCATCCGTAAGGGCACCTCCTCCAATGGAGAGAAAGAAGAAAGTATACTCCTTCAGGAGGGATAAAGTCCGCGAAATATTCGTGAACGCCTTGAACAACGGTCTTCAACTGCCTATTCCGAAGAGGCCTCAGGAGATGAACATGACCGGCAATCCCATATACTGCCCATATCATAGAATTGTGAGCCATATCATTGAAGACTGCTATGTTTTTAAAGATTGGGTGGAGAACCAATACAAACTCGGGAAAGCTTCACAGTCGTCAGATGAACTGACAAGCCACAGAGCTACGGTCATCAACATAGCCCCGCCAAGATCAAAATTTGAGGAGCTAGGATAAGTAAACCACTGACCACCACGCCGTTAAACTGGGAACGACAGACCATCAATTCTTTAAACTGGGAATAATTGACCACCACGTCACTAAACTGGGAACAGTCGACCTCTATGTCGTTAAACTGGGAATGTAAAAAAAATGTGTGTAAATAAATAAAAAAAAAAGGATGTGTAAATAAATAAATAAAAAGAAAAGCCGAAATGATGGGCAACTCGCAATAAAAATCAGCGAGTAAAAATAAAAATGAAAATAGAGCCGAAATGATGGGGCAACCGCGAATAAATAGCCGAAATGATAGGGCAATCGCGACCTTCGCGATAAGAAAAGCTGAAATGATAGAGCAATCACGGTAAACAAACAAACAAAATAAAAGCGAATGATGAGTCGCACCTGGTACCATATTCCAGTGCAGCGATGCAGACGCCAACAAAAATTCAAATCTCCAAAATTCTCCCAGCCCTACGGCTAGTCCCCAAATTGACTGCCGTATACAATCCACGGGCTCAAATAATTCTCATCATACCCATGCCCCACCGTAATCACCAATTACGTGGCTGGTCTCCGCCCTCGGAATTATGCTCCGTTGGGAAGACCCACTCATGTGTTCTCACGATACATGAGGAGAACAAAACTTCGTGGGATCCTTACGACTCACGAAGGAAAAACACACTTGGAAGACCCCACGACTCCTAAGGAGAAAATTCATGTACGAGATCCTTAAGACTCGTAGGGAGAAAATTCTTTAATGGGACCCTCACGGCCCATAAAATTGAAAAGCCTTAGGTGATAGGGATCTAAACCTGTCTCCTAAGCTATCGCTTCCTAAATCCCAAGTGGAGAATGATGAGTCGCTTCTGGTACCATATTCCAGTGCAGCGATGCAGACGCCAACCAAATTCCTAATCCCAACGGCGAATGATGGGTCGCTCCTGGTACCATATTCCAGTGTAGCGATGCAGACGCCAACCAAATTCCAAATCCCAACGGCAAATGATGAGTCGCTCCTGCTACCATAATCCAGTGCAGCGATGCAGACGCTAACGTCCCGAAATGTTTTCGGCCCTACGGTCTGGATCATACATCGTGCAAAACCGTATACAATCCACGGGCGTAAAACGATCCCAATCTCTCCCAAGTCCTACCGGCGAGACTACATTCAGAGTCCCACCGACGGGGAAGATTCAAAAAAAGAAGAAGAGAAAGAAAAAAGGTATGTCCACAAGCAAAATGGGCATTGATGAAAACCCGAAAGGGCTCCGTGAGTAAAAACAGCAGGACTGCCGGCGAGTTTGTGAAAACCCGAAAGGGCGCAAACTCGTGAAAAGGAGATGAAATGCACTCGCAAAATCCTCTCAACTTTGTGGGGAGAAAACTCCCGCGTGAGATCCTTACGACTTACAAAGGAGCAACACACTTGGGGGTCCTCACGACCTAAGGAGAAAACACACCTACGGGATCCTTACGACCCGTAGGGAGAAAATGCTTTGTGAGACCCTTACGGCTCATAAAATTGAAAAGTCTTAGGTGATAGGGACCTAAAGCCTGTCTCCTAAGCCATCGCTTCCTGATAAGCAAGTGCAAATGATGATTCGCTCCTGGTACCATATTCCAGGGTAGCGATACTGATGCCAAGCAAAAACCAATTCCCAAATCCTCCCAGGGCAAATAATGAGTTGCTCCTGGTATTATTCCAGTGCAGCAATGCAGATGCCAACCAAAACCAAAATCCCCAAATCCTCTCATGGCAAATAATGATTCGCTCTCGGTACCATATTCCAGTGTAGCGATGTTGATGCCAACTCAAATCAAACCAACCAATTCCAACATCGACCTCTGCGTCCAACACAGACACTCCGTACCGGGGAAACGTCACAAACAGACACTCCGTCTCGGAGAAACGTCCAACACCGACACTCTATAAAGGGCGAAACGTCCGACAATAGACACTCCGTCTCAGGGACACGTCAACCAACCGACACTCCGCTTCGGGGAAACGTCGATCAGCGACACTCCGTACCGGGGAAATGTCGACCAGCGACACTTTGTACGGGGAAACGTCCGACAGCGACACTCCGTGCCGGGGAAACGTCAACCAGCAGACACTCCGCTTCGGGGAAACGTCGACCAGCGACACTCCGTGCCGGGGACACGTCAACCAGCCGACACTCCTTGCCGGAGACACGTCAACCAGCCGACATTCCGCTTCGGGGAAACGTCGACCAGCGACACTCCGTGCCGGGGAAACGTCGACCAGCGACACTCCGTGCCGGGGAAACGTCAAGCAGACACTCCGTGTCGGGGACACGTCAACCAGCCGACACTCCGCTTCGGGGAAACGTCAACCACCGACACTCCATCTCGGGGGAACATCAAACAGACACTCCGTCTCGGGGATACGTCAACTAGCCGACACTCCGCCTCGGGGAAACATCAAGCAGACACTCCGTACCGGGGGCACATCGACTACAAACACTCCACCTCGGGGAAACGTCGACCAGCGATACTCCGTGCCGGGGGCACGTCTACTAAATCACTCCGGGTCAGGGAAACGTCTACCATGAACACTCCGTCTCGGAGACGCGTCAAGCGTCGACCGTCCATGTCGTAAAAAGGGCAGTGCATCCTAAAAAGTGGGAACCAAAGAAAGTCGCCTCCACATGAAAGAAGATCTATCAATTTCATGCACACGACCCACATATGTGGTGTGCATTTATTGATGGGGGCACTTTGTTGGGGTCAAAATTTGCATCCCGGTTGACCGAGTCAAAGTCAAGGTCAACCCCAAGCCAGGTGGGCCCAAGCCCAGGTCAAGCGGGCCCATGCTCAAGCCAAGCCCGCGGCCAAGCCTCCCCACGCCAACAACAAAATCATGTAATAAATAATTTTATGTAATTTTTTATGTATGAATGGGTATAAAGCCAAATTTTTGTAAGCCCATGGCTTATGTGCAAAAAAAAACGGCACATGAGCCATGAGATGGCTAAAATACCATTTTTGTAAAGCTCATGGGGCTATATGTAAAGTGTATAGCCTATAAAGGCCAAGATAATGAAAATATCTCAACTTTTCTCTCTCCAAAGAAAAATCTAGATCTGTGATCTTCTCTTTCCTCAAGGTTCTAAACCTTTCTCTTTTTTTTAATTAAATCAAGAGTTTTACTCTTCCTTTTCCAAAACTAAATAGTTTTTCACACAAAACCTACAAAGGGGAACTCAGATCTGCCATCAGATCTCAGAAAGGAGAGATTTTTAGAATCTCATATTTCTTGATCTTCAAGATCCGACCAACAAAGGAAGAAGAAAGAGACTCATCTCCAGAAACCCCACTTTGGGGAAGAACTAGGGCTCAAGGGGAAAAGCACTTCATCAGCTTCAAAACATCTTAGTAGTTTAACTCCTCATATATATATATATATATATATATATATATATATATATATATATATATATATATCCAGAATAATAAGCGCTCCTTTCTGGGAGTACAACCTCCATTGCAGGGACCAAGTCCCTTTTGCTGCTCGAGCGCCCACGTGCTGACAAGTGGTGTGCTAGCGCTCTTGCGCCCAGAGCGCTAGCGCCCAAGCGCCCACGTGCTGACACGTGGCGCGCTAGTGCTCAAAGCGCTAGCGCTCTTGCGCTCAGAGCGCTAGCGCCCACGTGCTGACACGTGGCGTGATAGCGCTAGCGCCTATGTGCTGACACGTGGTGTGCTAGCGCTCAGTGCGCTAGCACTCTTGTGCTCAAAGCGCTAGCGCCCACATGCTGACACGTGGCATGCTAGCGCCCAAAACGCTAGCGCCCGAACGCCCACGTACTGACATGTGGCGCGCTAACGCTCAGTACGCTAGCCCCCACGTGCTGACACATGGTGCGCTAGCACTCTTGTGCTCAAAGTGCTGACGCTGGCCCCATGCATCCTTTGGATGCCTTTTCCCCCCATTTTATATATATACATATGTATACATATATACACACACACATACTCCATGACAATGTCCCTGTTAGAAAAAAATTTCTAACGGGACGCTGCCCCGCACCCCGCAAGGGGCTCCTAGCCCTATTGACCCCCAGCTTGCTATTTGGGTAGCGAGATCCCCGTAAAAACTCTACGGGGCCCCCGATATATCCAAAACCCCTTCAAAACACAACACTGCACATTGAGTTCGCATGACCAGTTTAACCCGTCAATCGGAGGTTCTCTCGCTCCAAAGGCGAGGGGTAATTAACGTCAGCTTAGTCCGCGGCTATCGGAGATTCGGATCCCCATAATCATTAAACCCCGGCCTACCCTAAGCAGGGGGAATCTGTAATGCGCCTCACAAGCGCGCGCGTATTCCCATCTCAACGGGGTGACAAAAAACACCCTACAGTTTCCAGCTCCACGGCAGCGTCCCTCGCCTCCCTGCTACCGAGCTGAACGCCCTAACATCCCCGTGGCCGTTCGCCCATGTTTCGCCCAATCAGAGCAAAGCTCTGTTCGAATTCAAAATTCAAATCTTTGAAGCAGAGCTTCAAATCCCGCGCGCAGCGCCCAAGAAGGCGCGCCCAATCAGAGCAAAGCTCTGTTTAAAGGAAGCAACGCTGCGCTCTGCGCTGAGTGACACGTGTCAGCGCAGATGCGCTAGCGCAGTTGCGCTGCGCTCTGCGCTGCGTGACACGTGTCAGCGCAGATGCGCTAGCGCAGTTGCGCTGCGCTCTGCGCTGTGCGACACGTATCAGCGCAGATGCGCTAGCGCACTTGCGCTGCGCTCTGCGCTGCGCGACACGTGTCATGCGCTGGGGCATCAGCGCCAAACTGAATTAAGATTTCATGAAATCTTTTCTGTTCTTTCCAGAACTAGAAGACTTTCTTCGGCCTCTGGATCAAAGATCCAACGGTGGGAAAACTCCCAAAAATCATTCAAGAAAGATCCCGTTAACAAATTCAACAAATTTATGGGGCACTATAAATAGGACCCCAGACCTCATTCAAAAGGCATCAAGAATTTTCTCGAAAAATCAAGAACCCTAAAACAGAGAAAACTCCGAGAAGAAAAAGGTAAAGAACCTTCATGAGGTAGAAAAAAAAGGGGCCTTCTAATAGATCATTGATCTAAAAATAAGATCAATGATCTTTATAAAAAAAAAAAAACAGTGCTTTGCACTTCTTGTGAACCTTCGGTTCTGTAAAAACAACAAAAATAATAAAATAATAAAAGAATAGTGCTTTGCACTTTTAAGAACCTCTGGTTCTTCGAATAAAGAAAAATTTATTTTTCTTTGATCCAATTTAGACGAAGAAATTAAACAGTGCTTTGCACTTCCCTTCTTGAATCTAAAAGATTCTTAGTGCTTTGCACTTCCAATTTGCGCCGTTGCGCTCTTAAGAGAGCGCCACGTGTCGGCTATAAAACCATTTGCGCTAAGCGCTCTTAAGATAGAGCTTTGCTCTCTGGAATTAGCGCAACTCGCTGAGAGAGCGCCACGTGTCGGCCATAAAACCACTTGCGCTAAGCGCTCTTAAGATAGAGCTTTGCTCTCTGGAATTAGCGCAACTCGCTGAGAGCGCGCCACGTGTCAGCAGCGCAATTGCGCAGCGCAACAGCGCAACGCGCTGCGCTAGTGCGCTTGCACGTATCAGAGCATGACACGTGTCGTCACCGTATGGACTTGCGCTCATTACTTAGCGCAAAGCGCAAATGCATTCAAAAGGGCCAAGCCCAACTAAGAGAAGGCCTAACAGGCTCAATAAAGTGTAAATGCATTATTTTAAGGGGCAGAGCCCAAATCAAAACAGATGATTTGCATCATTTATAAATGGGCAGAGCCTAAACAGAATCTTCAGAATGCTGTGCATTTTTACCAGGGGCAGAGCCCAAATCAAACAAATGCACTGCATCATTCATAAATGAACAGAGCTCAGAATAAATTGCTGCTCTGCAGAGCCCAAATGCAATGCATTACTTAACAAAAATGTTGAACATTTCAACCGGACTTAGCCCAATTTTGGCCATAAGTCCTTAAATTAAATTGACTGAGCAAAATCGCTCTTCTAAATTAATTTACATCCGGTTCGAGGGTACATCTCCGAACTCCTTTGACATCCGTCGTTGTAATTCCTCAACGACGTCAAAGAGGTGACGGGTCCCAACGACCACACATCGATATGGACTGCGGGGTCCTTAAACTCGTGGACCGAAACGTCCTTAAACTAATAATGGACCGAAACGTCCTTAAACTAATGATGGACCGAAACGTCCCTAAACTAATGATGGACCGAAACGTCCCTAAACTAATGATGGACCGAAACGTCCCTAAACTAATATCAGACCACCACGTCCCTAAACTGGAATATGGACCACTACGTCCTTAAACTGGCGACGGACCGAAATGTCCCTAAACTAATATCAGACCACCACGTCCCTAAACTGGAATATGGACCACTACGTCCTTAAACTGGCGACGGACCGAAATGTCCCTAAACTAATATCGGACCACCACGTCCCTAAACTGGCACAATAGGGCCCAAACGCTCTTTTGTTGGATCTAAACGGTCCCGTCTAAGTCGATCTTAACCCCAAATACGGTTAACGTGTCCTTAGATATTTAATTAAGCGATAAAACCCCAAATCAACTTTGGTTCAAGGGTATATCTCTGAACTCCTCAGACATCTGTCGTTGTAATCCCTCAACGACGTCAGAGAGGTGACGAGTCCCGACGGCCAGATAATTAAATCAATCACTACGTTAAGTTGATCTTAGTCTAAACAGGACTAATGTATCCTTAATGAATGTTTAAGTTGATCTTAGCCGCAATGCGACCAATGCATCCTTAAACTAAAAAACACCAAACCCAAATCTAAGTAAATACGGATTTGGCCTAATCCACGTCCTACGGGCGACGGCATTACTCAGTCTCCGTATACAATCCACGGGCAACCATAAACAAAACAAACATACACGACACGAAGTGAAATTCTGGAGTAGGAGAAAGTTGTTACCGCGATGCGGTAGCGTAATTAATTGCAGGGGCTTGCGCCTGCAGGGAAGAGCGTCCCCACAATCAAAAACCCCTCACCCTGAGGGGGAATCTGACGAAGTCTGCTACATCGGCCGCATCCGTCTAAACCTCCGATACCAGGCGCCATAAATCAACTTGGCATCTTCGGAGAGGTGGACGGGTCAAACCAAATAGCATCTGCCCCGAACCTTAGGCAACGGACGCGAAGTCCGGGCCGTCTTTCGGAGGGGAACAGATTCTGGCACGCCCGGTGGGACCTCTTCCTCTTTCCACTCCACACTTCGTGTGTCGTCTTCGCGAACCAATCGCGGTTTGTTAAATGATTGCCTTCGGATTTCAAGTTGCTAAGATTTGGTCTTTTGTTTGGTGCAGAACTCAAGCATTCAATGGCCACCAACTGCACCAACTGCTCGAAGTGCAACTGCAACGGACGCTCCACCTCACCTAGAGGTATAGCATATGGGCCCCAGGCGGCTTCCTTCCTGACACTGCCGGTAGGCCAGTTGACTCAGGCCACCACCGGCTTGTTCTTCGGGACCATGGTCCCACCTACAAGCTTCTCGGCACCGATACCCACACTGGAAGCGAACAAGAAGTCGGTGTTCGACCGGCTCACTGCTACTCCGACCCCTGTCAGCGGGTCGCCTGCTACTGGACCAACAGCCTCCGTTTTCACCAGGCTGGGTCAGAACTATAAAGTGGCTGTCCCAAAGAGGGCAACGGCCGCTGCTTTGGAAGTCGTTAAAGCGACTTCTCCTATCAGAGAGTCAGTCTTCACGAGATTGAGGGTTCCTACTCCTCCCCCAGCTGGTCAAAATGCATCAGTCTTCGATAGGCTGACATCGGCAGTAACCCCACACCCAAACAGGGGGCAACAAGAAATCACCTCAATCTCCGAGCCAATCCCGGCGGCTCGTCGCGCGCGACGTCGCCATTGGCAGAGAGTAAGGAAAGCAGGGGGCAACTCCCCCTCAGGGCTAACCCCACCTGCTCCAGTGGTGGAAGTCGATGCTGCTGTTCCAACTGGAAACAGCTTTGAAATGCTGAGGAGGGTGAGAAAGAACTCCCCGGTAGCTACGTTGAAAAGGTCTCCTCCACCCAGGGAAAAAGCTCCGGAGATGAAACAGGAACAGCCCCCTCAACGGCTGTCAGCGAAAGTTTATAAAGTTTGGCGGAGGGTTCAAGACTCCGTGATTGACTCAAACCACTTCCGTCGCCAGAACAGGGCAAGGGTGGAAAAAGACAAAAACCGCCCCGCTCAACGACAGGGGGCAACAAATGCTAGGATGCCCGCTTCAACGGCTCCTTCAACCTCAAAGGCCCATAAAAGGAAGAGGCCAGAAAAAGCTCCCATAACGCTGGCAAAGTCTAAGAGCGGTGAACCTAAACGCCCCAAGTCAGGGGGCATCACAGTTCATACGGCCTATATGGCTTCGGGGAAAGAAGAAAGCCGTACTTCTACGGGTCACCGACCGCTTACCCGGTCAGTGACCAAGTCTCAGGAGCAGCAACAAAAACTCCAGGAGATGATGACTACCATGGCTGCACTCACGGGGCCAAAAGAGAATCCTGAGACATCCTTAGATGAACGTCAAGAGGAGGAGACTGATGCCGAGTTCCTTCGCCGAATGCTCGAAAAGAGAGACCAGGAGGCTGCTGAACAAGCAGCCAATATACAGCGCATGGGCCTTCTCTTCCAGGATATGATAGGGATGATGATACAACCAGAATCCCCGACTGAAGAACCCCCGATCGTCCTTGGGGATGATAGGGGAGAAACATCAAACCCTCAGCCTGTTCTATCGACGGCTAAAGAAGACACAATCTCTAAAACAGATCTGGACGAATATATAGCCCAGCAGATAAAAGTTCATCACGCGGCCGAGGCAGCCGGCCACGTTGTAAAAACAGGGCGGCCATACCCGGGCTGGTATGACCAAATTAAGTACCCGCCAGGTTACACAATTCCAAAGTTTCATGTCTACAAGGGGACCGGCAATCCCCATCAACATGTTGCCCAATTCAGGGCGCTTTGTGGTAACACTGGAGGCGACGACAAGCTCTTGCTGCGCCAGTTTGTGGGAAGTTTATCAGATACGGCTTTCGAGTGGTATTCCGAGCTCCCCAACGATTCCGTTAAAACCTTCGCAGAGATGGAGCTGCTCTTCACCCAACGCTTTGCAAGCGCCAGCGAACGTACTCCGATGACGGCGCTGATTAACGCCAGGGTAAAGCCCGGCGAGACGTGGGTCCAGTACGCTATACGGTGGCGTAATTTATGGTCTAAATGTGAACAGCGTATAGAAGAAGCCCCCGCGGTGGGAATGTTTGTTGGAACCCTTGATCCACAAGCGACCATTTCACAGTTTATGATGTTCTTCAAGCCGACTTCTTTCCAGGCTTTGATCGACAAATTGGCGCAGATGGACCAGATGGGCCATAAACCCCCTCTCCCGAAGCCCGAATCTCGAAACGACAAAGGAAAGGGAAAAGCGATCATCATCGCTAATGCCCAACAGCAACCGAACGACTCGAAGCCGGTTGCTCGTCCAAATAATACACGCCATACGTACCCCTTGAGGACAGGATGGGACGTGCTTACTCCTTCCCCCGTGATAAAACAAGGAGGTTATTTGAGCTGGCATTGCGCAATAGGCTTATAAATCTGCCGGATCCAAAACGTCCGTTACAACCAAGTGACGTTAACGAGCCTAATTATTTCCCTTACCATCGAGTGCTAGGACATCCAATCGAAGACTGTTACGTGTTCAAAAATTGGCTCGAAAACCAGTACCGTCAGGGCAAGTTTGCGCTATCCGACAAATGGAAGGTGAATCCTCCGCAACCCCACACCTATAAGGGAACGAATACGCCAGGGGCAACATGCTCCGTCATTGAAGAAGCTCCCTGGGAGGTTGTATTATCAGCCAAAACGAGGAGAATGCTAAATGATCTGCAGACCTGCCCAGCGGTCAAGTGGAAGAACCCCTTGGAGCCGCAGGTTATTGAGGGGATGTTGAAACCACGTCCGACTCCGAAGGCCGATGGTGGTAGTTCAAGCGTTCATAACCAGCCGTCAAAATCTTCGAAAAAGAAGAAGAAGAAATCTAAGAAACCCGTGAAGCCCAGCGACAAGCGGACGGACTTACAGAAGCAGATTGACGCACTGGACGAGTATAACCAAAAGGCGCGAACTCCCATTACGCTCCAAGATTTCCTTGATCACGTCTTTCAAAAGGAAGATGAGGAAGAAACTTCATCGGATGAATCCGACGGATATGTGGCAAGCTGTCATATGATCTCTCACTCGACCTCGAACGATGAAGGGACTTCTGGCACCAAAACGCCGGGGGCAAATACTGAGTCAATGGTTCCGGAATTATCAATAGAAATGATTGACGCGTTTCTTAGTGAAGCTCGATTGAAAAGTAAAGCTGATCAAGAACGCGAGACGGCGATATTCGAAACGGCCAAACGCCAGCGACTTGAGGGAGGAGCTGAGATGATCCCACTGGAGCAAAATGCCTCCACCGCTGACAAAAGCCAATTTAAGATAAAAAAGAAGTTCGCCAAGGCCATATCGATGGGCATGAAGCTACCACTCTCAGAAGAAAAAGTTACTAGCGTGGCAGAAATGCATCCCTCTTATTGCTTATATCATCAGAAGGTCTCACATTCTACCCAAGAGTGCAAAGCGTTCGATAAATGGTGGCAAGGATACGTCGCTAATCAACAACGCTTTAAACGGGAAAAGCGCAAGGTTCGTCGGGAGCAAAGAAACACGACCAAAGTGCTTGAAAGAACTGCCGGCAACTGTCACATGGTTAACACTACCAGGTCACAAGTGCCCACATTTGGGAGCGACTCTGATGAGGAACTAGAGATTGCCCCTCTCTTTAAAGAATCAACTTCGGGAAAAGAAGAAGAACCGAAGTCTTGCGAAAATATACAGTTGCGGAATCGGACACTGCCTGAGAAGAACCTCGGACCCTCGAATAGAAAAGATAAAGGGAAAGAGAAGGTTTCTGAAGACATCACTTTGGATGACCAAGTCGCGGAAGAGTTAACCGCCAAAAATCCGCCAAAGAGGAGTAAGGTGGATTACAATGTCCTAGCACATCTGAGGAAGCTACCCTCACAACTCAGCATCCTTGATGCCTTGTTACTATCAAAAGAGGCGAGAGACTCTTTGATTAAGGCGCTACAAGATCCGGACCAGTTCCAAGCCTTCTTGGCCGAAGAAAAGATGAAAGACGAATTGGAAGAAGTGCACACAGCCGACGTGGCTTTTGGTGATGAAGACCTTCTCCTCGGAACGTGTGAACACAATCGCCCTCTTTATGTCTCAGGATATTGCCATGACATAAAGATAGGTAAAATCTTGGTCGATAACGGATCGTCCGTCAATTTACTCAACGTACGAGTGTTAAAGGAGATTTGCATGAGTGTCCAACACCTCGCCCGAGACAAGATCACTATCTCCGGTTTCGACTCTCAATCCTCAAAGACTCTCGGATCTGTGATATTGACGTTACGCTTCGGGTTGCTCGTCACAGACATTAAATTCCATGTTATAGATGCCAAGACGTGCTACAATGCTCTGCTCGGCCGACCATGGCTACACGAGTACAATATCATCCCTTCTACACAGCATCAGTGCATGAAGTATTCCAGGGATGGCCTCGAGTACACTGTGGCCGGAGAGTTGAATCCGTTTTCCGTGAACGAAGTTCGCAAGTATGAAGATGCCAAATACTTCTTGCCGAGTTTCGAAGACACGGAAAGGTGTCACAAACCGGAGAACAAAACTAATGCCACCATCCCTGTCTTCGGCAGTGACACCGAGGAGGAGGATATAATTTATTCAGGCCCATCTCAATCTACCAGGCCAGGACCATCCGTTCCTTCGTTGATCTTCGGTAGTGATTCAGAGGATGAAGTTCATGCTATATTCCCTGCTCGGCCTTCGATACGGATTTCCGCTGATGAAGAGCGAAGTCTACAGATAACCATGGTGCCACTTGAGCATTACAAAGAACTGGATGCACTCGACACCAACAGCGTAGAAGAATTGCAGACATTCTATATCCCTCCCGGACGAAGGGGTGAGAAGGCAATTTTATTCTACCGTTCTGAAGAGAACAAAGTGGAAAAAGAAGTTTGGCATGGCGCGGATCCCACGCTTGACAGGCTTCAGCCTATCCGTCTTCCCCGGTATTATACCGAAGGTTTGAAGAAACTGCTAAAACGCCAGGGGATGTCCTTCACACAGACCGTTAGAAAAGCCAAATTCTATGACAAGGTCTGGAACATTCCCGGGACCCAATGCAAACTGCCTAACGGGAAAGTAGAAACCAAAGGGCTTGGGTACATCCGGCCAAAGAAGCGAGAGCTAGTAAACAGCTGTTATGCCATGTATGACTTCGATGAAGAGGCGGACGATCAATGGGAGGACGCTAATCCTGAACCAGCAAAAGTTCCGGATACAAAACCGCCCAGTCCATCGTCCGAAGACCAGATGAGCAAACTCATAAGGGATGCGAGTCAAAAAGCCCGAGATGATCACGATCGTGAAATGGCAATCTATGAGAAAGCTAAGACACAGCGCCTCCTCCAACAGGCAGTAAAGAACGAAGATGCCGCTCCTTGTCAACCTGCTACAAAAAAGGTGCGACGCGAGAACAAAAACAGGTCGAAAGGCAAGAGGGGCGCTCGACAACTACAAAGCAGAGCTAAGAAGCCGCGCATCCGAGAATCGAGCGTTATTGACTTAGCCCTCGGGAAGAAAATGGGTCGAGCATACTCTTTTCCTCGGAACAAAACAAAGAAAATATTCGATCTCGCTCTAAAACATCAAATGCTTACGTTGCCAGAGTCCAGACACCCTGAACAAGCAGGCGAAGTCTCCAACCCAAAGTATTGCTTTTACCATCGAGTAGTAGGGCATCCGCTTGAAGATTGCTTCACCTTTAAGAATTGGGTTGAGGACCAATATCAGCTTGGCAAATTCGCGTTGTCTGACAGTTGGAGGGTAGCGCCGCCGCAAAAGCACGAACCCGAAAACACAAGAATAAAACCAACTCCGCATTGGGATTGGAAGAAAATTCGCACCTGCCATGTGATAACAATATTGAAAGAAGGGTCCGAAGATATGAACAACCTCCCTTGGTGTTTTGAAAGCGGCAGCGATGAGGTAATCTCAGAATTTCCCCCAGCTCCGAAAGAACTGGAGGACGGAATACATACCACTGCAGATAATCTCAAGAAAATTGAGTTGGGGACGGAAAATGACCCGCGACCGACATTCATCAGCGAGCTGCTATCTGAAGGAAGGGTGGCTGCGTTAAAGGATGTGCTTCTACAGCACAAAGATTGCTTCGCGTGGAACTATTTCGAAATGCCGGGATTAGATCCAGAAATTGCAGTACACAAGTTGGCGATATCCCCGGACATCAAGCCAGTCAAACAAGCGCCGAGGAGAATGCGACTCGAGCTTGAGATGAGTATCAACGCCGAAGTCAAAAAGTTGATAGACTCTGGCTTCATCCAGGAAGTCCAATACCCTGAATGGATCGCCAACATTGTCCCGGTGATGAAGAAAAATGGGACAGTGCGCATATGCGTAGACTTCCGGGATCTCAACAAAGCCTGTCCAAAAGATGACTTCCCAGTGCCAGTCACTGAGCTGATGATAGACAACACATCCACTCATGAGGTTTTCTCCTTCATGGACGGCTCATCGGGGTATAATCAAATAAAAATGCACCCGGAAGATCAGAAGCACACAGCCTTCAGAACTCCTCTTGGTATATTTTGTTATAAAGTGATGCCCTTCGGTTTGAAGAACGCCGGTGCTACTTATCAGAGGGCCATGACGAAGATCTTCGACGACCTTATACACGAAATCGTTGAATGTTATATCGACGATCTCATGGTTAAAAGCAAATCATACGAGGAACATCTCGAGCATCTGAAGACTGTATTTCAACGCCTTCGGCAATACAACTTGAAGATGAATCCTCTTAAATGTGCGTTCGGGGTTTCCTCGGGCAAATTCCTGGGATTCGTCGTTCGACACCGAGGGATTGAAATAGATCCGTCAAAGATCAAAGCGATCATGGAAATGCCTCCGCCGAGGACTCTCAAACAGTTGCGGTCTCTCCAAGGGAAACTCGCGTATATACGACGATTCATAGCCAACCTTTCAGGAAAGTGTCGTCCTTACAGCCACCTGATGAAGAAGGGAACCCCATTCGTTTGGGATCAAAAATGCCAAGGCGCGCTGGATGAGATCAAGCAATATCTGCAAAACCCGCCGGTGTTGGCTGCTCCAGTTAAGGGGAAGCCTCTTATTCTTTATACAACCGCCCTCGAAGGTTCTTTAGGCGCATTATGGGCACAAGAGAACGATCAAGGGAAAGAAAGAGCACTCTACTACTTAAGTCGAGTCCTGCTGGGGGCAGAAAGCAACTACTCTCCCATTGAAAAACACTGCCTGGCGTTGATCTTCGCAATAACAAAGCTTAGGCACTACGCGTTGGCGCACGAGGTCCGTCTGATTTCAAAAGTGGACCCTCTTAAATATTTAATGTCAAAGGCCATATTGGCGGGAAGACTCGCTAAATGGGCCCTGCTCTTGATGGAATTCTCGATAACGTATCAACCTCTCAAGGCAATGAAAAGCCAGGCCATCGCCGACTTCCTCGCTGAGCATCCGATACCCGCCGATTCTCCTCTGAATTGCGATCTTCCAGACGAACATGCGTTCGATGCGATCGACGGTGATAATATCCGATGGGAGCTTTATTTCGATGGAGCATCTTCCATGAAGAAACGTAAACAAAGTACCCCTATAATTAAATCAGGGGTAGGACTCATCTTTGTAACTCCACAAGGAGGGATAATGCGCTACGCGTTCTCCCTAACGGAGCCGAGAACAAACAATGAAGCCGAATACGAAGCTCTGATAGCAGGCCTCGAGATCACCATTGACATGGGAATTGAAGATCTCCTCATATACGGCGATTCCCAACTGGTCGTTAGTCAAGTAAACGGCGACTACCAAACGCGCAAACCGGAATTGGTAAAATACGGTGAAAAAGTGCAGCAACTGCTAACCCAAATTCCCTCTTACACTTTGGAAAGTATACCGCGCGCGGAAAACGGCAAAGCGGACGCACTGGCCAAACTTGCTAAAGAATTGGCTGACGAGAACCTCGATGACGTTAGAATCGTGATACAAAGCCGTCGAGTGCTCGCCCCAACAGAAATATCTCCGAAATCGTCTGAAGAAAAAGGAGCGAAAGAGGAGACAACCTTGCAAATAAAAGACAGGGAAAATACCGAGGATTGGAGAGAAGTCTTCATAGATTACTTCAAGTTCCACCGAATACCTGAAGAGGCGTCCACGCGACATCAGCTCACGAAACGAGCTCTGTCTTTCGCCTTCGTCAATGATACTCTATACAAGAGGTCATTCGACTCTCTGTGGTTGAGATGCTTAGGACCTGACGAAGCGAGAAGGGTCGTCCAAGAAGTTCACGACGGACTCTGCGGTTCCCACCAAGCAGGCCCTAAGATGAAGTTGAAGATAAAGCGGATGGGCTACTACTGGCCCACGATGATGCAGGATTGCCTCGAATATGCGAAGCAATGTCATTCATGCCAAATTCATGGGGACTTCATCCATCAGCATCCCAATCCACTACATCCGACAATGGCTAGTTGGCCATTCGAAATGTGGGGAACTGACATAGTCGGTCCCATCGAACCAGCATCGTCAAAGGGACATCGTTTTATCTTGGCGACGACTGATTACTTCTCCAAATGGGCAGAGGCGGTACCGTTGAGGGAAGTGAAGACGGAGAACATCCTCCATTTCTTCAAAACGCATGTCATATACCGGTTTGGAACCCCGAGAAGAATCATCTCTGATAATGGGCCAGCCTATCGAAGTCATAGAATTAGCCGTTTTGCACAGCAGCACAATATAGATTGGAGATATTCCTCAGTTTATAACCCGCGAGCTAACGGTCTAGCTGAAGCCTTCAACAAGACCTTGACGAAGATCATAAAGAAAACAGTGTCATGAAATAAGAAAGATTGGCACGAAAGATTGCAAGAGGCTCTTTGGGCGTATCGGACTACGTTTAAAACGGCCACAAACACAACGCCATACGCGTTGGTATTTGGGACGGAAGCAGTACTCCCTCTCGAGATAGAATTACCCTCTCTACGAGTGGCAGTCCACTACGAGCTGACAGACGAAGAAAATGCTCACCTTCGGTTTGAAGAGCTTGACGCCCTTGATGAAATCCGGCTTCTAGCACAACAAAATCTGGAAGCCTATAAAGCAAAGATGACGCGCTCATATGAAAGATTGAGCCGCCCGAGGACATTCCACCAAGGCGAACTCGTGCTAGTGGTCAAAAAGCCCATGATCCCCAATCGCGCCAAGCGAGGAAAATTCGAGCCAAACTATGAAGGTCCTTATATCATTGATAAAGTCTACCAAGGTGGGGCCTATCTACTCATGGACATGCACGGGGAAAGGCCTTTCAGGCCAATAAACGGACGCTTCCTAAAGAAATACTACGCTTAATAAGCCACAGCCTAGGTCAATGGTCGATGACGATGACTATGTCCGCTCGCTATCTTCCTAAGCTCAAGCTTTATAAGTAGTAGCCAACCCTCTCAACGGTGGACCGGAATGTCTTTAAACTAATAGCAGACTGAAAACGTCTTTAAACTAATACTGCGGCATCCCGGGGCTGACAAAAAAAAAAAAAACAAAAAAAAAAAAACGGTAAGTCCATAAGCAGAATGGGCACGGATGAAAACCCGAAAGGGCTCCGTGAGTAAAAACAGCAGGACTACCGGCGGATGTTGTGAAAACCCGAAAGGGCGCAACTTCGTTAAAAAAACCCTTATGGAGTCCTCTCGACCCTGTAAGGAGAAACTACCTGCGTGAGATCCTTACGACCCACAAAGGAGCAACACACTTAGGGATCCCCACGATTCCTAAGGAGAAAATACACTTGCGAGATCCTCACGACTCGTAAGGAGAACTCTCTTATGGGACCCTCACGGCTCATAGGATTTGAAAGTCTTAAGTCACAGAGACCTAAACCTGTGCTTAAGCAAACCCCCACAAACTTCCAATATTGCCCTACAAGTGGTCCAATATTGACCCTTGTATACAATCCACGGGCGCGAATAAACATTTCCCTAACTAAGTGCCATCTGAAACTAGGGATATGTTTGCATGGTAAACAACCCTTGTAAATCCTCTCGACTCACAAGGAGAAAACCTTCCTGTAGGATCCTTACGACTTACAGAAGAACAAAACACTTAGGAACCCTCACGGTTCCTAAGGAGAAAATACACTTACAAGATCCCCACGACTTGTAGGGAGAAATACCTTCACGAGACCCTTACGGCTCATGAAGTCAAAAGCCTTAGTCGACAGGACCCTAACCCTGTTCGCTAAGCCACCTTCGTTCGACATCGACGGAAGCAGATGATGATTCGCTCCTGGTAATATCCCAGTTGCAGCGGTGCTGATGCCGAAATCGATGTTCAATTTCAGGTTGACGGCGAAAGCCAGTAGACCACCCATGCATACGAAATAGCCGAAATGATAGGGCAACTCGCAATAAAAAAGCAGCAAGTAAAATGTATGCATGCAAAATAGCCGAAATGATTGGGCGACTCGTAATAAAAAGCAACGAGTAAAAATAAAAAAAAAATAAAGCCGAAATGATTGGGCACCGCGAAAAATAGCCGAAATGTTTGGGCAATCGCGACCTTCGCGATATAAAAGCTGAAATGATAGAGCATCGCGGAAATAAAATAAAACAAAAAAAAATAAGAAATGATAAAACTTCGGCCCTACAGTTAAGATCATATCGATCCCTGTACACAATCCAAGGGCGTAAACAAAGGAGAAATCATACCTCCCCAGCGGATTCCGTCAAACGACGAAACCAAGCCTCAACGGTTCATTTCAACCGAAGAAGCCAGTGACTTCAACGACAAATTCCTCAACTCACGGATACAAACACTCCTTGACGAGAGCCTTCTGATCCGCGTCGACTCGCAGAGCCATCAGTGTCTCCGTAGGAACCCTCGACTCGTTTCAAACCCCAAGGACACAAATAATCCTTGGCGCTCGGGAAACAAATAATCCCGGCAAACTCCTCAACTCACGGATACAAACACTCCTTGACGAGAGCCTTCTGATCCGCGTCGACCCGCAGAGCCATCAGTGTCTCCGTAGGAACCCTCGACTCGTTTCAAACCCTAAGGACACAAATAATCCTTGGCGCTCGGGAAACAAATAATCCCGGCAAACTCCTCAACTCACGGATACAAACACTCCTTGACGAGAGCCTTCTGATCCGCGTCGACCCGCAGAGCCATCAGTGTCTCCGTAGGAACCCTCGACTCGTTTCAAACCCCAAGGACACAAATAATCCTTGGCGCTCGGGAAACAAATAATCCCGGCAAACTCCTCAACTCACGGATACAAACACTCCTTGACGAGAGCCTTCTGATCCGCGTCGACCCGCAGAGCCATCAGTGTCTCCGTAGGAACCCTCGACTCGTTTCAAACCCCAAGTACACAAATAATCCTTGGCGCTCGGGAAACAAATAATCCCGGCAAACTCCTCAACTCACGGATACAAACACTCCTTGACGAGAGCCTTCTGATCCGCGTCGACCCGCAGAGCCATCAGTGTCTCCGTAGGAACCCTCGACTCGTTTCAAACCCCAAGGACACAAATAATCCTTGGCGCTCGGGAAACAAATAATCCCGGCAAACTCCTCAACTCACGGATACAAACACTCCTTGACGAGAGCCTTCTGATCCGCGTCGACCCGCAGAGCCACCAGTGTCTCCGTAGGAACCCTCGACTCGTTTCAAACCCCAAGGACACAAATAATCCTTGGCGCTCGGGAAACAAATAATCCCGGCAAACTTCTCAACTCACGGATACAAACACTCCGTGACCAGAGCTTCTATGACTCACATCTTGGACAGTAAGGATTCAAAACTTACTCCCTGAACAATGGGACCCTGCAAGTCAATCCTAAATGGTCTCTTGCATACTATTCACGGGTCTCACTCTCTGAAGTCAATTTTCGACAAAGAGGAAAACAACCGCTTACGAGCCCTCTCGACTCGTAAGAGGGAGAAATTCTCTTGTAGGATCCTTCCGACTTATAAGAGGAAACCACACTTAGGAATCCTCACGATTCCTAAGGAGAAAATTCACCTGCGAGATCCTCTCGATCCGTAGAGAGAAAAGTCTCTATGAGAC
Source organism: Agapanthus africanus (assembly GCA_030015575.1). Taxonomy (NCBI): domain Eukaryota; kingdom Viridiplantae; phylum Streptophyta; class Magnoliopsida; order Asparagales; family Amaryllidaceae; genus Agapanthus; species Agapanthus africanus. The sequence goes on along the minus strand of JASDDO010000028.1, from coordinate 15,467,761 downwards.
CCTCACGACTTATAGAGTTGAAAAGTCTTGGGCAGCAGATCTGAACCTGCGGCCTAAGCCATCGTTATTTCTTAAGAAGGTCGGGATACTCGTCCCAATTGTCCGTCAATTATGGTTATCAAGGTGGCGTACTAATTATAAAAGAAAAGAAAGACAGAGAAGTGACACAAGACATTACAAAAAGGTGTATCTTTTATTCATAAACTTGATCAAATACAGGATACATTATGTCAAAGGATAAAAAAAAAACATACATATACATTCTTTAATCTATAAGTACGAATGATACAAAAATGGATAGCTACTGAGGAGGAAGTGTCTTTAGTAAGTTCACAAGCTGCTCTCTCACTTCCTTCAGCACTTCCTCTCGGGTGACAGCCGCGGCCACCTCCGCCTCCACCTGAGCCCGTTGTTGCAAGGAAGATGAAAGTTGCTCCTCTACCGCCTTCTGGGCTGCTTCCTGGCTGGCTGAAGCTCGCTCGACAACGTGAAGTTTATGCCTCAATGATAATCCTTCAGAGAGACATTGCAGGAGGCCCTCAAAGATAACCTTCAGCCGTGCAGCATTGGCCTCCACCCGAGCATGCAGTTGAGCGGACCTGCTCGAAGCATCATCACGCTCCTTGCGCCTTGAAATGACCTCTTGTTCGAGATGGCGGAAGTAAGAAGCGCTCTGTTCGATCCACGCAGTCCTCTGATTATTGGCAGCCACAGTCTCGGGAGTGGGACGCAACGACTCCAATTGAAATAGGCAACCCTCGATCTCCTTACAATGGTTAACCCAGGATGCAATTATGCTCTCATTATGAAAGTTCACGAGCACCGCTAGCATCGGGTTAACCACCATAGCGAAGTCGGCGGAAGATATAGGAGCTTCAACATTGAGTTCCTCGACATAATCACTTAACATGCGCAGACTGTTCGCAGCGCCCTTTGAAGACAGACTCCTCAGATAAGGACCCGCCGGCATTGTGACGCGAGGTTCGAAGGATGCCGAAGCCAGAACGACAGCTGAAAGAAACGGGATGCAATCAGTTAACAATGCAGAAAATAAAGAGAGGAAAGTTACCAATATGATGGTCATTGTACCAGTTAAGACAGGTGGCAAGGTCGGAAGGGTTGGTGGTACAGCTGAGCTTTTATCCCCTTCTTCAATCTGTAGCACTGCAGTTAAGGTGAGAAAAAGAGTTTAGAGACAATTCCATCAATAAAAAAAAGGGGGAAAAGAGAAAGAGGAAAAATGCTGACAGAAATTATACTTACCGACGCCACCAGGGGAAGAAGCAAGCTCAGATGGGAAGGAGAAATATGGGAGCAACATCTGATGAACATGATCAAAAAGCGCTCCTGAGAACACAACAGGATGACTTTAGTACGCGAATTAAATATCTAGAAAACAAGATTAATAAAGTGTAAACACATACCTTCCAACATCTTCGAGGGTATGAGAGAAGGTTGAGAGGTGACCACCGCCAAAGCAGTCGTTGAAGGCGCTCCCTCGAGCAGTGGGGCATCAGCACTAGCTGCACCTACATTACGAAAAGGCGAACTTGTCAGAAAAGGTTGTAAAGTAAAGAAAAGTAGCCACTTAGGGTTTACCTGAGGAGCTCCCGGCGGAAACAGAGGCAACTCCCTCCTCTACCGACATGAGACCACCGCCCGTGGCCTCGTCACCCGACTCGATGGGGACCGTCATCGTGCTAGCCAGACCTGGGGACGGCGGAGGACCGTAGACGGGGAGGGCTATGACTGGAGTATTGCCAGATTCCAGAGAAGGAGCGGTTGGCTCGTCCTCGGGAATCATGGCCGCCTCACCCACTACTCTCTCAGGTTCAGTAGCTGCGGTTGTATCGTCTACCATCGCCAGGGGACCGCCGACCTCGAGCGCCTCAGCCGCCACCACCCTGGACTCAGCTATAATGATCATATCATCCGCCCCCGCTTCAGGTTCGGCATCAATGACCTTCTCAGTGGTAGGCCCCTCGACCTCCACCCCAGGCTCCGTGGCCTCAACAATGTTACTTACTGTCGGCTCGAGTTCGACAGGCGTCGCCTCCTCCGTTCTCCTCGGGTCAACGGCTTCCGCCTCTCCCTCGATCAGACTTGGCCCTATAAAGATAAGAGATATAAGGACCAATGACATTAAAACCCTTATAACAAAAAACTCTGAGAGAAATGTTACCTGAAGTGGATTTGCCGTTTGCGCTCCGAACTGCTCGCGCCACCTTTCTACGGGCGGTAGATAGGGTGACAGGGGCCTCTTCAGAGGGAGTATCAGCGCGAGGGGCGGCGCTGGGTCCCGCTCCCATGGCCAGGGCAGCCCTGCGTGCCTTCGCCTCACGCCTCAACCGCTTCCTCTCCTCCCGAGTGGTTATGAGGGACCTCTGTGACGCCTCCCTCAAAGCATCATCATCTTCATTCAGGGAAGCCTCCAAAGCCTTTAGGGCATCTCTCATCGGCTTTTCAAGGCGAGCCCCCTGCAGTGTCCCAGAGGGAACAGGAACATCGGCCGCCGGCGGAACATCTGCGTCGCTAGGAGGAAGCGGCATTGAGGTCCCTACAATTAAATGGAAAGGTTAGATCGACCATAACGCAAGAAAAATGAAAAAATTCGATGAAGTCGAAACTTACTAAGGCCGACAGACACCCTGGCACGTTCCTCCTCATGAAAGGTCTTCAGAGAAGCGGCAATAGCTTCTTCATCAGTAACGCCTGTTAGAGGAAAAGAGAGAAAAGCGTTAACCAAAAATAACGAAATAAGGAAGAAAATACGTTACAGTAAAGAAAGAGTGACTAGCAGTTACCTGATTGCGCAAGCTTGACCAGCCACGCATCACGCTTCACCAGCCATGCCGAAGCTCTGAGAGCAGCTTCCAAATCTGTATCGTCTGGCGGCGGCATCACTAATCCCGCGTTAGTCCCATATTCGAGCAGACCCTCGGAATAAGGAGCGTGGGGTTCCTGGCCGAACGCAACGTCCGCGGCGAAGAGCGATTTCTTTTTCTTTTTCCCTCCAGCCCTAGGCTCACGGGGAAGCGACTTACGCTTGGCAGCCGCTTTGGGACGACGGGTCCCGATGTCCGCACCCGCGCCAGACTCCGGTGAGGGTACAGCCACTGTTTCCGCCTGAGCGCGGGGTGCAGGAGATGCATCCGCGATATCGGGGAGCGGTAGTTCATGTGGAGGACTTCGTGCGCGTGACGGTCTATTCCCAGCATCTTTTAAGGGAGCGACTATTGGAGTCCTCGGCACCAGAGGAGCGCTGCGATCGCTACCTGGAGGTGCACCCTTAAGGTCGATCAGCAACCGTCTTTCCTCTTTTATGACCGCTCCCGTCGAATGACTATACCATTCGGTGTATACCCTAAGGAGACGAGGAGCACAAGACGGCTCACTGATAAAGAAGTGAGAGCCCGTGTTTAGACGCATGAAGTGATGCAGCGCCCTCTCTATCCCTTCTTCGTTCGCGGTAGGCTCCGATAAAAAGGCCTCTAGCGGTACCCCTTGGTTATAACTCAGCTGCTGAGCGAAACGATGCGGGTTGTATCTCATGAAAATCGCTCCCCCGTCTTGCCTAAACACCAAAAAGCCCGGTCTAATAGAGTATAAGTGAAGGGTCTCCCGGGCCGTTAAAATCGAAGCGCCGTCCTTGAAAGTGTCTTGCAATGGCCGCACTGCAGTAGCAGACGTTTTTCCAATGGTAAGCACCTTGTCAATAAAAGACACACCGGCTCCAACGGTGTGGGAACGAAGGAGTAAACTCCTGGCATCTCGCGGCGATGGATTTACGATTGATGCGCCAATCAACTGTAAAAGGCGAGGGAAAATGCACCTTTCGTAGAATGAGGGCCTTTTGTGCATGCCGAAAACACCTGCTGTATGTAATTCAAGCCACGACATGAAGTAGTGCATTGCGAAAACCACATGCAACGCCCCAGGCTCATTGGCATCTGCCGCTCGGCTAAGGCCATGATATAAATGTGCCAAGCCGGCGATCCCGACGGCCACCTTTACCCCGATAACCATCCGGTGAGCCGGGTAAAAAACAGAGGGCCGCATGCGGTGAGAATGCGTTGGAAGTGCAAACCAACTCAACCAAAGCCCAAGAAATCCCAAAAAAAAGGCCTCCTCGTCCATCTCGGGGGCTGCAACTTCCGCAAAAGACATTGTTGGAGAGTTGGGAAGAAAAAAGTCCTTCTGATCTATGTCTCTCGCTGGCAGGTTATCCAAACCTAAGCCGAAAGGGTCCTCAAGGTAAGCAAACTTGGCAGTCTTCGCCGAAAGGACGTTTGGATGAAGGAACCGAGCAATAAAATCCTCAAAATTAACTCCACGGCTTCCATGCTCAACGAAAAGATTCTCATAGATGTTCAACACCTTAATCAGACTTGGAAACTGATGTTGAACAGCGTTCTCTGGCGTGAGCTCCCTTACCCTCGGCTTAGCCCCATAGATGTACTCGTCCGGCGGGAGCAATTCCTCATAATGTTCCCCCATAGCCGGTAGGCCAGACACCTCCGTAAATTCTTCCAGCGAAATAGACACTTCCCGATCCATAGCGAGGAAAGTATGAGTAGGAATATTCCACTGCTCCAAGAAGGCCTTGAACCACCAAGTAGGAAGCGTAGGATACTGGAAGAGAGAGACGTAGAGTGCGGTGTACAGTCCTAGCCTTATCAACTGCGACTTCCTCGTCGACAGGATATACCGGGCCCATGGCAGATAGCCGACCGGGTGGCGGGGGATCAGACCAAGGTTATATGATTGCCCCCAAGGTCTCGCCTTGCCCTGACAGATACGGCGCCCTAGGATGTCCAAAACCATCGGACGCTGGACCGGGATGGCATCTATGGCCGGATGAAGAAAACCCTTCGATGTCCAATCTGTCATCTCCGCGGCATACTGCACCGGGGGTGGACTGGCGTAGTGAATCGCCGTTATGGGCTCTGACGGCACCGCACATGTGAAGCTGCGCCGACCCATAATAATTTGATTGTACCACGACCCCCAAAGATGGAGACTCTTATACTCCGGGTCGTGCGCCTTGATCATAGCCAGAACCTCACGATCCAAAGGCGCCTCTGGAAACCCCTCCTCTGAGCGGACAAACGGAAATGAAGTGTCTTCAGACATAATCGCTGCAAAAAGAGCAATGTAGCTGTCAGTGTTGTAATCCTAACGCTTGACACTGAAAAAAGGAAATGCATTAATTAAACTAAAAATCAAAATTAATTAAATACACCGCACCACAGTGCAGTGAGTAGGGGACCAAAGGGACCCACAAAATCTGGATGACAATACGTCAGTTAATAAAACAACCTCATCATTGGATGAGATTGTCAGTTAGTCCCCAGGGGAACATTCCCATAATAAAAAAGGGGGAAAGAATCACTAGAGACAAGGAAGAAATCTTCTCTTTCAGAGCAAAGCTCTGTCACAGAATGACACTTGTCAAATTCTGATCTCAAAAGAGTAAAATTCTTTAAAAAAGGGGCTTAGCCCTCTAACATTCAAAAAAAATGTGTGTTGAAAATAATTTTAAAATTAAAATTTCTAGAATCTCGAAAGATCCATGAAAACTTACGAAAAAGTTCTTTGCCTTTCAGATCTAAAAGATCTGCATTTGATCCAAGAGCAAAGCTCTGTTCATGGGTTAAAACCCATGAAAGATCTCTGTGGATCTGTAAGTTCTTGTAGAGCAGAGCTCTGTTTATGAAACCCCAAGGGGGATCTCTTTGGATCAGAGGATCTGTAAAAGCCAAGCTCTATTAATTAATTAAAATATTTAATCTGAGATTAAGTTTACCTAAAATTTTCTAACTTAGAAAATAAGAGCAAGGCTCTAAAAGTTCTGGAAACGAGAGCAAAGCTCTGAAGTCTTAAGCAAGAGCAAAGCTCTGGAAAATCAAAACCTTATGGTGAGATTTTCTAAGGGTCAAACGCCCTATTTATAAGGCGCTTGCGCCTCTTGAGATTCTCCCTTGATCCAACGGTCAGGAAGGTGGCCACCGTTGCACTCACGTGTGCGCCACGTGAGCGCAACGGTGGGGGGGCATTTGTTTCGCCCAATCAGAGCAAAGCTCTGTTCGAATTCAAAATTCAAATCTTTGAAGCAGAGCTTCAAATCCCGCGCGCAGCGCCCAAGAAGGCGCGCCCAATCAGAGCAAAGCTCTGTTTAAAGGAAGCAACGCTTCAGCTACGCTGCGCTCTGCGCTGAGTGACACGTGTCAGCGCAGATGCGCTAGCGCAGTTGCGCTGCGCTCTGCGCTGCGTATGCGACACGTGTCAGCGCAGATGCGCTAGCGCAGTTGCGCTGCGCTCTGCGCTGTGCGACACGTATCAGCGCAGATGCGCTAGCGCACTTGCGCTGCGCTCTGCGCTGCGCGACACGTGTCATGCGCTGGGGCATCAGCGCCAAACTGAATTAAGATTTCATGAAATCTTTTCTGTTCTTTCCAGAACTAGAAGACTTTCTTCGGCCTCTGGATCAAAGATCCAACGGTGGGAAAACTCCCAAAAATCATTCAAGAAAGATCCCGTTAACAAATTCAACAAATTTATGGGGCACTATAAATAGGACCCCAGACCTCATTCAAAAGGCATCAAGAATTTTCTCGAAAAATCAAGAACCCTAAAACAGAGAAAACTCCGAGAAGAAAAAGGTAAAGAACCTTCATGAGGTAGAAAAAAAAGGGGCCTTCTAATAGATCATTGATCTAAAAATAAGATCAATGATCTTTATAAAAAAAAAAAACAGTGCTTTGCACTTCTTGTGAACCTTCGGTTCTGTAAAAACAACAAAAATAATAAAATAATAAAAGAATAGTGCTTTGCACTTTTAAGAACCTCTGGTTCTTCGAATAAAGAAAAATTTATTTTTCTTTGATCCAATTTAGACGAAGAAATTAAACAGTGCTTTGCACTTCCCTTCTTGAATCTAAAAGATTCTTAGTGCTTTGCACTTCCAATTTGCGCCGTTGCGCTCTTAAGAGAGCGCCACGTGTCGGCTATAAAACCATTTGCGCTAAGCGCTCTTAAGATAGAGCTTTGCTCTCTGGAATTAGCGCAACTCGCTGAGAGAGCGCCACGTGTCAGCCATAAAACCACTTGCGCTAAGCGCTCTTAAGATAGAGCTTTGCTCTCTGGAATTAGCGCAACTCGCTGAGAGCGCGCCACGTGTCAGCAGCGCAATTGCGCAGCGCAACAGCGTAACGCGCTGCGCTAGTGCGCTTGCACTCATCAGAGCATGACACGTGTCGTCACCGTATGGACTTGCGCTCATTACTTAGCGCAAAGCGCAAATGCATTCAAAAGGGCCAAGCCCAACTAAGAGAAGGCCTAACAGGCTCAATAAAGCGTAAATGCATTATTTTAAGGGGCAGAGCCCAAATCAAAACAGATGCTTTGCATCATTTATAAATGGGCAGAGCCTAAACAGAATCTTCAGAATGCTGTGCATTTTTACCAGGGGCAGAGCCCAAATCAAACAAATGCACTGCATCATTCATAAATGAACAGAGCTCAGAATAAATTGCTGCTCTGCAGAGCCCAAATGCAATGCATTACTTAACAAAAATGTTGAACATTTCAACCGGACTTAGCCCAATTTTGGCCATAAGTCCTTAAATTAAATTGACTGAGCAAAATCGCTCTTCTAAATTAATTTACATCCGGTTCGAGGGTACATCTCCGAACTCCTTTGACATCCGTCGTTGTAATTCCTCAACGACGTCAAAGAGGTGACGGGTCCCAACGACCACACATCGATATGGACTGCGGGGTCCTTAAACTCGTGGACCGAAACGTCCCTAAACTAATGATGGACCGAAACGTCCCTAAACTAATGATGGACCGAAACGTCCTTAAACTAATGATGGACCGAAACGTCCCTAAACTAATATCAGACCACCACGTCCCTAAACTGGAATATGGACCACCACATCCCTAAACTGGAATATGGACCACTACGTCCTTAAACTGGCGACGGACCGAAATGTCCCTAAACTAATATCAGACCACCACGTCCCTAAACTGGAATATGGACCACTACGTCCTTAAACTGGCGACGGACCGAAATGTCCCTAAACTAATATCGGACCACCACGTCCCTAAACTGGCACAATAGGGCCCAAACGCTCTTTTGTTGGATCTAAACGGTCCCGTCTAAGTCGATCTTAACCCCAAATACGGTTAACGTGTCCTTAGATATTTAATTAAGCGATAAAACCCCAAATCAACTTTGGTTCAAGGGTATATCTCTGAACTCCTCAGACATCTGTCGTTGTAATCCCTCAACGACGTCAGAGAGGTGACGAGTCCCGACGGCCAGATAATTAAATCAATCACTACGTTAAGTTGATCTTAGTCTAAACAGGACTAATGTATCCTTAATGAATGTTTAAGTTGATCTTAGCCGCAATGCGACCAATGCATCCTTAAACTAAAAAACACCAAACCCAAATCTAAGTAAATACGGATTTGGACTAATCCACGTCCTACGGGCGACGGCATTACTCAGTCTCCGTATACAATCCACGGGCAACCATAAACAAAACAAACATACACGATACGAAGTGAAATTCTGGAGTAGGAGAAAGTTGTTACCGCGATGCGGTAGCGTAATTAACTGCAGGGGCTTGCGCCTGCAGGGAAGAGCGTCCCCACAATCAAAAACCCCTCACCCTGAGGGGGAATCTGACGAAGTCTGCTACATCGGCCGCATCCGTCTAAACCTCCGATACCAGGCGCCATAAATCAACTTGGCATCTTCGGAGAGGTGGACGGGTCAAACCAAATAGCATCTGCCCCGAACCTCAGGCAACGGACGCGAAGTCCGGGCCGTCTTTCGGAGGGGAACAGCCCAGTGGGGATTGGACATGATCGGCCAGTTCCCTACCGGTACAGGCGGGCACAAATACGTTCTCGTCGCAGTAGACTACTTCACCAAGTGGATCGAGGTCGTCCCCATCAGGAATCCGGACGCCGCCATGACCATCAAGTTCCTGCAAAACAATCTGATACTCCGGTTCGGCATCCCGAGATGTGTCATCACCGACTATGGGACGAACTTTGAGAACGAGAAAGTGAAGGACTTCTGCAAAGAATATCATATCCTCATGAAGTTCGCCACGGTCGCGCATCCCCAATGCAATGGGAAAGCCGAAGTCGCTAACCGAGATGTCCTCCGAGGTCTCCAGACCCGCCTAGAAGGGCGACAAAGCAGTTGGGTCGAAGAATTGCCCCGGGTCTTATGGGCCCTGCGCACGTCAAAGAAGACCCCCACCAGGGAAACCCCCTTCAGTCTCTACTACGGGACCGAGGCAATGGTCCCAGCGGAGATCGGGCTACCCATTCATCGGGTCGAGCACTTCGACGACGATGCGAACACCTCGGCGCTACGGACCAACCTGAACATCTTATTGGAGAAGAAAGGCCGGGGCCAGATCAGGGCCGTCGCTTATCAACAACAAACGGCCCGATACTACAACGCACGGGTTAAGACCGCTCCTTCCGGACTGGGGATCTGGTCCTATGGCGAAACGAGTTTGTTGATCAAGGCAGGCTACACAAGGTCTTCCCGAGGTGGGACGGTCCCTTCCTCGTCTCTGAGGTGCTCCCCGGCGGGGCCTATCGCGTGCAAGATGCGGACGGGCGCAAGCTCCTGCGGCCTTACAACACCGAGAAGCTCAAGCTATACCAATGAGGCCAAGGCCAACAAGTGTGTACCCCGCCTTTCACAAAGACGATGTAAACACTTTTTAAAAATCCTTTCCATTCGAATAAAGAAACGTCGAAACATTGCAAATAAAGTTCTGTCTTTGCGATCCAAAGCCCTCACCGAAGAGGCAACCGCACGGCTTCACTGCCCGGTTACCCTCAGCAGGCCTCCTGCGGCCTGTCCAACGCTGAGGATCAAAGTCCTCCTTCGAGGCAGTCGGGCGGCTACCCTGCTCGGCTATCCCTGGCTGGCAGCTTCCCTGCACGCAACGCCAGGGATCAAAGCCCTCTCCAAGAGGCAACCACGCGGCTTCACTGCCCGGTTATCCTCAGTAGGCCTCCTGCGGCTCCCCCAATGCTGAGGATCAAAGCCCTCCTTAAAGGCAGCTCAGCAGCAACCCTGCTCGGCTATCCCAGGCTGGTAGCTTCCTACCACGACCGACAGGGATCACAAAGCCCTCCCAAAGGTAGTCGAGCCCGAGGATCCCTCGCTCGGCTATCTTTCAGGACAAAAGCCCTCGCCAAGAGGCACCGGACAGTAACCCTGCCCGGCCAAGGGTCCTTGGTAGGTTTCTTACAACCCCTCCCACGCTAAGGACCAAAGTTCTTCCAGAGGCAGTCGAGTCCTTGCTCGGCTATCCCCGGCTGGTAGCTTCCTACCACAACCGACAGGGATCAAAGTCCTCGCCAAGAGGCGCTGGGAAATAACCCTGCTTGGTCCCCGTCCTGAAGGATCAAAGCCCTCGCAAGAGGCAACCGAGCAGCTACCCTGCTCGGACATCTCCGGCTGGTAGCTCCTTACCCATGGTGTCAAGGATCGAAGCCCTCGCAAGAGGCATCCAAGCGGCTACCCCGCTCGATCATCCCAGGCTGGTAGTTGTTTACCCACGACGCCAGAGATCAAAGCCCTCTCCAAGAGACAACCACACAGCTTCACTGCCCGGTCATCCTTGATGGGCTTCCTACATCCCCTCCAACGCTAAGGATCCAACTCCTCTTTAGAGGCAACTCAGCAGCTACCCTGCTCAGCTATCCCCGACCGATAGCTTCCTACCACAACCGGCAGAATCCAAATGTTGGGCATGAACGAGCCGGGAAGCTGCTCGGCACAAATACGGCGGACATCCCTCTGCCCATCATATAGAGAGGATCCGAGCACCAACACGAGGCATTAGGTCTATCCAAGTCCGAGTGATCCTCCCTCGACTTTGGGGCCATGGAGAAGCCTCCTTCTCAGAAGCGCTTGTCATGCTTGGCAAGTGATCAAAATCAACTCAACGAACGATCGCTGGACAGATAGCCGACCTGACATGAAGGCCCAACAGTACAAGCAGGGATATTCTACAAGCATCCTTCACAAAAACAGAAGATAAAATGCAAACCGATGAAACAAAAAAAAATTATTACCAAAGGCAAAGTCTTTACAAAGGGTATTTTGGGCTCCCCAGCCTTACAAACTACCCGGAGGCTTCCAAAAGAGGGACGATGAAATATCAAAAAGGCCTAAGTCGCGAACCCCCCCTGCGCCTCGCTTCCCTCATCACTGGCATCACGGCCTACCGAAGGTTTCACTACCGGAGGTTTTGCCACCAGGGGCGCACCTCGCTTCCATCATCATTGTCTGCTAGAGGCCTTGCCACAGGGAGTGGGACCCGAGCATGGAGCTCGCCATCGGCGAACTCAGGAAGCTGCTCCTTCACGGCATCTAGAGCCTTATTCCACGCGACGGCGGAATACTCACCAAGCTCGACATAGAACTGCTCTGAAACCTTGTAATCGGCCACAACTCTCCTAGCCCGAACCTCGGCAGTCCGGGCCGCTTGAAGCGCCGCCTCGGCATCCCCCTACTGGCGTCTCTCTCCTTCTCCATAGCCCCGAAACGATCGGACAGATCCGCCAGCTTCCTCTCGGCAACCCGGTGGGATGCGCTCAGGCGACGATGGGCACCCCAATTCGCTGAATTGGCGAGCTCCGCAGCCTCCGCACGGGCTGCCAGGACGTCGGCCCTCGCCCTCTCCAGACGCAGGTCACACCGCAGGACCTCACCTCCGAAGGATACGCTTCTACTGACCTTGGTGCGTGGAACGCCCCTTCGGCCTCCATATGAGTAGCGAGGGCGCAGTGTTGAAGGACCTGACGGGGAGTGGATGAGAAAGAAAGGAAGGCCAAAAAACAACGCATAGAGGAGTTCGTACCTGGACTGCCCCTTGGGCTATGGCCTCCATTTGGGCCCTCAGGATGCCCTGCGGAAGCTTTCCCCCGGCCCACTCTTCCATCCCGTCGAGCAGTCCGGCAGCGACGGAAAGCCCAGATGGAACCATGAGGACGACATCACCCTCCTGCACGGGAATCCCCTCAGGAACTATCGACGGCGGCGCACGAGAAATTGTCCTTTTTCTCTTAAAGGGGGGTCGTCCTCGCCCTCCCTTCTGTCCCCCGTCTGGGGCTCGGGTGACTGCGGGCGTCTCTGGCCGCCGCCGGAACAATCGCCAGGAGCCGTCAACGAAGCGGACGACCCTATCGCCGGTGGAATATTCGGCACGGGACATGACCCAGCCAGGGGCACGGCCGCGCCGCTGGCCTCCCTCTGGAACGAGCTACCTAAAGAGTGGGAACGAACCATGTATCCAAAAGAAGAAGAGCGCCGAGCAACCAAGGCTTAGAAGAAAGGAAGAGTAGGGATCTTGGAGTGGATCCCACCCCTACTTATCACCGCAGACGACCTCATCCTACGGTTCCCTTCATCTCCCGCCAAAACGCCTCCTCGCATCCAACGGCTCCAATTGCTCTACTTGTCGTTCCCGCGGTGGACCGCACCCCATTAGATACCGCAAGTCTGCACACGTCGCGTCGGCCAACCGACGCTTGACACGTGGACCGTCGCTTCAGTGGCAAGATGCATGAACCTGCGCACCCTCCTTAAATGCAGAGATCTCGCCCTGATTCGCTGACAGAAAAGACTGCTGACTGCCTGGAGACACGTCCCGACGAAACCTTAGGAGGAAGCTCATCCCGGGCGGCCCGACAGTCCACTCCAGACCCGACCCGCTAGCTGGTCGGGACAATAGTGGGGGGCTAATGATAATACTCAATAGTGGCGATCTCTATGATCAGGACACGTGGCAGGTGACGTGTCCCAGAACTCAGAAGAAAGGGCCCATAGGGGCCGACCAGGCCACCCCTGTACCCGACCTGCAAGCACAAACCGGCTCTCCTCAGAGCCCCCCACCCTCGAAAATTGGCCTTCTCGGCCTCTCAGCTCGTCCCGAGCTACCACAGGGCAAGATTCCTCGACCCTCTCGCTCGTCCCCGAGCTCCCCGGCCGAAGCCCTCTTCCTCAGTCCCTCCGACCAACCAACTCCTCCACTCACAGGCGTAACCGCCGCTCCACAAATCTCGCCACACGCTGATTCTCCGCCAGCAACGTCCCGCGTTCCACGCCATAACGATCCCCATTAATGGGCGATATGCTCTTTACGCGGGCGTGACGTCGGGAGCGTAACTGCCGGCGAGATTATCGCGCCTGCTGCTGCGTGCTGCCGTCACTATATAAACCCACATTACGGAGGGGTCAAGTAAGCCATTTTTATTCCATTTAGCCGTTACTCTACTCGGATCTCGTGCTAACTTGATCGTCGGAAGGTCCTCGGTGGTACCAAACCACCCCGGGATTTCCTTGCAGGTACTCGGCGCTAAACTTCTCAAATCACCAATCTTCTCAAAACCCATTGAGACCCACACGCAACAGGAGATCACCTTTAAAATCCACCGGAAGATCGACGGAAGACAAATCTGAGGAAGACCCGAAAAGGACCTTCATCATTCAGATTTCAAGAAAACTCTTCACAGTTGAAGAAAGCTGTGTTTGACCGAGACCCCTATTTCTTTTGCTTGCCAGCAACATATCACCAACCAAAATTTTCAAAATTTAGTAAAGAACCCCACTTTCATCATGGCCCTTGTGTGCTATGATTAAATATAATGAAAGCAGCAAAGGTTACAGGACCCAAATGGAGCACTGTCATTCATCTCACTTCCTTCTTTTGTTCTCAATCATGGCTTGCACCATTTCCCTTTTGATAGAGTCCAAGATGCCTTCCTTTATTTATTTTTTGTTTCTCTTCTCTTTTACTCTTATATATTTCTTGCTAAACCCTTATTCTTGCTAAATAAGTTCCGTTTTAGCCCACATCGGTACCATAATAATGGTTTATGAGATGAGCTGCAGCTCAACTTTCCATCAAAAATAGCATTTATTATAACATTTTTTTTTTTAAAAATGAAAGTTTGTTGGAATTAGAAGAAATAAACAAAGTACCGGTATGAGCGAATTTGAGAAACCATAACCGACAATTAGGCGACCGTCCCATTGATTGTCGGCAATGGTGTATATAATGTGGGTGGAGAGAATTTTGAATTTTGAATTTCTTTTAAAGTTTGTAGTGGAGTGGAAAACATAGCTATGGTTGATGTGGTGCTGTGATATGGTTTTTGAGTGAGTAGATAATGAACTTATTATGCCTTGTAGTATATTTCAGTTCCATAAAACAAATATATGACCGATTCATGTTGGATTCAAGCATTGCCCGGTTTAACTTCTGTAGTCAACACAGACACGTCATTTTCATCCAAAAATAACAAAAGAAAGATCGTGAATGAAAGCAACACTTAAACCCTAATCGCGATCACTTCAACAACACCATCATTAAGCATTCATTACATACATCACCAAGCCACTAATCTCCCAAACTCCAACATCACTAACAGTGATCGAGTCTAGTGACCCCAATTAACTAAACTTAACTAGAATAAAATCCAGCACAAACTCATGAACCTAACATCAACGATCAGAGTAGATCACATAGTGTGGCTATACCGGCACCACTTTATTCATACAATGTCCATTTCGGCTAGTCGTGCTTGTTAGCTACGTTGCACTGCTTTCTGATCTCTCCCTCCGTCCCGGTAAGCGGATTGTTCTCGGAAAGCAGGGAGATCGCACGGCTAAACTCCTTAAAGAAATAATCCTGACTCTTTGCCATCTTCTTAACATAGGGCTTAGTTCTTTTGTCATAGGCGAGCTGGTGGTCGACGAGGAGCAAGCCCTTGTTGTCCAAAATGTTGCGGTAGTAGTTGTTGTCGAGCTTCATGGGGGTCCCACGGTCGTTGCGGACGTATTGGACGGCCTTTGGGTCGGGGATGGCGTCGGGGCATTTCTTGAGCATGTGGGGGATGTGGTCAGGGTTTAGCTCCGGGTCGATTTCTGGATAGAGACGGTGCACCAGTTTCACGCAGTGGGTCCTGCCGACACTGTGTGCCCCTGTATCTCACAATTAAATTTCGAGATCAAAAATTGGAATATGAGGCAAAAGATCTACACTTGATTTTTATAATGTGGATGCAATTATTTATTTATTTTTTATTTATTTATTTATGTTTTACCATTCCTTGAACTTGGCACCACACCATCAAATGTGTAGGACCCAACAGCCCAGCCAAGAAGAGGGTGGTTAATGTGGGTGCAATTAGCATTCTTGTTACTTGCACTCTTACAAGCACATGAAAATGCCATTGCATCCACCAAAAATTATTGAATACTATTAACTGTTCATGACCCAATTTTGTACCGTTCCGATGGTCCCCTTTTCTCTCTCTCTTTTATATATATATATATATATATATATATATATATATAAAAGAGGCAACAACAGTCATGGCATAAGAATTGAAAACTAAAAAGTTTCTCTTCTTTTCTTTTTTGGGTTAATTGCTAACTAATATATATAAATGCACCATGTATTTACCTATATTGTCCATAGCTTTAAAGTTCAAGATTTTATAGGTAAAAATCATACAAACATGCATCATATACATCATATTAAGCTAGGGTCAATCGCAGCTCCATGGTTGCCCAAAGGATGATGCCTGACCGTACTGTGGACGTTCATATATAGTTCGAACGCATTGAAAAAAGAACATTTATAGAAGCATCAGAATAGTATCAATACTCATCAGATCCCTCGGTATTCAACTCACATCCTAATTAATAACATACATCCGGTACATTAAGATTTTGGATAAACTAGTTACTCAACCATTTTCTATGGATGTAATTGCCATCACTGTGTCATGTGAATGTTTTTGTTATGTGTGTAAGTAAATGTGTCATTCATGCATGTGAGAGAAAGAGATTTGGGGAGGGAGGGGGGGGGGGGGGGGCAGGGCATTGCATGAAGAATATATGGTAATCATAAATTACCAAGGAGGGCTACAACAGCAGGGGTGTCAATGCCCATGGCAGCAAACTTATCCAACACAACTGAGATGCTCTCATTGTGATCTGGGAGGTACTGCTCCAACACCTCTGCTCTGCTCCTCCTCCCATCTCTCCTCCCTGTCTTCAATTCTATGTGGGGCCCACCCAGCTGACCATTTTAATTTGTCCACAGCAGAAAGGGGGGAAAAAATAAAGTAAATAAATTAGAACCGAATTTCAATAAATTTAATTAGTGTCATCCTTTCCAACTCACGACGATGAAAACATACATCGAGAGCCGATCTGCCTATAAGATCTATGTAGATGTGCGGCCGGCTAAAAGGCTCAGCTCTTATACCTTGACATCTTAAGCAAAAGACTACCGCGTCTGAATGTTATGGCACTGCTATAACTTCATTCACATTCAAGAAAACCGGACTGCATACGTTGTTAATGTAGGAGACAGATATCAACCGACAACTCTCACTGTTCGTAGAATGCATCAGTAAATTTATTTTCTTAAACACAAGTATTTTTATATTAGAATAATAAAGTTAAAAAGATATCAAACGATATATAATGTGTAGGATTCATGTAGAGTATCCAAAATATTAAATTTATAACCTAAAAACTTTTACATTGTAATGCATTATGCATACACATACCAAAATATTCATCATTCATATGCTATAATGCAGAACACGTGACACATAGAACAAGAGGCAGATGAGATGTCGTGTTTTATCTTTCACTGAAATGCCATGTCAGAGATCCATATGCAACATCTATGGCTTTCAGTGCATGTCACTTCATTAGATTCAGATTTACTATGAAATTAACTAGCTTGAGAAAAGAATTTTGGGCACCGTTTTCATTTTCACCATCAAAATTAATTACAATTCATATCCCAAGTTAATTTTGAAAAATAGACAAAAGTTTTTAAGTCGAAAGTAAAAAATGGCAGGTTCTCTGTCTTTATGTGTGCAGACTAATCATTAAAGAGAGAGATAGGATAAGGTCCAGCCACATTTACATAAAGAAGAGAAAATTGTACGGTTCAGAAATAAAGAATTTCTCTTTTTTATTAGAAGAATAATTTTCTTTTCTTTTAAAATCATTTTTAGAAAATTTTAAAAGGGCAGCGACTGTCTTTAGGATTATGATAAGTCTCTCTCGATCCACTACTTTGATTAATGCAAATATTCTTCACTAAGAATTACTGTATTTTTCGAAGCTAAAAATTAAGGGGAAGAGAGAGAGCCATACTGCAACAATGCCCTCTCTAGCTGAGAGAACCAAGATATCAGCACAAGAGACCGCTTCAGGGCATTCTCTTTCAACAGCCTCCTTAATTGTGTCCAAGTACCTAAAATTCACCAATCAAGTTTAGCTCGGTTGGTATCAATTTGCTTCAATATTTCAAGCAAAAAAAATTTAAAGTAAAAGTACCTAAAATTCCTCAACCCAAAGCTCCTATCTGTCTCCTTCTCAGATAGAGACCTCCTTGTTGAATCCAGCAGCAATGATGCATCACATGACTACATCAATCAGAAACACATCATTAACATCCATCAAAAATCACACCCAACATCATATATTTGGCTAAATTATATATATTTCTTCATATTTTAAAAAAATAACTTTTGCCTGAACGGCAGAAAACCGTTCTGATCTTAAATGATTGATTTCAGGAAATCTTTTGTATCCAATAGTTTTAGCTCCTCTCTTTCTTTTGCCCGGATGCATTGATCAGATAAAAGGCTTAGTGCAATTTAGCATATATATATTAAAAAAAACTCAATGACAAAAATTAGAAAAATTTAATGACCAGACCTCAACAGCACAATCATGGAAGATGTTTCTAAGCCAAGAGAAGGCAGTGTTCTTGTGCCTCTTGTAGAGCAACTTCACTTGCTCTCTAATGATGTCCTCGGCTTGTGGGCATGAGTCCTTGTAAAAGTTCATCACAAGCCCATTGCCCTCCTCTTTTTCATTAGACAAAGCCAGCGTTGATGAGAATGAGATCATGAGAGCAGAGAGGAAGAAAAGAGCCCAAGATGAACTCATTTTTTGAGTGTGAGTTGTTGCTCTAAGTGAAGGGCCGGGGGTGCTTAAATAAAGAAGGTAAAAGGCTCGAGGACAAAATATTTTTAAAAAAATGGGACTCCATGTGGGGGTGAGTAATGAGGTTGGGAGTTTGTGATATGCCACTTTGCTAAGAAAGTGTTTCCCATCTCTTGCATTTACTGTTTTGGCTTCTTTTTTGACCGCATGCATGAGAGTAATTAATGAAATGAAGGAGATGGGCCAAGGTTGGTGGGTCTTGGGAGGTGTGCATTAATTGCAATCCAAGTTTAATTTAGAAAGCATAAATTACACTTGTCATCAAATATTATCGAGCAACTCTTTTGTTTTCATATAAATCATGAACTTTATTTGTTAAGCGGTCCAAACACCTTGAGCCTTGACACTTGAAGAAAATAATCAAATTACTGTCTTCGATTAGATGGGTGAAATATATGGAATGCTCAAAGGTATATGTGAGTATTCATATCCACGGCTATAAATTGGATTAACTTCTAAATAATACCCAATGTTTCGGTTACTTTGCACTTATAGACCTTATTGAATTTTTCGCAGCACTTATATACCTTAAAGTACAAACCGTATGGATTTTGTGATAGTCAAAGTATCAACCGTTTGTAGTTTAAGGTATTTAAGTGCAGCGAAAAAATCAACAAGGTATATAAATGCAGAGCAGCTAAAGCATTAGATATTATTTAGGAATTAAATATTACTTATTTTTTTTCTTAATTATGTAAAAATAATAATTACTTCCTTTTCTAATCCAGAAATAGATTTTTTAGCAACACGTCACCAGTGTAGAAGGCAAAATATTGCTAAGATTTAGCTTTCCACGTTAATGCTTTCGGTTTTCTAGATCGTGTGATCTGATTCTGATCGCAATCGAAGGCTCGTAGCTTTTCAAGTATATATTTTGGATCTAGAATTACATATATAGTGTCTCGGTATTTCTTCGTTATGTATTGAATTTATATGCATCTATTTAAGAGAGAGGTCGCATATTGCTTACAATCTCCACATAAACATCAAATATTAGTTATTTACGATAAAGAAACGGTATTATGAATTGCTTGTGCAATTCTTTAGGTGACTAAGTCAATTAATTTAGGAGAATTACTTTATTGGCAACTAAGATAATTTTCAACAGCAGATTATAACTTTAAACAAATGCATTAGTTGATGGTTAGTAATTTCTGTTAATGACAAGATCTCTTTTTTGCTGCAACGAGACACCGTGCACATAAATGTACACTTGGGCCAATGTGGGTAGTGCAATTTGCACATGCTACCGTGGTCCCATAACGTAACAAGTAATTTAAATTGCTAGTATTCTTAAGAGGAGGCCGGAGCATACTGTTGGAATTTTCTACTGCGGCGGGGCAAATGATAGTACATCCCTCTCGTTTCATCTTTTTCAATTCAAGTGTAATTTAATGCTGGCAGTTGCAAGACAATTGTGCATATGAATCAAGAGATTGTGTTGTGCCATGTCATCCGCCAATATAGTAATATCCTTCGGTACCATTTTATATCCAGTTTTCTCTATTTTTAATTATGCATGTGCATTGTTTCTTCTTTCCAGGGAAGCTATTTAAATGATGACAGAAGTTTATAGGCTGATAAATTGCCAAAATGGCCCCGGCCCGCTTGAGAGTTGTTTAAAAATCCTATAAATTTCAAATTTCTTGGGAAAGGCATGCTATTCAAAATCTTTGTGACAAAACCCATGAGCTTTATTTCGTTTAGGCCTTGTATTCTTTCAACTGCTTGGATATTACATGAAACTGCTTAGATATTACAGACAACTGTTTAGATATTACACGCAACCACAACTGCTTAGATATTACAGATAATTGGTATAATGGGTTTTTTATTGGGCCTGTTTTTTTTTAATCAAAGCAAAAAATCCAAGGGTTTGTTACGCTTGTTTGAAGGGGTCAGAGGCTTTGTGACAATTTACCCAGGTTTATATATGATAAATAGCTCAAGTTGACTTACGGCTTGTTTGTTTGAGCTGTTGTGAAAAGAGTTCTTTTGTAAAAGTGTTGTTGAAGAAATCTACTTCAGCAAAAAATATTGCTGTCAAATGTGTCTTGATTTAAAAAGCTATTTGGTTCAAAAAACTGTTAGGGATTACGGAAGTGCTGTTGACCGTTTAAATGACCATAAATGGCATCATTTTTCTTAATATTTGAGAGAAATCAGTGAAAGCAAATATTATTTTTTTAATTTCCAATTTACTTTCTAAAGATTCACAAAGATCAAAAGATCTGCACAAAAATATCCGCGGAAAAATATTTGGATCCATCCTTTCGATCTATGGATTCTTCGTCGAAGTCGAGAGGTTTCGATCGTCTGTAACATGAAGCTCAAAATATAGATCTCGTTGATCAACCTCTTGATGATCGCGTTGAGCTGGGGTCTCGATCGCCTAGGGTTCTTTGTCGTCATCATCTTTTAAGGCTTCGATTTAGAGGCCTCGATCGCTCTGGGTTCTCGATCGTTTAGGGCTTCGAACTGGGGAGATGAGGAGGAGAATAATCAAGTGTAAGGATTGAGCTGGACGATGATAATGGGAAGATGATGGGAATAAAAAAAATTTAGGAAGATATTTTTTTCAAAAGCTACATTTTTTGGTTTATAAAAATATAAGATTTTTTTTTTTTCTCTTTAGCTCCAAAAGCGCACAGGACATGTTTGGCATTTTTTTTCAAAAGTGTTTTTTAAGCTCCAAAAGAGCTTTTCCAAGCTCAAAACGCGCAGCCAAACAGGCCCTTCCTGTCGCACTAGAAATGGCCCATTAGTGCATCAAATAAGTGAAATGGGCTATTATGTTGGGCCCACCTAAAATGGATGCGAAGAGGATTTGATATTATTAGCAAATTACATCTGTTTAGTACATTGATTAGATTTCATGGTTCTTATCCAAAAATATATCAATTATTAGTGTGTGTATTTTGAAGAATACAAGTTACACTACTGATTAATATCTAGACATACCAATAAGGATAAACTATCGAATTCAAATACAGGAAATGGCTCGCCTTATTTCAAGCACTTGGAATTTTTCAGTTGTAAATTCAGATTTGTCAAATACATGATAAATAAACTTCGTGGCAGGAGGTTATTCCACATAGAAATTGTCAATATATTCTTTAAAAAGATAATAAAATTATATTTAAATAAGGTCATAAAACAAGAATGTCAAAAGCCAAAAGCTAATTTTAGTTCCATTAGAAAAGCCAAAAGAAGTGAGAGGAAACAATATTTTAGTTCTATTACATTATATTGACATTTCTTTTTTGCATTTTCTGCCGTTCTAAGAAAACAGCCAAAGCTAATTTTTCGTTACACGGTAAGCAAGCGTCAACTCATTTTTCTACACGCTTTGTTCTCAACTAATAGAAGAAAACTTTATACTTTCTATTCCTTTTTATTCTTACTTTCATATCCTATTTTCACTTTACAACCGCCAAATACATCTTGATTATTAGCTACTAAATTGTTAAAAAAATACAGGGTAGATTGCTTAATAATATCATAATCTTTCACCATTTTTGCACTTTACTGCTTCATAGTTTTCTTTTTATTACTTTAATGCTCTTATATAATCTGCCCACTTTTGCTCTTTGCTTTTATTGCCGAATATATTTCGTGTCGGTTTATTCCTAGAATCGTACAGACAAACGATTACGAAAACAAATATCTATGAATAAACCGATGCAATACGACCGTAAGAACAGAATGTAGCAAACCGTTAATGATGAAATACATTAGGGTATTAAAGCGTCGCGAAAAAACTTTAAGCTATTAAAATGCAAAAGCTACTAAAGAGTTTAGTTGTTTTTAAACATTTTACCTAAATATGTAATAAAACAAAGGGTAAATTGTCAAAAAAACTCAGTAGATTCTACCGTTGACAAATTTTTTTTGGCCCCGAAGCGCTTGTCAAAAACCCGATGAAAAGGTTTTCAGTTTGTCAAAAACTCCAGCCTGCAAGATTTGTATAGTTGTCTGTCATATCTAGTTATTATGCGATATTCATGCAGTTGCCTGCGATATGAATGACCTATTTAGATACAGCATACAACTATACACGTACCTCATAAAAAAAAATCAAAGGTTTTTTTTGACAACTGATTCGATAACAAAGGTTTTTGACGGCCGGTTTTTTTTTCTCTCTCGACAATTTACCATAAAATAAATAAAGTAAACACATGAAGAGAAAACTATATCACAAAGTGGCAAAATCCTATTTTTATTTCTTACCCCTCATTTGCTTCCATCGTTTATTTCGCAGCCCTTTCTCAGTTTTCTCTCTCATCATCATCATCTGATGGAAAAGAAGAAATCGGCAGCCATCGATTTAGCTCCAACCCTCAAGAATCTCCAAATCAATTCTGCTTCCAAAATCGCTGCCTCTTCATCTCGTCCTTTCGGTAAGCTTTAATTTCTTCCTCCCCAATCAATTTTGTTGTAAAGATGATAATTTTGAGTCAAATTCCTTGTAATTCTGTTTGTTGAATCATGGGTCATGATCAAAATCTCACCTTTTCGTAAAAATATTTGTAAATTTTACTAGTAGGGTGTATATTTTGTTGATTTTCGTTTGTATGAGCAAGATAGTTGCTTTTGTATGCGATTGGCTTAATTTTTAGTCATCAAATTATGGGCTGGCATCAAAATTTCACCTTTATGTTTCTGTTTTTGTATGATTCCAAACTTTGCATATCCTTAAAATTTGGTAAATGATTTCATTTTTCATGATTAAGTTCTATATGTTTGGGGCTAATTCAAGTGAAGGGTATTGACCATGCCGAGGCTATTGTTATTGTTAGAGGCCACCAATAACACTGTTGAGTTATAAATTACAATCATTTAAGTATGAAATATTGTTCTATCATAAATAACAACTAGATGTCAAAAGGTTCATCAGCAATATTTCATTAGGTAAAAGCATTGAAGCATGGCTGGAAATGTGATCCCCAAAAATGACCTTCCGGGCCTTAATCTTGGCCTATTCGGTTCAAAATTGGTTATCTTGGTTTCAATATTAAGTTTATTAATAGGTCAGTGAGTTCATAATGGCCAATTTGTTTTTTTGGCATGATCAATTTCTAATGGAATGTCAAAAAGTTTGCAGTTATCTTTAAAACATATGTAAATAACCATCACAAGCATCATTAACTACTAAGAAATATGCTGAATTATTAAAATTATGTTTACTCAAAGGACAAAAAGTACTATACTTTCGATCTGAGATGGCCGATTCCGAACCCAAAAATGATTGTCAGATATACGAAGGTTTTAAACCTTACATTGAAGGCCTTCTTTGGATAATTTGATGAAAAACGTTTGTTTTTTTAAAAACAGAAGCCACTTAAAAGAACCACTTTTCGCGATCCAATAACATCTTAAAATATTAAAGGACATGAGAACTTAACTTGCTACCTTGCAAATATCAATATCTTAACTTTCTTGAAATATGTTATTTAATATATTATTTTATAACTTATTTGGAGCTTGAATTCTTAACTTAATTTGAGGAGGTATGCTAGAAAACCTACACATTATCAGCCACCATATCCAGCTTTCCATGCATAGAGAACAATTACATGCTGCAATTTCCGACCCTGCAAAAAATGAGTATTGTTGGACATTTCTTTGTTTATATGTGCTATTTCCTTGTATGAAGCACAAAACCCAATCAGATTTCTTCCTTTCTATTTCTTTATTTTGTTTTGGGTAAATTTTATATAGTATATTGAATTTTTAGAATTTTTGAGATAGCACCGCTGAACTTCATAAATGCCATGAAGCCCCCCTAAAATGCCAATTTTGTTTGAAATAGTTAATCTCGTTAACTGGTTTAAGGTATGAGTTGATTGGACAATCCCAAAATGACCTTTTAGATGGACGGAATAGCCGCAAAAATGAACCAAATATCCTTGAATTTTCTGACAGAAAAATCTTTAGGATGTTCATGATATTTTTAAAGTTAGATGTGAAATGTAAATTGATGATCCTGTTAGAGGATGAATTGGGTTCATTTATAATTCTTATCAATATAACGATAAAGCAATAAAAATCACCACAATAATAGCAATATGCAAATACAAAGATAGAGACAATTGCAAACGCTAACATAAAGAATTTAAAATGGTTCAATGTCCCGCGTCTATTCCATCCCTAAAGATTTCTTTCTTAGGAGTTCTCAAATCTTCCATTATTATCCTTTTTAACCGGGCAGGAGAAAATCTTTACAATATTCCATCATAAAAAGTTACAATCACAGATTTGAGTTTTTCTCTATTGGATGTTGTTGGAGTCAAAAAAAATTAACTATCAAAGAAATTTATATTGGGAACCTATGAATCTGCACACAGGTTGGATTCAAATTCCTATAGGTTCAAGTACACATGTTCAATTGGGACAAATGAAGATTCATTTGAAAGCCTATTGAGTCTAGATTCCAAAAAATCAAACGGTGGATCGTTTGGATTTTTCTAGAGAGAGTTATGGCCGGATCATTGAACCTTACGCGTGCAGGATCCGAATTTCGGGTGCTTTAAATTAGGTACCCAAGTCTGATATTCGACTGCTTCAAAGACAGAAGTGAGCATGTCAAATGTGATACCTAACATCCCATATAATTCTCCTAAAGATAGAAGGGGCAAATTTTTTTCTTCCCTTCATTTTCTTTTCAGAAAAAGAGAATGGTGGGAGGAGTTTTGATAACCACCCTCACTCCACTTAAAGGAGTATATATATATATATAGCCCCTCAAAGAAAGAAAAGGCATGAACCTATTTTTCTATCACACCTTCTCATTTCTCTCTCTTGAAAGTTGAAGAAAAAGAAGAAGAAATAAAGTAGAACTTGAAAATAAGGGAAATTTTATTTTCTTTCTTATTTTTCTTTCATATTTAAAACATACACTATCCTATGTTCTTTATAAAGCAATTAGAGATATAGGCCACCCAATGTTCTCTACAAAACAAGCAGAAGCATATGCCACCCTATGTTCTCTATAAAATAATTAGAAATAAGGAAAGCCTTATATTTTATGAACAAAGGAAACTAGGGGAAATCCTATTCTTCCACATATAAGAATGTAGACACTGAAAGTATATTTTTTCATAGACAAAACTAAAAATACAAGAGGAAATTTTGCCCAAATTTTCAAAACAGATTTTCGGTTTGGATCTGTTTGCGCCGTTACATCTAAGCAAAACTACCATAACTCTTACCCGAGAGCCCAAATCACGATCCGTTCGAAGCAAATGAAAGATAATTCACTAAGTTTCGAAACGAGACCATACATGAAAATAAATGGTGTTAAAATCATAGATTTTAGGATATCTCAAAAGGTATATGATTCTCGAATTGAATTTGCCTACTCTGAGTAAAACCGCCATAACTCTCACCAAAGAGCCTCAAATCTCGATCCATTCGAAGCATATAAAAGCTAACTCATTAAGCTTCGAAACAAGACCATACATGTAGGGTTGATCATTGGTCGGTTCGGTTCGGTTTTTCCTAAAAAATTGAGCCGACCCGATTCAGGCTCAAGTACCGAGCTGCGTTGAATCGGTTCGGTTTTATATGATCGATCCTTAATGAGACTTATCTTCTCAAAATAGCACCCACCCCGGATGGAGTAGAAAAAGAAGGAAAACACCAAAAGTTTAAAGCAATAATTCATTTAAGAACTAAATAATCCCTCGGTTTTTTTTGCGGTGGAGATCCATTAAAGTTGCTAATTCAAGCTCATCACTCATTCAAAAGAAAAGTAATAATGAATTGTAAAAGATCCAAAACCATGATAAAGATAGGGCTTTTGAAACTAGGAACAATAGAATGGAGTATGGTTGTCGATGGAGAATAGGATCCCTGTCTCATCGAGAGCTGCATGGTGGCAAAGTTGCCGCCGACATCAAGAGATGAAATCAAGAGAGAGAATGTGAGTGGATTTAGAGTTTCTTTTTCTATAATTGAGTTTATATGAGGTAGGTTAGGGATAGTTGATGTGGGTTGCATGCCATGGGCCTGTTTCTTAGCCCATTATCTATTAACATAGCTTTAATTATTGGGTGCACCTTGGGAACAAATACAGACTCAAGGGTCGGTTGGTTTGGTTTTAACCGAGCTAAAAATTTTGAAACCAAACCGGGTCAATTCCTGAACCGAGCAGTTTCGGTTTTTTTCGGTTCAAGTCGGTTCCTGCTCACCCCTACATACATGGACGTAAAATAATAGAACTTATGTTCTTGAAATGAACTTTGAACATTAGAGTAAAATTCTATGTTCTTTTCAAAACACATTTTGGACATTTTAAATGAGGTGTTTCCTACTTATCAAACAATAGACGGGACCCTCATCCGAATGCCAAGAGCCCACTCGATAACCGGGCCCCAATATGATAGAACAGATCCCCACCCGACGGTAGAGGCACCCGATAAGACCCCCACCCGATGGTGGGGGCACTTGATATGACCCCTACGTGATGGCCGGGTCCCCAATCGACCATCGGGTGGTTATCTAATTATTAAACCTCTTTAGTGTAGGATTCTACACTTGACTATAGTGTAGGCCTCATTGGATGTATTCACCTATAAAATATTACGATTTGGGTCTCATAAATGGAAGCGCCCGCTTAAATTTGAAATGATATCAATTTTGATATTAAATCCCACTTACTTTCAAAGTATTTTGATATTAAATCTCACTTACTCTCAAAGTATATTTGCATACTTTTAATTCTTTTTGTATAGATTTGAAATATAAAGAGATGTACATGTATCAAAGCTGTAAACAAGAAATATTAATGAAATATTTTGATGACATCTCATATTATTGTTGTTGCTAGTATATACAAATATGTGATGTGATCTTTATTTTAAATTGATGTGAGTTAGAATAGATTAATTCGGTATCGCATCTAAGTATTTTCTAAGTGTTAGTTATATGTATGCCCTAGAGGCCATTACTGTACATACGATGTATATTGTAATGGATGCTTGGACATATATAGGGAGGATTTTCTTGCTCGACATGATAGTATGCTATCTGGTTGTACTTTATCTTAACATGTACTCTGATTGTCTCTATGTTACATGTTGATAAAGTCCTTAGGATATGTACTCGACTACTGGGACTATGATGAGATCATACTAGTGGGGCCACAGTAGTCGACGAGTACATCCTATAACTGTTTCTAGTCGAGGGTGTATCGAGACAGAGCATCGATACTCCAGAGTAGACTAGCGTATACGCATCTTGACCCATATGATGGGCGATGGATGATCCCATATCCATCGGTGTTTGACTTCAAGGATGGTGTACGGGTGCTCAGTGGAGACTGGGTACACTGGACGGACTCGCCGAGAACTCCCAGATGGTATTATACCTTACGTCAGATGGCAGTTCTCCGGTGACACTGGTACAGAGTAGTCTGTTGACCCGAGATCGTCATAGAGTCTTGTATGATTCCCACTGTACTTTGATTTCCATCATACCACGTCCAAGAGGGCGTGCAAAAAGGTGGCTTTTGGGTACAGTCCCGAATCACATGGAGGCAATGAGCGATAGGAGGGGATTCGTCTCTCGCGGTATAGGGAATTGATGTTGCGCTGTGTTCGATTGGCTATAACCAGAAATCCCTGGCCAGGGTTGATGAGATTTATTGGTAAGTATTATCAGTAGTTTCTCGAACTGTTATAGACCTCATATCGACACGACTTATCGAGCTACTGGGGTCTGACGTTTACCACCCCTAGACGAGATATGCAACATATCAGACGACGAGACCGGACTGTACGGGAGTGTTACTGTTTGGATTCACATGAGAATGTACAGGCTTGCTTGTTGATCTTCTGAGCGCTCAATACCTGGGTGGCTGTTACGTTTAGCTGACCGCTTGCAGCTTGTGGGTGTTTGATATGATCATCATCTACTGCCGGCGTATTGACGATTCTTTAGAGTCCTACACAGAGGTTTCTTGGCTCAGACAAAACGGAGTAGGGGCACATATGTGATATATGCGGGACCGAGGATAATGCGATATGAGATACCGTATTCTATTCTCGCGATATATGATATCAGCCGGGTCATCGGATCAAGTGTTGATTCGATGAATCGGTACGGATAAATATTAGTCGGTTATATGCGATATAGCCGGATTGTCGGATCAAGTGTTGATTCGATAATTTAATGTATAATAATATATATGATATATTAAATTACATTAACTAATATTTGCTCAGTAAAAGATTCTTTTTCTCGCTCGGGTAATACATTGATATATATGCGATATATGTTAATTGTATTATTTTATTTTGTTACAATAAATATTATATATGTGATATATAATATTGTAACATGATATGGTTATTAATGCAACATGATTAGTGGAGATTAAACATGGTTAGGGTTTGATTAGGGTTAAGCTCTTCTAGAAGTTTCTAAAAGGTTTTTGTTTTGTTTTGTGTAAGATATTTTGTGAAGATATTTGCTTAACCAAACCTAAACTCTTGACCATGGTTGTTTCTTTACAAGGGTTAAGGATTCATTCTTAACTATGGTTGCATTTCTAACCTCACTAATGAGTTATTCATTATTCATCATCAAAAGGATTCCATCTTCTTCTTCCTTCTCTTTTCATGGAAAAGCTTTCTTGATTTTGATTTTGTGATGATAAATGAGTGAGAAAAAGATAATAAAAGAGCAAAAATCCTACTTCATCATCTTCATCTATCCTTGCCATTTAGATTAGGGTGTTCACATCATTTCATGAGTGATAGCTTGTGTTAACGAAACTTCAAGATAGATCATCTATGTTATCGAAGATCGGAAGCAAGACTACATCTTTCTCTTCGTGAAGCCTCTCGAGAGTCCAGAACACGATGATCGCAGCGAAGGGACCTCAACACGGAGCTTAAGAAGTGAAGGACCGGATCTACAAAGGTTGTAATCCCTCTCACTTAGTGTTAAAGAGTTTAACATGCATGTTTTCGCCTAAACCCTAGTTTAAAGATCCAGCTTCGGGTTGTTCGGCACGGCTAATTTGCACGGCTAATTTTTTAATCGGTCATGGTTGATGCCTCTTAGACCCTTGTGCACGTGCCTAGCAACCCAACAGCGGTATCAGAGCCAAGCTAGAGCTTTAAGCGAAGTCTGAGCGATGTTTAAAGTCCGATCGAACCCGGAAACCCCGATGTAAACCCTTCTCTGTACATTTTTCAAAAATGTGGTTTTTTCTGAATTAAAAATGCTCAGAAAATTAAGCAGGAAAAACTAAGAATTACTGTGAATTACGACCTCTAACTCAAAAATTTGACCGCGGAACCGCGGCGAAACCAAGGGTTTTGCGGCGGTTCCGCGGCCAAAATTTGGACTTAGTCCCTGGAATTTCACTTAATTATTCTTAGGTCCTTTCTTGTTATTTTTTTCTGGGAATATTTTAATTCTACTCAAGTGTTGAGTTTTCTAGGTTTGTATTGGGGAATCGTTGATTCGATTAGATAATTTAACTTTGTTTGGTTTTTTCCGGATAATTTTTAGAAACTGTTAAAAAGTTCGAACGGATATCAATAACTCACTTTTTCCCCTGTCGGAAAATTTTTCAAAAGTTGGATTTTTTCTCGTGTTTAAGAACGTTGTAAGTCGTGCAAGTAACGCGGTGGACCCTCTAGAAGACAACAAACCTTAACTCGATTATGTGACCGTCTTGAACTGCCTCTAACCTTAGGGTTTGGGGCAGTACGGCGTGCCACATGTGAGGCGTTGGCTTGACCCTTCTACGGCTGGACCATTGGTACTGTGGCATGTGATGGATGTTTTTAAACTGATTTCAAGTGTTGAGATAAATTGGGGAAATCTTGGGTGTTTGATTATTCGATCGGAAAGTTTAATATTGTCTATTTATCTGGAATGTGATACAATAATTGGAATCCACAGGTAGTTATGAGATAATAATTTGAATATTATAAACATAGCAGTTCAGTCTCAATTGATCGGTTGCCACGGAATTTTGATGTGATCAAAAGTCCGTCGCAATCACGTAGCGTACGCGGATACTCGCCGGGTAAACTTAATAGACAGCCATGCCCCATAACCCCGACCAAGTGACTGTAGGAGAACCCCGTCGCCAAAAGCATCCGTTCGGGTGCTCGCGGCAACGGTGTTCCGCCTTAGTGCACTTCGTCGACGGTATCGGGGGTGCGGCCGTCTACTAAAGTTTGCGACGAGCATTCGATCAGGTTGTCGGGAATCTTGTTGAATTGCCCGACTTGATATTGAAAAGAGTTTTCGATAATAAGACTAAAATGCGGGGTTTATAATTGTTAGGCATGCGATGTCTAAGGAATTCATTTGGTTAGGCATGCGATGTCTAAAGAGGTTGCGGATTCCAACTGTTGTAGTTTTACACTTTCTTTTCTGTGACCGTAAGTGTAGTATGTAGTTGTATTGCCGGTTTTCGTTGCTATGCATCAACGACGATCGGTGTATACATACTTACTTACGTTGATGATATGAGATATTATGTGTTGCTGTGATATGTTATATTGGATCGTCGCGTTTTGAATAGCCGGGGTTTTTATGTGAGATGAGAGTTTTTTCTTTTTCATTCATGTAAAATTCATTTGTATGTAATATTATTTTATTGTGGCACTTCTGGGATGAGGTTGATGTCACCATTTGTATATTATTTACTTTTCCGCATTAGGTAGACCCAAGGCGGGGAGCACAAGTAACCGAGTTCTAGGGTCCAGTGGGAGACCATCTCGAGGAGTCGAGACCGGGTCTCCTAACCCTAGAATTGGCAGTGTTGCTTGCCGCTCTCGTAGGGGTCTAGGGATGTGGGTTTGGCTATTCATCGCGACCGTGGAATCCGTGTTTTATACAGGCTCGTATTGAAAACACGGACGTCCTAGTATATCCAATATTTCATATATGTTCTTCTGCTGCAATGTTCTGTGATGAGATCATATTACTGCCTGAGACGAATGTTTATATTATATATATGAGATATATGTTATATATTGCAGATTTCGTTTCAAATGCTGATGCTTATGAAGCAAAATAAAAATGGGACTTCATTAATGAGATTAATGAAATAAAAGAAACCTAAAGATGTTGTAGAAACTTGTTTAAAAACATGTAGCTCTAGTTTTTGCTTTGCATAGCGGTGTTCCTTGTAGAACATCCAGCACCTTATTCGATAAGGAAAGAGCCGGGATCCCTTCACCGGGAGTGACCTCTTTAGTGAAACTAGCAGATGCTACAAACTCTGTTTGTCTTTTGATTGCTTCTATAGTTCTTGCTTTGCATAGTGATATTTATGAAATATCCTGCACCTTATTCGATGAGGAAAGGGCCGGCGATCCCTTCACCGGGAGTGACCCCTTTAGCAAAACTAGAAAGGGCTCAAAAACATTCCATTTAAAATCACTCGATTCTACAACGATATCAAGTTCATTACGCAATAGGTTTTTTTAAAAACCTATCGTAACCCTCCGTCATTTTAGGAAGTAGAGTACTTAGTATTCGTGCTGTGTTTGTTGACCTTAGTTAAGGCACAGTGTACGGTAGCTAAGTGATGTCTTCCTATATATAGCATATGATGCGATTAGTTAGGACAGTCATATGACTTTGTTGACCTTAGTTAAGGGTCATGTGGGTGGGTCTAATTAATCAAGAAATGACGGGTTGACCTTGACTAGTGCTTATGATTTGTTGACCATAGTTAAGGTCATAAGTCACTAGGGGTAAAATATTATTGGGAATTTCAAGTGTTGAAATTTGCAATGAGATTGCATATCTTCTATGAGATAGTTGGATCCCGATACCCGCTGCGAGTAAGAGTTACTCCTGGGAGAGTTTTACACATTACAATTAGCCGATCAAGTAGATGTCTAGAAAGGTGTTAACGGGGTTACACCTCTGGGAAAACGAGCTTTACTTTAATTAGGTCCGTGCGAAAGCACAGGGAACCTCCCTCAAAGTACCGACACTGGCCTGACTGAAAGATTGGCGAACTTATAGAGTGTAATTAACCCCGGCTAGTCTTTCCTTTTAGGGTTTGAAGGAAGATTTGATTAAAACAGTGGGAGACATCCTGATTAGATAAATTGATAACCAATCTAATCTTATAAAAGCGCACGCTGAGTGTTTTCTTCTCTCTCTCCAGGTAGCGACCATATCACGCCTTAATCAAGATAATAAAACAGATGAATTGACTGAACCCGCTTGTTATACTGAGCTGGGGAACGTTGGTCCCGCTCCAACTTATAATTGTTATAAGACAGAGCAGGAAATTGGGGAATACCAGATTTCCCGTGTCGCCCAAACGAAGAAAGTGCATGTTGATGCATCATCTTCAGGTGTGTTCATTACAGAGAACTGTTTCTCAGTATCCTTTACGTCCTAGGTATGTGATACCGGATCAGGATCCCGCATATGTAATCTGTTACATGGGCTACAGAAAGGTAGAGAACTGAGAACGGGTGATAAGTTTCATGAGACAGAAAATGGTGCAAGTATTGCAGCCAAGTCTGTTGGTCACTATCACCCTGTATTACCTGAATACATTGATTCTGAACGAATGTTATTAGATACCGAACCTGATATACAACATCATATCAGTCTTTTTATTAGTAAAGAAAGGATATAATTTTGTATTGTTGGATAATGTTTTGAACATTTCCTATATCAAGAGTTGATCGGTTCAGGCACGTTATCTAAAAGCATTGACGTTCTAAATCAAACTACAGTTTTTAGTATACGGAACATACACAAGAGGAAGAGTTCAGAAATGAACGAATCCTTCTTGAGGCATTGTAGACTAGGTCATACAATGTGACCCGACTA
Organism: Agapanthus africanus; assembly: GCA_030015575.1. Taxonomy (NCBI): domain Eukaryota; kingdom Viridiplantae; phylum Streptophyta; class Magnoliopsida; order Asparagales; family Amaryllidaceae; genus Agapanthus; species Agapanthus africanus. Next base: position 15,434,832 of record JASDDO010000028.1, on the reverse strand, counting down.
GCTGAAGTTACATTAAGATGCATATTTAAATTTGTTTGAATTTACATCTTGTGAAACTTGCCAGTAATGTCACAAAGATAAGATGACCACAGCTCTGTTTATTGGAATCTGAGAAAGAGTTAGTGAACTCTTGGGATTGATACATGCTGATGTATGAAAGTCTTCCGTCTACACATGCCAAGACCGGTTCTTTGTACTTCATTACATTCACTGATGATCTTTCAAGATTCAGACATATGTTCCTGTTGAAACACAAGTCTGAAACTTTTGAGATAATCACAGAATATAAGTTAGAAGTAGAGAACCAAAATACGAGTAAAAGTATTATGTCCTTTAATGAGATTAAGGAGGAGAATACTTGAGCACGGAATTCCTGGACTATTCTAAAGGAGAATGAGATTCTCTCTCAGCATTACTCCTTCGTATACACCACAGCACGTCGGTGTATCGGGGCGGAGCAATAACACCCTATGTGATATGGTGTGCTCTATGATGAGTACTACTGAGTTTCCTATTTCCTTTTGGGAGTTATGCACTTGAGAAGCTGCATACATATTGAATAGGGTTCAAATCAAATCAGATGCTTACCACTTCATATGTGATATGGAAAGGGAAGAGCCCATATCTTAAGTTTGTTAAGATTTGGGGTTGTCCGGCCTATGTCTAAAAGCAAAATCCGGACAAGCTCGAGGCAAGGACTGTTATGTAGAACTGAAAATGTTCCAGCTATACAAACTGCAGCTGATGATTTGATAGAACCAAAGGATTCAATAGTTTCCAACGAACCTCAGCCTCTCTGCCGATCTAGTAGGGTTTCTCACCCACCCGAGAGATACTTTGGTTTCTCTATGACAGTGGGAGCGATGATTGCATCATGAGATGATGACCCAACTAGTTTCGAGCAGGCCATCAGGAGTGGGACTCTGTAAGAATGGCTGGATGCTTAGCGATCTGAGATGGAATCCTTATATACCAACAAAGTATGGACTTCGGTTGCTTTATATGAAGGGTTAAATCCCCATCAGGAGCGAGTATATCTTGAGAAGATTACTTGGTGTACATGGAAAAGTTGAGACTTTCAAAGCTATGCTTAAGTCCATTCAGATCCTACTTGCCACTGCTACATTCCATGACTACGATATCTGGTGGTTGGGTGTCATGACTGCTTTTCTAAATGATGTTTTAGAAGAGAGCGTCTATAAGTACACAGCCAGAGGGCTTCGTAGACAGTGGGAGCAGCGGAAACGTGTGCAAGATGTTTTATATGATAAAACAGGCATCGCGGAGTTGGAACATCTGTTTTGATGTGGTAGTCAAAGAGTTTGACTTCATCAAAATGGTAGATGAACCTTGTATATACAAAAAGGTAGTAGGAAGTATGGTGGTGATCCTCGTAGAGTACGTGGATGACATACTCTTGATAGGGAAGGAGTTTCCTATGCTACGCTCGGTCAATCTCCGCTTATCACAACAATTCTTCATATAGGATCAAAGCGATACCTCCTAAATCCTGTGTTTTGGATCTATGAGATATATCTAATTAGATGTTAGGATACTTACTAGTTGTGGTGAGATGGTATCAATCGATCTTGGGGAGAATCACTGGAAAGGTTCCAGGGTGGTAAGGACGACTGAATGTCAGTCACAGGCATTGTCTTTACCCTCAGTGGAGGGACAGTATGTTGGAAGAGTTCCAAGCTAGATACCGTGACATACTAGACGATTAAAGGCAAGATACATCGTTACCAAGGATGCTACCAAAGAGGCAGTCTGGATATATATAAGTTCATGAGATGAACTTCGTTCCTACCATTGTATGACAATGGAGTTGTGGCTTTAGCCAAGGAACCCCCGTCCCATAAGAAATCCAGATATAATTCTTAGGCAGTATCACCTGATCATGGAGATGGTTGATCTCCAGGAAGATCGAGGTTAGGAGAGTAGACACAGAGGACAACAGCGCGGATCCACTCACAAAGGCCTTTTTCCCAGTAGAGACTTTTATGGGATAGTTGAGTATGAGATACTTCAACCGCAGCTAATTGTTGGGTATGTGATACCACAACAGATGGCTCTAGTGCAAGTGGGAGATTGTTAGTTATATGTATGCCCTAGAGGCCATTACTGTACATACGATGTATTGTAATAGATGCTTGGACATATATAGGGAGGACTTTCTTGCTCGACATGATAGTATGCTATCTGGTTGTACTTTATCTTAACATGTATTCTGATTGTCTCTATATTACATGTTGATTAAGCCCTTAGGATATGTACTCGACTACTGGGACTATGATGAGATCATACTAGTGGGGCCACGGTAGTCGACGAGTACATCCTATAACTGTTCCTAGTCGAGAGTGTATCGAGACAGGGCATCGATACACCATAGTAGACTAGCGTATACGCATCTTGACCCATATGATGGCCGATGGATGATCCCATATCCATCGGTGTTTGATATCAAGGATGGTGTACGAGTGCTCAATGGAGACTGGGTACACTGGACGGACTCGCCGAGAACTCCCAGATGGTATTATACCTTACGTCAGATGGCAGTTCTCCGGTGACACTGGTACAGAGTAGTCTGTTGACCCGAGATCGTTATAGAGTCTTGTGTGATTCCCACTGTGCTTTGATTTCCATCATACCACGTCCAAGAGGGCGTGCAAAAAGATGGCTTTTGGGTACAGTCCCGAATCACATGGAGGCAATAAGCGATAGGAGGGGATTCGTCTCTCCCGGTATAAGGAGTTGATGTTGCGCTGTGTTCGATTGGCTATAACCAGAAATCCCTGGCCAGGGTTGCTAAGATTTTCTGGTAAGTGTTATCAGTAGTTTCTCGAACTGTTATATACCTCATATCGACACGACTTATCGAGCTACTGGGGTCTGACGTTTACCACCCCTAGGCGAGATATGCAACATATCAGACGACGAGATCGGACTGTACGGGAGTGTTACTGTTTGGATTCACATGAGAATGTACATGCTTGCTTGTTGATCTTCTGAGCGCTCAATACCTGGGTGGCTGTTACGTTTAGCTGACCGCTTGCAGCTTGTGGGTGTTTGATATGATCATCACCTACTGCCGGCGTATTAACGATTCTTTAGAGTCCTACACAGAGGTTTCTTGGCTCAGGCAAAACGGAGTAGGGGCACATATGTGATATGTGCGGGGCCGAGGATAATACGATATGAGATACCGTATTCTATTCTCGCGATATATGATATCAGCCGGGTCATCGGATCAAGTGTTGATTCGATGAATCGGTACGGATAAATATTAGTCGGTTATATGCGATATAGCCAGATTGTCGGATCAAGTGTTGATTCGATAATTTAATGTATAATAATATATATGATATATTAAATTACATTAACTAATATTTGCTCAGTAAAAGATTTTTTTTCTCTCGGGTAATACATTGATATATATGCGATATATGTTAATTGTATTATTTTATTTTGTTACAATAAATATTATATATGTGATATATAATATTGTAACATGATATGGTTATTAATGCAACATGATTAGTGGAGATTAAACATGGTTAGGGTTTGATTAGGGTTAAGCTCTTCTAGAAGTTTCTAGAAGGTTTTTGTTTTGTTTTGTGTAAGATATTTTGTGAAGATATTTGCTTAATCAAACCCAAACCCTTGACCATAGTTGTTTCTCTACAAGGGTTAAGGATTCATTCTTAATTATGGTTGCATTTCTAACCTCACTAATGAGTTATTTATTATTCATCATCAAAAGGATTCCATCTTCTTCTTCCTTCTCTTTTCATGGAAAAGCTTTCTTGATTTTGTGATGATAAATGAGTGAGAAAAAAGATAATAAAAGAGAGCAAAAATCCTACTTCATCATCCTCATCTATCCTTGCCATTTAGATGAGGGTGTTCACATCATTTCATGAGTGATAGCTTGTGTTAACGAAACTTCAAGATAGATCATCTATGTTATCGAAGATCGGAAGCAAGACTGCATCTTTCTCTTCGTGAAGCTTCTCGAGAGTCCAGAACACGATGATCGCAGTGAAGAGACCTCAACATTGAGCTTAAGAAGTGAATGACCGGATCTACAAAGGTTGTAATCTCTCTCACTTAGTGTTAAAGAGTTTAACATGCATGTTTTCGCCTAAACCCTAGTTTAAAGATCCGGCTTCGGATTGTTCGGCACGGCTAATTTTTTAATCGGGCATGGTAGACTATAATTAACGGTGAATGCTTGCGCTCATCGGAAGTCTCGAACATCAGAACCTGATCAAATTTTCAAACTTTAAACTTGTTTTGTTTAAACTCTAACGATACGATCGTTGGATATCCTAGAGAGGGTAAACAGATGAGAGGTGGTTTTGCATAAGAATCTCACTCTTTATAACAACCAAGAGATATAAAATTTGAGTGTATTGAAGATGAATTGCTATTGAAATTTTTATGCAAGCTCAAGAAAATCGTCAAGAAAATTTGAAAGTGGTTATGAGTTGGTATAAAGTGCAAGTGTCATGTTAATAAAATTGAAAAATAACATAAAAACAAGTTTTCCAAATATTTACTGCTGTAAAAAATGAATGAAATGCCTTTACAACAATATATCTTAAGGGTAAAACTAAAAAAAATATTGGATAAATTTAAAAAAAGAGAGATTAAGGTAGCGCTAATAACAACCCTAAAACAAGGGAAATAACCAAGCAGGTTGCTCTCAGTTTGAAGCCCAAGCAAATTGAAAATATGCGGGCCAGTAAGAACAAGACATGTTGCATTTGACTTCCAACGGTACAATTTTTACTCAAATCTTGGTGGCCTCTTGTGCTTAAGCATCACAAGACTGCTTCGCTTTTTGGTTATGCGGTCAAATTAAGCAGGTTTTGCATTTAAGCGGGTTGGGCTTTTTATACGTCGCTTAAACAGGGCCTAGGCAGTCGAACTCGCGTAGGCAGTCGTTTGGATGGGCGCTTAAGCGGCCGACCCGCTTAGTAACTTGACCTTTTATAGTAAATGGTCGGAATGCATGTTTTTGTTCTCCTTTAACAGAAAAATGCATACTCCCAATAAAATCTCCAAAACTATCGTTTTCCTCACTAGAAAACCTTCTCTCTCCTTCCCTAACCATATTTAACTTAAAAAGTATCGAAAAATTTGAAATCGCCTAAGTCGCGCTTAAACGTCCGCCTAGGCGCTAGGCGTTATCCCAACTGCCTGGTTCCGTTGAGCACTTTAAAATGAAAATGTTTTGCCTTGTTCCTTAGAGGTTTCAGATGTGATCTTTATTTTTTGCATTTTGAAGCTCCAATTTGTTTCTCCGATCCTCCTATAGATTTGATATTTTTGCTCTTGCGTCCAACTTCCATTTAAATACTCCCTATATATAATCTGCAAAAGTTTAATGTATGGAGAAACTTGTTTGGCAATAATTAGAATTTAAATGAGGTGTGACCAACAAGATGAAGCTATCTCAATTCTCAAAAACTTCAAAAAGTTGATGCAATTTATAAAATTTACCCTTTGTTTTTCCTTCCTTCCTTTTGTTTTTTTGGCAACCATTTCTATAGCTGGAATTTCTGATTGGATTTGTCATCATTGCTATGATAATGAAATGAAATATCAGTTCGATGTACCTTTTAATAAATTAACTGTCCCGCTATTTTATACATTCCTTGAGCTGAATATTTCAATGAAACATTGAAACCAAATATCATGAGAATACGCTGCTCTAAGCACCACCTATCAACTAGTTACTTGTATAACACACAACATCCTTAAGCATAATACTGGAATAAGAGCACTAGATGCTTATTATTACTCTTGATTTTCAGTGTTTTAATGACTTAATTCGCTTATGACATTTAGATTTTCCATTGAGAAAAAACAAGCCTCGAAAGTTGGTCAGTTTATGTCTTGGAGTACTTGGGCAACACTTGGAGGATATTGTTGAAGATTTAGCAGATATTGCTTCAGAATTTCCATCAGAAGCTAAGGTATCTTAATGAAATATTGCATTTTAAACCTTGATTTGTATTCTTGTAACTTTTATCTTGTTCTCACTTAAATGGAGTCTTTATCTTTATATGTAGGTTTTATAGTAGCTATGCACTCTCATTTTCTTTCCAGGAATTTGAGATTACCGGTTAAATTGAATAAGGATGTAGGATAGTCGTGACAGTAGCTTATTGATAGGATTCATGACTTCATGTAGCACACTATGAAAGTTTTGTAAAAAGACTTTGTTGATGGTGTTGTTGGGTTTAAGAATATTGAAAATTTTCATAGTCTCTCTCTCTCTCTCTCTCTGTGTGTGTGTGTGTGTGTGTTCGCGCGCGTGCCAAATGGCAATCTATCTTCCTATGTTTTAATAATTTGGCTTCGCTGAGTGTTGATGCTAGGTATTGTTCTCTTTTGAGGCATCAAGCGAAGTTACAATGTCCCTGAATAGCTGTGAGTTGGCGTGTTGGATGGCTAACCAAGCCATCATGCTTTGCATTTAACAAGCTTTATATGAACTAAATCCATCTTGATGCTTATTCATGATAATTATATTAACTATACGGGAGACTGCATTCTTTTCGGTCACTGATGGTCTCTCTTCTTTCCTTTTCTTCCTCTTTTTTCTTCTGTCATTTTTCAACGATCTTCTGATATTTCTCTAAAACACGAAATTCTTTAACATGGTATTTAACCTATGGATCCCTTCCCATATTTGTATAAACTAGATGCATTATCATGCAAATCTTGAAACATTTATCGTCTTTTAGGCGTTTAATATTTGTCATTAAGTTGATACTATTGATTATAAATATTCACATATGAGATATTGAATTTGCAGTTGGCAATGGCGGCTATTGCGAGGAGGAGACAGTTATTGAATGACGATATCCTTCTTGCTCTTGCGGAAAGTTCTTGGAATGTTCTAGACATATCTGGTTCTGATGTCAGCAATTTTGGACTTATGAAAGCAGCGGAGATGTGTTCTAACTTACGTGCTGTTGATATAAGGTATAAATGAAGGTCAAAGTAAAAAGAAAACAAATTCTATGACGCTTTTAAGGGACCTTTAGTCAACCAACAGTTATTTTTTTTCTAACTTCTTTTTATATCTTCCCAGATGCAGTTCAGGATTGTTTTTGAGTTCTGTAAAACTTTATTTATTTATTTTTTACTATTTATTCAGTTAATATTCTTCAATTCTTAGATCCCATCACACTTGATAACACCATTTTTGCTAGCTGATTGTTCTTATTATTTTATTTCGTTCCATAGCTTTATATGTCTAGTAAAATATACTTCCGACATCAATCATTTTAAGTAACTGCTAATTGGTTGTTTATTCTGCAGCCGGTGTGATAAGATCACTGTTGATGGTGTCTCGTCCCTCATACACTACTGCCAATCCTTGGAGATATTGAGATTTGGGTATGTTGTATGATACAGTATGCATTTTCTATACTTGCCTATCTTGAATGTTTTTTTTTGGGTCAAATGTCTTGAATGTAGTTACCACTATGACTTGTTGTTCACCAAAATATCCATGAATGAAATTTTACTTATCATTCAATCTTGAAAACTATTAGGTTGTATATCAAAATTTGTTAGTGGCATGAAGATTATTGCTTAACCAAATTGTTATTTTGTTAAACTTGTTCTGTTAGTAAATTCTCTGAAGCTTTTTGTTAACTATGTATTCGTAAAACTGGTTTGTGATTTCAGTTCTAATCCTTTTATTTTCCCCAAGACCACTAGTTTTTATTTTTGGTATATTAAGTATGTTTCTTATTTCCTTTGCATGATTATGTTATGTGGCATGAAGATTGCTGCTTGACTAGAAATCGGCATTTATATAACAGGATATGAACAGAGCTTAAATGCGGTTATTGCAGAGGAAGCCCAAGGAGTGATTTCACGGCTCGTGCCTCTTTGAATATCTTGAAGCCTGAACTAAATGATATTGAAGGAGACTCTTGGGAGGAATTGGATAGCGTCGACATCGGCAAGGGCGCACCATCCTTACGTTGGCTAGTATGGGTAAGTTCTCATTATGTAAAATGCTCTGAAATTGAACTTTTCTATGAATTCTTGCCATGTTTCTAATTTCTAGTTTTTATTTTATTTTATGCATATTAGAAATTCCCATATATGACGAATTGAATTCTCTCTCTCCCTCCCTCCCTCCCTCTCACACACACACACTTGAATCAACCCTTACTTAGGAATCCAAATGGCGATCTTTAACTGTAGGGCTATGCTCTTTAGGTAGCACCAAGGAACTTGAACTGACGGTTTGTTGACCCATAACCAATTCCCATCGTTGATATATGACATTAGTATCCGGTGATGCAATGGTACCGGGAACAAGAACAAGAAACTAACTTGAACAAGTTTACACTTTAATAACACATACAAACAAATGTATAAGTAATAACTCCTGTTCCTTTTAATTTTCCACAGCCAAAGATAGATGAAACTTCAAAATCCATCTTGGCCACCGAATGCCCCCGAATCATACTCAACCCAAAGCCATCACCCATCGGCTTACGAGGCCTACAAGTCCCCACCGAAGCATTATCCTCAATCGCACTTGACCATTTCATAGTAGAAGACATCGACCCAAAAACCTGGGCAGCCTCCGTCGGTAATGCCCGAAAAGCACAAGTTCAGCACATTTCTACTGTCAGTGATGCTCCTGAAATTCCAATGGCCGAGAGATTTAGGCTTGCCTTTTTGGAAAGGGATGCTCGGCTGGCTCCCAAGAGAGCAAAGAATGCGAGGCAAAATAGAAGACGAGCGGAGAGGGAGTGGTTGATGAGTAGCTCGGATGCCAAAGCGGTTGTCCTGGCTTCGCAAGCTAGCAAGTTTTTGCGTAATAAATAAGAGAAATTTACGAAATTTAGCGACCGGATTGAATTGTACTATAAACCTTTCCTTTGGCATTTTCTTTGGTTTGTGATATTTTTTTTGTGTTGATTATATATAATTATATCCTTGCTCTATTTCTTGATGAAAACCAATTTGAAATATCTATGCTTGAATTTTTTAGGAAATATCTGATCCGTCTGATATGTATAATTGATTTGGACAAGATCTTTGGTAATTGATATGATTTATTGGTGATTTGTGGCTAGGTTTTTATATGTGAGAGAAGAAGATATAGAACTTTCCATATTCATATGTCAACTTCAATCCTTCAAAAGAAGAAATTATTCGGTGTGCTGGGTTGGGTGTAATACACCCGGACAGCGATGAGTGAGGAGAGAGTTTCAGGCAGCGGGTGGTCCCATATCATCCATATTTCTATATCTTCTCTTTTTTGTCCGGGATGCACATGCGGGATGCACATGGAATAAATTTTCCTAGAGAGATTTTTGTATCAACCATGATTTATATACCTTGGAAGGCATCAGATGTATCAATTATTTTAGAAAATTTAAGTACAACAATACATTGTGATATTCCGTAAAAATGCTTATATATCTATCAAGAAGCATAAAATTAGAGTTAAAAAATCCATCAAACACCCCCATAGAACAACTTTTCAATGATATTCTTTAGAGCATTTTACTAAAAAACCACTCATATTGGCTAATTACTAAAAAGCCTACTATACTTTATATTTACTTAAAAAACCTACCATACATTTAAATTGCACTAGAAAGCTCCTCCTAATAGGCCGAAAAGAAAACTTTTTGGTATCTTCCATTACCCCGTCAGAGAAGGACTAACGGTGAGTATTGGGATAGGGTCTCAAAACCCCTGGCCCTTTTTCTCTAACAAAATTCCCAATTTTTTTTTTCTAAATTGGTTTTAGGATTGGATTTTCGATCAAAAATCTCTTAAATTGATCATGGGAACAGCTGGTCTTCCTCAACGTTCTCCAACAACAGGCTTGTCGAGTTCCATTATCTTTTTAATTGTAAGTTTCGAGTTAGTGGGCAATCTCATTCAAAATGAAAGTAATTCTTTAGTTGTTTTAAATCCAATTTTCAACTAAGCGAAAATGTTGCTTTCTATAGTTGGAGAAAAACCTATTTAAATACCTAAAATGCAAGAGAACAACTCAAGCTCCATATCCTTAACTAGATGATAACTTTGAATGGAAAACCAACTATGGTTTTTTTTCCAGTGCAATTTAAATATATATGGGGTCTTTTAAGTTATTACGAAGTATTTGGTGCTTTTTAGTAATTAGTAAAGTATGGAGGGACTTTTTTACTAAAAATCCCCGTTCTCTATTGTTTCTTTTTTCTCGCTAGCACTATAGATGTAAAGGCATCTAATAAAAGTGTTACTATATCCGTATCCGGCAATCCTCAACAGTTTCGAACATGGATATGCATAATTATAGGAAAATAAAAACCACTATCCATATTTTGGTGAAAGTTGGATATGATATGAATATTGAATGAATGTTGGGTAATATTGTCAATAAAACCAAAAATTACTATTTTTGGCAGTGGATAAGGAACGGGGGCTATTGGCAGATATAGATATGATTCTTGTTGGAAATGAAAATAACTACATGTATGTTATAGAAATCAGTAATGGATACAGAGAGTCTGCTTGGATTATCCAGATCCGTATACGTCCCTAACTATCACTATTAGCGCTGTACACGTGTGTATATGTTAATATCATAAACAAAAGATTTGAGAAAATTTTAAAAGAATAACTTTAGATAAAAAAGATTTTTGATCGCTTTTGATTGAGAATTTTAAAGATTCGATATGATCCGAAAAGATTTGATATATGGTTTTCCCAAATTATGAATTGATGAGATAGCCGTTCTTAAATTAAAAGATTTTCTTATTGTTCTATTTTAAATATTTGATTTTCCCCTCAAAATTATGAATTGATGAAATTGATGTCCTTCAGTTAAATTGTTTTTTAATAAATTTTTCTATTAATTTAACTTTAATAAAAGATTCCCGTGTTATGAATTGATGAGATAGACGCTTTCCTTTTTACGAAAAATGCAAATTGAATATCCCATCATTACAAATATGCTGAAAAATGCAAAATTGAATATCCCATCATTACAAAAGGAAAACATGATCACTTGAGAGGAATGATACTATAATATTTCACAAATTATTAGATTTAGAGATTTGGCTCAACAAAGTATCCTTGAAACAAGAATTGAGAAACATGAACTTAATATTAACTATACCCTTTTATACAAGAATTAATGATACTTCTTTCTTTTATTCACAAATTTACCCGAACCTAACCTTCTAATATATTAATGAAATCCTTCAAAATAAATGAACATATCTTACAATAAACACAACAACTTGCAAACCTAAGAAATAATCATTACTGCAACAAAACATTGTTAAATAATAAGATTATAATAAAGAAATTAAAACACCCTAAAAAGTTAATGAAGGACCCCACAACAAAGCAAGAGGAACCTCTTTGATAAAATAACCATACTTATTTACTTCCCTTATTGAATAACTAAAAACAAAAACCAAACACCTAATAAAACCCTAACACCAAGGGGTGTCATAATACAATAAAGGAACGTTACAACCATTCCCTCTAAATCTCGTGCTCGTGCTTGCCATTGGAGGAGGTAAAAGCGAAGGTGGGCCCTCACCTCCCCCTTTACCAAAATTACCAAAACCCCCATAGCCACAACCAATCAAGTTAGGATGCATGCAAAGCTCAAGGCTAGGGCAATTAGGGTAGTTATTGATAATTTCCCTAGAAGAAGAAGAACTCCTCATCACAATCACCTCATTAACCTCCCTCCTCGTCTCCTCCAACCTCTTCTCAAACCATTCAAGGCTCTCCAAATCGTCGACACCCTCTATGGTATCATCTCCCATCCACATCCCCTTCAACGTCCTCTCGAGCTCCGCCTTCTTCTTCCTCTCCATCTCTAGCATCCCCATCAACTCCTCATGCTTCCCGTTGAGCTCTCTAACAATCGCGCTACTCCTTTGTTGATGATGAGAAGACTCGTAGTTCGCTTTGTTGTTGAAGCCGCCGCCGCCGCCGGCGACCTTGTTGTCATTGTTGAGGAAGCGGTGGGCGACCAAGTCGACGGAGGGGTGGCCGAAGGAGAAGGGCTTGCCGGCCGGGGAGAAGACCACGAGGGCTACGTGGGCCCCGCAGAGTACGGACAGCTCGTTGGCTTTCTTGAAGAGGCCCGACCGGCGCTTGGAGAAGCACACTTGGCGCGCTTCCTCGAGTACGATGCGCTTTATTTCGATCTTTTGGCGCCCGATGCTGGGCTTTCGCTGAGTCTTTCCTACCATGATCTCAGTGTATTGAGTTTTTTTTTGTTTAGAGATGAATCAATGAAGGGGAGAAGAGGGGGTTTGTATGTATACATTATTGGAGTGTAATCATTAGCTGCCCTAATTAATTTTTGTAGAAGAGATCAATCAATTAGTGAATATATATTTATGGTAAAATATCAATTATAATTAGACAATGAGTTTGTTACTTTCCATAATGTCTTTTTAGCATAAATAAAAATAAAATCTTTATATTTCTGGATTAATCAATCTATTATTTTTCATAATTATTCCAAAAGATACAGAAAATAGTTTAATTGAAGGGGATAAAATTCTTTTGGTAATAATTAATATTAATGCACCTCTTCATCAATAATAATTGGGATTTTTATGCATGTTGACTTATGCAATTATGCATGTAAGTCATGTATATTAATTAGCATGTTCCTAATGTATTTTTGCTATGCTTTACATATATGGTAAAGTTTTAAGTAGGTACCAATTTTCAACTTGAAAGCACAAATCTTTTGTTACTTAATTTGGAGGAGAAAAATAATTAAACTTGAGAGAAGTTTCATATATGAACATAAGTTGCACAAACGTTCTCGAAAAGAAATCATAAGATGCATAAACAGTTTCAAATATAGAAGAAATGCACGTAGTTAAGATAGTTGAGAATAATGGCACAAAGGTCTCTAAGTGGAAAAATTAGTTGGAATTAAATGAAATGATTAATAAAGATAAAAGATAAAAGAATCTATTTAAGTCCAATATTAATCGCTTTACAGATATTCCGCAAATAATTAAAACATAAAATGTATTTTTTTGGCACTGAGCAGTAAGTCCTAACGTAAGTACACAACACATTTACGCACAACACACGCAAGGACCCAAGGGACCCACGAATTTGCTCCAAAAACATAAAAAAAGTAATACTTTTGACTAAAATGTACTTGTGGCCATGGATAAATATATTAGCTGTGGCTGTAGCTAAAAAATTAGAGGAACCGGAGCGGATCCCATTGGCAAGTGGGTGAGACCAACACGTTTCTTTCTAACAACTATTTGTTAGTCGCAGACTTAGCTATTATTGTGCATGTTATTTTTAATATTTGAAGAGTGTTGTAATTATATTTGAGAGAGTGCACATGCTTTTCAATATAATCGGGTCCATCTAAATAGACTCAAGACTTTTCATAGAGGGGCCCAATTATATCTTATACCCATATATTTTTCTTAGTTTTTCTAACGTGAGACTATAAATCCCACATATCTCAACACTCATCTTTTTTTTTTCCCATTTTTTTGGTGAACCGTACAGTTAACTTGTAAAGTTGGTCTCTTATCAGCACTCATGATACGCTGAGACTGCTCTCTCAGAGATAGTGTGTTAGAGGTTCTTTTTGATCGCACAACACTTGTAGAGCTGGCCTCATGTACATATTGCTCATGGATATGCTCATATGACCTCTATTTCTTTGTTGTACATGGTTATAATTCTAACATTTGATTCAATATTTCTTGGCACGCATATAGCTTTACTACTTACCGTAATTTCTGTTTATGTTACATATTGCGCATCAAACAGTGAAAACAATATCTTAGTTCCCATTTTTCATTTCATCTCTCCATTTACATTCATCCAACCGAACAACCCGTAAACAGAAATATAAATGCACTTATCTAATTGAGATAAAATAAATTTATTTTGAAAACAACAATTTTATTCAACCAATTATTAACGAGCTACTACCATAAAGTTTTCAGAGTTCTCAGATAGAGAATTCAATCTTGATCCCTCCAATTTTCACATTCCCAGCTCTAGACACCACTCTAACTATCAAACTCTCATCACCCTCTGCATCGATATCCTCAAGCAAGTCATTGATCTCAAGCCTCAACTTAGTCATCACCTTCATCTTCTTCATGTTCTCATGGTTGTGTGGCACATTCACAAGCTCTGGCCCTGCGAACTTGCTGGCCTTGGGCCCCACCCCATTGCGGTCTAGTAAGCGTTGACGTACACATCGAACTTAATGTATTCTCCGGTTTCCATCTTGGTTTCGTCTAAGATTACTACTTCTTCTTGATGATCTTTCTCATGTTAGTTGGGCCTTTTAACTTTTGTGTTTAAATGTTAAAGAGAGGACGAATGGGAGTGTAGGGTTTATTATGCTCTTTGTTGTGAAGGCCTTCCATTCCAATCTCTATTGATTTTCCATAAATTCAGACTTATCTATAGGATAAGGAACAACATATTCAGATTTATCTACAAAACAAGAGATAACAGATTCAAACTTATTTACAAGAAAGATGGATATTTATTAGTTGGGAAATTAGTTTGTTTAAACTTATCTCTAATATACTCTATATATTGTAGTACTTTGTAACCCTATAGATTGATGTCTTCAAGATATTTTTTTGAAAGAGAACTATTTGTGAGAGGGATTTGTATTTGTTCGCCGTTTGTACTCCACTTTTGATTATCAATAAAGCTTCATCTTCGTCTAATTAGTAAGTTTTCGTATTTTCTATTTGCTTATAGTTTTGTTGCTTTTGTATATCGTTTGTTTTGTCTTTGTGATCGTATTTGTCGCAACAAATTGATGTCAGAGCTATTAATGTTACGTTATTGTGGGATATTTGGTTGAACCATTAGGTTTTTAATTTTGTGATCTAGGTTAACGTGGGTAACGATAACTACATTCTCTTTCCTACATTTTTCGATCGTGATTTTGAAGTTTTAGGATTCTTTAGTACTCAAGGTATTTTGATTTGATCCCACATCGTATCTCCGACAATTATAAATTTCGATATCGAGAATTTTGACGGAAATATGAATTTCTGTTTGTGGCAAGTCGATTGTCGTTTTGATTCAAAACAAATTGAAGAAGCCGATTCTGGAGAAAGATGTAAAACCTTCTACTATGACGGAGGGACCCTGGAAGGAGATGGATGAAAAGGCCTTCATGGCTATCCAGTCGCGTTTGACGAACGAAGTTTTGATAGAAAAAACGGCGTCGAATTTGTAGCAGAAATTAAAGAAGTTATATTTAAACAAATCTTTCATAGCAAACTCCTGTTAAAGTAGTGTCTCTACACACTTCGCATGTCAGAAGGTACTCCAGTAAAATTTCACGTTGGTGAGTTTAATAAGATTATTACGGACCTGGGTAAGATCGACATTAAGATTGATGATGAAGATCAAGCTCTTCTCTTATTGTGTTCGTTGACACCCACTTATAAGCATTTCCGTGACATCATGGTTTATGGACGAGATACGATTTTAATCAAGGATATCAAGAAGAATTTGATGAACAAAGAGAAGATCGATAAAGAGTTGATTTCCACCGAAGCGGATGGTTCATCGTCAGGTTTATTTGTTCGAGGGTGAGCGGAGAAGAGAGACCCGAAAACAAATAGGAAGAAGTTGCGGTCAAAATCAAAGACTAAGAATGTGACCTGCAATTATTGTAAGAAGAAGGGGCACTTTAAAGCCGATTGCTTTAAGTTGCACAACAAGCTAAAACAGGAAGAAAAATCGAAAGAGTTTTCGGCTGAGATGGGTATAGCAAAAAGAGAAGGGGATCTTCTTGTGATCCTTGACAACACACAGAGATCCAAGAACGAATGGACTATAGTTTTGGGTTGTTCTTATCACATGTGTCCCAATAGAGATTTATTCACCACGCACGAGTCCGTTGATGGTGGAGTGGTTTTGATGGGCAATAGCTCATGCTGAGCAATTGGCAAAGAGACGATCCATGTCAAGATATTTGACGATGTTGTGAGGACATTGGCAGAAGTCAGACACGTACCTGACTTGAAGAAGAATCTCGTCTCTTTAGGTGCACTCGACAACAAGGGTTACAAGTTTTTCGCTGAAGTTGGAGGTTTGAAGGTAACCAAAGGTGCACCAGTTATGATGGAGGGCTTGAAAAAGGGGTTCTTATATTCGTTGCAGGGTTCGACGACTTCCGGATTGGCAGCTATTTCATCATTCAAATCTATGACGGATTCGAAAACTACCAAATTGTGGCACATGAGGTTTGGACAAATGAGTGAGAGAGGTATGGCCAAATTGTCGAAGCATGGTCTACTTGGTGGAAAAAGTACGATGAAGCTGGAGTTTTGTGAATAATGCGTCTTTGGGAAGCAAAAGCGTGTTAGCTTCAGTTCGGCAATGCACAACACGAAAGGTACTCTAAATTATATCCATTTAGATGTTTGGGGATCCTCTCCAGTTTCTTCTAAAGGAAGCAATACCAAGTATCTGCCTGCCTTCATTAATGATTTTTCGAGTAAGATTTTGGTCTATTTCTTAAAACACAAAAGTGATGTGTTTTGTATATTCAAGCAATGGAAGACGTTGCTTGAGAAACAGACATGCAAGCAGATCAAGAGACTGAACACAGACAACGAGTTAAAGTTTTGCGGTGGAGATTTCAATAATTTCTGTAAAAACGAAGTGATAGTTCGACACCATACCGTTGTCTACACACCACAGCAGAGCGGAGTCGCGGAGCATATGAATCGGATTCTTTTGGAGAAAGCGCGGTGCATTTTGTCTAATGCAGGGCTCGACAAGGAGTTTTGGGAAAAAGCGGTAAATACGGCGTGCTATATTGTGAATTGGTCACCTCATACGATCCTAGATAGTAAGACATCGAAGCAGATATATGGTCAGAGAAGCACGCCGATTATTCAACACTCAAGATGTTTGGTTGCCCCGCTTATGCACATTATCGTGAAGACATGTTGGATCCTCGAGCGAAGAAATGTATATTTCTCGGTTATGCTATCGGCGTTAAATGTTACAGATTGTGGTGTTCGGATTCTAAGTCGCCTAAATTTATGTTTAGCAGAGATATGGTGTTTGATGAATCTGCTATGTTGAAACCGAACAACAAGGAATTTCCAGTTGAAAATGATTCGAAGAAGAATGATCCGAGAGTTAATATTGAGGTCGGTGATAGCTCGGGTTCACAAGAGATCTCTCCTTCACCATCGTCTGAAGAAACTCAAGATGAGCACTCCCACGATAAGGAGTATTTGCTCGCTCATGACCGACATAGAAGGGACATTAGACAGCCATAGACGTATGTTTACGATGACCTAGTGGCGTATGCGTTGTCTGTTATAGATATAGTTGATAGTAGCGAGCCGATAAGTTATAAAGAAGCCATCTCATCTGATGAAACATGTCGTTGGCTACTCACTATGAATGAAAAAATTGAGTCTCTTCATAACAACCAAACTTGGAAGCTCGTGAAGTCTGAAAGAGGAAAGAAGATAGTTGGCTACAAATGGATTTTCAAGAAGAAAGAAGATGACCTAGGGGCAGTTGATACGAGTTATAAGGTGCGGTTGGTTGTTAAAGGGTATTCGCAGGTGCGGGGAGTTGAATTCACTGATGTATTTTCTCCGGTTGTTAAATACACCTCTATACGTGTCTTGCTTGGTTTAGTAGTTATAAAAGATTTGGAGTCAGAGCAGATCGATACGAAGACCGTATTCTTGCACGGTGATTTGGTAGAAAAAATCTACGTACAGCAGCCTGAAGGTTTCAAAGTCGAAGGAAAAGAAGACCACGTTTGCTTGTTAGAGAGATCTCTCTATGGTTTGAAGCAGTTGTCAAGACGTTGGTATTAGAAATTTGACTTCTTTATGAAACAAATAGGGTTTACGAGAAGTATGGGCGATAGTTGTGTATATTCGAAAAACCTCGCCAATGGTTCTTACATATATTTGCTGTTTTATGTTGATGATATGTTGATAGCAGCAAGATATATAATTGATATTAAGATTTTGAAGGAATAGTTGAAATGCAAGTTCGACACCAAGGATTTAGGAGCGGCCAAGAAAATACTTGGTATGGAGATCAGGCGTGATCGTAAAGGAAGAAAGCTATACTTGCCTCAACAACGATACGTTGAGAAAGTTTTGGAGCGTTTCGGTATGAAAGATGCTAAATCTATAAATACTCTATTGGCGGTTCATTTTAAACTTTCAGCTCGTTCATCAACGCAAACATAGAATGGGATTAGACATATGTCGAATGTTCCATATGGAGTGCGGTGGGTAGCGTTATGTATGCCATAGTTTGTACATGACCCGACATTTCACATGCTGTTAGTGTTGTTAGTCTCTATATGACATCTTCTGGCAAAAACCATTGGAAGGCGGTGAAATGGATATTATAATACTTACGAGATACGTCTGATGTGGGGTTGGTGTATGGAAGGAACAATGACAGTTTAGTTGGATTCAGTGATTCCGATTATACGGGTGATCTAGACAGACGCAGATCGATTACTGATTATGTATTCTTCTTGGGAGAATATGCCATTAATTGGCGTGTTCATTACATCCTACATACGGTAGCATTGTCCATGAAGGATGCAGAGTATATGACCGTTATTACGGCCGTTAAGGAGGCGATCGGGTTGAAAGAACTATTTTCAGAACTTGGTATTCATAAGATACTATAATAGTCTACTGTGATCAAAACGTTATTCACTTATCGAAAGATCAGATGTATCATGATAGGACGAAGCACATTGCCGTAAGGTACTGTTTTGCACAAGAAGTTGTTGAGAAAGAAGCGATTATTGTGATGAAGGTTGCCACAATGGATAATCCGGTTGACATGTTGACAAAGTCTCTTTCGGTTGTTAAGTTTGAACATTGCTTGAATTTTATTGTAGCGCGTCGCACTCATTTGAGTCCTTGAGGGGTTTTGTGGTGAAGATGGAGCTATTATTAATTTTGATGGAATAGTTTGTGAGAATGTGAGGAAAGGTGGAGATTTGTTGTGTATGCCTTTCATTCCGATCCCTATTGATTTTCTAAAAATTTAAACTTATTTATAAGTCAAGCGATAACAGATTCAGACTTATCTACAGGGTAAGAGATAACAGATTTAGACTTATCTATAAGCAAGGTGGATATTTGTTAGTTGGGAAATTAGTTATTTAAACTTATCTTCAGTTATTTAAACATATCTCTAGTATACTATATATATTGTAGTCTTTTATAGCCCTAAAATTGATGCTTTTAAGATAGTTTTTTGAGAGAGAACTATTTGTGAGAGGGATTTGTATTCGTCCACCGTTTATGCTCCTTCACTTTTGGTTATTAATAAAGCTTTGACCTCGTCTAATTAGTAAGTTCTCGTACTTTCTGTATGCCTATGGTTTTGTTTCTTCTCTAAATCGTTTGTTTTGTTTTCATGATCGTATTTATCGCAACAGGCTTCTTCTTTGATTCCATGAGCTTCTTGGTTGCCGGAGAGTTGTGATTGAAGTGGGCTTGGGTTTGAGCCAAGGGATGGGGACTTCTTGGTACTTGTACCTGTTTAGAAATAAGAATTCAATTTCTTTTTTACAAATTATATTAATCTAATGAACAAGAAGCATATATTGCTTCATACCTTTTAAGGTTTTTTTCTGGGAGTGAAAGAATCTTGGCAATAATAACGCCATGTAGTTTTATTCAGTTGCTTTTTAAATATCCTGTGGTTTGGTTCCCTTAAATATTGAGAAGAGATAACTACAAATAGATCATAACTTCGTGCACGTCACCTATTTTGTTTTAATTTTATTCCATATTTATCCTTTCCTTCCAATTTAAAACCAAAATTTCTATGACCGACTCTTCGATTTCTCGTTTTCTTTCCCCCCTAATCGGATTCTTGTTCTCGATTTGGAATTTGGATGTCCTAATACGAACCGGAAGTGACTCCGTGTTTGAGAAGAAAAGAATGAAGTTTAGTTATTTTTAGAGAGTGATAGTTAGTTCATTTGCTCAAGGGGTTACGACTGTATTTACTAACGTAGCGAAACTACATGGGGTTATCATGGTATGAAAAAGCTCAGGTGGGTTTTTAAGAAAAAAGATAAACTACCAGGGTGTTCATGAAATAAGACAAAAAAAGAAAACAAATCGACCGCCGGCTGTAAATCTTTATCAGGGTTTTGCTTCGTAACCGATTGCATTTTGATGAGAAAAAGCTTAGTTGATGATATAACAAATTATGCATTTCAATTTGACCATTGAAAAACATCATATAGCTAGTTTGATGAACTTGCCGTAGTTTATCGGAAGTCCAGCAATCTTTCACCTTGATCCTAATTACCAATTGTGCATTCGAAAAGGAACGAAGCCTCAAGCCAGTCTTTATCATGATATATAGTCTTTGTCCGTGCCTCCGGGTTTTTTCCACACACTCCACATTAGGTACAGGTTCCCTGGTGAGGAAAGAATATTATGGGATCTCTTGTGTCGACACAGTAAAATGTTCCCATGTCCTCGAGATTCGGTTGGGTTTGATCTCCGGATCCATATGTGCATGGGCCCGTGCGGGACGATCTCGATGGAGCCAGCACCGGGGTCGGGGTTGTCGCCTGCACGATATGGAGCTCCCAAGAAAAGCTCGGGGGTCTTTCCGTTTGATATTATTTGCCGATACATTATCAATTGTAAACAATAAACAGCTTAATGTAAGTGTACATTTTCAATCCTCAGCACCTCTTACCCTTTTCCTTTCTCTCCTTTTGATTTAATGGCCTGACTTTAAGTGTAGCCAATCATACCTTGAGGTTGCGAGCAATTTGTTGGGCGTCGGTAAGCGGTAGAGCAGTTCCGTTATAGTCAAGGTCGACAAGCTTCGGCGGCTGGTGCTTCGCATCTCGCAACCTGTCATACAAAGGCGAATATGCATCCGTATAAATGGCCGGCATCTTCTGTTGTTGCAAAATTGGATTTAAAATCAATAACAAGAAAAAACACAAAAACAATAGATTGGGTTGTTGGAGGTTTTGACAGAGCAATAATGAAAAATTGGAAGCAAAAGCGATTCTGCAGATGATTTTTATTAGAGTAAAAAGCAAAGCCTTTAAATAGGCATTACAAGCTAAACGAGGCTTGAAAGCAGAGCAAATTCTAAGCCTAGAAAATCTCAACTGTTTAACTACTTCCATCGGCACATAATCTGCCTAGGAGATTTATTTAACTTGACTACTAACAAATTACTAACAAACTACTAACAAACCTGCCTAGGAGATTTATTCAACTTGACTACTAATAAACTACTAACAAACTACAAACAGAAATATTCGAATTACTCTAACTTCAACGCTCCCCTTTTATTCGAAAGTTGAAACTCCCAATTGTGTACTGAACTCTTCATGTTTTGCTTGTGGCAAACTCTTGGTTAATAAGTCTGCAATCTGTTCATTAGTTCTACAGTTATCCAACTGAATTTCTTCTTTAGCAATCAACTCCCTTATAAAATGATGCTTGATTTCGATGTGTTTCGTCCTGCTGTGATACACCGGATTCTTTGCTAACATCACTGCTGACTTGTTATCACATTTCATACTAGCAGGTTTGATCTGTTCTTGCCCCAAGTCGCTTAGAATCCTCCTTAACCAGACTGCTTGACAACTTGCTGCAGCAGCTGCCACATAATCGGCCTCTGTCGAAGATAAAGCCACTGAGGCCTGTTTCTTCGAACTCCAGGATATGGCTGCAGTACCTATGACGAAATAATTGCCGGATGTGCTTCTCCTATCTTCCACAGAACCGGCCCAGTCGCTGTCGGTGAAACCTTTTAGGCTGAAGTCATCAGTCTTGCATAACCAAATACCATAACCTTTAGTTCCTGCCAAGCAGCGGAGAACTCTCTTGGCCGCTCCAAAATGATGGCCTGTTGGACTGTGCATAAAACGAGATAAGACACCAACAGAATAAGCTACATCAGGTCGAGAATGAGTAAGATAAATTAGTCTTCCAACCAAACTTCTGTAGAGTCTTGCATCTGTCAATCTCGTACTGTCATCCGAACTCAATTTCTCATTTATATTCATTGGTATCGTAACAGGCTTGCATCCTTGCATATTAAATTTCTTCAATGTGTCATCCACATATTTCTTCTGTGACATGAATATCCTTTTCTGAGTTTGAACGATCTCCAGCCCCAAAAAATATTGTAACTCTCCTAAATCAGTCATCTCAAACATATTTTTCATTGATGCTTGAAATTCATGTATAAGCTGCAAGGACGAGCTAGTATAGATCATATCATCTACGTAAAGACTTACTATGAGTAAGTCATTTGTACCTTGATTCTTTACATAGAGAGTTGGTTCGTGAAGGCTCCTTTCAAACCCATTCTTGAGAAAGAAATCGTCAATCTTACTGTACCAGGCACGTGGTGCTTGCTTGAGCCCGTAGAGAGCTTTCCGCAACCGAAGTACCTTATCTTCCTCTGCCTTGCTTTCGAAACCTGGTGGCTGACTTACATAGACCTCCTCCTTTAAATCGCCATTTAGAAATGCGGATTTAACATCGAACTGAAAAATTTTCCATTGCTTTTGGGCTGCTACCGCCAAGATTATCCGCACGGTTTCAAAACGAGCCACCGGAGAGAATGTTTCTTCGTAGTCGATTCCCAGTTGCTGCGTGAAACCTCTAACCACCAGCCTAGCTTTGTGTTTCTGAACACTTCCATCTGCCAAATACTTTGTTTTGAAGATCCATTTTAAACTAATAACATTTTTACCTTCTGGAAGATCGACCAACTCCCACGTTTGATTTTTTTGGATTGCTGACAGTTCTTCTCTCATTGCAAGTCTCCATTCTTTTCTTTCCATGGCTTCTTCCATAGTGATTGGGTCCCCAAAAAATAGAACCAGTGCTGAAGTTGCGTTCCTCTCAATCTCAAACCGATGTCGAGGAACTCTCCCCCGCTCACTTCTACGTAGCTGAGCTGACTCTTTCGGAGAAGATTCTTCAGATGTTGAGACTGAGCTTGATTTCTCCGGAGTTGAAGACTGTGAACCTTCCGAACCATCATTTTCGGGCTTGACTTGTTCAAGGGCACTTTGTTCTTCTTCAGTCTGAACGTGAGGGATTTGGCTGTTGTCTTTGGCTTCCCAATCCCAACTGGCATGTTCGTCAAATACAACATTGCGACTAACAGTAATCTTTTTACTCAAGGATCATATACTCGGTAAGCCTTTGATTTAGTGCAATAACCAATAAACACATGCTTTTGTGATTTCCCATCTAGTTTATGTCGTCCTGTTGTAAGCAAGACATAACATATGCACCCGAACACTCGAAGATGACTTACGGAGGGTTTACTTCCGCTCCATGCTTCATACGGAGTTTGGTTCCATACTGCTTTGGTCGGTGAGATGTTGAGAATATGAACAGTTGCTGCAACTACTTCAGCCCAAAAAGAATTTGGTATTCCATTCTGTTTCAACATCGATCGAACCATTTCCACAACCGTCCGATTCTTGTGTTCAGCCACGCCGTTCTGTTCGGGAGTATACGGTGCTGTGAGCTGCCTTCTTATTCCTTGTTCATCGCAGAAGGCATCGAAATCTTTTGAGGTAAACTCACCTCCACGATCGGTACGGAGTATTTTTACAACTTTCCCATTTTGTTTTTCCACAAGTGCCTTGAACTTCTTAAAGCACTCGAAGCTTTCTGATTTGTGCTTCAAGAAATATATCCAGCTCATCCTACTAAAATTATCAATAAATAGGAGAAAGTACTTACTACCAGCTAATAATTCTGTTCTCATGGGACCACACAGATCGGCATGGATGAGCTCGAGAATATCTTCAGCTCTCTTTAATTTTCCTATCGGAAAAGATTGTTTTGCTTGCTTTCCAATCATGCACCCTTCGCAGACTTTCTCTAATGACTTGATGACAGGAAGATCATTCACCATTTGCTTTTTCTTTAGCAGCTGCAGTCCTTTAATGCTTAGATGGCCATATCGCTGATGCCATAGCTCTTTTTCCGCAAGAGTCTTGCTCACCATGGCTCTTTCTGTTATTTCAGCAAAATCAAGAGCATACATACGATTTGATGACATACGAGCACAAGCAAGAATTTTACCAGTGATTTTGTGTTTCACTGTGCATTTAAAATCATAAAATACCACCATGTAACCAGATTCATTCAATTATCCAACGCTCAACAAGTTGTGTGCTAAAGATGGAGCAAAATGAACATTCTTAATAAATTTTTTCTGGTTACCTACTGAGATCTCAGCTATGCCCTTGCCTTTAATCTATAGTTGTTTATCATCTCTAAGCCATACTTGTGATTTGACAGTCTTATCGAGCTCTTTGAATTTGGAGCGATCTCCGGTCATATGATGAGAGCAGCCGCTATCAATGTACCAGATGCCATTCTTCTTTGTTGTTGTTGCTTCTGTCATAAACATGAAGTTATCTTCCTTTTCTTCAGCATAATTTGCCTCTTCTGGTTTGGACCAACAATACCTATCAGAGTACCCAAATTTATTACAGTATAAGCACTTGACAGTATTGTTTCTGCCTCGGCCCTTGCCTCTATGGCCTCCTCGACCTCTTCCTCTTCCATATTGATTTGAGGATTCAGACTCCCCCTTGGTCTGAAAGGCTATTTCTTCTTCCTTCCCATTAGATCGGTTGATTCGCGCCTCATGAGCTTGAAGTGATCCCATCAGTTCATCAAACGAGAAGGTGGATATGTCCTTAGATTCTTCGATTGCAGTCACCACATAATCGAACTTGGATGGCAGACTCCTTAAAACCTTAGCAACGACTGTTTCGTCTGATATCTGATCTCCGTAGGATCTCATTTTCCCTACAACCGACGAAACTCTTGCCAGAAAATCTTGTACAAACTCGTTATTTTTCATGGAAGAAGTTTCAAAATCACGCCTTAGGGATTGCAACTTTACTCTTATTACCTTGGAGGAACCCTGATATTCAGTCTTGAGCGTGGTCCACGCTTGCTTGGCCGTGGTAGCTGCGGCTATCTTGGAAAAAATCGACTCATCCACTGCCTGCTGGATGAAGAAGAGAACTTTGGCATCTCGTTTTAGAAGCTCTTTGTTGCGAGTCTCGTCTTCTTTATTTTCTTCATATCCTGTTTCGACATAATCCCATAGATCTTGAGATCGAAACAGCGTCTTCATTTTGATGCTCCAAAATTCATATGAATCTCCTTTGAACAACGGAATTTGTGGCTGTGAAGTACTGACACCAGCGTTGGCAGACATGTTAGCGAGTGAAGTAGTCAAAGAAAATTCCTAGTTCTGAAAGAACCTGGCTCTGATACCATTTTTGTTGGAGATTTTGACAGAGCAATAATGAAAAATTGGAAGCAAAAGTGATTCTGCAGATGATTTTTATTAGAGTAAAAAGCAAAGCCTTTAAATAGGCATTACAAGCTAAACGAGACTTGAAAGCAGAGCAAATTCTAAGCCTAGAAAATCTCAACTGTTTAACTACTTCCATCGACACATAATCTGTCTAGGAAATTTATTCAACTTGACTACTAATAAACTACTAACAAACTACTAACAAACCTGCCTAGGAGATTTATTCAACTCGACTACTAACAAACTACTAACAAACTACTAACAGAAACATTCGAATTACTCTAACTTCAACATGGGTTGAGCCACGTAATTGCTATCTTTAAAGCTATATTCGCTCCCCAACAATGCAACGGGGATTGCTGTGATTTGTTTCTAGGATACAACAACTCAACCTTGTGTTTAC
Source organism: Agapanthus africanus (assembly GCA_030015575.1). Lineage (NCBI taxonomy): Eukaryota > Viridiplantae > Streptophyta > Magnoliopsida > Asparagales > Amaryllidaceae > Agapanthus > Agapanthus africanus. The sequence goes on along the minus strand of JASDDO010000028.1, from coordinate 15,409,016 downwards.
AATCTCTCGCGTAGCACCCGCATGAAATTGTCCAGAAGAACTTGATCTTTATGAGTACCAAAAGAAAATAAAAAATAGAAAATAAAAGAATGGATTGTCATGCTTTTTTGTATGTATGGAACAAAAAAAATAAATTGGTTTATATAAGAATGAAAGGATGCGAATGAAATCTTTTCACCATTTAAATTCAAAATCAAACATTCCATAATCAGCACAACCTCCATAACCACTGTAACTCTCATAATTACTCCCTCCAATAAAATGGGAGGAGATTTGACTCCAACAAAATGGAAGGGAGTTTTGAATTCAATTGAAACTTCATCTTGCTAAATAATTATAAATCCAAAAAAAAATATACATTTTAATTTATTGAAATTATTTATATTATAAATAATAGAACATCTTCATCCTCTTCCCGGGCGCATCCCAATTCCAAAATGGCAGCGTGAATGTGTGGTAGCCGGTGAGCTTTCCTACCATCCTCTCATGAAAATACAGGAAACACCTATGCCACTGAAGGAAGAGCCAGGAACCATGTATCTGTACAATTCATGCACCAAAAAATAATTTACAAAATAGAACTTCGAAGATTTAATTTATATCCAAATTCGCATCATATAACCCGAAAAAATTGTGCACCTGAACCACAAAATCAGGAAAGCCAATCTGGTCATAACCACCATCCCAATACGCACAATGCCCGTTGGCTTGTTGCGTGAAGCTTCAAGGATCGTCCGACGGCAAAGCCTTCATGAGCTTAACTGCCTTTTCATGCTGTGCAAGAGAATTGGGGCCCACTAAATACACGGCTTGGCGAATTCTTAGAGGCGAGGTGGACGGTGGAGGGTTGAAATCGACGATGGGAGATTTATCAACAGGGGGGCAACAATTTGTGGGCAAAGCACCCGGGGGAAGATCGACTTGCTAGCATTTAATTTGAAACATCGGGGGTTATGATGGGGTTAGAAACACTACTACAAAAGTGCTCAAAGATAACGGGGATTTGGTCACGGTTTAAACCGTGATCAATTTTGAGTAACGGTTTTAAACGAATTGGTCACGGTTTGAACCGTGACCAATTGCATTATTTGGCGGGCCGCAATTCCCATGACGTGATAAAATCTTCCCATCATCCCAAATATTCCTTTGATCCCCAAATTTCCCTCCACTACGCCTAAATTTTTCTGCCCGGCCCCAAAATTTCCATCCACCCCAAAATTTCTCCCGCGCGCCTCCTTCCTCACCCTATTCACTGTCGAAGCTCCATTGTCAAGGCCGCCCCTCTCGAAGCCTCGCTCTTTAGTGATCGAATCGCCGCCAGCTCGCCTTAGGCCGAGATCGATCTCACCGCCAGCTCGTTGAAGCGCGCCCTCCTTCTGCTCGCCGCCGATCAAAGCCCTCAACAGGTAAGTTTAATTTTTTAATTTTGGGTAATTTTAATTTTATTGTTCTTATTTCTGCCGCTGTTCTTGTTTCTACCGCTGCTGTGAATATGTTAGGGTTTAGGTTTGGATTGGGGGTTAAAGGCTGGGTTTAGCAAGCGCTAGGGTTAGGGTTTAGGCTTGGGCTAGGGTTTGGGATGGATTAGGGGTTAGGGGGCTTGGTTAGCTAGGGCTAGGGTTAGGGTTAAGAATAGAGGTTAGGGTTAGGTTAGGGGTGGTTAAGGTTGGTGATAGGGTAAAGTGCCAGGCTCAGGGTTTGGGAAAATAAGGTATTTTAATTAAAAAAAACCAGCAATAGTTATTGGTAATTTAGTGAATAACAACAATAGTTAATGGTATTTTAGTGAAATTTGTAGTAATTTATGAATATGAATCGTGTAGTTAAAATTTTAAGCTAGTTCAGTGAAAAACAACAATAGTTAAGGGTATTTTAGCGAAATTCTTAGTAATTTAGTTAATTTAAGATAGTTTAGTGAAAAACCAAGAATAGTTAATGGTATTTTAGTGTAATTTAGTAAAATGGAAGAAATAGGTTGCTTAGGGGTATGCATGTATGTGTGTGCGTGTGTGCACACACACATACACATACACACAAACATACACACACGCAAGCGTCCGCGCGCACACACACTCATACACACACTCAGACACACCCTAACCCCAAACCTAAATCCAAAATTTTAAACCCGATTAAGAAAACCCTTAAATTTAAAAAACTGTACACTAAACCAAAAACTTCGAAACCTTGAAATTGATACGTAAACGTAAAACTAATTCAAATTAAATCTTAAACTAAGTGTATGAAACTCGATGATAATATAAAATTTTCATATTCTCATTGATAATCATATATAAAAATGAAAACGCAACTTAGTTCCCGTCTATCGGTTAACATACGTTCGATATTCGCCGTGGCATAAAACTACACGAAAATTGTTAAATATCGGACGATATCGTTCGGTTCTAACAACCGCTGTGTAGTCTATATGACGAGAATATTTAATCGTATGATAACCGATATATTTGTCCCGTATGGACAAGCTAGAAATGTATAAAGCAAACACCTGTATTCACTTGTGTATTTCATTCGTTTCGAGATATTTCGTCGGTACCTTTCCGTTGGTTCTCCGTGTAAAATGATAGATTAGATGTTCGTTTCAATGCTGCTTGACAACATTGAAACGATTATCTGTTTTATTACAGTGTACTCGGAGAACAGCGGAGAGGTGCTGCCGAAATTTTCTAGAAACGGATGAAAACACAAGTGAATGGATGCATACTTTATACATTCTTAATGGGATATGTGCCTTACCCTTATAGCTGTTACCCTCAACATCCAATAAAAAACATTTAATATTATTATCATCTTTCTTGGAAGAAGAATCCAACTCTCGAGCTTTGAAATTAAAAGGAGAGTTTTTAATAAGAGTTGGAGGAGATTAGAAGGAGAAAGTTCTCAATAGGAGTTGGAGGAGAGCTCAATCTATTAACAATTAAAACCAAACTTAACCAAATCGTCAATTAAAACTAATACTGATACTTCTTATTATCCTTCTATCTTGTATTTGTTACGAAATTTTAATTACATGATCTTAACTATAGGAACCTTGCTATGTTCCATTTTCTTCCAATATGGCATTCCTACAAGAGACAGGCAAATGCACCAAACTTCAAATAACGTTTAGATATATATGTAGGATTTGATCATAGACGCAGGTAAAGGCACTAAACATCACAAGAGCTACTGGACATTTTGATTCGATCTATACCTGCCGACGAAACTGTCTTCGGACCCTCAGCAGGCATGGGAGTCGCAGAAGTAGCGCCTATCCCTAGTAGCGCTCTCCTTATTATTGCCACATCACCCCCATGGCCCCCCTAATCACACCGCATCACTCCCGCTGTCCCTACTATCCTTACTAGCGCTCCCTATACTACTGCCAGATCACCCGCAGCGCCGCCGTCTCCCCTATTAATGCGTCAGCGGGTCCTCATACCCGTCATTCCTGCTCATGGTGTGTGTAACGACTATGAAATCCCTGTTCAGCCTGTATAGAAGTTATAAATTAATTTTGTTCAATGAAAACAAGAAGCAACTTGTAGGTCACTGGTGAAGCCTCTACACTGCTGTAACATAGTCCGTGTGTTCGAATCCTATCAGTCCCAAAATTTTTTAAGATTTTTCTTTTTAATTTTTCGGAAGCCCAAGAGTTGCACATGCAATTTACGGAGAGTCGAAAGATTTCTGAAAAATCAAACAGGCACAAAGAGGAGTAAATACAAATCTAGACACGCGACACAAATCTCGAGGTAAGCCATCGAAATCCGACCGCCCATTTCTCCCTTCTGGCCCCCGCCGGTCCGATTTGCCCCGTTTGCCTCCGTGCTTTGCACACATGCCTCTTCAGCTCCTCTCTACCCCCTTACACTGTTTGATTTCCCTGCAATTAAACAGTGACTATTCTATTCACCATTTAACATCAAATTTAATTCTTTTAATCCAATTTTTAATTCCCAAACTCTAAATTCTTTACTATAAACATCACCTCATCCCCTATCTCTCTCCCATTCTGAAATATTTATCAAAATTCTCTCAAACTCTCTAAGTACCAAGTGGAGTTAAGCACCCAAGTGAAGTAACAAGACAAGCTAGACGACCGAAGCCTTTTCGACGAAACCATAACCCCTGAAAGCTTCCCCTCTCTCTTGTTAATAAGCTAAACCGTAAGTCCGTCTTCCTCTATTTCTTTTCATCTCAAATCGCTTTCTATAAGCACATCGATAAAGTGGAGTTAGCCCCGATACAAGTTCTTTTTAACATTTGTACTCCACTTTATAAGCAAAATAGGTCAAACTAACATTCTCACCCCACTCTTAACCTTATGTATATCATTTAGCTTTTAGTTTAACCAAAATTTCACGTGAAACACTTATATAACAACTTTCATTAAAATTCCATGAACTTTAGTTTAACCGTTATTTCGATAACTAGTTTACCTGCCTATAGAACATTCACGAGGTAACAAATTACCCCACATGCACACTATACTTGTATAGAACGATGTTCTAATTATATAGTTGATTCAAAGAATAAGCTTTTCATTAAAATACCATAATTTTACAAAAATGTTTCTTTTTAATCGATATTTTTAAATTCTTGGCAATTGCGTCTCTACAACTCTCGTTAGGGGACCCGCCAATGGATGGTGCGGATTATCGCACATCCTTGGGACAATAGAGCGAGATGTAGAACTCCTCACTGAGTATTCGGTCTCGAAAGGAAATAAAAATACAGTTTTTTAAGAAATACGACTTTTCTAAATAAAACTAAACTTTGGAAAATTATATTAAACTATGAATTCGTATTTTCAATAAAAACAAAATTTGAAAATATATTTTTTAAATGAAAGATTAAAATTTTAATAAAATACCGTCAAATTTCCAAAAGTAATAGTTTCCATAAAAGTACCCTAAACTTTTAAAAAGCTAGGTTTTATCACTAAAATACCATAATAATTAAAATACATATTCATGAAAACCCTAAATATTATAAATCACCCTCGAGATTTATTTTTAAACTATATTAAAGTATTTTTCATAAAACCCTCTCGAAATATGCAAACAATATTTAAGGACTCTAAATTAATATAGGTTTAAACGGTATCATTTCTCTTGAGCCATAGGGAGCCAGAGAAAATGAGTGCTTGCCTATTCAGATTAGACAATTTAACGGAGTTATCAATGGTAACCGTCTTGAAAAAATACACAAATCCTGCCACTCATGTGCAGCAATTGCCAATTTCTCTTGAACATAAGATTTTTAACAGTTTAAATCAATTCATATGAAAAAGATCTGAACTCGAATCCAAATTCGAATCTAAACTTGAATGTTAACTCGAACTCAATCTACTCGAACTAACTTGACTCGACCCAAGATTGCAATGGACATGACTCGCACCTTACTCAACTCACTGACTTCATTATTTCACATTTTGCAATCTATGGTTTCGATCAAGTCATGTTATAATCAACCAATCAAATCAATTAAGGCTATCTTACAATTATAATATATATTATACTCGGGGTGCTTGGGATAGTTTCTTATATGAATCCAACGGAGCTTTAGGAGTCCCGTATTAAGCTCTTTTTTATTTTACTCGAATATCAGTTGGGTCGACTCATCCACAGCCTAGAGATCCGATGTTAACAAATGAAATGGGCCCGTATTTCCTTGCTCCTGGGGCCTCACTCTTGAGCTCGTGAATACTTTTACGGCTGCGTTGACATTCACACTTGGAACTTAACGTTAATATAGTGACCATATAGAGACCTATAGTACATATTTACCCATAAACATATACTTTTACTCGTTATATATATATTCTACACTTGTCATTCTTTTTACTCTTACTTTATCCTTGGGACTTACCGAGCACTAGTTCGCTGACGGGCATTCTACCCACTCTTGTTTTTCTTGGAATGTTCGTCAGATACGGTCGAGATGGAGGAAGTAGAGGCCACATAAGAGGATTACTACCGGATTACTACTCAAGATTAGCTCAGCTCCACTTTTTATTCAGCTTATATATGCCACATGTTTAGGCATTTTCTTTTATCGTATTTACTTTCCAGCAGAAACTCATGTCCTTGTAAATATTTGAAGTTGAATGTAAATAAAAATGTTTGTTGAAAATTTTTACAGTTTCCATTTATTCTTGCATTGTGTATTATTGTTTCAATACGCTTAGTATATTTATTTAGGTAATGACCTTCTCTGGATAAATATGCCGCGGACTTGCCACGTCACCGTTTCTGTCCACTGGGAAGCGGGCCGTGACAGGTTTTGTTGGTGGCCCATGCAGGTTAGTTCTGCATGAAGTCATAAACAATATAACACAAGAATTAATGAATTCAATAAACATTTACATTCCTTGCATTTCAAATCCCTTGAATCTATTCTAACATATCTTTTATATTAAGGTGATGGACTCTTCGAACAATACCAGCACAAACGTCAACGGCAATACTCCACCGCCTATTCTACCATTACTACTTACCGTTGCGGCTCCTATCAATGAGTAAATGGTACTTCTTGAGACTATCAAGAGCCTATTGTAGGGTCAGCAGCAACAAAATGCTATTCTTATGCACTGCCCCGAAACCGAAACACCCAGAGTTAACCAGTTTCGGGCACTGCACCTAAAGAACTTCTCGGGAAAGGAGAGTCCGCTTGAAGTAGAAGAATGAGCTCAAGTGATCAAGAATGATTTGGCAGTGGCTCAAGTGCCAGATATAGCTTGGGTAAGAGTTGCTAAATTGCAACTGACCGATAATGCCAGAGTTTGGTGGAAGCTTGAGGAGAGCCGTCTTGCACAACCGATAGAATGAAGAACATCCTGAGACCTTTTCGATACCAAGTACTTCCCAGAGACTGCCTGCTTTGATATGGAGCAGCAATTCATCCATTTACAACAAGGCTCGATGTGGGTCAAGTCAGTAGATGCATATGATATTGAGTTTACCATGATCGGCAGGTAATATATAGTCTCAAATTCAATTTTCTGATCTCACTCACAACACTGCTAACATAAGATCGTAACAGGTTTGCAGCACACCTTATTCCTACCACTGAGATCCAGGCACGATGATTCCAGCAAGGGTTGGACCCTGAAATCCAAGCTGCACCCACTATAGGGGATTTCCCAATCCATGAACTTGCTTTGAAAGCTGCCCGACGCTATGAGGCAGTTGTGAAGAAGAAGGGTAGGCTGCAGACTGCCGGTGTGAAACTCCCTGTGCACCAGATCACAGGAGGGGCCTCTTTCAGGCCAGGTTCCAATGGACTATCACGGAGGCCAGTAGGTTCGTTCGCCAACAACAGGCCAGACTTTTGCATGTACTGCAATAGAATATGACACTTTATGAAGAACTGTCGTAGGGAGAACAACTTGTGCCTAATTTGTGGGTCTTCTACTCACGCCATCGGAGCATGCCCCCAGAATCGAGGACCCAACATCCTTCCAGCTAGACCGGCGATCCAAGCCCCTCCTACCCGGTTAGCTTTACCAGCACCGGCTCCCCGCACCCAGACCGCTCAACCTCAATGCTGAGTGTTTAACCAGGCACAGAGAAAAGTGCCGCGACGCCAAGCATTCACTATTTCGGTCGAAGAGGCCGAAGTTACGAGTCAGATTATCACCGGTAAATCTTTTCCCTATTCCCTTCCAAAGTCCTTTCAATTCATAGCCATCTTATATTTGTTATACCTTAACATATCCCACATGACTTAGGTACAATATTAGTAGCCTCCCTACCTGCATTCGCGTTCTTCGACACCGGGGCATCACATTGCTTTATATCGCAACGGTTCGTCTGAGCTCATGCGATCCTAGTTAAACTGCTCGTATCCAGCTGGAACGTTAGATCGGGGAACGACATTCTAAAAGCAATTTTGGGATACGATCTGTGTCTAGTGGTCGTCTGCAGTTAAGAATTCTATGCGGACTTCAAGTTGCTGGACATACCAAACTTCGATGTAGTCTTGGGAATGGACTGGCTGGGAACTTTCTTCGCTACCATCCGTTGGGGTCAAAAGTTTCACCCCGATTGACCAAATCAAAACCAAGGTCAACCCCAAGTCAAGTGGGCCCGAGCCCAAGCTAAGTGGGCCCAAGCCCAAGTCAAAAACAAGTATGGAAGAGGCAGACTCCATATAAAAAGGATCCAATAAATTAGTCTAAATGTAATTTTTAGAAATAAATGTATGTAAAATGGGTAGAAAGCCAACATTTTATAAATCTCATGGTTTATGTGGGAAAAAAAGGCACATAAGGTATGGGGTGGCACAAGTGCCATTTGGTAAAACCCAAGGGGCTATATGTAAAGTGTGTAGCCTATAAAGGCAACATGGTGAAAAATCAAAGGATAACTTTTTCTCTCTCTCAAAAATTTGGGTTCTGTGCCTTCTTCTCCTTTCTCAAGGTTCTAAACTTTCTTCTTTTTTCTTAAATTAAATCAAGAGTTCCATTCTTCTTTTCCCAAAAAGGAATAATTTTTCACCATGAAACACATAAAGGGGAGCTCAGATCTCCCATCAGATCTTTAAAAGGGGAAATTTTTAAGTTTCACCCCTATTTCCCCCCTAAGATTCAGCCAACAGAGAGAAGGAAGAAGGAGACCCATCTCTAAGAATCTCACTTTGGAAAGATCCAGGGCTTAAAGGAGAAGAAAGGAGCCCCCTTTCATCATCTCCAAAAATCTCTTAGGAGTTTAACTCCACAATATATATATATATATATATATATAATAAATCTTTCTTTTTGGGAGTACAACTCCCAGTGCAGGGGCTAAACCCCCTTTTCCTCTTTTTCAGGAGTTTAACTCTAAAAGTAAACTGGGAGTACAACTCCCAGTATAGGGGCTAAGCCCCCCTTTCGCGCTGGTGCCCAGCGCCCGCGTGCCAAGCACGTGAGGCGCCCAGCGCCCAGCGCCCGAGTGCCAAGCACGTGAGGCGCCTGTGCCCAGCGTCCGGCGCCCGCGTGCCCCCGGCGCCCGCATGCCCCCAGCGCCCGCATGCCAAGCACGCGAGGCTCTGGTGCCCAACGCCTACATGCCAAACATGTGAAATGTTGGCATCCGGCGCCCAGCGCCCGCGTGCTGGGCACATGAGGCGCTAGCTCCCACGTGTTCTTTGGACGCTATTTTCCCTTTTTGTATACATATATACACACTCCACAACATTTTCCCTGTTAGAAAAAAATTCTAACGGGAGGCTGCCCCCACCCCGCAAGTGGACTGCTAGCCCTCTTGACCCCCAACCCGCTAACAGGGTAGAGAGACCCTCGTAAACTTTGCGAGGCCCCCGATATATTCAAAACCCCTCAAGACACACATACGCATACTGCACATTGAGTTCGCATGACCAGTTTGACCCGTCAATCGGAGGTTCTCTCGCTCTAAAGACGAGGGGTAATTAACGGCAGCTTAGTTCGCGAGTGCCGGAGATTCGGATCCCCACAATCAATAAACCCCCGCTTACCTTAGGCAGGGGAAATCTGTAGTACGCCTGACAAGTGACGCGTATTCCTATATCAATGGGGTGACGAAAAACACCCTACAGATTCTGGCATGCCCTGTGGGACCTTTTCTCTCCTCCCATATTTCAGGTTAATCGTTCATATGAACTCAATCAACATATATATCGATTGCCTGTACTGAAGTCATTTTTTTCCTTCTTTTGTGTACAGGTTAACAGCTTTCAGTTACAATCTCGAACTCAGCAATCATGTCTCCCAAGACGAGCTTAGTTTCCGACGCGACCCCGATCCAGTACGTGGTCAAGATCAACGCTCGCTTGGTTCTCCCTGCAAGTCTCAGCCGGCAATGGGAGGAGTCACCCCGTCAATTTGGTTCCGTCATCATCTACCTTGCCGGAAGCGCTCATCTAGCAGAAATCCCGGCAAACCAGGTGGCTAAACCGGTCTCAAGGGACAAGAGGCCGAACGTTGTGATCTCCAAGGCACCACAACCCAAACGTAAAACGGTGTCTGAACGACTCTCTGGTGCTCCAGCTGGGGGCAAGACTACCGGAACAAAGGGCATCATCGAACGTCGTGGACAAGCACAGGCGACGCCTCTGACAATTGCACAATCAAGCGTACCTCCAAACCTCTCCATCACTCGGTCTACGACGACTCCTCGAAGAGCCGAAGCCTTCCAAGTGCTCAAATTAGAAAAGCTAAGACAGAAGAGGCTCAGGTATCGAGCCAACAAGAGTGCCAGGACTTTGGCCAAGTGGAATCTTGTGAGGTTCCAAGAGCAGGGTTACCCCGTGACGACGGCTGATCCGGCCGTAAAAGTCAACAATTCCTTTGAACCTCTGAAGTGGGTTCAGAAAAATGCCATGATTGCCAGAATCAAGAAGACAGCAGTCCGAATGATGCTACAAAGACACATGTCCCATCCCCAACAGAGAAAGCATGACACCGTCTCTTTAAGAGTCTATCAGGCGCTCTGTGCCACACGAAAACATCGGGGCAAAGCCATAAAGGAAGCGCCAACACTATTCAAGAACCCGGTTAGGCCAGCCACCTTCAGTTGATTGCCCGTTACCGAAAAAGAGGGGCCTCGACAGTGGTCCACGAAATCAGCTACCAATAATGAAAGGACGGCCGGATATGTTATCCACAATGTCTATATGGTGGGCACGCGCCCTAGAGACAACCTCCGTAGCAAAAGTAAGGATGTGGCCACCACATCCCACGCCCAATCTGGCTTGAATGTGGTTGTTGCTTCCCAAGATTAGCCGCCTCCGCTGGATGATGAAAACCTCTCGATGAGGCCGATAGGCAGAAAGACCTCTCAGTCCATGTGGAATCAAGCTCGGATAGCGAAGAAGAGCTGACTTTTCGTCCCAGGACCGCAGAGCAAGAGCTACTTCAAGAGCTTCGAAAACAGCGCAGGAGCAAAGATAAAGAAATGGCCAAGCTTTACTCCAAAATCGACGACCTGACGAATGTTGTGATGCAGCTTACGACTCAAATTGCTCGAGCGCCTTCCAATCAGGCACATGTCTCTACTCATGAGCTGGGAGATGACAACTCGAAGCAACCGATACATGTCCCCTTGGGTCCAAGATTGGGTGAGCCGCACGAAATCCGGCCACATTCCGCTTCTGGGAACGCCCCAGATAGCACTATCCCGCTAACACAAGATCGGATAACGGATTTGGTCACCAGCAAGGTTAAAATATTGGTGGCCGAAGCTGAAGTTCATAAAGAAATTGGCAGCAGTGGGCGGCCATATCCCGCACAGTACGATCTGATCAAGTTCCCCAGCGGCTATGTCATTCCCAAGTTTGGAAGATTTGACAGGACGGGAAATGAAAATTAGCACATCGCCCACTTTAAAGCATCATGCGGAAATACAGGGGGAAATGATGCGCTTCTTCTTCGTCAGTTTGTCAGCAGCCTGACTGGTGTCGATTTCGACTGGTACGGAAGCATACTAGATGGGTCCGTCACTACTTCCGCCCAACTGGAGTCTCTGTTTTAGCAAAGATTCATGAGTGTTATTGACAAAATCTCTATCGCTGACCTCGTGAGAACCAACCCGGGGAAAAACGAAAGCAACACAGACTTTATTGCCCGATGGCACAGCCTCACTGTCAAGTGCGAACCGCCGCTAGAGCAGGACCGGTTCGTCAGCCTCCTCATTGGGAACATCAGCAATTGTATGGTCCCATTCTTGTGTACAGCAGGCCTCAAGACGTTTCAGGAGCTGACCGAGAAAGTCCAAATGCTAGAACGCTCGAAGCAAGAGTCTACCCCAGACTCTCAAAAAGGCAATACTTGGAAGAGCAAGAGGGACGAAAACCGTAGAAGCGGGAATTCTAGCAATACCAATGTCTTCAATGCGTCCAATAATGAAGAAAAGCGGAAGGCAGGAGAATCCAAATCCAACCGGTCTCGAAAGCCAGTACTAGGATAGAAGGGCCTTCCTTAGAGAAAAAAGAACAAGGTTTACTCTTTCAGAAGGGAAAAGGTCTGCAAGATATTCAAAGATATCTTGAACAACGGTCTACATTTGCCAGAGTCGAAAAGACCTCATTAAGCAAAAATGACTGACAATCCTCTATATTTCCCGTACCCTCGAGTAGTGAGCCATGTGATCGAGAATTGCTATATTTTCAAATACTGGGTTGAGAAGCAGTACAAGACTGGGGAGATCGAGTTGTCCAAGAGTGTGTTGGTGAACAATTAAGCTGCAACCTCCAACTTCATATAGTCACAAGCTGAAGCCTTCTGGGAGCAGACAGCTGAACTCGCTACCCTGAAGAATGAAACTGACTCGCCGCAGCCTCCATGGAGCATGCACGTGTCTAAAAAGATGAAGAAGATGCTAAAACTAGTTCAAAAAGAGCCCAGAACGGAATGGGAAAGGCAGAAGGATCCCACCGTTCCAGCTACCAATTTTGCTCAATCAGGCTCAAAATCCAAAAAGCTTAAGAAGAAGAAAAGTGCAGCTCGACGCGAAAAAGAGTCTGCAGGGAGATCGACCATTCAAAAATATATCGATTCCATCGAAGACTATGAACAAAAGAAAATAACTCTAATTCAATTGAATGAGTTCTTCCCCGTAGAAGCAGCTGAGATTTTAGAGGAGCTAGAAGAAGACTCTAATGAAGAGATCTCTATAGTGACCTGAGGAGGAGTTCTGTTTTTCCGAAGAGGACGAGGAGATCGCCACAAAGGCCAACCAAATCCAGCTTAGAAGCGGCAGGGATCTACCGCCAAATCAGGGTAATGCCCTAAAAGGGAAGGAAAAAAAAACCCGCTAATGAAGAAGATGGTGGAGAGTCGACTCATGAAAATTCGAGTCTTTCCTCGGTGGACTATAATGTCTTGGCTCATCTCCGAAAGCTTCCGTCTCTCCTGAGCATCTACGATACCTTGGTCCTATCTAAGAAGCTTAGAGATGTTCTCATTCACGCTTTACAAAACACCGAGCGGTACCAGGCTTGCTTTGCGGAAATTGATATGAAAGAAGCCCAATACACTTTGCATACAGCCGTTTTCATATTTAAAGATGAAGTCCTGATACTAGGAAGAGCACAACTGACCGCTTTACATGACAGGGTACAACGACGGAGACCGGATTAATCGCATGTTGATTGATCCAGGGTCCTCAGTGAACATCATGAACTTGCGGACTCTAAAGAGTTTGTCAATGGACGTCCGCCACCTGTCAAGGGAAAAGATTGTCATTCAAGGCTTCAATCAAAATTGCCAGCAAGTTCTGGGATCCATAGCTCTGCCAATCAAATTTGGGGATCTGCAAACCGAAGATAAGATATACGTGATCGACGCTGACACGTCTTATAAAATTCTCTTGGGACGGCCGTAGCTCCACGATTACGGCATCGTTTCGTCAACTCTCCGTCAATACATGAAGTATACTAAAAATGGCGAAGAAAGACGCATTGACAGAGATATCCAGCCGTTCGGTTTGCATGAAGTCCGATATAAAGATTCTCGGTACTTTGTGAACCCTCAAAGTGCTAAGCAACAACTGGCAGAGGACGGAGCAGCCACGAAACTCAAAAGCAAATCTGGGTCCGCTGTCACTTTCAAAAGCAGAAACCCCCAAGTATGCCCGCGTTTCGGCAGTGACGCGTTTCGGCAGTGACGATGAGTCCGACCTTCTGTAAAACTTGCCCTCGATTTGGTAATGATATGGATGAGTCTGATACTAAAGGCCCATCTAGCAGCAATGTCCTCCATCATCTTGGCAGCGACACGGAAGAGTTGGAGGAAGAGGACCCGTCTCGCAACAGCTATGCGGATTGGGCCCTCATGCAAAAAGCGAAGCTAAGAGAAACCTTCGAGATTACAGAAGGATTCCTAGCTATCACAATGGTGTCGGAACAGATGTGCAAGGAGTTAGATACTTTATCGGTCTCTACCGTGGACCAACTGCAAACATTCTATGTCCCCGAAAGGAAAAGTGGACAAAAGGGCATTCTGTTTTATGGGTCAAATCCTGTCGTGCACCCGGACGATTTGTCTATCACGTGCCTTCCATATGAGAGAGGCATAAGGGCCTTCCTCAATCCCAGATATTATGTGCCCGAGATGCGGGAATATTTTAAAAAGTGCAGATGCCGGTTATATCAAATGGAATCCGAAGCGAAGTTTTATGAGGGGCTATGGCATCCGCCTCAGATTCGAGCACTCATCGATGGACGAATTCCAGATAGACGGGGCATAGGTTTCAGTCAACCCGATTCCAAAGCATGTTACATGATCCATATTGGTGAAGCTAGCGAAAGGTCAAATAATAACGACGGGATAGCCGAGCCAGAAGAAGCTCCTTGATTACTACGCTTTTGGTGTGTCGTATTTAGAAAGAATTTGAAATTACGACAATAAAAGACGGTGTCGCGTGTAGCGAGCCGCGATGAGTACGGGTTGTCCGCAGGGAGATGGTAGGCTTTTTGGCATGTTTTAACGAATTAATGTCGTATCTTGAGTTGTTGTTTATACAAAGTGTCGTAGCTATGATATATTCAATAAAAAGACTTGTTAAGAGTAGTTTTTAGGTTAGCTTGTGCGAGAATGATGTTTGTCGTTTCCTTATAGACCTAATTTTGATATTGACACTAAGGCAATAGACAACGGTGTGGATTAGGGAACTTGAAATACGGTATTTGTGTTTGAGTGCTAAATCCGTATTTCTTCTCCCTTGTCCTTCCGTTGTTTTCTCTTGACCTTAGCCTTCAGAAAACCACTCGCAATCCGGTCACGATTAGGATTCACCGCTATCGTGGTAGGATAGGGTGCCTAACTGAGCGGAATTGCGAGTCGTTTGGTCGGAGTTTCAATTGCAAAGTTAAGGTTTTAGCAAACACATCTTCTAACACAAACTAACCATATTTTACCCTTAACAAGTAAATCAATTACTCACATATATTTACAAAGAAAAATAAAGAAAAGAGAAAAGCGAGACACAACAAAAATTGCAAGAAAAAGGAAAGTTAAGGTTAGAAAGTTAAGAACCGATTAAGTCAACGTGCAAATTTCTTCAAATGTTCTTATAAGCTCATACCAATGTGAAATCAAAATACCAAACTTTAAGGTTGCAAGCTCACTTAAGAGGTTGCAAGATCAAAGCAAGGCAAAGATTTCACAAGTTTGAAATTTGTAGAAAGCAAGACACAAGGAAATGAACAATGAGAACTTTTTATTGATTTTCAAGTAAGATACAACTAATATTGAATTCAAGAATCTAAATCTTAAGCTTGCAAGTTCAATAAAGAAGTTGCAAGGTCAAGAAAAAGGGGCAAGAGCTCAAGAGTTCAAAGGAAAGACAAATTACAATTGTTCTAAACCAAAACTAAAGCAAAAAACTATATTCTCCCCTTGCCCATGATCTGGTATTTATAGGCTCAAAATCATAATAAACAAATAATAAAAATAGGAAGATAGGACAACAATGAGTGAACAGATAAAGATGAAGCCATTTCTTCTTGGTGGGCCAGGCGCCGCCGGCCATTTGCTTGATGTCGCCTGTTTGTTTGTTGAGTTTTGGACCCGTTTTGATGTGGTGATCATGAGTGCACTCCATAAGTCTACTGGCATTGCTTGATTTCTTAATAACAACATGTATTGCTTAGTAGCTTTTGGAGGGAAATCTTGATGCTTTAAATCACATCACATCCTTTAGCATTTAATGCAATCACACTCACTTGTGCCTTGGGAAACCCCTACCTAGGTCCAAGCATCAAAGAGTTATGTGTACACCTGTATTGTGTTGGGCCAAAATTGTGTACACTCTATCTGTTGCAAAAAAACTCTTTGGATATCGATCGAATTTCTGTTCTGTTTGCAGCGTCGGCTCCCAAACGTTATATTCGTGATTTTGAGCTTGTTTTCAGCATTTTATCATGAACACTTATAATCTTTATTACTGAGCAGACACTGGTTAATAGTACTGATATATAACAAAATAGATAATGAATGAGCGATATTAAAATGCAGTTTTCAGTGATGAACAAATACCCCAAACTTATATTTTGCTCGTCCCGAGTAAAACAAAAATCATGACCTCATTTTCGCAGGGAACACGATTGCACTGAGCTCGTGTAACAAGCCGTTAAATCTCTAGGTGTCCCTAGTAGGAGGAGTGTTGTCTCCTGAGGATTTTCAGCAGATTTCACCTACAAAATCCCGTCAAGCTAGTTTTGCGAAATAACTATGATTCTAACCCTAAGGTTTTGTTTCAAAGCTAGCAATTCTATTATTCTAAGTTAAAAATATCGAACCTTTATTTTTCACACCTCGCTTCTTATTTAACTTAAGATCCTATATGTCTTTACGTGCGGTGCAAATAGTGTCATTAAGTTTCAAAATGATCGATTAAAGTCGTCATGTCATAAAATAAAGCCCAGATAAAAACTTAAAAATGATCATACAAGTTTTATAAAGAGTTAAGTACTTCTCAAGTTTCGTTTTCCAGCTAGGTTTCAAATTCTGAATTTCTATCTTTCTTAATAGGAAACTAGGTTTTATTTTTCATTCCACCCGTTACTTGTTTTTGTTTCATACACACCTTCATGAACATGCAATAGTCTTCATCATAGGATAAAACCTTCATATCTCCATTAAAAATATTTTTATAAAAACCTGTCTTTTGTTAATTATTCTCACACAAAGAACCGTTAGGAATTTTAACTCGGAGAGAACACTTGCTTGACTTTGTTTTAATTTGGACTTTCTAGGTTTCTTAGCGAGTTTTGGGCTAATACTCCCAAACCAGTTGGTTTTAAGGCATTAGCTTTAGAGACACCTTGACGGATTAATTGCTCAAGTTACATAGGCCCTAAAACAAAAAGACCCATTTTGACGTGAAAATCATAACGATTTTATGCGAACGGAGATATAACCAGTTGTTCAATTATTTTTAGGATAAAAGACGTGTTTAATGGATCAGGTGTGTAATCACTCCAATCAAGTTTCAGATGGGTTATTTTTTAGAATTAGTTCCTATTAAGGAATCTATAATATCTTTTCATATCCACTTTACTTTCGAAACTATCCTTGATTATTATTTATTTCAGAACAAACCTATTTGATCCTCAAAAAATAGTTTATTGATTTAAAAGTTTTCAGACATATTAGACTTGTCATCTAATTTTTAAAACTCACGATACGTGTAGTGTGATGTAAAGACGTATATTAGCTATAGTTAAACTTAAAGAAGGGTAATCTTTCAGGTTTTCAAAATCTAAAAATATGATCTAGTTGTTCCTATCTTATCAAACAAAATAGTCGAAATATCGAATCTAAGTTCTCCCACTAGCTAATTTGACGACAAAGTTTTTATATTTTTGTAATTTTTTTCGATTTTTATGTGTTTTTAAATATGTATGCAAATGCATAATATACAGATGAATGCGAAGGGAAAAAGCTTACCGAGCACACCGCCAAACTTAAACTGGACAATGCCCTCACTGTCAATATACATCAAGAAGGCAAAATAGTTGAAGGGTCAAAAGTGGCGGTTCTCGACTGAGCATCACCAGACAAGATTGCTCGTCAAAAAGAAAAATGGATATGCACATGACAAGAATATCCACATATATAAGAATAGTATATACATACCCCCAAATTTTATTTGAAACCGTGTCTCCACTATTTATGGCTAGATAACCGAAGTTTGGTAGTAAACAGAGGAAGATTATGCAGGGTAAACCGGCTCCTGCAATATTAGCTCGCTCTTGTCAGAGGAAATGAAAGAGCAGATAGTCGCCCTGCTGCATGAGTTCGCCGACTACTTCGCATGGACATACAAAGAAATGCCTGGTCTTTCTCCTGAAGTGGCCGTGCATAAGCTGGCTATATCTCCTGATGCTAAGCCAGTCAAACAAGCTCCTCGAAGAATGAGAAGGGAACTGGAAGAAAAGGTTATCGAGGAAACCAAGAATCTCATCGATGCCAATTTCATCAGGGAAGAGAAATACGTGGACTGGATCACGTGCATCGTCCCAGTGAAAAAGAAGAACGGGAAGATACGAGTTTGCATCTATTTCAGGAATCTCAATAAGGCATGCCCTAAAGACGATTTCCCGCTTCCGGTCATGGAAATGATGGTCGACGATACCTTAAATTATAAGCTGTTCACTTTCATGGATGGTTTGTCTGGATATAATCAAATCAAGATGTCGCCCGAGGATGAGAAACACACAGCATTTCGAACCCCGATCGGGATATACTGCTACAAGGTGATGCCATTCAGATTAAAGAACGCAGGTGCCACATATCAAAGGGTAATGAACAAAATTTTTGATGACTTAATCCATAAATTCGTCGAATGTTATGTTGATGATTTAGTCATTAAGACCGCAGCTAAGGCCGATCACATCCGAGATCTCAGAACCGTTTTCACTCGACTGAGGGAATACAATGTAAAGATGAATCCTCTGAAGTGCGCTTTTGGCATGTCGTCGGGAAAATTCTCGGGCTTCATAGTTCGACATCAGGGGATCAAAATTGACCCATCAAAGATAAAGGCCATCATCGAGATACCTTCTCCAAAGAATCCCACACAGTTAAGATCCTTTCAAAGCAAACTCGCTTACATACGAAGGTTCATCTCGAACCTATCGGGGAGATGTCGGCCTTTCTCAAAGCTCATGAAGAAGGGAACTCCTTTTGTCTGAGAAGTCGAATGTCAAAAAGTGTTCAAAAATATCAAACAGTACCTATTGCACCCTCCGATGCTTGCTGCTCCTATTCCAAATAAACCGTTGATTCTCTATACTGCCGCGCTAGATGAGTCACTCGGTGTGCTCTTTTCCTAGAATAACGAGGAGGGAAAAGAGATGCCCTTTACTACCTCATTCGAACGTTAGTCGGGGCGGAACATAACTATTCCCCGATCGAAAAGCAGTGCCTGGCCTTGATATTTGCTGTGAAAAATCTAAGACACTATCTTCACGCTCATCAGGTTATGCTGATCTCTAAGGTCGACCCACTCAAACACTTAATGACTAAAGCAAGCCTAGCCGGTATAATGGAAAGATGGGCTATCATGTTGCTTGAATTTGACATAATCTATACTCCTTAGAAAGCAGTAAAAGGGAAAGCCCTTGCCGACTTCCTTGGTGCTCATCCCGTACCTGAAGGGTTACCGCTCAATTGCGAGTTGCCCGACGAACAAGTACCGCATCTCAAGTATGACGAGCCATGTTGGGAGCTCTACTTCGACGGAGCCTCATCAATTAGGACCTCCAGCAAATCAAGCGTCCCACAGATAAAAGCAGGGATATGATTGGTGTTCATCACGCCATCGATGGGAACCCTACGGTGTTCTTTTGCTCTCACCGAGCCTCGCACAAACAACGAGGCTGAGTACGAGGCTCTGATAGCTGGTCTGGAGCTCTCCATAGAAATGGAAATCCTTTGGCTACGAGTCTACGGTGATTCACAGCTTGTTGTCAACCAAATAAGTGGCGACTATAAGATATACAAACCCGAGTTAGCTCGGTACAGAAGCCGGGTGGTGGAGCTTATGAAACAGTTCACCCACATTGAACTGATAAGAGTTTCTAGGGCGTTGAATAGAAAAGCTGACGTACTCGCTCGCTTAGCTAAGGAGCTGGCTGATCCCGATGTGGATGAAATTCTGATAACAGTCAGAAGCCGGCAAATTCTACATCCGGTCTCTTTGCGCAAAGAGAGAAGCGTATAACAAGAGAACAATCCTGCCGAAGAAGCTCTGATCATCCAAGATGAGCCCGATTAGAGAGAACCCTTCATAGAGTACCTCCGATACGACAAGATGCCCGAAGGAAAATCTGCAAGGATTCAGCTGAAGAAGAGAGCTCTTCGATACGTGTTTGTAAATAATACGCTATACCGCAGATCATTTGACTAACTTCGGCTCAGATGTCTGTCATCGGCTGAAGCCCAAAATGTCATGAAAGAAGTTCACTAAGGCGTCTGTAGAGCTCACCAATCCGGCCACAAAATGCGGCTTCAAATCAAACGGCCTGGATATTACTGGCCTACCATGGTAAGTGATTGTGAAGAGCATGCAAAGAAGTGTCAACTAATTCACGGTGACTTCATTCACAAGAATCCTAATCCGCTGCATCTTATGGTGACGTCATGGCCCTTCGAAGTTTGGGGCACCGACATAGTTGGTCCAATTGATCCTCCATCATCTAAAGGCTACCGATTCATATTGGCCGCCACTGAATACTTCTTCAGATGGGCTGAAGCTGTCCCGCTAAAAGAAGTCAAGATAGAAAATATTCTGGCATTCTTTCGACATAATATCCTATACTGTTTTAGTACATCTAAAAGAATCATTTCTGAAAACGGGCCTTCTTTCAAGAGCTTCAAAATCTCAAGGTTCGCTATTTAGCATAAGATAGACTGAAGATATTCCTTCATCTATAATCCAAAGGCCAATGGGCTAGCCGAAACCTTCAATAAAACTCTATGCAAGTTCCTGAGGAAAAATGCTTCAACCAACAAGAGAGACTGGAATCTCAAACTTCACGAGGCATTATGGGCATATCGTACCATGCACCGTACTCTAACTTAGTCCACTCCATACTCACTACTCTTCAAAGTGGAAGCAATCCTCCCGCTCAAAGTCGAAGTTCCAAGCCTAAGAATGGTTGTCCAACACGAGTTGACGAAGGAGGAAAATGTCCTCCTTCAGTTCGAAGATCTCGATGCCCTCGAAGAAAAGAACCTCGCAGTACAGCAAAATCTGGAGCCGTACCGAGCCCAAATGTCACGGGCCTATAATAAGATGACCTGTCTTCGTGCTTCTAAGAAAGGCGAATTGGTGTTGGTCCTCAAAAGACCGATCATCCCCAATCGACATGCAAAAGGAAATTCGAGCCAAACTGGGAAGGACCATACGTCATCGAGAAAGTGTTTGATGAAGGATCCTACCAGCTGATAAATGCTAAGGGAGAAAGGCCCATGCCACCCATCAATGGTCGATACCTCAAGAAATACTACGCGTGAATGCTCCAAGTTGCAGGCAAATTGAGCACACCGGCCCTACGGTCTGGATCATACATCCTGTAAAACCGTATACAATCCACAAGCATAAACGACCCCTCTCTCTCCCAAGTATTACCGGCGAGACTGCATTTAAATTCCTATCAGCGATGAAGATCTGCCAATGTAAAAAAGAAAAAAAAAGAAAAAAGGGTGTATGTCCATAAGCAAAACGAGTACGGATAAAAACCCGAAAGGGCTCCGTGAGTAAAATCAGCAGGACTGCCGGCGAGTTTTTGAAAACCCGAAAGGACGCAAACTCATGAAAAAAAGATGAAATACACTCGCAAAGTCCTCTTGGCTTTGTGAGGAGAAAATCCCCGCGTGAGATCCTCATGACTCACAAAAGATCAACACACTTAGGAATCCCCACGATTCCTAGGGAGAAATACACCTGCGAGATCCTCTCGACTCATAGGGAGAAAATGATTTTATGAGACACTTATGGCTCATAAAATTGAAAAGTCTTAGGTGATAGATCTAAACCTGTCTCCTAAGCCATCGCTCCCCAATGGGCAACAACAAATGATGAGTCGCTCCTGGTATTGCTTCAGTGTTAGCGGTGTTGATGCCGACCCAAAACCTAAATCCCAAGTCTTCCCAAAGGCAAATGATGAGTCGCTCCTGGCACTATGCTCCAGTGTTAGCGGTGCTGATGCTGACCCAAAAACCAAATCTCAAGTCCTCCCAGGGCAAATGATGAGTTGCTTCTGGCATTATTCCAGTGCAGCAATGCTGATGCTAAACAAAATCCAAATTCCAAGTTCCTCTCATATTCAAAAGTCCCGCCTAATAAGACAGAAATCAAACATATCAAATTAATGTCCCACCCGGTAGCGCTTCCAAGCTCAAAGTCCAGCTGGACGGGTAGAGAACTCCCAAAATAAATCAAATCAAACAAATCAACCCTGACACCACAGAAAGCGGAGTAAGTCAACTTCGACCCCGACACCGCAAGAAGCGGAGTAAGTCAACTTCAACCCTGCCACCGCAAGAGGCGGAGCAAGTCAAATCAAATCGCTACACCACAGAAAGCGGAGCAGGTCAAATCAAGCACCGACCGTCCAAGTCACAAAAGGGCAACACCGACCGTCCAAGTCGCAAAAAAGGCAGCATCGACCGTACAAGTCGCTAAAAGGGAAGCACCGACCATCCAAGTTGCAAAAAGGGCAGCACCGACCGTCCAAGTCGCAAAAAGGGCAGCACCGACCGTCCAAGTCGCAAAAAGGGCAGCAACGACCGTCCAAGTCGCTAAAAAGGTATCACCGACCATCCAAGTCACAAAAATGGCAGCACCGACCGTCCATGTCGCGAAAAGGGCAATATCGACCTCCACGTCGTCAAAACGGGAGCCAAATCAAGTCAACCTCCACGGAAAAGAAGATCCATCAATTTCATGCACACGGCCCATATATATGGTGTGGATGTATTGATGGGGGGCACTTTGTTGGTGTCAAAAGTTTCACCCCGATCGACCATGTCAAAACCAAGGTCAACCCTAAGTCAAGTGGGTCCGAGCCCAAGCTAAGTGGGACCAAGCCCAAGTCAAAAACAAGCATGGAAGAGGCCGGCTCCATGACAAAAAGGATGCAATAAATTAGTCTAAATGTAATTTTTAGAAATAAATGTATGTAAAATGGCAGAAAGCCAAAATTTTGTAAAGCTCATGGCTTATGTGCAAAAAGAAATAAGCACATAAGGAATGGGGTGACACAAATGCCATTTGGTAAAGCCCAAGGGGCTATATGTAAAGTGTGTAGCCTATAAAGGCAACATGATGAAAAAATCAAAGGATAAATTTTTCTCTCTCTCAAAAAATTAGGGTTCCGTGCCTCCTTCTCCTTCCTCAAGGTTCTAAACTTTCTTCCTTTTTCTTAAATTAAATCAAGAGTTTCACTCTTTTTTCCCCAAAAAAGGAATAGTTTTTCACCATGAAACCCACAAAGGAGAGCTCAGATCTCCCATCAGATCTTTAAAAGGGGAGATTTTTAAGTCTCACCCTCCTTTTCCCCCAAGATCCAGCCAACAGAGAGGAGGAAGAAGGAGACCCATCTCCAAGAAACCCACTTTGGGAAGATTCGGGGCTCAATGGAGAAGAAAGGAGTCCCCTTTCATCAGCTCCAAAAATCTCCACAAAAAAGTGTGTGTGTATATATATATATATAATAATAAATCTTTCTTTTCGTCACGCCCCGCTTCCCAGAGTACGCTAAGATGGGCACGTGACATAGCCAATCATGCTACCTGTGGATAAGAAAAATCGCTCCACAGTCACATTACGGCTGTAGAGATATCAAGAACAGGAAAGTAAACTAAACTATCTAGTACATGTCCATGAACCAGAATGAATGAGTCAATAAATAATGATATGCGGAAGCAAAAGATACAATAAATGAAACACCTGGAAAGTAAAACTACATACCGACAGGAACTTCACCGCTCGGTCTAACAGCGGTAATACTCCTGATCAGTCTGCAACAATGGTAGAAAGATCTGGGCCATACAAAACCCAGACGTCAGCGCGTCATAACATCAAGCAACAATATAAAAAGGGTAGCAAGACATGCAAGTATAATCATAAATAGTAAAGCAGGTGTAAAGCAATCTAAATCAGGGCAGTGAAAGGTAGCGTGCAGTGAGTAAACTAAACTGGTCTGTTGGTTATCTACTCTCAAGTCTTTGAAATCAATTTGATGAATCATCGATGTAACTCAATAGTATCCCGTGCATGCCCGGGACCACGGTCAAGATTCTTAGGCTGAATCCGAGACGTGCCGCTAGGCAGTAAAAGGTAGCATGTACAGATGAGTGATGTCAGCATCATCACTCCGGGGCTGGCCTAGCCCGTAACACTGATCAGAATAGGTATCGAACTGTCGAGTTACAAGTCAGGTTTCATCATTGATTTCCCCATACCCCCAAGTTATATGTATTCAAGTCAGGTATTTAAGTAACCAAGAACTAATGCCAACACAGGAGCAGGTAGGTGTAGGGTTGTCTGGATAGACAACAGGAACGGTCCGTAAGGACTACATGTCAGGTTTGTTGGCATTAGACACAAGATCAGTGAACATGTCAAACCATGGTACATCAGGTCAAGCCAGGTAATGTATAAAGGTGCCATGTCAGGTCAAGAATGTGCGGTACCATGTCATATCAAGTAGGAAGTGCAACAAGTCATGTCAGAATGCACAAGATGTCATGTGGGTACTCATAATCAAACTAACATACATGATTATAACTAAACAAGCATGGGTACTAATAGCACAATAAACTGGAACATGTAAGATGATATGCACACAGGTATCGGCTAACTATAAGGATTTATGGTTATCGATTAGGGTTAGAGTTATAGCTTCACATTGGTACTGTACACATAAATGAAGATGGAATACTACAATCTCATTAATAGGTATTAAATGGCCTAGGGATGCAATCATATATGTAAAACAGGTTAGATGCACACGGTGTCCAATGGGGTAAAACTGTACAAGGGCACCATTGATCATGCAAACAATTACTATGTGATTTGAAATATAAGTGTGGTTACGCTTATAGTTTCCAACCAAATAGGGTGCAATTTATTAAACATGGGGTGTCAATATTACAGTGTTATATATTTAGGTAATCTATGGATACAATTATATATATTCTAAATGGAATGGATGCAAACGGGTATCCAAAGTTATAAAACGATAAAATGGTAACATGGGATGTGCCACTGAGCAATACGTGATGTAAATACTGGTATGGATGCAGTATAACGTAATCTAATATGCAACAAGATAAGTTTCCATGTTCTAGATCTAAAATAATACAAACGGATGCAAACGGAATACCGAAATGTTATAAAATGATACATGGGGTACTATATTTAAACTACAGGTATTTTATATATTAGAATAGGTATAAAATGATTTAAATAGCATGTAGCAAGATTAACTTGCCTTGATCGGATCAAGAAGCGGTATACGGAACATCACGCGTCGGCGGGAAAAGTCGCGACGCGCGCACGGTACACGGAACGGGTCCAAAATAACACACGAAGGTGATCACGCAGCCAAGGCATGTTCGCTAGGTCGTCTGGATCGTCGGCGTCGTCATGGCTCGGACGAACCTTGGTAAGTACTTTGAGTCAACGGGAGCAATTGCAGTTATTGAAGGAAGAACTTCCACATGATAGAAGCTAAGCATCGTTTCTGACAGATTTAAAGCTACCATTGCACCTTCCTCAACACTAAACTCAATAAACGAAAACGAAGAATGGAGTTTGGGTTACCACAAACACGACCGTCAACAACTTGTCCACACACGATGAAAAACGCTACAAGCTCTTCTTCAGTGACCCGTTGATCAAAGGCATGCACATAAATCGTCCTCCTAAACACTTACTCACGTTGTGCCACACTTGTCGTGCTGCCTATTCGTCGTTTCCATTGACCAAATCCATTCAAACAGAATCCGCCACTAATAGCAGCAAGAGACGGCAGAACGAATTCCTCGGCCATGGGGTTCAGATTCGATAGCAGCTCCTGCTGCTGCTTCACCCCTCGCTTGACCGCCTCCTCCGCCGCTGCCGCGTCGCTCTTCTCCTCGTCGATCCCGCCATTGGCCTGCTCCGTCGCCGCCGTCGGCCCCAGTTAGAGCCCGAGAGCAAGATCCTCCATGGTGTGAGGCTCCTCGGGGCCGTGGTTGGTGGGCCTCACGTCGATGCCGAGGTCGGAGGCGTCAGTGTTGTTGACGACGGCCATGGCGATCTCAAGATGCGCGCGTGCGATAATGGATGTGGGGTTTGTTATGGTGTTTTGAGGAGAGAGGATGGACGCGAGGTCAGAGGCGATGACAAAGTGGGGTCGAGGAGATGGAGGTGACGGTGGAAACGGTTGCGGCGACGGCGCGAGCGAGCGTGGGATTGGGTTCTGGATTCGAGCGAAGGCGGGAAACAAAACAATTAGAGAGAAGAAGGAATGTGAGGAGAGAGAGAGAAAGACGTGCAGTATGAGGTTTTCTAAAAAAAATAAAATAAAATAATACCTGTGAGATATTACGAGAGAGAGAGAGAGTTAGGATAGAATAGTTTTTTAAATATATTTTTAGTTATTAAAAATATAAATAGGATATTTATATGTTATAGTAACTGTTACAATATTTTAGAATATAATATTAGTCCGTTTTGAGATTTTGGCAAATACAAATTTGCTCCAAAACATGCCCGGGTCGGGTCTAAAAATTCAAATTTAAAATATAAAAAATATATGCGACTTCCGAATTTCAAAACGAGTGCTCAGGTAACGAAAAAGCATACCCCCAAGAACGAATGCACATACGTGCGCGTAGCCATCCAAACAAGTCCGTTTCATTGAACAGGACGAGAATAAGATGCGTGGATGCTACCACGGTGTTAGGGGTATCAAGCAGGCCATGCTATGCAATTTTAAAATATTTTACATGACCTAAAATGTTACATGATAAAATATGCGATGCTAAATGAAATGCCAAAATACAGTTTACACTAGATGCACATGTCTATTTAACAAGCCAAGGTAATATATAAATATGAATCAACCAGTACAAGCAAGCGGGTCGGGTCGAATGCAATGTAAAATGTAAACTACCATTCGCACCCAAACACGATAAATCAAGAAATACCATGGATAAATAAATACGGAAACTGGAATTGGTATAAATAAACTCGGGTGTTACACTTTTTGGGAGTACAACTCCTAGTGCAGGGGCTAAGCCCCTTTGTCCTCTTTTTCAGGAGTTTAACTCCAAAAGTCAATTGGGAGTACAACTCCCAGAATAGGGGCTAAGCCCCCTTTTCCTGCCGGCGCCCGGCACCCCCGTGCCAAGCTTGCGAGGCACCGGCGCCCGAAGCCCGCTTGCTAAGCACGTGAGGCACCGGCACCCAGAGCCCGCATGCCAAGCACGCGAGGCGCTGGATCCCGGAGCCCGCATGCCAAACATGTGAGACGTTGGTGTCCGGCGTCCAGCGCCCGCGTGCTGGGCACGTGAGGCGCTGGCTTCCACGCATACTTTGGATGCTATTTTGCCTTTTTTTTTACATATATACACACTCCACAACACTTTCCCTATTAGAAAAAATTTCTAACGGGTTGCTGCCCCCATCCCGCAAAGGGGCTGTTAGCTCTCTTGACCCCCAGCCCGCTAACCGGGTAGCAGGACCCTCGTAAACTCTGCGAGGTCCCCGATATATCCAAAACCCCTCAAGACACACATACACACACAGCACATTGAGTTTGCATGACCAGTTTGACCCGTCAATCGGAGGTTCTCTCGTTCCAAAGGCGAGGGGTAATTAATGGCAGTTTAGTCCACGGCTGCCGGAGATTCGGATCCCCACAATCAATAAACCCCCGTCTATCCTAGGCAGGGTGAATCTGTAGTACGCCTGACAAGCGATGCATATTTCCATCTCAATGGGGTGATGAAAAACACCCTACACCATCGACTGTCGCCAAAGGAGGGTAGTGTTCGAAATACCAGATCACCGGTGTTCTACTTCAAAAGCGGAGAATGGACCTTGGACCCTAGCATCTACAGATAAAAACCAAAGGAAGCATTGCAAGCGGAAGGATCGAAGCCAGAGATAGTTCAAGAGTTCGGGGATGTTTTCCCTGATGATATATCCGGTCTGTCTCCCGATCGAGCTCTTGAATTCAGTATCGATTTATAACCCGATGCACAACCAGTAATAAAAGCTCCATACCGATTAAGTCTGGAGGGATTGAAGGAGATCCGCTTTCAGTTGGACGAACTCTTGAAGAAAGGTTGGATCCATCCCAGTACTTCAAGTTGGGGATCTCCAGTGCTACTGGTGAAGAAGAAAGAAGGTACCTACCGGATGAGTGTGGATTATCGAGCTTTGAACGAGGTGACAATTAAAAACAAGTATCCGCTACCTCGCATCGATGACCTTTTCGATCAGTTAAGTGGACCTTGTGTCTTTTCAAAGTTAGATATTCGTTTAGGATATCATCGGGTGAAGGTCAAGGAGACCGACATCCCGAAGACGGCATTTAGGACTTGGTATGGTCATTATGAATATCTCATAATGCCATTTGGAGTGACCAATGCACCTTCAATCTTTATGAACTTGATGAACCAAGTTTTCCGAGAGTACTTAGACAGGTTTGTTGTTATATTCATCGACGACATTCTGGTGTATTCAAAGAATCGGAAAGAGCATGCTGAGCACTTACGGATTATCCTGGAGACATTTATTGATGATCTAAAGATGTGTAGTAGTAATAACCACAATCAATAACGTTGTCGCATGTCGCTAACCGCAGTGAGTACGGGTCGTCCTCAGTATTTGGAATATTTTACTCTTACTTTAGACGCGTTGATTAGAAAAGAGGAAGGAGAATAGAGAATAGTGGAGAATAGTTTCTAAATCTACATCAAACACGGATGTAGAAAATAAATCTAGTTTAATTACGGATATAGATTTTATAAGAAAAAGGTTTGTAGGGTTCGTTAGGATTTAGTAGTCATGGATGAATGATAAAGATGACTCCTTTTATCTATTGATAGATTTAAAACTAGATAGATAGTGATGAATGAGGATTAGTGTTCTTGGAAGAAACTAGAGTTTACACACTATTGACCTTTGTCCTTTCATTGATCTCTATTCATGTATAGCTCTTAACAAAACAATTATTAATCTGATCTCAAATCGCGGTCGATACTAGCAATAAATTGGTAGCGCGCCCGATTAGGATGTTAACGATTATTTTGCTAAAGTTTATAAACTTCATAAGACTTAAAATAAGTTAAAGTATTTTCTCATCCATTGTTCTACCCTAATCTTATGAACCCTATCAAGCGGAGAATTACTCGCGCATGATGGAGATAGAAGAAGAACGGATAAAGATGAAATTCATAATGTAACTAAATAATTAAACTAATGATCTACCTTTATTAATCAACTTCGCAATTAAAAAGCCTTCAAGTTTATATTACAAGAGGAAGAAGAAGTTGCTCTCGATCTCTGCCTTGTAGGAGGTGGATGCTCCGTCGAATCTCACGTCGCCTTATCACGTCGAATCGCGGACCTGTCTTGGATTACTTGTTCTTTGACGGTGATTTTTTTTCGTGATAAAAGGTTGTTGATCTCTAGGTTTAGCCCTCGGTCCTTAATATAGTCCCAAAACCAGAAACCAAAGATCCCCAGAATTAGGGTTTGTTGTTTCAAATCTAAACCTAAAAATCCAAATCGTAACTCGGTGAATCGGCCGCGGATCCGCCGCATATGGAATGTTTTGGCGGCGGAACTGCGACCGTTTTGTGTGATCTTTGCTTCAAAGTTCTG
The DNA here is from genome assembly GCA_030015575.1 of Agapanthus africanus. Classification (NCBI taxonomy): domain Eukaryota; kingdom Viridiplantae; phylum Streptophyta; class Magnoliopsida; order Asparagales; family Amaryllidaceae; genus Agapanthus; species Agapanthus africanus. The sequence continues at coordinate 15,379,659 of JASDDO010000028.1, read as the reverse complement.
GGGCTTCTTTCTTGTGGCACATGGAGATTTATTTGATGTCTGAAACTTGAACATATTTCCTGAGTCTCTGCCAGTATTGATTCTTCGATTTTATCTAACTTCATTGGCAGATTTTTGATTCCCGACATCTCGATATCCTGATCTCCTGACCTGAGCTAAAGCTTGCACCATATCTCAAAGAACAATGTTAGTAATATTTGGTATTTTTGAGATATTATCCTAATCATTTTATATGATATTATATTTTAAGAATATTGATTAAGGATATTTGATATGATATGCATATTTAAATTATCAAAATATTATATAAATATTATATGCATACATTTTTCTTCATAATGTTTATTATAATATATAAACATATGGTAAATAGTATTTTTATAGATAAACCCTCATATGTGTCATATTTATAATAAACACCTTTAGATATTTAAGAAAAGTAAGAAAAATGTCATATTAAAAGTGCGATATTTTCGACTGAACAAATACCCCCAAACTTAACTTTGATCATTCCGAGCAAACTTATTTATTCAAGAGAGGGAGAAAGAAAGAAGAAAAACCTAAGTATCACACTTTCATAGGCAACACGATTGCATTGAGCACGTGCAACAAGCCGTTAAACGTCTAGGTGTCCATAGTAGGAGGAGTGTTGTCTCCTGAGGGTTTTCAGCGGATTACACCCACAAAATTCTATAATAAAAGAAAGAAGATGGAAGTTACATATAAAGATAAGAACCATAAAAGAAAGAACTTGAAAATAAGAGTTTCCAACTACACCAATTTTTCAGTTGCTATGATCCCTATCTTAATGGTCATGAAAAATTTTTAGAAATCACATCTTCCCTCAATAAAACATCATCTTTATTCTTCCTCCCTATCTGTCTTCCAAACATCGATCATATACCCCTACGTATGTGTAAAAGACATCCCTACACTTAGAGAATTCAATTCAAGCTATCATACTTTTGTCCATTTTCCTTAGTACTTTATAGACGGTGAATATTTTCGATAAAATTGCTCACACATCTTTCATGCGACCGTTAATACTTCTTGATGTACTAACCGACTGATTACAAAATTTTCTTGCTCATTAAGGCGTAATTCCTCGTCTTGTAACTCCTAAGGCTTAGCAGTGGCTTCCAAACCAGTTGGTCTAAGGCACTAGGTGATAAAACACTCTCGCTATATTTTTTTTATACTGCTTTAAGCAATTACAATACCAGCGTTCATTTTTTTTCTTCACCACTTATTTTCTTTATATTTTTATTTTATTTTCATACCAAGGCTTTTAGACAAGATCATTTCAAGGTATCCTCTACTATCCCAAGTTTCAAGATGTGTGACAATACATATAGTAGGGTATCAACGTTCAAATGTTTGGACTCAAGAATATGGACTATTTTTCAGACTTATTTTTATCCTTAGTTTAGTAATTTCCTTCATCTTACTAACCCTTGGGACAACGGCTCATAACTGCTTATTACTAGTTTCGTTTAAGAAAACATCTAATTTTCTTGCATTTCTTAAACTATTCCTATCTTTCATATGTAATTTTTCACTTTCAAACTTTCATTATCAAAATTTTTTTGTGCTATAAAGCATGAATAAGCACAAACCTCCCCCAAACCTGTTTGCAGCAGTGTCCTTACTGAAGTCATTTGTTAAACTTAAAAAAACTGTAGACTTGGGAGGAAAAGTTATCAAATGGGACAAGAAATAATGAAAGTGAAATCCTCCCCCAAACTTATTTTTGGCTCATAATTTTGTAAAAATTTTCTTTTCGTTCAAGAGCCAAAATATATCCTCCCAAACTTGAGTAAAATAGTATTAAGCATTTAAAATTATGAGGGGGGGTTAAAATTATTCGTCAATATAAAGCTTTACAAAGAACAAAATTCAACACCAACCACTCAAATATTTTATCAATGTAACACACTGGTTGGTGGAAAATCATGTCACCTATCGGCGTGAAGAAGTGGGGAGGGGATAAGAAGTGGAATAGAACGGGTTTACGTCTCGATTTATAGAGACGAAACAATGATGGCGGATCACTCGCATTCTCATTATTGATAAGAAGAAAGGGTGGTGATTCAATTTCTTTGTGTTGGGGTTGATTCACCACAACTCCCATGTTTTCTAAGAATGCGAGCTCTTCAGCGAAAATTTCTTTAAAACTTTCATCGTAATCCCAAATAATAATCTCATAGGAAAGTACGGGATGATACTCGGACTCCATAAAAGGTTCACAATAAGCGTTAGATGTTGACCCGGACAGCTCGATAGATGGGTCCGTATGTGTATAATAAATAGCAGGGTCAAACAACAACGTACTAGCGGAGTCAAGATAAAAATTGTGAAGCTGTTCAAATTCGCTGCTGTCAGAATCTATCGTTTCGACAGAAAATACTTGAGCATAGGGTTCGGAGGGTCATAGAGCCGTTTCGACAATTGATTATTGCGTTGGAAGTCGCAAGAAAAGGTCGACCTAAAATCACCGGAATTTGGTTTCGTGGGTTCGTTACAGGCTGTGTATCTATAACGATAAAGTCCACAGGGAATATGAATTTCCCGACTTTAATTAACACGTCCTCTAGCTCACCCCTAGGTTGGGTGATAGATAGATCGGCTATCTGAAGAGTGCAGTGCGCCGGTTTTAACTCTCCGATCCCTAATTGCTCATAGACAGAATATGGAAGCAAGTTAACACTAGCGCCTAAATCGATTAGAGCACGGTTGATAGTTTTGCCCCCAATAGAAATAGATATTGTAGGACTTCCGGGGTCCTTTCGTTTCTTGGGTAATTGTTGGATAAAAGCAGTGCTCACGTTACTCATTAAGAATATTGTTTTCGGCACTTGAGTTTTTCTCTTCCTAATGCGCAAGTCCTTTAGGATTTTTGCATAAGACGGAACTTATTGAATAGCATATGGGAGATGAATGTTTATGTTAACTTGCTTAAAAATTTCCACAATTTTCTCCATTTGTGGACTTGGTCTGTTGCCCCTTAGCCTGTTTGGATAAGGTGCTTTATCAATAAGGGTTGGGTCCAATATTGGAGAGGATTATGGGGATGGAATGGATCCCAAAATTGGAGTTAGGATCGTTTTAGATAGACTCGAGGAAGTGGGCTGAGTGTTCGAGCCTTGAAGAAAATGGAGAATAGGCTCGGAAGATGGTGGACTAGACGAAATAGGAGAAGAAGTAGAAGCCGAGGTGTTATTAATATCATTAACGTTTTCACCTACTTGGTTATCCAGCACTCTTCCCGATCTCAACGTGGTAACGACACTCACATTATAACTTGGTGAGTAGCCAGGATTAGGTATAGGTTGAGATGGAAGTTTCCCTTTCTCTCTCGCACTAATCGCGGCATTTATTTGTGTAAGTTGTGCTTCTATCGATTTTATAATTTCACCGTGGGAGGTGGTAGTCTGTGTTAATGCTCGGATAGAAGACTTTATTTTATCCGTCAATTGCATGGAATGTTTAATAAAGATGTGTAGTAGTAATAACCGCAATCAATAACGGTGTCGCGTGTAGCTAACCACAGTGAGTACAGGTAGTCCTTAGGGATATGTGGAATCTTTCAATCTTACTTTAGACGTGTTGATTAGAAAAGAGAAAGGAGAATAGAGAATAGTGGAGAATAGTTTCTAGATCTATGTCAAACATGGATGTAGAAAATAGATCTAGTTTAATTACGGATATAAATTTTATAAGAAGAAGGCTTGTAGGATTCGTTAGGATTTAGTAGTCATGAATGACTAATAAAAATGACTTCTTTTATCTATTGATAGATTTAAAACTAGATAGATAGTGATGAATGAGAATTAGGGTTCTTGGAAGAAACTAGGGTTTCCACACTATTGACCCTTGTCCTTTCATTGATCTCTATTCATGTCTAGCCCTTAACAAAACAATTGTTAATCTGTTCTCAAATCGCGGTCGAAACTAGCAATAAATTGGTAGCGCGCCCGATTAGGATGCTAACGATTATTTTGTTAAAGTTTATAAATTTCATAAGACTTAAAATAAGTTAAAGTATTTTCTCATCTATTGTTCTACCCCAATCCTGCGAACCCTATCAAGCGGAGAATTACTCGCGCGCATGATGGAGATAGAAGAAGAACGGATAGAGATGAAATTCATAATGTAACTAAATAATTAAACTAATGATCTACCTTTATTAATCAAATTCACAATTACAAAGCCTTCAAGTTTAGATTACAAGAGGAAGAAGAAGTTGCTCTCGATCTCTGTATTGTAGGAAGTAGATACTTTGTCGAATCTCACGTCGCCTTATCACGTCGAATCACGGACCTGTCTTGGATCACTTGTTCTTTGACGGTGATTTTGTTACGTGATAAAAGGTTGATGATCTCTAGCTTTAGCCCTCGGTCCTTTATATAGTCCCAAAACCAGAAACCAAAGATCCCCAGAATTAGGGTTTGTTGTTTCAAATCTAAACCTAAAAATCCAAATCCTAACTCGGTGAATCGGCTGCGGATCCGCCGCATATGGCATGTTTTGGCGGCGGAACCGTGGACGTTTTGTGTGATCTTTGCTTCAAAGTTCTGGGGCTTCTTTCTTGTGACACATGGAGATTTATTTAATGTCTAGAATTTGAAAATATTTCCCGAGTCGCTGCCAGTATTGATTCTTCGATTTTATCTAACTTTATTGGCAAATTTTTGATTCCCAACATCTCGATATCCAGATCTCCTGACCTGAGCCAAAGCTTGCACCATATCTCAATGAATAATGTTAGTAATATTTGGTATTTTTGAGATATTATCCTAACCATTTTATATGATATTATATTTTAAGAATATTGATTAAGGATATTTGATATGATATGCATATTTAAATTATCAAAATATTATATAAATATTATATGCATACATTTTCCTTCATTATGTTAATTATAATATATAAACATATGGTAAATAGTATTTTTATAGATAAACCCTCATATATGTCATATTTATAATAAACACCTTTAGATATTTAAGAAAAGTAAGGAAAATGTTATATCAAAAGTGCGATATTTTCGACAGAACAGACATTACAACAACATCAACTCTACGCCAAGTATAACAAGTGTGAATTTTAGCTATTTCAAGTCGGATCAAGTGGGATTTCTCGGACATATCGTTTCAGGCGAAGGAATCTCTGTGGATCCAGCTAAAATGTCAGCTATTAGCGAGTGACCGACACCAAAGACGGTGAAAGATATAAGAAGTTTTTTGGGCTTAGCAGGATACTACAGATGATTCATTGAAGGATTCTTAAAGATCGCAGCACCCCTGACCAAGTTCACACGTAAAGACGAAGCATTCGTGTGGTCAGAAGCATGAGAGAAGGTTTTCGTAGAACTCAAGTCGAGATTAACTTCTGCTCCTATTATCGTAATACCGGATCAATCTGGAGGATTCGATGTGCATTGTGATGCGTCCGGTAAAGAATTAGGATGTGTTCTACATCAGCATGGAAAAGTTGTGGATTTTGCATCAAGACAGTTAAAAGTTCATGAACGCAACTATCCAACACATGATCTGGAATTGGCAGCTGTCATCTTTGCCCTCAAGATTTGGTGTCACTATTTATTAGGAGAGCGAGCGGATATATACACTGAACATAATAGTCTGAAGTATGTGTTTACTTAGTAGGAACTTAACATACGGTAGAGAAGATGGTTAGAACTCATAGCAGACTCCGACATCAATCTACAGTATCATCCTGGAAAGGTGATCGTAGTTCCTGATGCACTTAGTCGCCAACCATTAGCAATGAACCTCACCGCTCAATGGAAGCTATAACAAGAATTACGCGGATTGGAGATCGAAGTAGTTATGCCAGGTAACACTTCATATTTGATGAACTCACACATTCAGTCCACTCTTGTAAATCAGATCAAGGCAGCTCAAGCAAATGATACCAAACTACAAAAGATCCGAGAACAAGTAGAAAGTAGACTTCGAACTGATTTTATCATCCACGAAGATGGATCCTTGCGATATGAAAGCCGTTTATGTGTACCAGTCAGCTCCGTTCGAGAAGAGTTGATGAAAGAAGCTCATAGCTCTTCGTATTCGGTACACCCTGTAATGACTCTGAATTTATTGTACAAAATTTTCAGTTTAATGTACAAAATTGAGTTTACAAGCCTGAGTACAAGTTATAAGTAAATTTTTGTTTAAGAATAGCAAGAAGCAACTTGTAGCTCACTGGTAAAGTCCCAGCACAGTTGTGATGTAGCCCCTGTGTTCGAATCCCATCAGACACATTATTTTTTCTGATTTTCTTTTTAAACTTTTTGGAAGCCCAAAAGTTTACACGTGCAATGTACACAAAAACAAAAGGACAGAAAAATCAAACATGTGCACAATGATTTAAATACTGAGATGAACACGTGCCACCAATCCACCGGCCCTCCTCACCAAAATGACTGGCAGATCTTGAAGTTTGGCCGGCACCGACGGTCCCTCCGAGCCCGATGAGGCCCGGGCTTTGCACACACGACCCTTCCCATATCCCTAACTCCCCTACACTGTTTGATTGCTCTGCAAACAAATAGATACCCTTCAGTTCCCCATTTATCATCATTTTAATGCATTTTAATTCATCATTTTAATTCCAAAACCCTATTTCCACGCTATAAATACTACCCTATACCCTAGCCTTTCATCATTCTGAAAATTATAGCCAAAACTCTCCAAATTTTCTAAGTACAAGTGAAGTGCAAGTGGAGTTAGCAAGAGATCAACTTCCGGCGAGAATCTAAGCAAGTTCCGGCGACCCCGCGATGCCACGACGACAACCCTCCCTTTTTCTACCTTCTCTTAACCTATCTAGCTTGTAAGTCCCTTCCAATTCCTCTTCTTCTTCTTTGAAAATCTCTTTTCAAAACATATATCGGAAGTGGAGTTAATCCCGACATTTTCTTCTAAACCCTAGAAAGTTCACTTTTTCTTACATATTTTTCATTCATATTCCTACATCATACTTGTTAACATAAAACCAATGCTTAGAACCAATTTTTAATCAAAAATATCATGCAAAATAACTTTAACTTAACATTTACATTAAAATACGATGAAGTTTTTAAATATCATCTTTTATTTGTTTTGCTTAAACATACTTTTAGGAAAATTCACGAGGTAACGACCTACCTCTCATATACACACATGGTTGCATAGCGCGATACATCTTTGTTGGAATTTTTGTTATGAATACCATATTGCAAGAAAATACCATGTACTATAAAAACGGTTTTCTTTTGAATTGTATTTTAAATTTCTTTGCAAATATATCTCTACAACCCTTTTTAGGAGACCCGCTATTGGATGGTGCAGATTATCGCACATCCTTGGACTAGTAGAGCGAGATGCAGACCTCCTCACGGAGCATTCGGTCTCGAAAGGTTTTAAATACGGTTTTTAAGAAAAATGCATTTTCTACTTAAATAAAATTTTAATTTTTAATAATTATATAAATATTACAAAATCCATATATTTTCAAAATATAATAACCTTATATTTTTCAAATGAAAGAATTTCAAGTTTTATCAAAATACTATCAAGATACTAACAAAAGACAAGTTTTACAATAAAATACCATGAGCTTTCCAAGCTAATCTATTATTACTAAAATAACTCAAATCCCTAAAATTCACATCCATGGAAATCCTAAATAATATAAATAAGTTCTCGAGATTATTTTGAAACTATATTAAAAATATTTTCATAAACCCCCTCGAGTTATATAAAACTATATTTAAGGACTTTAGTAAATATAGGTTTAAGCGGGATCAATTCTCTTGAGCCACAGGGAGCCGAAGAAAATGAGTGCTTGCCTATTTAAGGTAGAAAACTTAACGGTGTTATTAATGGTAATTGTCTTTGAAAAAGACACAAATCCTGCTGTCCATGTGCAGCAGTTACCGATAACTCCCAAACCTAATTCAGGATCTAATCAATTGCAAGTGTCTGAATCTAATTCAAATATGAATCCAAACTCTAACATGTATACTTGAACATGAACCTGAATATCAAACCGGAATACAAGACTTGACTTGACCGAACTATGGTTATAGCTTGACATGACTACAAACTTACATCCTGAACCTGACTACTTGAACAACTTGTATCTAATATAATCTATAACCAATACATTACGGGGTTAACGGGGTAGATTGGTACGGAATGTATTAACGTGGCACGAGATGATCTCTAAAAGACACCTACATGAACTCTCGTGCCGTTATCCCGTGGGTTTTGACGGGGCCTTATACTACATGTTACCATAGTCCACGGGGTAAGATGGACTTCTCTTATATACAGAAATACTTTCTGTACCAAGCTAAAAATAACTATGTTAGAATAGCAATCTTATACCTGTACACTTACCAGTTCAATTCTCATTATTTGCTATATTCCTTTCTTCTTTTGGGACTTACCGAACGCTAGTTCGCTGACGACATTCCTGTCTATTTTTTTCTTTGGAATGTTCGTCAGGAGGACCGTACTCTCAGGAGATCGAGCCGAGGCAGGAGGACTTGGACCAGTTCACTGCCCAGCAGGACTTCTAGTTCATCTTGTACTTATTTCAGTTTGTATGCCACTGTTTAGGCATTGCTTTATATCATTGTATCCTTTCTTTTCAAAGCAGTTGTAATGTAAAGATGAATGTTAATAAAAGTTGCTGTTTATTTTATATCTCTTGTCAATTCTTGTGCATTTTATACATATATTGCTTAATTACGCTTAACGTATTATTTCTTAGTAAATACGTTGCGGGCTTACCACGTATCCACTTCCGTATACCGAGAAGCGGGGCGTGATAGGTTTTGTTGGTAGCCCATGCAGGTCAGTTCTGCATGAAGTTTTAAACAATATATCATAAGAATTATAAGAATCGGCAACTATACATTCTTTACATTTCAAATTCCTTGAATCCATCCTAATCTTTCTTTTTCTATCAAGGTCATGGATTCTCCCAATAACACCACCATGAACATCAATGGCAACACTCCACTGTCCACTCTACCACCACCACTTACCATTGCAACTCCTATCAACGAGCAAATGGTACTACTTGAGGCAATCAAGAGCCACTTGGAGGGTTAGCAGCAACAAACTGCTATCCTCATGCACTGCCCAGAGGTCGAGGCACCCGGAGTCAAGCAATTCCGGGCATTGCATCCGAAACATTTCTCTGGGAAAGAGAGTCCACTGGAGGCAGAAGAATGGGCTCAGTCTATCAAAGATGATCTGGTAGCAGCATAAGTGCCAGAGATTGCTTGGGTGAGAGTTGCAAAGCTGTAACTAACAGATAATGCCAGAGTCTGGTGGAAGGCTGAAGAAAGCCGACTCCCCCAACCGATTGAATGGAAGAAGTTTCGCGATATGTTCGACGCGAAGTACTTCCCTGAGACTGCCTGTTTCGACATGGAATAGCAGTTCATCTACTTACAACAAGACTCGATGTGGAGCAAATCCGTGAATGAATACGATACTTAGTTTACCATGCTTAGCAGATAAGATATTGTTTCAAATTCAATTTCCTGATATCACATATTACACTACTAACACAAGACCGTAACAGATTCGCGGCACACCTGATCCCGACTGCTGAGATCCGGCACGAAGATTTCAGCAAGGGTTGGACCCAGAAATCCAATTTGCACTCGTTACAGGGGATTTCCTAATCCATGATCTTACTCTGATGGCTGCCCGATATTATGAAGCGGTTGTGAAAAAGAAGGGCAGACCACAGACTGCCGGTGTAAAATGCCCTGCCACCCAGATGGCAGGAGGAGCCTCTTCCAGGCCAACTTTTGCACCTAGGAGACCGGAAGTATCATTTAGCCGGCCCAGTCCAGACTTTTGCTTCTACTGCAAAAGGAATGGACACCTGGCGAAAGACTGCATGCGTGTAAATGGCCTGTGTTTGGTTTGTGGCGCATCTACTCACGCAATTGGAGCTTGTACATATCGTCTCAACTCAACTCCAGCATCTAGACCCGCGATCACAGTCCCGCAGCGGCCAGCTATTCAGGCTCCTGTACCTCGTCTTGCTCTCCCTGCTCCACCTCCACGTGGATCTCCTGCATAGCCTCCTCGTCAGTTCTATCAGGCGTAGTGGAACATGCTTCAAGGGCAGGGGAACATGCCCCAGGGACAGAGGAATGTGCCTCCAGCAAGGAGGAATGTACCCAGACGTCAGGGTTTCACAATAACGGTTGAGGAAGCCGAAGCCACTGGCCAAGTTATCACTGGTAATTCCCAATCCTTTCATCTTTTCAATCCTTGTATACCTCTATATTTTTCCTGTATCTAAAACCAACCTCACACAACTTAGGTACTATACTAGTAACCACCCTTCCTGCACTAGCACTGTTCAACACTGGAGCATCACACTGCTTCATGTCCCAACGATTTGTGATAACACATATGATTCCCGTGAAGCCACTCATTTTAAGCTGGAATGTCAGTTCCAGGAATGGAGTATTAAAAGCAACTATGGGATTTGATCAGTGTCCATTTGTAGTTTGCGGATGAGAATTCTACACGAATTTCAAAGTCCTAGACATCCTAAACTTTGATGCTGTGTTGGGAATGAACCAGATGTTAATTTTCTAAGCTACGATTGACTACCGTCAAAAGAGAGTAGTATTTAAGATACCAGATCACACAGTCTTTTACTTCAAGAGTGGAGATAGAACTTTGGAGCCGGGAATTTTCCGTTCTAAGCTAAAGAATGCAGAAGTGTTTACTCCACCGGCAGAAGAAGAAAAGCCAGAAATAGTTCGAGAGTTCGAGAATGTATGACAACCGAGTCCAGTTCTACAAATTTCTTTTACCGTATGTGTGATGTGTGGCATTTATTTCATTGATCATGCTTTGACTATTACTGGTTATAATTTACCCCGACAATTCATATTCTTGCATATAACAATTTAAGTCATTTAAAATAAATTAAAAATAATTGACATGGCCAGCTTGACACCCCTAACTCTGCGGTAGCGTCCTTGCAGTGTGTTCTCGTCCCGTTCAGTGAAACGGACGTGTTTGGACGGCTACGCGCACGTACGTGCGTCCGTTCTTGGGGGTATGCTTTTTAATTATAAAATCCTTCATTTTAATTTTTGGAGCCTGCCAATAAATTTCATATTTCAAATTCTAATTTTGGACCCGACCCGGGTGCAATTATGAAATATTTCGTATCGAGCCAAATTTCTAACCTTTTTAAATTTCTTTATATTCGTTTAAAATTTACAGTTGACAGCCAAAGATTTATTTTTGCCAACCAATATATATATTAAATCTCTGTATAGTGAAATCTTTACTGTTAACCATATTTTTTCCTTAACAAAACAATACAAATCTTTTATACTTAAACCTATTAAAATCTTTCCACTGTTTCCTTTGGGACCCACTTCCTCAACCAATCAAACGTCTTCTTCTCTCGTGCCGGGCCCACACAAATCCCCTCAGCCTTTCCCTTTCTCCTTCTCTCTCCTCCGCAGCTCTCTCTCTCTCTTCTTTCTCTCTCCTCTCGCGCTCTCTCTCTCCTCTCGCGAACACTGTTCGCTCCTCGGATCGCCTCCCCGCTATGATCACCTCCCTCTATATGTTCTTCTTCTTCTTCTTCTGTCGTGCAAAAGAAAAAAAAACCCTGCAACCAAACCCTAACCCTAGCCGCTCCTCTTCCTACTCGAACCCGACCTCGTCAACACCTTCATCTCATCTTCTCCTCATCCCCCTCGTCACCCTCAACTCCATCATCTCTTCTCCCTCTTCCTCCCTCTAGCGAACCCACTGCAGCCTTGAACCCAGCACCATCTCGTCCCATCGCCGCCGACCACCCTCGCTATTACAACCTCTTCCCTCTCCTCTGATCTCCCTCCAACGCCAGAACCTTTCATCTAAACCCTAACCTACACCAAACCCTAGCACCTGAGCACCCGAGACCTTCCTTGAAACCTTGAACGCGCTGCCTTGCCGTCGTTCTGCCGGAGGTCCTTACCGACGACTGCCGCCTTTACAACCACAGCTATCTCCCAAACCCTGTGAGCAACCTTTCTCTCTCATCCCCATCTTCTTCTTTCTTTTCTTCTTCTTTATCTTAATTTCTTTGCTGTTCTGTGAAAGGTGCCTCTGTAGATCGTCGGAGCTCCGTCGACGACGCACCGATGACGCTGTTCCCCCTGCAATCCAGTGAGTGAGTTCTCTCATCAATCCCCTCTATTCATTTCATTCCTTTTCTTGCTTCTCTTCCATGCATTTTCCCTTAGATTATACCCACTGTTTTTCTTGGTTTGCCGGAATCCGACCGTGCCGGCGACGATCTCGACGACCCAGCGAGGACCTGCGACCCGTGTGACTCCGTCGTTCTTCGTTTGGGTTCATTCCGTGTACCGTGCGCGCGTCGCGACTTTTCCCCGCCGACGCGTAACGTTCCGTTTTCCGTATCGTGACCCGTCGAGGCAAGTGAAACTTGCTACATGCTATTCAAACTATTCTTATGCTAATTTATTTATTTTCCTATTAAATCTCTAAATAGAATCGAAAGTATTGGATTTCAAGTTAACCGTATAATGTTCCGTTACATATTTTCTGATCCTGAACTTGGAACTTAATTGTTTCATCTAGTTGTTTATACCCGGCAATCACCTGTAAATATTAGACCACTCGATCACAAATATTTTATAGATGTGTTACCCCTTTTCTCTAGTATTAACCTATCGGACATCCGTGTGCATCTTTAACCGGTTTAATTACAATTGCATTCATTGAACAGATTATACACGTGATCGCATCCTTAGATTACTCAATACTTATCAACCTGGTTTAGCATTCACATCTGTCATACTGTAGTCGTATAATGCTGTCACCATTACTTAAACACAAACTGATAACTGTACCGCTAACTTGTTTAACCTGCTTTATTGCTTAACCTATTACATGTGCCAATTCATTGTGTTGTTGCTACCTATGCTTGTTTATTTATAACCATGATTATGCTAACTGATTATGACCACCCACATGACATCTTTTATACCCTGACATGACTTGCTACACACATATTACTTGACCCGACATGGTACCGTACACTACTTGACCTGACCTGATGTACCATGGCTTGACCTGCTACCTAATCTTGTGTCTGATGCCAACCAACCTGACATGTAGTCCTCACGGACCGTTCTTGTTGTCTATCCAGACAAACCTGCTCCTACCTGATCCTGTGTTGGCATTAGTTCTTGATTACTGAATACCTGACTTGACATACATAACTTGGGGGTATGGGGAAATCAATGATGAAATCCTGACTTGTAACTCGACAGTTGCTTGCTTTTACCGATCAGTTTTAGAGGCTAGGCCCGCCTCGTGACGATGCTGCTGACATTGTTGGTCTGTACCCTTTTCCTGTTAATGCCTAGCGGCACGTCTCGGTTTCAGCCCGAGAGTCTTAGACCGTGGTCCCGGGCATGCACGAGATACTATTGAGTTACATCGATGATTCATCAAATTGATTTCAAAGACTTTAGAGTAGATAACCCAATAGGCCAGTTTAGTTTACTCACTGCACATTACCCTTCACTGCCCTGATTTATATTACTGTTACACCTGCTTTTCATTCATGTTTATATTTGCATTGCATGTTACCCTGTTTATATTTTATTACTTGATGACATGACGCGCTGACGTCTGGGTTTTGCATGGCCCAGATTCCGTACCTTTGCTGCAGTCCGAGCAGGAGTACTTCAGCCAGCAGGCTGAGCTGTGAGGTGTCAGTAGTAGTTAGTTCTTCTATTTTCTACATTTTATTCCTGATGTGAGCCCGCATTATGGGACATACATTCAAGTTATTTTGTATTGGATTTTTTGCTTCCGCACTTTTATTATTCTTGACTCGTGTTATCTTGGCTTATGGACATATATTAGATAGTTATATTTTGATTCTTGATATCTCTACAGCCGTAATGTGACTGTGGATGGATACTTCCTACCCACAGGTAGCATGGTTGGCTATGTCACATGCCCATTTTAGCGTACTCTGGGAAGCGGGACGTGACATGGTTCTTTTGGTATCAGAGCCATAGGTTAGTCGGGTTGATTCTTTTTATAGTTAGGTATTGTACCCAGTACACGAATCAGAATACCCGTGTTTAGGAAACATGTCCTGCCACCTTGCCGTTTTACCGTTCTTGAATCTAAGTTCTTCCTGATTATATCTTTTACGGTGTGCAAACTTCCTTTGCATATCGACTCGAAACTTGATTCCTTGGTATCTCTAGAACTTAGGCGACTTGGGTGGAGTTATGTAGTTGTAGCTATAATACCGCGGCATGGTTACAATGCGGTACTCTATTTAAGTAACTCGGAGTTCTAGTCTTGATCTACATTTTGAATCTGTTATCATGCTAATATTTGGGTGTTTTGATTTCAGGAATATGGCAGACAAGAATCTGAAGACGTACCAAAGGCGTGTTGACGAAGCCGCCATGCTTGGAGTGATACGGGGAATGCTGGAGAATCAAAAGAGACAGACTGAGCCGATCTAGCAGCAAGCTGAATCGTTTCAGAAAGGTTTGCGGACCGTTCAGCAGTCCGTGAACAATGTTGGAGCCAATCCAGTTGATCGTGTAGGGACCGTAGCAGATTTCAGGCGTTTGGGTCCGTCTGTCTTTACTGGTTTGGATGAGCCATTGCCAGCGGAGCAGTGGCTAGTTGACACAAAGAACTTACTTATTGCGGCGCAGATCCCAGATGATAAAAGAGTAGATGTGGTGCGCATTCAGTTAGTGGACTACGCCCGTGAATGGTAGCTTGTGGAGGAGACCCGCTTACCCAAGCCGATCAAGTGGGAGGATTTTTCGAAGAGTTTCCTGGAGAAGTTCTTCCCGCGGACTGCACGGGAGGAAATGGAAGAGAAGTTCATCAGTCTGAAGTAGAATGGTGCACCCATAGATGTACATGCAGCTGAGTGGACACGACTCAGTAGATTCGCTGGACCTTTAGTTGCCAACGATGCAGACAGGGCGAGGTGGTTCATGCGCAGCTTGGATGTGGATATCCAAAGGCAGATTGTCTGCCTGGGTTTGACCACTTTCTCATAGGTTCTTACGGCAGCCCGAGTGTTAGTTATATGTATGACCTAGAGGCCATTACTGTACATACGATGTATATTGTAGTGGATGCTAGGACATATATAGGGAGGACTTTCTTGCTCGACATGATAGTATGCTATCTGGTTGTACTTTATCTTAACATGTACTCTGATTGTCTCTATATTACATGTTGATAAAGCCCTTAGGATATGTACTCGACTACTGGGACTATGATGAGATCATACTAGTGGGGCCACGGTAGTCGAAGAGTACATCCTATAACTGTTCCTAGTCGTGGGTGTATCGAGACAGAGCATCGATGCACCAGTGTAGACTAGCGTATACGCATCTTGACCCATATGATGGGCGATGGATGATCCCATATCCATCGGTGTTTGACATCAAGGATGGTGTACGGGTGCTCAGTGGAGACTGGGTACACTGGACGGACTCGCCGAGAACTCCCAGATGGTATTATACCATACGTCAGATGGCAGTTCTCCGGTGACACTGGTACAGAGTAGTCTGTCGACCCGAGATCGTCATAGAGTCTTGTGTGATTCCCACTGTGCTTTGATTTCCATCATACCACATCCAAGAGGGCGTGCAAAAAGGTGGCTTTTGGGTACAGTCCCGAATCACATGGAGGCAATGAGCGATAGGAGGGGATTCGTCTCTCCCGGTATAGGGAGTTGATGTTGTGCTGTGTTCGATTGGCTATAACCGAAAATCCCTGGCCAGGGTTGCTGAGATTTACTGGTAAGTGTTATCAGTAGTTTCTCGAACTGTTATAGACCTCAAATCGACACGACTTATCAAGCTACTGGGGTCTGACGTTTACCACCCCTAGGCGAGATATGCAACATATCAGACGACGAGACCGGACTGTACGGGAGTGTTACTGTTTGGATTCACAGGAGAAGTTACAGGCTTGCTTGTTGATCTTCTGAGCGCTCAATACCTGGGTAGCTGTTACGTTTAGCTGACCGCTTGCAGCTTGTGAGTGTTTGATATGATCATCACCTACTGCCGGCGTATTGACGATTCTTTAGAGTCCTACACAGAGGTTTCTTGACTCAGGCAAAACGGAGTAGGAGCACATATGTGATATGTGCGGGACCGAGGATAATGCGGTATGTGATATCGTATTGTATTCTCGCAATATTTGATATCAGCCGGGTCATCGGATCAAGTGTTGATTCGATGAATCGGTACGGATAAATATTAGTCGGTTATATGCGATATAGCCGGATTGTCGGATCAAGTGTTGATTCGATAATTTAATGTACAATAATATATTTGATATATTAAATTGCATTAACTAATATTAGCTCACTAAAAAATTCTTTTTCTCACTCGGGTAATACATTGATATGTATGCGATATATGTTAATTGTATTATTTTATTTTGTTGCAATAAATATTATATATGTGATATATAATATTGTAACATGTTATAATTATTAATGCAACATGATTAGAGGAGTTTAAACGAGATTAGGGTTTGATTTGGGTTAATGGCTTCTAGAAGTTTCTAGATGGTTTTACTTTGTCATGATAAAGATATTTGTGTTGATCTTTATCCATGACTCACACTTAACCCAACCCAAACCCTAACCCTAGTAAACTCTCTACATTGGTTATTACAACCATGGTTGCATAAATAATTATGATAACCTTTTTATTATTCATCACAAACATTGTTCATCTTCTTCCTTCAATTCTTTCATGAAAAAGCTTACTTGTTTTTCAAAAGGTGATGAATAAATATGAGAAAAAGATAAATAAAGAGAGCAAAATTCCTACTTTATCATCCTCATCTTCCCTTGCCATTTAGATGAGGGTGTTCACATCATTTCATGAGTGTTAGCTTGTGTTAAAGAAACTTCAAGGTAGATCATCTTAGTATCGAAGATCGGAAGCAAAGGTTGCGTCTTTCTCTTCGTGGAACCTCTCGAGAGTCCGGATCCCGATGATCGCGGCGAAGGGACCACAACACGGAGCATATGAAGTGAAGGACCGGATCTACAAAGGTTGTAATCCCTCTCACTTAGTGTTGAGTTGTTAGCATGATAGTTTTCGCCTAATCTCTAGTCTAAAGTTCCGTATTCGGGTTGTTCGGCACGGCTAAATTTTTAATCGGGCATGGTTGATGCCTCGTAGACCCTTGTGCGCGTGCCTAGCAACGCTACAGTGGTATCAGAGCCAAGCTAGAGCTTTAGGCGAAGTCTAGACGGAGTTTGAAGTCCGATCGAACCAAAAAGATAACCCGAAACATGCTCTCTGGACTTTTTCTAAAAAGTGGGATTTTTCCAAATTAAAAATGCGTAAAAAATTCAGCAGGGAATTCTAAGAATTACGGTGCAAAATTTTTTGGTGAACAGTAAAAAGCGCGGCGGAACCGCGGCATAAGCATGCCTTCTGCGGCGGTTCCGCGTCTCATTGGTGACGTCATCAACTCCTGTTTGCACAGTAACTCCTATTTTATTATGCTGGATTTTCTGGGAATTTTTAATATTTATTCAAGAGTTGAATTTTCTGGGGTTGTTTTGGGGTTTCGGTGTTTCGATCGGAATATCAGATTTTGTCTATGTGGTTTTCCGGATAACTTTTAGAAACTGTTAAAATGTTCGAACGGATATCAATAACTCACTTTTTCCCCTGTCGGAAATTTTTTCAAAAGTTGGATTTTTCCTCGTGTTTAAGAATGTTCTAAGTCGTGCAAGTAACACGATGGACCCTCTAGAAGACAACAAACCTTAACTCGATTATGTGACCGTCTTGAACTGCCTTTTGAACCTTAGGGTTTGGGGCAGTACGACGTGCCACATGTGAGGCGTTGGCTTGACCCTTCTACGGCTGGACCATTGGTACTGTGGCATGTAATGGATGTTTTTAAACTGATTTCAAGTGTTGAGATATATTGGGGAAATCTTGGGTGCTTGATGATTCGATCGGAAAGTTTAACTTTTTCTATTTATCTGGAATGTGATACAATATTTGGACTCCACTGGTAGTTATGAGATAACTGTTTTGAATATTATAGACATAGCAGTTTAGTCTCAGATGATCGGTTGCCACGGAATTTTGATGCGATCAAAAGTCCGTCGCAATCACGTAGCGTACGCGGATACTCGCCGGGTAAACTTAATAGACAGCTACACTCCATAGCCCCGACCAAGTGACTGTAGGAGAACCCCGTCGCCGAAAGCATCCGTTCGGGTGCTCCCGGTAGCGGTGTTCCGCCTTGGTGCACTTCGTCGACGGTATCGGGGGTGCGGCCGTCTACTAAAGTTTGCGATGAGCATTCGATCAGGACGTAAGGGAATCTTGTTGAATTGGCCGACTTGGTATTGAAAAGAGTTTTCGATAAATGAGACTAAAATGCGGGGTTTATAATTGTTAGGCATGCGATGTCTAAAGGTATTCATTTGGTTAGGCATGCGATGTCTAAGGAGATTGCGGATTCCAACTGTTGTAGTTTTACACTTTCTTTTCTGTGACCGTAAGCGTAGTATGTGGTGTATCGCCGGCTTCGTTGCTATACTTCAACGACAATCGGGATACGCATACTTGCTTACGTTGATGATATGAGATATTATGTGTTGCTGTGATATGTTGTATTGGATCGTCGCGTTTTGAATAGCCGGGGGTTTTATGTGAGATGAGAGTTTTTTCTTTTTCATTCATGTAAAATTCATTTGTATGTAATATTCTTTTATTGGGGCACTTCCAGGTAGCGGAAGCTGTCACCGTTGTATATTATTTACTTTTCCGCATTAGGTAGACCCAAGGAGGGGAGCACAAGTAACCGGGTTCTAGGGTCCAGTGGGAGACCATCTCGAGGAGTCGAGACCGGGTCTCCTAACCCTAGAATTGGCAGTGTTACTTGCCGCTCTCGTAGGGGTCTAGGGATGTGGGTTTGGCTATTCATCGCGACCGTGGAATCCGTGTTTTATACAGGCTCGTATAGAAAACACGGACGTCCTAGTATATCCAATATTTCATATATGTTCTTCTGCTGCATTGTTCTGTGATGAGATCATATTACTGCCTGTGACGAATGTTTATATTATATATATGAGATATATGTTATATTGCAGATTTCGTTTCAAAAAGGGGATGCTTGTGAAGCATATTAAAATAGGACTTCATTAATGAGATTAATGAAACTAAAAGAAACCTAAGATGTTGTAGAAACTTGTTTATAAAAACTGGTAGCTACAGTTCTTGCTTTGCATAGCCGTGTTCCTTGTAGAACATCCAGCACCTTATTCGATAAGGAAAGGACCGAGATCCCTTCACCGGGAGTGACTCCTTTAGCAATAACTGGCAGATGCTACAAACTCGGTTTGTCTTTTGATTGCTTCTATAGTTCTTGCTTTGCATAGTGGTATTTGTGAAATATCCTGCACCTTATTCGATGAGGAAAGGGCCGACGATCCCTTCACCGGGAGTGACCCCTTTAGCAAAACTAGAAAAGCCTCAAAAACACTCCATTTAAAATCACTCGATTCTACAACGATATCAAGTTCATTACGCAAAAGGTTTTCTTAAAAACCTGTATTAGCCCTCCGTCATTTCAGATAAGTACTAGTTAGTATTCGTGCTGCGGTAGTTTGGCCTCCGTCAAGGCGTAGTGTACGGTAGCTGACTAGTGCTTATCTGCTAGCATATGATGCGATTGGATTAGGGTATTCGTACGGCGTTGTTTGGCCTCCATCAAGGGTCGTGCGGGTGGGTTTAATTCAATCAGGAAATGACGGGTTGAACTTGACTAGCGGACTATGGGTAGTTTGGCCTCCGTCAAGGTCATAGGACGCTAGGGGTAAAATATTATTGGGAATTTCAAGTGTTGAAATTTGCAATGAGATTGCATACCTTCTATAAGATAGTTGGATCCCGATATCCGCTGCGAGTAAAAGTTACTCCTGGGAGAGTTTTACACATTACAATTAACCGATCAAGTAGGTGTATAGAAAGGTGTTAACGGGGTTACGCCTCTGGGAAAACGAGGTTTACTTTAATTAGGTTCGTGCGAAAGCACGGGGGACCTCACTCAAAGTACCGACACTGGCCTGGCCGAAAAATTGGCGAACTTGTAGCGTTTAATTAATCCCGACTAGTCTTTCCTTTTAGGGTTTGAAGGAAGATTTGACTAAAACAGTGGGAGACATCCTGATTAGATATATTAGATAACCAATTTAATCTTGCAAGAGCATACGCTGAGTGTTTTCTTCTCTCTCTCTCCAGATAGCGACAATATCACGCCTTAATCAAGATAATAAAACGGATATATTGACTGAACCCGCTTGTTATACTGAGCTGGGGAACGTTGGTCCCGCTCCAACTTATAATTGTTATAAGACAGAGCAGGAAATTGGGGAATACCAGATTTCCCGTGCCGCCCAAACGAAGAAAGTGCATGCTGATGCATCATCTTCGGGTGTGTTCATTACAGAGAACTGTTTCTCAGTATCCTTTACGTCCTGGGTATGTGATACCGGATCAGGATCCCGCATATGTAATCTGTTACATGGGCTACAGAAAGGTAGAGAACGGAGAACGGGTGATAAGTTTCATGAGACAGAAAACGGTGCAAGTGTTGCAGCCAAGTCTGTTGGTCACTGTCACCCTGTATTACCAGAATACATTGATTCTGAACAAATGTTCTTCGATACCGAACCTGATATACAAAATCATATCAGTCTCTTTATTAGTAAAGAAAGGATATAATTTTGTATTGTTGGATAATGTTTTGAACATTTCCTATATCAAGAGTTGATCGGTTCAGGCACGTTATCTAAAAGCATTGACGTTCTAAATCAAACCACAGTTCTTAGTATACGGAACACACACAAGAGGAAGAGTTCAGAAATGAATGAATCCTTCTTGAGGTATTGTAGACTAGGTCATATCAATGCGACCCGACTGGCTGAAGTTACATAAAGATGCATATTTAAATTAGTTTGAATTTACATCTTGTGAAACTTGCCAGTCATGTCACAAAGATAAGATGACCACAGCTCTGTTTGTTAGAAACAGAGAAAGAGTTAGTGAACTCTTGGGATTGATACATGCTGATGTATAAAGGTCCCCTGTCTACACATGCCAAGATCGGTTCTTTGTACTTCATTACATTCTCTGATAATCTCTCAAGATTCAGACATATGTTCCTGCTGAAACACAAGTCTGAACCTTTTGAGATATTCACAGAATATAAGTTAGAAGTAGAGAACCAACAACGGGTATAAGTATTATGTTCTTTGATGAGATCAAGGAGGAGAATACTTGAGCATGGAATTCCTGGACTATTCTAAAGGAGAATGAGATTCTCTCTCAGCATTACTCCTCCGTATACACCATAGCATGATGGTATATCGGGGCGGAGCAAACTCACCCTATTAGATATGGTGTGCTCTATGATGAGTACTACTGAGTTTTCTATTTCCTTTTGGGTGTTATGCGCTTGAGAAGCTGCATACCTATTGAATAGGGTTCAAATCAAATCTGTTGCCTACAACTTCATATGTGATATGGAAAGGGAAGAGCCCATATCTTAAGTTTGTTAAGATTTGGGGTTGTCCGGCCTATGTCTAAAAGCAAAATCCGGACAAGCTCGAGGCAAGGTCTGTTATGTACAACTGGAAAGGTTCCAACTATACAAAATGCAGCTAATGATTTGGTAGAACCAAAGGATTCAATATTTTCCAACGAACCTCAGCCTCTCCGCCGATCTAGTAGGGTTCCTCACCCACCTGAGAGATACTTTGGTTTCTCTATGACAGTGGGAGCGAGGATTGCATCATGAGATGATGACCCAACTAGTTTCGAGCTGGCCATCAAGAGTGGGACTCTGTAAGAATGGCTGGGTGCTTATCGATCTGAGATGGAATCCTTATACACCAACAAAGTATGGACTTTGGTTGCTTTATCTGAAGGGTTAAATCCCCATCAGGAGCAAGTATATCTTGAGAAGATTACTTGGTGTACATGGAAAAGTTGAGACTTTCAAAGCTAGACTTGTTAAAGGTTTGCATCATAGACCAGGTATGGATTATGTTGAAACCTTTTCTATGGATCTATGCTTAAGTCCATCCAGATCCTACTTGCCACGGCTACATACCATGACTACGATATCTGGTGGTTGGGTGTCATGACTGCTTTTCTAAATGATGATTTAGATGATAGCGTCTATAAGTACACAGCCAGAGGGATTCGTAGACTGTGGGAGCAGCGGAAACGTGTGCAAGATATTTTATATGATAAAACAGGCATCGCGGAGTTGGAACATCTGTTTTGATGTGGTAGTCAAAGAGTCTGACTTCATCAAAATGGTAGATGAACCTTGTATATACAAAAAGGTAGTAGAGAGTATGGTGGTGATCCTCGTAGAGTACGTGGATGACATACTCTTGATAGGGAAGGAGTTTCCTATGCTACGCTCGGTCAATCTCCACTTATCACAAGGATTCTCCATATAGGATCAAAAGTGATACCTCCTAAATCCTGGGTTTTGGATCTATGAGATAGATCTAATTGGATGTTAGGACACTCACTAGTTGTAGTGAGATGGTATCAATCGATCCTGGGGAGAATCACTGGAAGGGTTCCAGGGTGATAAGGACGATTGAATGTCAATCGCAGGCTTGTCTATACCCTCAGTGGAGGGACGGTATGTTGGAAGAGTTCCAAGCTAGATACCGTGACATACTAGACGATTAAAGGCAAGATACATCGTTACAAAGGATGCTACCAAAAGAGGCAGTCTGGATATATATAAGTTCATAAGATGAACTTCGTTCCTACCATTGTGTGACAATGGAGTTGTGGCTTTAGCCAAGGAACTACCGTCCCATCAGAAATCCAGATATAATTCTTAGGCAGTATCACCTGATCATGGAGATGGTTGATCTCCAGGGAGATCGAGATTAGGAGAGCAGACACAGAGGACGACAGCGCGGATCCATTCACAAAGGCCTTTTTCCCAGTAGAGACTCTTACGGGATGGTTGAGTATGAGATACTTCAACCGCAGCTAATTGTTGGGTATGCGATACCATAACAGATGGCCCTAGTGCAAGTGGGAGATTGTTAGTTATATGTATGCCCTAGAGGCCATTACTGTACATACGATGTATATTGTAGTGGATGCTAGGACATATATAGGGAGGACTTTCTTGCTCGACATGATAGTATGCTATCTGGTTGTACTTTATCTTAACATGTACTCTGATTGTCTCTATATTACATGTTGATAAAGCCCTTAGGATATGTACTCGACTACTGGGACTATGATGAGATCATACTAGTGGGGCCACGGTAGTCGACGAGTACATCCTATAACTGTTCCTAGTCGTGGGTGTATCGAGACAGGGCATCGATGCACCAGTGTAGACTGGCGTATACGCATCTTGACCCATATGATGGGCGATGGATGATCCCATATCCATCGGTGTTTGACATCAAGGATGGTGTACGGGTGCTCAGTGGAGACTGGGTACACTGGACGGACTCGCCGAGAACTCCCAGATGGTATTATACCATACGTCAGATGACAGTTCTCCGGTGACACTGGTACAGAGTAGTCTGTCGACCCGAGATCGTCATAGAGTCTTGTGTGATTCCCACTGTGCTTTGATTTCCATCATACCACATCCAAGAGGGCGTGCAAAAAGGTGGCTTTTGGGTACAGTCTCGAATCACATGGAGGCAATGAGCGATAGGAGGGGATTCGTCTCTCCCGGTATAGGGAGTTGATGTTGTGCTGTGTTCGATTGGCTATAACCGAAAATCCCTGGCCAGGGTTGCTGAGATTTACTGGTAAGTGTTATCAGTAGTTTCTCGAACTGTTATAGACCTTAAATCGACACGACTTATCAAGCTACTGGGGTCTGACGTTTACCACCCCTAGGCGAGATATGCAACATATCAGACGACGAGACCGGACTGTACGGGAGTGTTACTGTTTGGATTCACAGGAGAAGTTACAGGCTTGCTTGTTGATCTTCTGAGCGCTCAATACCTGGGTAGCTGTTACGTTTAGCTGACCGCTTGCAGCTTGTGGGTGTTTGATATGATCATCACCTACTGCCGGCGTATTGACGATTCTTTAGAGTCCTACACAGAGGTTTCTTGACTCAGGCAAAACGGAGTTGGAGCACATATGTGATATGTGCGGGACCGAGGATAATGCTGTATGTGATATCGTATTGTATTCTCGCGGTATTTGATATCAGCCGGGTCATCGGATCAAGTGTTGATTCGATGAATCGGTACAGATAAATATTAGTCGGTTATATGCGATATAGCCGGATTGTCGTATCAAGTGTTGATTCGATAATTTAATGTACAATAATATATTTGATATATTAAATTGCATTAACT
This sequence comes from Agapanthus africanus, assembly GCA_030015575.1. Classification (NCBI taxonomy): domain Eukaryota; kingdom Viridiplantae; phylum Streptophyta; class Magnoliopsida; order Asparagales; family Amaryllidaceae; genus Agapanthus; species Agapanthus africanus. Next base: position 15,355,155 of record JASDDO010000028.1, on the reverse strand, counting down.
AATATTAGCTCACTAAAAGATTCTTTTTCTCACTCGGGTAATACATTGATATATATGCGATATATGTTAATTGTATTATTTTATTTTGTTGCAATAAATATTGTATATGTGATATATAATATTGTAACATGTTATAATTATTAATGCAACATGATTAGAGGAGTTTAAACGAGATTAGGGTTTGATTTGGGTTAATGGCTTCTAGAAGTTTCTAGATGGTTTTACTTTGTCATGATAAAGATATTTGTGTTGATCTTTATCCATGACTCACACTTAACCCAACCCAAACCCTAACCTTAGTAAACTCTCTACATTGGTTATTACAACCATGGTTGCATAAATAATTATGATAACCTTTTTATTATTCATCACAAACATTGTTCATCTTCTTCCTTCAATTCTTTCATGAAAAAGCTTACTTGTTTTTCAAAAGGTGATGAATAAATATGAGAAAAAGATAAATAAAGGGAATTCTAAGAATTACGGTGCAAAATTTTTTTGGTGAACAGTAAAAAGCGCGGCTGAACCACGGCATAAGCATGCCTTCTGCGGCGGTTCCGCGGCTCATTGGTGACGTCATCAACTCCTGTTTGTACAGTAACTCCTATTTTATTATGCTGGATTTTCTGGGAATTTTTAATATTTATTCAAGAGTTGAATTTTCTGGGGTTGTTTTGGGGTTTCGGTGTTTCGATCGGAATATCAGATTTTGTCTATGTGGTTTTCCGGATAACTTTTAGAAACTGTTAAAATGTTCGAACGGATATCAATAACTCACTTTTTCCCCTGTCGGAAATTTTTTCAAAAGTTGGATTTTTCCTCGTTTTTAAGAATGTTCTAAGTCGTGCAAGTAACACGATGGACCCTCTAGAAGACAACAAACCTTAACTCGATTATGTGACCGTCTTGAACTGCCTTTTGAACCTTAGGGTTTGGGGCAGTACGGCGTGCCACATGTGAGGCGTTGGCTTGACCCTTCTACGGCTGGACCATTGGTACTGTGGCATGTAATGGATGTTTTTAAACTGATTTCAAGTGTTGAGATATATTGGGGAAATCTTGGGTGCTTGATGATTCGATCGGAAAGTTTAAATTTTTCTATTTATCTGGAATGCGATACAATATTTGGAATCCACAGGTAGTTATGAGATAACTGTTTTGAATATTATAGACATAGCAGTTTAGTCTCAGATGATCGGTTGCCACGGAATTTTGACGCGATCAAAAGTCCGTCGCAATTACGTAGCGTACGCGGATACTCGCCGGGTAAACTTAATAGACAGCTACGCCCCATAGCCCCGACCAAGTGACTGTAGGAGAACCCCGTCGCCGAAAGCATCCGTTCGGGTGCTCCCGGTAGCGGTGTTCCGCCTTGGTGCACTTCGTCGACGGTATCGGGGGTGCGGCCGTCTACTAAAGTTTGCGACGAGCATTCGATCAGGACGTCGGGAATCTTGTTGAATTGGCCGACTTGGTATTGAAAAGAGTTTTCGATAAATGAGACTAAAATGCGGGGTTTATAATTGTTAGGCATGCGATGTCTAAAGGTATTCATTTGGTTAGGCATGCGATGTCTAAGGAGATTGCGGATTCCAACTGTTATAGTTTTACACTTTCTTTTCTGTGACCGTAAGCGCAGTATGTGGTGTATCGCCGGCTTCGTTGCTATACATCAACGCCAATCGGGATACGCATACTTGCTTACGTTGATGATATGAGATATTATGTGTTGCTGTGATATGTTGTATTGGATCGTCGCGTTTTAAATAGCCGGGGGTTTTATGTGAGATGAGAGTTTTTTCTTTTTCATTCATGTAAAATTCATTTGTATGTAATATTCTTTTATTGGGGCACTTCCAGGTAGCGGAAGCTGTCACCGTTGTATATTATTTACTTTTCCGCATTAGGTAGACCCAAGGAGGGGAGCACAAGTAACCGGGTTCTAAGGTCCAGTGGGAGACCATCTCGAGGAGTCGAGACCGGGTCTCCTAACCCTAGAATTGGCAGTGTTACTTGCCGCTCTCGTAGGGGTCTAGGGATGTGGGTTTGGCTATTCATCGCGACCGTGGAATCCGTGTTTTATACAGGCTCGTATAGAAAACACGGACGTCCTAGTATATCCAATATTTCATATATGTTCTTCTGCTGCATTGTTCTGTGATGAGATCATATTACTGCCTGTGACGAATGTTTATATTATATATATGAGATATATGTTATATTGCAGATTTCGTTTCAAAAAGGGGATGCTTGTGAAGCATATTAAAATGGGACTTCATTAATGAGATTAATGAAACTAAAAGAAACCTAAGATGTTGTAGAAACTTGTTTATAAAAACTGGTAGCTACAGTTCTTGCTTTGCATAGCGGTGTTCCTTGTAGAACATCCAGCACCTTATTCGATAAGGAAAGGACCGAGATCCCTTCACCGGGAGTGACTCCTTTAGCAATAACTGGCAGATGCTACAAACTCGGTTTGTCTTTTGATTGCTTCTATAGTTCTTGCTTTGCATAGTGGTATTTGTGAAATATCCTGCACCTTATTCGATGAGGAAAGGGCCGACGATCCCTTCACCGGGAGTGACCCCTTTAGCAAAACTAGAAAAGCCTCAAAAACACTCCATTTAAAATCACTCGATTCTAAAACGATATCAAGTTCATTACGCAAAAGGTTTTCTTAAAAACCTGTCGTAGCCCTCCGTCATTTCAGATAAGTACTAGTTAGTATTCGTGCTGCGGTAGTTTGGCCTCCGTCAAGGCGTAGTGTACGGTAGCTGACTAGTGCTTATCTGCTAGCATATGATGCGATTGGATTAGGGTATTCGTACGGCGTTGTTTGGCCTCCGTCAAGGGTCGTGCGGGTGGGTTTAATTCAATCAGGAAATGACGGGTTGAACTTGACTAGCGGACTATGGGTAGTTTGGCCTCCGTCAAGGTCATAGGACGCTAGGGGTAAAATATTATTGGGAATTTCAAGTGTTGAAATTTGCAATGAGATTGCATACCTTCTATAAGATAGTTGGATCCCGATCCCTCGCATTGGCGAACCGGGTGACTATTAATAACAAGTACCCGATCCCGGTTGAAATTTGCAATGGTGAGCTGCTCGTCATTGGGGAGCTCCTCGTCAAGAAGAAGGATGGCACAAGAAGGATGTGCATCGACTATCGAGAATTAAACCGGGTGACTATTAAGAACAAGTACCCGATCCCTCGCATTGGTGAACTATCTGAGCAGCTTAGTGGCGCGAGGGTATTCTCGAAGCTGGATTTGCGATCAGGATATCATCAGGTCCGAGTGAAAGCAGTGGATATTTGCAAGACGGCGTTCCGAACTTGGTATGGACATTACGAATACTTAGTGATGCCCTTCGGAGTTACGAATGCACCAGCTATATTCATGGAATTGATGAACTGAATCTTTTCACCATTCTTGGACCAGTGTATTGTGGTGTTCATTGACGACATTCTGGTTTACTCGAAGAGTATCGAAGAGCATGCAGAACATTTGAAGATCGCACTGCAGACGTTGATACAGGAGAAGTTATATGCGAAGATGAGCAAGTGCGAGTTTTGGCTGGAGGAAGTAAAGTTTTTGGGGCATGTTGTGTCTGGCGATGGAATTGCCGTCGATCCAAAAAAGATTGCAGCAGTTCGAGATTGGCCGATTCCAAAGAATGTTGCGGAAATAAGAAGTTTTCTTGGACTCGCCGGGTATTACCGAAGATTTGTGGAGAACTTTGCTCGTCTGGCGGAGCCGTTGACCAAGCTTGCGCGTAAGGAGGTACCCTTTGTGTGGACGGATATGTGTGCGTCAGCTTTCGAGACGTTGAAGCAAAGATTGATAACCGCCCCTATTCTGACCGTGCCAGACAGTTCCGGAGGATTGGTGATTCACAGTGACACATCTGGAAAAGGATTGGGATGTGTTTTGATGCAGCATGGGAAGGTTGTAGCATACATATCGAGACAGTTGAAGACCCATGAGAAGATTTACCCAACTCACAACTTGGAGCTTGCGGCTGTGATCTTCGCTTTGAAGATTTGGAGACACTACCTTTTGGGCGAAAGGGTCGAAGTTTTCATGGATCATAAGAGCTTGAAGTATGTGTTCACACAGAAGGAGCTTAATATGAGGCAACGTAGATGGTTGGAGCTGATGGCTGACTATGATCTTGATCTTAAGTACCATCCGGGAAAAGTAAATGTCGTGCCGGATGCGCTCAGTCGGTTACCAGCTATTCAGATGTTGACTACGCAGAAGGAACTCGTTGAAGACTTTCGGAGGTTTGATTTGGAGGTTGTGCTACCACATTCTTCGGGACAGTTGATGCAGCTGCAAGTACATTCGTCGTTGATCGAGAATATTAAAGCAGCGTGACCACAGGACCCTAGATTGCAAAAATTTCGAGAACAGGTTGAAGCCGGACTACGAACAGATTTATTGATCTACGAAAATGGTTCGTTGAGGTATGGTAGCCTTTTGTGTGTGCCAAATGGGGATATTCGTGAAGAACTTATGATGGAGGCGCACAGCTCAGCTTATTCCGTACATCCAGGAGGCACGAAGATGTACCGAGATATAAGACATCATTTCTGGCGGGAAGGCATGAAACGGGAGATTGCTCGCTTTGTGGCAAAGTGCTTGGTGTGTTAGCAAGTTAAGGCTGAACATCAAAGGGTTGCTGGTTTATTGCAACCACTTCCGATTCCTCAGTGGAAGTGGGAACATATAACCATGGATTTCGTGACAGCTCTACCGTGGAGTCCAAAGGGCAACAATGCAGTATGGGTGATTGTTGATCGTTTGACCAAAGCAGCTTATTTCATTCCTTTTCGGGTTGGTCAATCAACAGAAACTTTGGCGGAGCGGTATATGCAGGAGATTGTAAGATTGCATGGAGTACCGGTGAGCATCGTGACACTCGGTTTTTATCACACTTCTGGAGGAGTTTACAAGAAAGTTTGGGGACTCGATTGAATTTTAGCACAGCTTATCATCCACAAGCTGATGGCCGGTCGGAGAGAACGATCCAAACTCTTGAAGATATGTTGAGAGCGTGCATGTTGGACTTCAAGGGTTTTTGGGAGGATCATCTACATTTGGTGGAGTTTTCTTACAACAACAGTTTCCAGGCGATAATTCAGATGGCTCCATTTGAAGATCTGTATGGTCGCAAGTGTCGTTCACCTGTTTGTTGGGACGATGTCGGTGAACGAAGATTGTTGGGACCAGATTTGGTTGTGCAGACAGTTGAGAAAGTTAACGCTATCCGGAATCATATGAAAGCAGCTCAAGACAGACAGAAGAGTTGGGCAGATACGTAGAGAAGACCTCTAGAGTTCGCCGTGGGTGATTTGGTATTCTTGAAGATATCACCGACTAGAGGGGTGATTCGTTTTGGAAGTCGAGGAAAGCTCAGTCCTCGATTCGTTGGACCCTTTGAGATCTTGGAGCGTGTTGGTGAGGTAGCATACCGTTTGGCGTTACCGCAGTCTTTGGCGAGTGTGCACGATGTGTTTCACGTATCTCAACTTCGTAAGTATGTTCGGGATGAAACGCATGTATTGGATCATTCGGAGCTGACTGTATAAGAAGATTTGACTTTTAAGGAGCGACCAGTTGAAATTGTGGATCAAAGGGAAAACGTTCTTAAGAACAAGGTTATCTCTCTTATACTTGTTTCTTGGGCTAATCGCTCACATGGAGAGTCCACTTGGGAACGAGAAGATGAAATCTGGCAGAAGTTTCCTCATCTTTTCTTATAGTTTTTTGTCGTCTATCTTTTGTATTCTTGGAATTTCGAGGACGGAATTCTTTTTGTAGTTGGGTATAATGTAACAACCGAGTCCAGTTCTACGAATTTCTGTTACCGTATATGTGGTGTGTGGCATTTATTTCATTGATCATGCTTTGACTATTACTGGTTATAATTTACCTCGACAATTCATATTCTTGCATATAACAATTTAAGTCATTTAAAATAAATTAAAAATAATTGACATGGTCTGCTTGACACCCCTAACCCTGCGGTAGTGTCCTTGCAGCGTGTTCTCATCCCGTTCAGTGAAACAGACGTGTTTGGACGGCTACGCGCACGTACGTGCGTCCGTTCTTGGGGGTATGCTTTTTAATTATAAAATCCTTCATTTTAATTTTTGGAGCCTGCCAATAAATTTCATATTTCAAATTCTAATTTTGAACCCGACCCGGGCGCAATTCTGAAATATTTTGTATTGAGCCAAATTTCTAACCTTTTTAAATTTCTTTATATTCGTTTAAAATTTATAGTTTACAGCCAAAGATTTATTTTTACCAACCAATATATATATTAAATCTCTGTATAGTGAAATCTTTACTGTTAACCATATTTTTTCCTTAACAAAACAATACAAATCTTTTATACTTAAACCTATTAAAATCTTTCCACTGTTTCCTTTGGGACCCACTTCCTCAACCAATCAAACGTCTTCTTCTCTTGCGCCGGGCCCACACAAATCCCCTCAGCCTTTCCCTTTCTCCTTCTCTTTCCTCCACAGCTCTCTCTCTCTCTCTCTTTCTCCTTCTCTCTCCTCCGCAACTCTCTCTCTCTCTCTTTCTTCTTTCTCTCTCCTCTCGCGCTCTCTCTCTCCTCTCGCGAACACTGTTCATTCCACGGATCGCGTCACCGCCTCCCCGCTATGATCACCCCCCTCTATATATTCTTCTTCTTCTTCTTCTGTCGTGCAAAAGAAAAAATAAAACCCTGCAACCAAACCCTAACCCTAGCCGCTCCTCTTCCTACTCGAACCCGACCTCGTCAACACCTCCATCTCATCTTCTCCTCATCGCCATCGTCACCCTCAACTCCATCATCTCTTCTCCCTTTTCCTCCCTCTAGCGAACCTACTGCAGCCTTGAACCCAGCACTGTCTCGTCCCATCGCCGCCGACCACCCTCGCTATTACAACCTCCTCCCTCTCCTCTGCTATAACGTTTTGAAAATCGTTTCGGTAAAATTTCGGAAAAATCGGTAAAATAAAGGGGTTTTCTGTAAAAAGTCAAAATACAAATATTTTTATTATAAAATTAAATATACATATTCTAGCTATGAAATTGCTAGTATTTGGCGTTTATTGAGCCACTGGTGAAATTTCAAATTTTCTGAAATTTTTTCCGAAATTAATTATTTTAATATTATTTTAAGCCGTCACTAATACATTTAATTAGGGAAAATTACAAATTGGAATGAGTTGAAACAAATTTTGTGCATCATAACACATTAAACAAAATTTTATCATGTGGTTTTTGAAATAAAATGGTTTGCCAAAACGGTTTAGAAAATATCGAAGAAAAAAGGCTTAAATGGTGAAATATAGCTAAATAGAATTGGGGTATGGTTGCATGTAGCTTAATATTCCTCATATACACACACACCCTCACCCTCTCCCCTATTAGGGCTGAATTTAGCAGCCCCCCACTCATCTCCTCACTTAAAACTCAAAGGAAACCAAGAAAAGAAAAGGAAAAATAAAGGAAAAGATGTTTAAGTGTTGACTTGAAGTATAGCTTTCTTTGACCTTTCATTCAACACCTCTCTCTCTCTCTCCTCATCCCCCCATTTTGGCCGAACCCTACCCCTTTGTTGGAGATAGTGCCCTCAGAGTCAATTATTGGATCACAGGCACGTGATTGTAATGATTGAGGGAGGACCTATCCAGGTAGGACAGTCTTACTCGAGATGATAGTATGCTATCTGGTTTACCTTTATCATCGTGTACTGCTTCAGGTGACCTTACAGGTTGCTATTACACGCTGATAGAGCCCCTAGGATTCTTGCTTGACTGCCAGCAGTATGAGGGCGATCATATACGTGAGAGCTGGTGGTCTATAAGCACATCTTTAAAAGGTCCCTAGTCGTGGGAGTTTCGAGACAGGGCATCGATTCTCCAGAGTAGACCAGTGTATACAGTCGAGACCCCGACGAGGGGCGGTGGCCGGTCTCACAAGCCACTGGTGTCAGTTGGATCACCTAAGATGTATACAGGTGCTCATTGGGTTATGAGTACACCGGACAGGACTCGCCGGGAACATGCTAGTTGGTCTTATACTTGACGTCAGATAGCAGTTCCCTGGTGACATGTGTACAGGTTAGTTCATCGACCTGGGGATCGTCATTTGTCTCGTGTGAGTTCCCACTGTACTTTGATTACTACCCTACCACGCTCAAAGGAGACGTGCAAACAGGTTTTAGTTGGGTACAGTCCCGAGCCACATGGAGGCAGTGAGCGTATCTTCAGGGGTTCGTCTCTCCCGGTATTGGGGGTGAGGTCGCGCTGTGTCTAGGAGAGCCATTACACGAAGTCCTTGGCCAAGGCAGGAGATTTACTGGTAGATATTCCAGTAGTATCTCAGGGTGTTCTGGGCTTCACTCCGACACGACTTGTACCGCTTTTGGGGGTCTGGCTTTTACCAACCCCCTAGGCCCGCCATGCGATGCTCCTAGAAGAACGGACCGGACTGTACGGATATTGTCACTGACAGGCTCAGTAGGGTGTCAGGATGAGTTCGCTCATCGACGTCCCTTTTGGTCAATAGCTGGTGGCCCGTCACGTATTGGCTCATACCTCTGACGTGCTAGTGGTTAAATCCACAGCCATAGTATTGACGAGTCTTTAGAGTCCACCACACTTTCAGTTACTCAAGCTTTCGGGCGAAACGCTGTAGAGGCCGTATGGAGATATGGCAGGGTCCGATCAGATACGTGCGGTATTGCACGGATCAGGATCGGACGGTTAGTACTAGAGGCCGTATGGATATATGGCAGGGTTCGATCAGATACGTGCGGTATTGCACGCATCAGGATCGGACGGATAATACTAGCCGGCTTTGGTTTAAGCCGGATCCTAGTATAGTACAGTGTAGATTTTGCCTCATTGCATTTGTATCCGGTCGGAATACAGATGCGGGTGTGTATGCACAGCATCGGGGTTTTCCTGTAATTTATTACGGGACCAGTTTTCTGGAGTTGCCAGTTTGCATTCCGTTCCGGCCGGTTTTCCTTTGATCCTTCGCGGCCGGACTTTCTGATGAAGGGTGTTATTTGCAAGTTTGCAAATAACACATTGTGGAGGGGTTTCTTGCATATGGATTGATTATGATAGCATCTTTTGATACCATTCTTTTCTATCATCATTTTCTTGCTTTATGTTGATTTGAAATGGATTTGATTAAGTGTGACATGGTTATCATTTGCTTTGGATGTGGTCACCCTCCACCTTTTACTACACTCACCTCCCTCATGTATTATGTTTACCCTCCACCATTTTCCCTAAAGGGGGGGCCGGCCACTTCATTGAGATAGAGAGAGAGGTTTCATTTTGGATGAGGAAAATTTGATGATTTCATTTTGGCTTGCTCACAAAATCCTTCTCAACTCTCCAAAGTTCTTGATTCTCTTCTCCATCCATGGCAACTTCTAAAACCCTCAAAGAGACAATGGCTACTACACTATTCTACAGCAAATCTTGGGCACGTCGACTTGCCAGTTTCGTGCCCGAGTTGCCTCGGTATAGAGGCGGGAGCCCGTAAAAGATGCAGACAATGTGGTGCCCTTCCGGCAAGGAGTCGATGACCGGAGTTTCCGCGGGAGATCGGGACGACGACGAGAAGACCGGAGGACTCGGATCACTCGGTATATCTCTTCCCCATCTTGTAGTTAGCTAGGACTAGTTTAATGGCCCGATCCGGGTGAAAAGTGCGCGGAGGTGCCGGTTTGCTAGTTTGCAAAATTAAAGTTTTTCGCTTCCGCATTTTGGCGTCGGAATTGACGGCCGGGCCGCCGCCGTGCACTTACACCCTTCCCACTGCAGCAACCTTCCCTCCTCTTCTCCCTCTCATTTCATCACAAAAAAATTCATCAAAATGCTTCAAATCCCTACAAATTCAAAGCAAAATCAAAATCTACTCACTACCCATTATTCCTTGGCTATACTATTATGGATCTTGGTGAAAAGTTAGCATTTTGGAGACATGTTGAATGTGGGATCTCATGATCTTTGAGGTATAACTCTTTGTCCCATGGTTTGATTATGGATTAGTTGCTTAATTATAGTTGTTAGGTGTTTAATTGTGGGTTTATTTGAGAGGTTGGAAATTTCTAGTGATGATTTTGATTGAGTTATGGTTTTGTTGTGGAATTGGGTTGTGATCAATTGTGTATGAATATGTGATGTGGATTAACATCTTAAGCCTTGTTGAAACCTAATCTAGTTGTTAATTACAACCATTTCTTATAAATGCCCTAATTAAGCTAGTTTGCCAACTAGAGTTTTTGAAAAATTATCAAATGCTTAGATTAAAATATAACTAAGTTTTCATGTCATTATAAATATTATATTGAGTGGTTTAATGCTTTTAGTTTATGAAAATCCAAGCTAAATTGTTATTTGTGCATTTTTGCTATAAATTGTTAAAATTTGGGTATATTGTAAACTAGAATTTTGGGGTTAATGAAATTTATTGGGATTAAATTATGAAAATTGTTTTTATGATTTATTTAAGATATTTAATAAGTATTATGGCCACTAGATTTGTTTAAACGTCGAGTTTTGTACTAAAACGGGTAATTTTTGCTTGCTAGATTTTCGGAAAAATGGCTTTTAAGGTGAATTTGGGGTTTTGGTGAATTTTAACATATTTTATATTATAGTTAGTGTTCATAGATGCGCAAATGAGTGTGTTGGGTTTTCTCGATGGTTTGACGTTTGTATATCGACATCGAGGGTTGGTTTGACTATTCTTGCATGCGTAGGCGATAGGTTTTGACCTATGCGTGATACGCGTGCCGATTTGATTTTCGTATGCCGTTTCGATTTCGAATTTGGTTTTAATGCGATACGGTGCGTTATGATATGTAGGTACCCCATGTGGACTTCGAGACGACAAGCAAGCGCGTGGCGACGTCGGCACCGGCGAGCGAGGACCAGGTGAGTAGATTTATATCTACGGGGAGAAGTCGGGTGGATGGCGTATAGCACCCCCGCAGTCCGTAGTATAGTTCATATATATATATATATGTTTATATTGGTGTTTTATGATACGAGAATGTTTATTCATGATATGTTTAGGTGTTCATGGATTACCTTTGGGTTAGTTGTGAAACCCTAGAGTAGTTGTTATACCCACATACGCACACACAGACTTGCATACATTACTTTCATGTGCGTAGATGGGGATGTGTATATATGTATATACGCGTGGGTATGGGACTATGCATATATACATTCATATACACATGCATGGATGATGAGGATAGTACTTGGGATTTAAGATGAGTCGATGAGATTTGATTTGAGGCCGTGAGATCGGTGATATGGCAGGGTTCGTATTTGAGATACGACATGACGTTGTAGCGGGTCCTTGACGTAGTGTTTCACACACGTGCATGCATACTTAGGCGGTATCAGTATTGTACTAGACGTAGATCAGTACCCCGATCATGATATTTGATAAAGAGGATACCAGATGAATAGTATGATGAATGTGATATTGACCCGTACCCAGATTTGGGATGCCGTACGATGGATTTACGTACGAGCTATATATTGATGATTGATCCGCACTCTTGACTTGGGATGCCTGATTATAGATATGGTATCGGATATGATATTATTGAGGCGGGATCACCGACTATACATATACAGGTATGTATATGTATCGACTTAGATGATAGGCGGTTTTCTTACCTGTAGTTCAGCTTGTTAGTTCAGCCGTATAGTTTATTGTAGTTGTTAGATTAGATTAGACTCCTACCTATTTCAAAACTAGCGGATCGTGGGTATTTTAAAAGACAGGTCAAGGGATCTACGGATATTTCAAAAGACGTATCCTTTCTTAAAACCACCGTAGCCCTTATTTTCAAAACCCCACGATTCGTGTTATTTCAAATGGCACCATTGTTTAATATTTAGCTCCCGCTCATTATGGTTGCTCGCTCCGCATCGCATACTTACATTGTTATTTCATATTGCATTGTTGACATTATGCTGTTAGGACACCAGCACCATTACCGATGGTGCGTATGTACCACGTACACTTACTTGCCGGCTCACACACATCTTCATCGGTAATTGTCATGTCACGTACACCTTAGAAAATATTATTGCTTAACTTAGCTTGATAGCTAGTAGTTTGACATGATATTAGTGTACTTACCTTATATGCCAGCTTAGATATTGTAGTTATTACTTGTCACTTCATGCATACTGTTATTCATTGTTATGCCGTATTCATGGATTCTCATGCCTATATTCATGGGTTTACATGCTATTGATGATTTGGAATCGGATTTCCATGAGATTTTCTGGATTTGGGGGAAAACCGCAAAACTTGTATAAGCTTCTTTCTTCTCTTTTAAATAAAAAGTGCGGTTTTCCCATGATGTATGAGTCGTCCACCATGAGTTTGCTGATGGATTTCGAGACCTGATTCGAGAAGATGGATGGACCGTTTCGGGTACATGGTGGGCCCAGTGCGGTACCCCGGGGTAAGAAGATCATGTTGTTGACGTTGAGCCTGTGCAGGGGAGCACGACCGACCGGTGATATTACCTGACGCGTCGGATATCCGGAGGATACCGTCGTGGTCATGAGATGGATGGTAGGGGCCGGCCTGGACTGACGGCGCCCTAGTCATTATGATTGAGACATTGAGATTTCGAGATATTGAGGTACAGAGACTGTGATACAGAGATATCGAGATATTGGGATTACGTTTTGTGCCGATGCTAGGCACTGTTTTATGCTGATTTCATTATGATACCTCATTTTAAAAATACAGAAATCTCACTAATTTATGAAAGCAGTTTTCTTCAGTACATGCATTCTGTTTCATGCATTCATACATCATCCATATGATATATTGCTACCTGAGGCACTGACACGGGCATATCGAATTACACTTGGGTTAGATATTTACCCTAGTCATTGTTATAGACTGCTGGTTATATTTGAGGATCATATATTATGATCCTATGACCTAGGATTGCGTCATACATGCGATTTCTATTGGTAGATGTTTTTCTATTCATGAGTTGGCAACTCACCCCCGTTGTGCCCCAGTTTCTTGCAGGTTTGCCGTACAGGTTTCATTACGGTTTTGCGGGCACAGTTTCGTTTGGGTGACTTGCTAGTAGGTGGGTTTATTGGTATCGTACCCATCATATTACCTTGTATAATATTATTCAGTTGTATCTAGTAAATTCCATCAACCAAACATGTATTTATTTTTGAGATAGAGACCAGCGATGTTATTCTTTCGACCTTAGAGTCACGCGTTGTATTTCTATGGATTTCTTGCCGTTTTGAGTTTTGATTCTCGCCCTTGGCGTTGTATATTATATTGCTTGTGTGGTTGTGACCGTCGATTGACGAAGAGCTAGCTCCCGCTTGGGGATGCCTTTTTATTGATTTCGTATACATTCATGTTGTATCCCGTTTGGGGGCCAGTATTTACAAAGGAGGCTCTGCTGAAATTTTCAAGAAATACTTGATGTTTTTAAAAAAATGCATAATTCGGCTTATTCTATTAAAACTACTTGTTTTAAGTTGTTTTTCCTTCACTCTACTACTTTTCTTGATTTGGATTTCTGGGTTTTCGACTTACTTAGATTATGTACGTCTCGAGACGTTTCGTAGTTCAAGTGCCGGTCATGTTCCGTACTTTCGGGTCGTGACAAAGTTAGTATCAGAGCGTTAGGTTTTACCTTCGGAACGTAGGATGACCCTTGGTTGATGTAATAGGTGACTAAAGTAGAGTGACGTGCCGTGGGTATGTTCCGCGGCATACTTACGATACGCCACTCCACTTAAGGAGCCTTAGGATATACATTTCTTTACTCAGTATCATATTCATTCCTGATCTAGCCTCATCGGTACCAGTTATAGTTTTGCTGCTACGATTACGGGCAGGGAGAGCTACGGCTAGAGTTGCGGTTAGCATGAGCTCGTCAAGAACGGGGACTGACCAGGGCATAATTCCAGCAACACACGATTGCAGAGATGTGTCTTTTCATTGTGTTTTCGCGCCACGAGCGTTGGGTGGATTGCTGTATGAGATTATTCGGACGTGCCGATTTGCACTAGAGGATTGAGCCACTGATAGAGGCCGGCCAGATTTTGATGACCGTTGACGTATGGCTTATTCATGATGATTGAGGCACTGTTCAGCGTGCAGACGAATGAGCCAGTTGTTGCTGCGAACGACGAGATATCGCCATAGATGTTGGAGCTATTACGGTACGAGTTGTACTAAGAGATGATAGAAGGTCGCTAGTCATCGAGGATGAATGACTAGGGCATGTGGTTCGTTCACTACCCCGATGCGAGGTCATCAGATAGATTGATTCCAGTTAGAGACGACTTCACGCGGAGACGTTGAGAGTCGACAGAGACGATCGAGTGTCAGAAACATATTATTCTAAGTTTAAAGTATTCGGAAAGACATGCAGGCAATTCTATGGTCCTTCTAGAGAATGAAACCCTAACTTGACATAATGACCGTGTGAAAGCCTTTGAACCTCACGGTTTGCGGCAGTTCTGCGGCGCCATTAGTAAGGCCTTGGGTTTGCCCTTCTACGGCTGGACCACCGATACTGTGGTACGTACTCGATACTATTAAACTGTACCCAAGATGTTGAGCTCTTGGGGGATTATGATATTTTGACGAATCGATCGAATGGTTCGACTTCATTCGGATGCTAGGTGGTGAGATGTATTTCTTGGGAGACTCCAGATACGAGGATAGCCGTTGGAGCTCAGTCCATGCAGCCACGACGAGACGAGTCCGAAGCAGTCGACATTAGAGAAAATGGATTAAGAGGTTCGTACGAGATCTTGATGAGACGGCGTTCCACTCCGCCGACATCGAGATGCGATACGCATGCCGAAGGCATTGTACTTGGATATACCTTCCAGAAGGAGTCGTGATGAGTATGCAGCCATTCCAGAACGAGAACAGATCTAGTAAGGGACGATGACTTCCGGACAGTTTGGCAGAGACGAGATTTGGAGAGATTTCGACAGGACCTTTCTGGAATAAATTACGAGAAGACTTGGACCCAGGAGGTGGTCATGTTGTGCACACCGCAGGCCAGAGTTCAGGATCGTCGACGAGACATGTTATGAGTGACCACGGCAGTTGGCCAGAGATTCTTGGAGGATGTGCTGAACGGGACTATTCCTCCATACTTGATTTTGCGTATTTTGGCGATCTATTCGCATGATTGATTTTGATGATTGAGTTTCATGATATTTGTCTTCATGGACCATGGTTGCACTTGCTGAGTATTTACGATTTTTGCACGGTTGTTGCACTTGATATCGTTTTCGTGCCTTAGTTTCTCATGTTTGTGATTATATGGATTTCATATAGTTGAGTTGATTTGTGCGTATATACGCATACGATTTGGTTTTTGCACTCGGTATAGTTCACATATGCTTGCAGTGCAGTGATACGCATTTTGTGCACTTAGATGCACTAGACTTCGATTTCGATTGTGATACTCGATATTTGTTTTGTGCACCTGATTTGATTTTGAGCATGTTCGGCGTTTGATATTGGATTTCATGATTTTGTGCATAATGGATGCACCTGGTTTTGATTTTTCGTGCATGTTGAGCACATGTTTTGAGAAGCGATTTCGGTGCACACCAGATGCACTAAATCGAGATTCTTCGTGCGTATCAGACGCACCTGTCCTTACTGTCAGGCGCACACGTTGCCTATGACCGATGTTGTGTGCACCACCGTTGCACCTTGATGTTGTTTCTGTGCACATGTATGACACATTCATGGATTTTTATTTCCGTGCGCACCGGACGCACAGAGTATTCATATGCGTATTTTGGGATTGATTTCTTATAGAGCAGTATGTTTTTATGATATTTGCTATGTATTTTCGTACTGAGCAGGACTAATCAGAGGACAGTACCTGAATGTATTTTGCATACATTGATAGCTATCGAAAGGAATTCCAAAAGCGAGCTATAGTCTCATTATTTATCTACGTGTCTGATATGACACGAAACGTTTAAATTAAGGAAACCTTTCTAAATTGTTTCCAAAATGGCGGAACGTACAGTTCAAACAAAAGGTATATATGTATATGATTATTTTCTTATGATAGACGTCCGCCACTGTGCAGTGTTATGCGCATTGCACAGCGACTTTAAGAGATTTGACATGCATTCCCTTCAGATATTTACATATATAGATTTGATATTTACGTGTATAGTTTTCCGAGTTATATCATATTGGTTTTGTATTGGATTTGACATTTGTGTCTTTACCATGACTCCGATAATCGCGGGATGCTTGATGGAGTTTTGATTTTGAGTTATATGCTCATTTTTCATGCGCATGCGCTGCGTTATGATTTGTTTATGTATTTACGATTTCGGAGCCCCGACGACTTGATGGTTTTGGCTTATATGTTTTAGTATTTGGGGAGGGGAGTTTTAATTTAAATTCGGGGACCGAATTTCTTTAAGGTGGGAAGATTGTAACGTTTTGAAAAGCGTTTCGGTAAAATTTCGGAAAAATCGGTAAAATAAAGGGGTTTTCTATAAAAAGTCAAAATACAAATATTTTTATTATAAAATTAAATATACATATTCTAGCTATGAAATTTCTAGTATTTGGTGTTTATTGAGCCACTGATGAAATTTCAAATTTTCTGAAATTAATTATTTTAATATTATTTTAAGCCGTCACTAATACATTTAATTAGGGAAAATTACAAATTGGAATGAATGAAACAAATTTTGTGCATCATAACACATTAAACAAAATTTTATCATGTGATTTTTGAAATAAAATGGTTTGCCAAAACGGTTTAGAAAATATCGAGAAAAAGGGCTTAAATGGTGAAATATAGCTAAATAGAATTGGGGTATGGTTGCATGTAGCTTAATATTCCTAATATACACACACACACCGTCACCCTCTCCCCTATTAGGGCTGAATTCAGCAGCCCCCCCACTCATCTCCTCACTTAAAACTCAAAGGAAACCAAGAAAAGAAAAGGAAAAATAAAAGAAAAGATGTTTAAGTGTTGACTTGAAATATAGCTTTCTTTGACCTTTCATTCAACACCTCTCTCTCTCTCTCTCTCTCTCCTCATCCCCCCATTTTGGCCGAACCCCACCCCTTCCCACTGCAGCAGCCTTCCCTCCTCTTCTCCCTCTCATTTCATCACAAAAAAATTCATCAAAATGCTTCAAATCCCTACAAATTCAAAGCAAAATCAAAATCTACTCACTACCCATTATTCCTTGGCTATACTATTATGGATCTTGGTGAAAAGTTAGCATTTTGGAAACATGTTGCATGTGGGATCTCATGATCTTTGAGGTATAACTCTTTGTCCCATGGTTTGATTGTGGAATAGTTGCTTAATTAAAGTTGTTAGGTGTTTAATTGTGGGTTTATTTGAGAGGTTGGAAATTTCTAGTGAGGATTTTGATTGAGTTAGGGTTTTGTTGTGGAATTGGGTTGTGATCAATTGTGTATGGATATGTGATGTGGATTAACATCTTAAGCCTTGTTGAAACCTAATCTAGTTGTTAATTACAACCATTTCTTATAAATGCCCTAATTAAGCTAGTTTGCTAACTAGAGTTTTTGAAAAATTATCAAATGCTTAGATTAAAATATAACTAAGTTTTCATGTCATTATAAATATTATATTGAGTGGTTTAATGCTTTTAGTGTATGAAAATCCAAGCTAAATTATTGTTTGTGCATTTTTGCCATAAATTGTTAAAATTTGGGTATATTGTAAACTAGAATTTTGGGGTTAATGAAATTTATTGGGATTAAATTATGGAAATTGTTTTTATGACTTATTTAAGATATTTAATAAGTATTATGGCCACTAGATTTGTTTAAACGTCGAGTTTTGTACTAAAACGGGTAATTTTTGCTTGCTAGATTTTCGGAAAAATGGCTTTTAAGGTGAATTTGGGGTTTTTGTGAATTTTAACCTATTTTATATTATAGTTAGTGTTCGTGGATGCGCAAATGAGTGTGTTGGGTTTTCTCGATGGTTTGACGTTTGTACATCGATATCGAGGGTTTGTTTGACTATTCTTGCATGTGTAGGCGATAGGTTTTGACTTATGCGTGATACGCGTGCCGATTTGATTTTCGTATGCCGTTTCGATTTCGAATTTGGTTTTAATGCGATACGGTGAGTTATGATATGTAGGTACTCCATGTGGACTATGAGATGACAAGCAAGCGCGTGGCGACGCGGCACCGGCGAGCGAGGACCAGGTGAGTAGATTTATATCTACGGGGAGAAGTCGGGTAGATGGCGTATAGCATACCCGCAGTCCATAGTATAGTTCATATATATATATATATGTTTATATAGGTGTTTTATGATACGAGAATGTTTATTCATGATATGTTTAGGTGTTCATGCATTACCTTTGGGTTAGTTGCGAAACCCTAAAGTAGTTGTTATACCCACATACGCACACACAGACTTGCATACATTACTTTCATGTGCGTAGAAGGGGATGTGTATATATGTATATACGCGTGGGTATGGGACTATGCATATATACATTCATATACACATGCATGAATGATGAGGATAGTACTTGGGATTTAAGATGAGTCGATGAGATTTGATTTGAGGCCGTGAGATCGGTGATATGGCAGGGTTCGTATTTGAGATACGACATGACGTTGTAGCGGGTCCTTGATGTAGTGTTTCACACACGTGCATGCATACTTAGGCGGTATCAGTATTGTACTAGACGTAGATCAGTACCCCGATCATGATATTTGATAAAGAGGATACCAGATGAATAGTATGATGAATGTGATATTGACCCGTACCCAGATTTGGGATGCCGTACGACGGATTTACGTACGACCTATATATTGATGATTGATCCGCACTCGGGATGCCTGATTATAGATATGGTATCGGATATGATATTATTGAGGCGGGATCACCGACTATACATATACAGGTATGTATATGTATCGACTTAGATGATAGGCGGTTTTCTTACCTGTAGTTTAGCTTGTTAGTTCAGTCGTATAGTTTATTGTAGTTGTTAGATTAGATTAGACTCCTACCTATTTCAAAACTAGCGGATCGTGGGTATTTTAAAAGACAGGTCAAGGGATCTACGGATATTTCAAAAGACGTATCCTTTCTTAAAACCACCGTAGCCCTTATTTTCAAAACCCCACGATTCGTGTTATTTCAAATGGCACCATTGTTTAATATTTATCTCCCGCTCATTATGGTTGCTCGCTCCGCATCGCATACTTACATTGTTATTTCATATTGCATTGTTGACATTATGCTGTTAGGACACCAGCACCATTACCGATGATGTGTATGTACCACGTACACTTACTTGCCGGCTCACACACATCTTCATCGGTAATTGTCATGTCACGTACACCTTAGAAAATATTATTGCTTAATTTAGCTTGATAGCTAGTAGTTTGACATGATATTAGTGTACTTACCTTATATGCCAGCTTAGATATTGTAGTTATTACTTGTCACTTCATGCATACTGTTATTCATTGTTATGCCGTATTCATGTATTCTCATGCCTATATTCATGGGTTTACATGCTATTGATGATTTGGAATCGGATTTCCATGAGATTTTCTGGATTTGGGGGAAAACCGCAAAACTTGTATAAGCTTCTTTCTTCTCTTTTAAATAAAAAGTGCGGTTTTCCCATGATGTATGAGTCTTCCACCATGAGTTTGCTGATGGATTTCGAGACCCGATTCGAGAAGATGGATGAACCGTTTTGGGTACATGGTGGGCCCGGTGCGGTACCCCGGGACAAGAAGATCGTGTTGTTGACGTTGAGCCTGTGCAGGGGAGCACGACCGACCGGTGATATTACCCGACGCGTCGGATATCCGGAGGATACCGTCGTGGTCATGAGATGGATGGTAGGGGCCGGCCTGGACTGACGGCGCCCTAGTCATTATGATTGAGACATTGAGATTTCGAGATATTGAGGTACAGAGACTGTGATACAGAGATATCGAGATATTGGGATTACGTTTTGTGCCGATGCTAGGCACTGTTTTATGCTGATTTCATTATGATACCTCATTTTAAAAATACAGAAATCTCACTAATTTATGAAAGCAGTTTTCTTCAGTACATGCATTCTGTTTCATGCATTCATACATCATCCATATGATATATTGCTACCTGAGGTACTGATACGGGCATATGAGATTACACTTGGGTTAGATATTTACCCTAGTCATTGTTATAGACTGCTGGTTATATATGATGATTATATATTATGATCGTATGACCTAGGATTGCGTCATACATGCGATTTCTATTCGTAGATGTTTTTCTATTCACGAGTTGGCAACTCACCCCCGTTGTGCCCCAGTTTCTTGCAGGTTTGCCATACAGGTTTCATTACGGCTTTGCGGGCACAGTTTCGTTTGGGTGACTTGCTAGTAGGTGGGTTTATTGGTATCGTACCCATCATATTACCTTGTATAATATTATTCAGTTGTATCTAGTAAATTCCATCAACCAAACATGTATTTATTTTTGAGATAGAGACCAGTGATGTTATTCTTTCGACCTTAGAGTCGCGCGTTGTATTTCTATAGATTTCTTGCTGTTTTGAGTTTCCTTTTGAGTTTTGATCCTCGCCCTTGGCGTTGTATATTATATTGCTTGTGTGGTTGTGACCGTCGATTGACGAAGAGCTAGCTCCCGCTTGGGGATGCCTTTTTATTGATTTCGTATACTATTCATGTTGTATCCCGTTTGGGGGCCAGTATTTACAAAGGAGACTCTGCCGAAATTTTCAAGAAATACTTGATGTTTTTAAAAAAAACACATAATTCGGCTTATGCTATTAAAACTACTTGTTTTAAGTTGTTTTTCCTTCACTCTACTACTTTTCTTTGTTTGGATTTCTGGGTTTTCGGCTTACTTAGATTACGTACGCCTCGAGACACTTCGTAGTTCAAGTGCCGGTCATGTTCCATACTTTCGGGTCTTGACATCTGCTCTCCCTCCAACGCCAGAACCTTTCATCTAAACCCCAACCTACACCAAACCCTAGCACCTGAGCACCCGAGACCTTCCCTGAAACCTTGAACGCGCTGCCTTGCCATCGTTCTGCCGGAGGTTCTTGCCAACGGCGGCCGCCTTTGCAACCACAGCTGTCTCCTAAACCCTATGAGCAACCTTTCTCTCTCATCCCTCTCTTCTTCTTTCTTTTCTTCTTCTTTATCTTAATTTCTTTGCTGTTCTGTGAAAGGTGCCTATGTAGATCGTCGGAGCTCCGTCGACGACGCACCGACGACACTGTTCCCCCTGCAATCCAGTAAGTGAGTTCTCTCATCAATCCCCTCTATTCGTTTCATTCCTTTTCTTGCTTATCTTCCATTCATTTTCCCTTAGATTATACCCACTGTTTTTCTTGGTTTGCCGGAATCCGACCGTACCGGCGATGATCTCGACGACCCTGCGAGGACCTGCGACCCGCGTGACTCCACCGTTCGTCGTTTGAGTTCATTCCGTGTACCGTGCGCGCGTCGCAACTTTTCCCCGCCGACGCGTAACGTTCCGTTTTCCGTATCGCGACCCGTCGAGGCAAGGGAAACTTGCTACATGCTATTCAAACTATTCTTATGCTAATTTATTTATTTTCCTATTAAATCTCTAAATAGAATCGAAAGTATTGGATTTCAAGTTAACCGTATAATATTCCGTTACATATTTTCTGATCCCGAACTTGGAACTTAATTGTTGCATCTAGTTGTTTATACCTGGCAATCACCTGTAAATATTAGACCACTCGATCACAAATATTTTATAGATGTGTTACCCCTTTTCTCTAGTATTAACCTATCGGACATCCGTGTGCATCTTTAACCGGTTTAATTACAATTGCATTCATTGAACAGATTATACACGTGATCGCATCCCTAGATTACTCCATACTTATCGACCTGGTTTAGCATTCACATCTGTCATACTGTAGTCGTATAATGCTGTCACCATCACTTAAACACAAACTGATAACTGTACCGCTAACTTGTTTAACCTGCTTTATTGCTTAACCTATTACATGTGCCAATTCATTGTGTTGTTGCTACCCATGCTTGTTTATTTATAACCATGATTATGCTAACTGATTGTGACCACCCACATGACATCTTTTATACCCTGACATGACTTGCTACAAACATATTACTTGACCCGACATGGTACCGTACACTACTTGACGTGACCTGATGTACCATGGCTTGACCTGCTACCTAATCTTGTGTCTAATGCCAACCAACCTGACATGTAGTCCTCACGGACCGTTCTTGTTGTCTATCCAGACAAACCTGCTCCTACCTGATCCTGTGTTGGCATTAGTTCTTGATTACTGAATACCTGACTTGACATACATAATTTGGGGGTATGGGGAAATCAATGATGAAATCCTGACTTGTAACTCGACAGTTGCTTGCTTTTACCGATCAGTTTTAGAGGCTAGGCCCGCCTCGTGACGATGCTGCTGACATCGTTGGTCTGTACCATTTTCCTGTTAGTGCCTAGCGGCACGTCTCGGTTTCAGCCCGAGAGTCTTAGACCGTGGTCCCGGACATGCACGGGATACTATTGAGTTACATCGATGATTCATCAAATTGATTTCAAAGACTTTAGGGTAGATAACCCAATAGGCCGGTTTAGTTTACTCACTGCACATTACCCTCCACTGCCCTGATTTATATTACTGTTACACCTGCTTTTCATTCATGTTTATATTTGCATTGCCTGTTACCCTGTTTATATTTTATTACTTGATGACACGACGCGCTGACGTCTGGGTTTTGCATTGCCCAGATTCCGTACCTTTGCTGCAGTCCAAGCAGGAGTACTTCAGCCAGCAGGCTGAGCTGTGAGGTGTCAGCAGTAGTTAGTTCTTCTATTTTCTGCATTTTATTCCTGATGTGAGCCTGTATTATGGGACATACATTCCAGTTATTTTGTATTGGATCTTTTGCTTCCGCACTTTTTTATTCTTGACTTGTGTTATCTTGGCTTATGGACATGTATTAGATAGTTATATTTTGATTCTTGATATCTCTACGGCCGTAATGTGACCGTGGATCGATACTTCCTACCCACAGGTAGCATGGTTGGCTATGTCACGTGCCCATCTTAGCGTACTCTGGGAAGCGGGGCGTGACAGAATGTATTCCCTGAAGATATAACAAGTTTGCCTCCCGATCGAGCTCTTGAATTCAGCATTGACTTAATACCTGGTGCGCAACCGGTGATCAAAGCTCTGTATCGATTAAGTTCAGAAGGATTGAAGGAGATCCGTACTCAGTTGGACGAACTTCTGAAGAAAGGTTAGATTCGTCCCAGTACTTCAAGTTGGGTATCTTCAGTTTTGCTCGTGAAGAAGAAAGAATGTTCATACAGAATGTGTGTAGATTACCGAGCCCTGAACGAAGTGACGATCAAGAACAAGTATCCACTACCTCGTATCGATGACCTTTTCGATCAGTTAAGTGGGTCTTGTGTATTTTCGAAGCTAGATCTTCGTTCGGGTTATCATCAAGTGGAGGTCAAAGAGTTTGATATTCCGAAGACGGCGTTCAGGACTTGCTATGGTCATTACGAATATCTCGTGATGCCATTTGGAGTGACCAATACACCTGCTATATTTATTAATCTGATGAACCAAGTTTTCCGAGAGTATTTAGACAGGTTTGTTGTGATCTTCATCGACGACATCCTGGTGTATTCAAAGAATCGGAAAGAACACGCCGAGCGTTTACGGATTGTCCTGGAGACATTGCGACAATATCAACTTTATACCAAGTATAGCAAGTGTGAATTTTGGCTAGATTAAGTCGGATTTCTCGGACACATCGTTTCAGGCGAAAGAATCTTAGTAGATCCAGTTAAGGTGTCAGCTGTCAGCGAATGGCCGACACTAAAGACGGTGAAAGATATACGAAATTTCTTAGGATTAGCAAGATACTGTCGATGATTCATTGAAGGTTTTTCGAAAATTGCAGCACCCCTAACCAAGCTCACACGTAAAGATGAAGTATTCGTGTGGTCAGAAGCATGTGAAAAAGCTTTTGTAGAACTCAATTCTAGGTTAACTTCAGCTCCTATCCTCGTAATACCGGATCAATTTGGAGGTTTCGTCGTACATTGTGATGCGTCTGGTAAGAGATTAGGATGTGTTTTACACTAGCATGGAAAAGTTGTAGCCTTTGCATCAGGACAGCTGAAAGTTTATGAGCGCAACTATCCAACACATGATCTAGAGTTGGCAGCCATTATCTTTGCACTTAAGATTTGGTGCAACTATCTTTTGGGTGAAAGAGTGGATATATACACTGAACACAAGAGTCTGAAGTATGTATTTACTCAGAAGGAGTTGAACATGCGGCATAGAAGATGGCTAGAACTCATGCCGGACTTCGACATCAACCTACAATATCATCTTGGGAAGGTGAATGTAGTTCCTGATGCACTTAGCCGCCAGCCATTAGTAATGAATCTCACTGTTCAGTGGAAGCTATAGCAAGAATTGCACGGATTAGCAATCGAAATAGTTATGCCAGGTAACGCTTCGTATTTGATGAACTTAAAAGTCCAGTCTACTATTATCAATCAGATCAAAGAAGCTCAAGCAAATGATGCCAAGCTACAAAAGATCAGAGAACAAGTATAAAGTGGACTTCGAACCGAGTTCATCATCCACGAAGATGGATCCTTGCGATATGGAAGTAGATTATGTGTACTACAAGGACCTGTTCGAGAAGAGTTGATGAAAGAAGCTCATAGCTCTCCGTACTCAGTACATCCCGGTGGTACAAAAATGTATAAGGATCTACGGCAACATTAATGGTGGCATGGAATGAAATGCGAAGTAGCCAGAAGTGTAGCCAAGTGTTTGGTGTGTCAGCAAGTAAAGGCTGAACATCATAGAACTGCTGGTCTACTTCAGCCGTTACCAATCCAAGAATGAAAATGACAGCACATTACTATGAACTTCATGACTGCCATTCCTCGCATCACGAAGGGTAACGACGCAGTATGGGTTATTGTGGACCGATTCATCAAGTCGACTCACTTTATTCCCTTTCGAATTGGCCAATCTACCGAGACGTTAGCAAAGAAGTACATGGAGGTAAGCATGAATCTAAAATAAGATTTAACCTCAAAGTGTACTATATATTGATACCCATGAACTCATGCATGAGATTGTGAGATTACATGAAGTACCAGTTTGCATCGTCTCCAATCGTGATACCAGATTCTGATCACAGTTTTGGTAGAGTTTGCAAGCTAGCCTAGGAACGAGTCTGAACATCAACATGGCTTACCATCCACAAACAGAAGGATAGTCCGGGCGGAAAATTCAGATTCTGGAGGACATGCTAAGAGCTTGTATGTTAGATTT
The DNA here is from genome assembly GCA_030015575.1 of Agapanthus africanus. Taxonomy (NCBI): domain Eukaryota; kingdom Viridiplantae; phylum Streptophyta; class Magnoliopsida; order Asparagales; family Amaryllidaceae; genus Agapanthus; species Agapanthus africanus. The sequence continues at coordinate 15,329,659 of JASDDO010000028.1, read as the reverse complement.
CGGAGGTTCGTGGGAAGATCACTTACACCTTATAGAGTTTTCATACAACAACAGTTATCAGGCGAGTATTGGAATGGCATCATTTGCAACACTCTATGGAAGGAAGTGTCGATCACCTCTAAGTTGGGATGACGTTGGAGATTGTGAACTCCTTGGATCAGAGATGATCGTGGCAACTGTGGACGTAGTTCGCATGATCAGGGAAAGAATGCGCATTGCCCAAGACCGACAGAAATATTGGGCAGATGCAAAGCACCGACACCTGGAGTTCCAACCCGGAGACCATATTTTCTTAAAGATATCCCCAAACCGAGGATTGATCCGCTTTAGCAAGAGGGGTAAGCTCAGTCCCAGATACATAGGACCGTTCGATATTCTCGAACGGGTCGGAGAAGTGGCATACCGTTTGGCTCTACCACTCTCATTGGAAGGAGTGTACAACGTGTTCCACATATCCCAGCTACAAAGATATGTGAGCGACCCTAGCCACATCCTTGATCACTTCGAGCTCACAGTCTAGACTGACTTGACTTGCGAGCAGCAACTCGTTGACATCCTGGACAGAAAAGTAAAGACATTACGGAACATGGAAGTAAATTTGGTCCGAGTGATGTGGAGAAAAGATTCACCAGGAGAATCAATATGGGAACGAGAAGAGGACATGCGTGCAAGATATCTTCACTTATTTGTAAATTAGTCTCTATGTAAATGTAAATTTCAAGGACGAAATTTTTATAAAGAGGGTAGAATATAACAACTCTGAATTTACTGTACAAAATTTTTCAGTTTAATGTACAGAATGGAGTTTACAAGTCTGAGTACAAGTTATAAGTAAATTTTTGTTTAAGAACAGCAAGAAACAACTTGTAGCTTACTAGTAAAGCCCCTGCACTGCTGTGACATAGCCCCTGTGTTCGAATCCCATAAGACACATTATTTTTTCGGATTTTCTTTTTAAACTTTTTGGTAACCCAAAAGTTTACACATGCAATGCACACAAAAAAGAAAAGACAGAAAAATCAAACATGCACAATGATTTAAATATTGAAATGAACACGTGGCACCAATCCACCGCCCCCCTCACCAAAACGACCGGCGGATCTTGATGTTTGGCCGATATCGACAGTCCTCCCGAGCCCAATGAGGCCCGGGCTTTGCACACACGACCCTTCCCCTACCCCTAACTCCCCTACACTGGAATCAAACAGAGACCCTTCAATTCCTCATTTATCATTATTTTAATGCATTTTAATTCATCATTTTAATTCCAAAACCCTATTTCCACACTATAAATACTACCATATGCCCTAGCCTTTCATCATTCTGAAAATTATAGCCAAAACTCTCCAAATTTTCTAAGTATAAGTGAAGTGCAAGTGGAGTTAGCAAGAGATCAACTTCCGGCGAGGATCAAAGCAAGTTCCGGTGATCCCGCGACGCTACGATGACAACCGTCCCTTTTTCTACTTTCTCTTAACCTAACTAGCTTGTAAGTCCCTCCCAATCCCTCATCTTTTTTGAAAATCTCTTTTCAAAATATATGTCGGAAGTGGAGTTAATACCGACATCTTCTTCTAAACCCTAGAAAGTTCATTTTTTCTTACATGTTTTTCATTCATATTCCTACACCATACTTGTTAAAATAAAACCAATGCTTAGAACCAATTTTTAGTTAATAAAATCATGCAAAATAACTTTAACTCGGCATTTACATTAAAATACCATGAAGTTTGTATATATCATCTTTTATTTGTTTTGCTTATACATGCCTTTAGGAAAATTCACGAGGTAGCGACCTACCTCTCACATACACACATGGTTCCATAACACGATACATCTTTGTTGGAATTTTTGTTACGAATACCATATTGCAAGAAAATACCATGTACTATAAAAACGGTTTTCTTTTGAATTGTATTTTAAATTCCTTTGCAAATATACCTCTACAACTCTTTTTAGGAGACCCGCTATTGGATGGTGCGGATTATCGCACATCCTTGGGCTAGTAGAACGAGATGCAGACCTCCTCACGGAGCATTCAGTCTCGAAAGGTTTTAAATATGGGTTTTAAGAAAAACACATTTTTCTACTTAAATAAAAATTTAATTTTTAATAATTATATAAATATTACAAAATCCATATATTTTCAAAATATAATAACCTTATATTTTTCAAATGAAAGAATTTCAAGTTTCATCAAAATACTATCAAGATACTAACAAAAGACAAGTTTTACAATAAAATACCATGAACTTTCCAAGCTTAGCTATTATTAATAAAATACCTCAAATCCCTAAAATTCACATCCATGGAAACCCTAAATAATATAAATAATTTCTCGAGATTATTTTGAAACTACATTAAAAATATTTTTTATAAAACCCCCTCGAGTTATATAAAACTATATTTAAGGACTTTAGTAAATATAGGTTTAAGCGGGATCAATTCTCTTGAGCCCTAGAGAGCTGGAGAAAGTGAGTGCTTGCCTATTTAAGGTAGAAAACTTAACGGTGTTATCAATGGTAATTGTATTGGAAAAAGACACAAATCCTGCTGTCCATGTGCAGCAGTTATCGATAACTCCCGAACCTAATTCAGGATCTAAATCAATTGCAAGTGTCTGACTCAGTCTGAATCTAATTCAAATATGAATCCAAAGTCTAACATGTAGACTTGAACATGAACCTGAATATCAAACTGGAATACAAGACTTGACTTGACCGAACTATAGTTATAGCTTGACATGACTACAAGCTTACATCCTGAACCTGACTACTTGAAAAACTTGTATCTATGGTTTCGGCAAGACTTATAAATATAATCTATATAATACATTACGGGGTTAATGGGGTAGATTGGTACGGAATGTATTAACATGGCACGAGATGATCACTAAAAGTCACCTATATGAACTTCCGTGCCGTTGTCCCGTGGATTTTGACGGGGTCTTGTACTACATGTTACCATAGTCCACGGGGTAAGAGGGACTTCTCTCATATACACAAATACTTTCTGTACCAAGTAACAAACAAATACGTTAGAATAACAATCTTATACCTGTACACTTACCAGTTCAATTCTCAATATTTGCTATATTCCTTTCTTCTTTTGGGACTTACCGAGCGCTAGTTCATTGCCGACATTCATGTTTATTTCTCTCTTTGGAATGTTTGTTAGGAGGACCGGACTCTTAGGAGATCGACCCGAGGCAGGAGGACTTGGACCAGTTCACTGCCCAGCAGGATTTCTACTTCATCTTGTACTTATTTCAGTTTGTATGCCACTGTTTAGGTATTGCTTTATATCATTGTATCTTTTCTTTTCAAAGCAGTTGTAATGTAAAGATGAATGTTAATAAAAATTGTTGTTTATTTTATATCTCTTGTCAATTCTTGTGCATTTTATACATATATTGCTTAATTACGCCTAACGTGTTTATTTCTTAGCAAATACATTACGGGCTTGCCACGTCACCACTTCCGTACACTAGGAAGCGGGGCCTTTACATTGCTTAGTAAATAAGTTAATCATGTTCAATGAAAGCAACATGCAGTAGCTCATCGGTAAAGCCTCTATATTGTTGTGACATAGCCTGTATGTTCGAATCCCATCAGCCCTAAAAAAATTTAAAATTTTTCTTTTTAATTTTTCGGAAGCCCAAGAGTTGTACGTGCAATTCACGGAGAATCAAAAGGTTTCAGAAAAATAAAAAATACGCAAGGAGAAGTAAACACAAATCTATACACGTGATACGAATTTCGAGGCAAGCCATCGAAATCCGACCACCCATTTCTCCCTTCTGGCTGCCGCCGATGGTTCGATTTTCCCCGTTTGCCTTAGCGCTTTGCACACACGCCTCTTCAGCTCCCCTCTACTGCCCTGCACTGTTTTATTTCCCTGCAATTAAACAATAACTATTCAATTCACCATTTAACATCAAATTTAATTCTTTTAATCCAATTTTTAATTCCTAAACTCTAAATTATTTACTATAAACAGCACTCCATCCGCTAGCTCTCTCCCATTCTGAAATTTCTATCAAAATTCTCTCAAACTCTCTAAGTACCAAGTGGAGTTAAGCACCCAAGTGGAGTAGCAAGTCAAGCTCGATGACCGAAGCCTTTCCGACAAAATCACGACCCCCGAAGGCTTCCCCTCTCTCTTGTTAAGAAGATAAACCCGTAAGTCCCTCTTCCTCTATTTCTTTTCATCTCAAATCGCCTTCTATAAGCACATCGATAAAGTGGAGTTATCCCCGATACAAGTTTTTTATTAACATTTGTACTCCACTTTATAAGCAAAATAGGTCAAACTAACATTTTCACCCCACTCTTAACCTTATGTATATCATTTAGTTTTTAGTATAATCAAAATTTCATGTGAAACAATTATATAACAGACTTTTCATTAAAATACCATGAACTTTAGTTTAACCATTATTTCGATAACTAGTTTACCTACTTATAGAACCTTCACGGGGTAACGATCTACCCCACATGCACACTATGGTTGTATAGCACGATATTTTAATTATATGGTTGATTCAAAGAATAAGCTTTTCATTAAAACACCACAATTTTACAAAACGGTTTCTTTTTAATCGACATTTTTAAATTCTTGGCAATTACGCCTCTACAACCATCGTCAGGGGACCCACTGTAACACCCTAGTAATTTTTACCATATATTTGGGGTATTTCAAATCTTACGGTAAAATTATTTACTATTGTTGCTATTGGGTTGCGAATGAGCAATTAGTACCTGTGGTTATTATCCGATATGACCCGCATGGTTGAAACCCAACATGGTTCGAGATTATATCCAATATTTACTAGTATAGTGTATCCATGCAAATCTAGAATATATATACATATATAATATTTCTAGACTCTAAATATCTTTTTATAATACAATATAAAACCAACTAATATTTTCCCCATCTAGTCTTACATGAAAAAGTACCCCATATGAGGTGGTTGCGCCCATATATCATGGTCGTATTTTAAGGGTTAAACAGGGTAGTATTTGGATTGCTACGTATATTTACGTAGATTGCGGCGGAGGACAAGATCGAGTGATTTCAAGAGCCTTGTCTAATTACTCAAGCTCTGAAGGATTATTCAGTTCATATACTGAGTCAGATAAGGGCCCCACGGGCCATCATGTCTGCTTTCGTTGATGAGCACGGCGCCAATCGGTGGGGAGCAACTCCTCGCGAAAACTGTCGCTTCGACGTGTTGGAGAAGGCAGAGAGGGAGCTGGAGAATTTTGTATTTTGTTTTGTTAAATCTTGCATCTCTGATCCCATGTTTGGTGATCTCTTTCCTATAGAGTAGTATCAATGTATTTCTCTTATCATTAATCGTTTTTTTGTTGAATTTTTCTGTTTGACGTATATTCGCACGTGCATCCCACCTGTGTACATGAGTTTTATACTTGACCCCTGGGAATTTTCTTTAAGTGTGAACACTATCGTCGTGTTGCCCATATATCAGTGCGTTTTGGTTACCATTTCCATTTAAATAGGCATATAGTCGCGAACGCATGCTTAATAGGATACATACCGAAGATTTTCCTTGTTGCCAAAAAGAGAATGGTTTGTGCGTGTTTTGGATTGAGGATTGGCGTCAAGTGGAGGTCTGCCCATACGGGTTTGAATGCATCCGCCTTCCCTCTGACCTCTTAACCCTGAAATCAAGTCTGCGAGGATGGATCGAACAGTGCGCGGACAAACACTAAGACCACTCATGCATATGTAATCCGGCGAGTACTTCAAGAAGCTATCACTGAAGTGGTCGCTCTCGACAAAGCCGTCATCTTTACCCATGAGATGGTTGAAGCTCACAAAGTTGCTGAAAAGGAGCTTGAGATTCGGCTTGCCTCGTATCGGTCTCAACAGTCTCAGGTGGAGACCCGTCTCGTGGCGATAATCAAGCTTGAAGCCGAGGCCCAGCGAACGAGCGATGAATTGAGGAGCTTATTGTGCCGTCCACCGGCTTAAAGAATCTCTTGTATATTTTTTTTGTATCCGCTCCTGATTGAGAGGATATTTTGTATCCATTTTGATTCTCTTCTTACGACATGTATCTAGTATTCATTTTTAATTCATGAATAAAAGACATATATTTTCTTATTTCGTGTTTGCATGTTGCTCTGATGGATGTGGTCCATATGTAGTTTATTTTGATCTTCTTGCACGACAGCGATGGCTTAGGTGACAGGTTAGGATTTTTCGCCTAAGACTTTTCAACTTTACGAGTCGTGAGGGTCTCGTAAAGATTTTTCTCCCTACGAGTCGAGAGGATCTCGTGGGTGTAATTTCTACTTGGGGGTCGTGAGGACTCCTAAGTGCATTTTCTTGTGAGAGTCGTAAGGATATCTCAAGAGATTTCCTTTTTATGGGTTAATAGGTTTGTATGTTGACTTATCTGCGAGTCGAAGCATTGCTTTACGACAGGGAGATCATGGTTGATGTATTTTCGAGACGGAGCATTGCATCGGCAGGGGGGTTAGGGGTTGACATGTATCCAATTCGAAGCGTTGCTTTACGACAGGGAGGTCAAGGGTTGACATGTCTCCGAGTCGAAACGTTGCTTGACGACAGGGAGGTCAGGGGTTGACATGTATCCGAGTCGAAGCATTGCTTTACGACAAGGAGGTCAGGGGTTGACATGTATCCGAGTCAAAGCGTTGCTTTACGACAAGGAGGTCAGGGTTGACATGTATTTGAGTCAAAGCATTTCTTTAAGACAAGGAGGTCAGGGTTGACATGTATCCGAGTCGAAGCGTTGCTTGACGACTGGGAGGTCAGGGGTTGACATGTATCCGAGTTTTAGCGTTGCTTTACGACAGGGAGGTCAAGGGTTGACATGTATCCGAGTCGAAGCGTTGCTTGACGATAGGAAGGTCAAGGGTTGACATGTATCAGAGTCGAATCGTTGCTTGACAACAGGGAGGTCAGGGGTTGACATGTATCCGAGTTAAAGCGTTGCTTGATGACAAGGAGGTCAAGAGTTGATATGTATCCGAGTCGAAGCATTGCTTTACGATAAGGAGGTCAGGGGTTGACATGTATTCGAGTCGAAGCATTGCTTTACGACAGGGAGGTCAGGAGTTGACATGTATCCGAGTCGAAGCGTTGCTTTACGATAGGGAGGTCAGGGTTGACATGTATCTGTGTCGAAGCGTTGCTTTACGACAGGGAGTTCAGGATTGACATGTATCCGAGTTGAAGCGTTGGTTGACGACAAGGAGGTCAGGGTTTGACATGTATCGAGTCGAAGCATTGCTTTACGACAAGGAGGTCAGGGTTGACATGTATCCGAGTCGAAGCGTTGCTTGACGACAAGGAGGTCGGGGGTTGACATGTATCCGAGTTGAAGCATTGCTTTACGACAGGGAGGTCAGTGTTGGCATGTACCCGTGTCGAAGCGTTGCTTTACGGCAAGGAGGTCAGGATTGACATGTATCCAAGTCGAAGCGTTTCTTGACGACAAGGAGGTCAGGGTTTGACATGTATCCGAGTCAAAGCATTTCTTTACGACAAGGAGGTCAGGGGTTGACATGTATCCGAGTCGAAGCGTTGCTTGACGACAGGGAGGTCAGGAGTTAATATGTATTCGAGTTGAAGCGTTGCTTTACGACAGGGAGGTCAGGGTTGACATGTATCCGAGTCGAAGCATTACTTGACGACAAGGAGGTCAGGGGTTGACATGTATCCGTGTCGAAGCGTTGCTTTACGACAAGGAGGTTAGGAGTTGACATGTATCCAAGTCGAAGCGTTGCTTGACGACATGGAGGTCAGAATTTGACATGTATCCGAGTCGAAGCTTTGCTTTACGACAAGGAGGTCAGGGGTTGACACGTATCCGAGTCGAAGCGTTGCTTGACGACAAGGAGGTCAGGGTTTGACATGTATCTGAGTCGAAGCATTGCTTTACGACAAGTAGGTCAGGGGTTGATATGTATCTGAGTCGAAGCGTTGCTTGACGACAAGGAGGTCAGGAGTTGACATGTATCCGAGTCGAAGCGTTGCTTTACGACAGGGAGGTCAGAGTTGACATGTATCCGAGTCGAAGAGTTGCTTGACGACAAGAAGGTCAGGGTTTGACATGTATCCGAGTCGAAGCATTGCTTTACGACAAGGAGGTCACGGGTTAACATGTATCCGAGTCAAAGCGTTGCTTGATGACAGTAAGGTCAGGAGTTGACACTAGGTTGTATGTGAACCGTAGAGTCTTGGAGCTGTGGACTTTGTCGTGGCTCCGATTGGCGGAGTCGCGTCCGTGCCTTGTTGACATAAGGAAGAACAACGTTGTTGGTCTCTAAGATGTAGATGTGGCCGTCGAGGTTTGGAACTAGGGAGTTTGCCGTGGCTCCGTTTTGCTGACGTTGTATCTTCTTCTGTTTGGAACGAGAAGGAACGTCGTTGATGATCTCTAGGCTGCAGATGTAGCCGTCGAGATCTGGAACCAGGGGACTTCGCCGTGGCTCCGTTTTGCTGACGTTGTATCTGCTTCTGTTTGGAACGAGAAGGAACGTCGTTGATGATCTCTAGGCTGTAGATGTAGCCGTCGAGATTTGGAACTAGGGGCTTCGCCATGGCTCCGTTTTGCTGACGTTGTATCTGCTTCTGTTTGGAACGAGAAGGAATATCGTTGATGATCTCTAGGCTGTAGATGTAGCCGTCGAGATCTGGAACCAGGGGACTTCGCCGTGGCTCCGTTTTGCCGACGTTGTATCTGCTTCTGTTTGGAACGGGAAGGAACTTCGTTGATGATATCTAGGCTGTAGATGTAGCCGTCGAGATCCGACTTCCCTTTAACGAAGCCTGGAGCGACGATATGGCCCCCTTCTCGTTTATGCCCATGGATTGTATACAGGGGTCACTATGGACTTACCTGTAGGGCAAAAAGTTTCATTATTTCATTTTTGTATTTCTTTCCGCGATGCTCTATCATTTCAGCTTTTATATCACGAAGTTCGCGATTGCCCAATCATTTCGGCTATTTTTCGCGGTGCCCAATCATTTCGGCTATATTATTTTTTTTTACTCGCTGCTTTTTATTGCGAGTTGCCCGATCATTTCAGCTATTTTTGAATGCATATATTTTACTTGCTGATTTTATTGCAAGTTGCTCTATCATTTTGGCTATTTCATATGCATTTATAGCTCGCTGACTTTTTGCCGCGAGTATGGGACTTGGGATCTGATACCGATTTTAGGAATCAACATTGCTACAACTGGGATATTTCCAGGAGCGAATCTTCATTTGCCTTTGTCGGTTCGAACAAAGGTGGCTTAGTAAACATGGTTAAGATCCTGTCGACTAAGGCTTTTGATTTCATGAGCCGTAAGGGTCTCATAAAGATTTTCTCCTTACGAGTCGTGAGGATCTCGCAAGTGCGTTTTCTCTGGGCCATGGTGACCGAGGATCAGCGGAGGCATTTAATGGAGGTCATAGCGCTGGAGATCCCGAGAGAGGATTGACCGTTTCTTATCGCCTATTTTGAGCGCGATAATGTGCAGATATCAATTTAATTTTTAAGATTTTAACAATATAACATGAAATCATATTCTAAAATATATTATAATCTTTATTATTGCAAGACAACGTCGGTTCGAAATAAGCAGAATCGGAACAACGGTGTGCGAGAACGCGCTATTCCGATCCAAGAGATGCGCTCGCAGGCCAACGCTCGGTGACAGTTGGTGAGTATTTCGACGCTTAATTCCATATGTTTTGTATATCGTTAATTAATTATTAAACTAAATCCTAATTTCATCACAGAGAAAGAAAGACCTCGCCAACTATAATGAAGCCAAGGGATGAGCCACGTTACACAAGGGCACAGGCGTGTATATGGTAAGTTTTATATAATCAAGTTGATTACGTATTTTAAGTTAGCACCTGTGTGTGTACATGCCCAGTTCTAGAAGCAGACGGACGTCTTGCGACTTGGTCCCGGCGACTTGATCACCGTCACTGTCCATGTCGTGGATTCAATATCCGGCGGGCATCACGGTGGGTATGAGCGCGAGGTTGGTCCCGGAGCCCATCGATTTTTTGATAGGCGTTCGACCGTGTATGAGTACGTCGTGACCCAGACGCGGAAGGATGCGGCGGATGCGGCGCAGGAGGAGATCTGTCGGCTCCGTGAACAGGTGGAGCAGCAGCATTAGACGCAGCATGAGACGCGACATGAGCTGCAGGAGCTTAGGGCGGAGATCCGAGACATGAGGCAGTCGTACGCCGATTCCGTCCAGCATGCCATACAAAATGAGTTGAGCGTATTTCTTAGGCTACGAGACGATGTAAGTGGATCGTCGTCCCAACGACATTAGTTCTATTTTTTGATTTGTTGACACTTACATTTGTTCATTAGTGGAGTATTGATCATATTGTACGATTTGTTGACACATATAAATTTTGATTTGTTGATACATGCATTTGTTCATTAGTGGAGTATTGATCATATTGATTGTATGTATATATTTTGTTTATGTATGAATGCGATTCGGAGTTTATTATTTTGATTATCATATATTGAGTGAAATTTGAATATATTGGATGAATGGAAATTATATATTGCTGACTGTGATTGAAATTAACGCACGTGGTGCGTGGAAAATTTAATTATTAAAAAAAAAATATTATTCACGATTGTAACCGTGACTAAAGACATTTGTTCACGGTTGTAACCGTGAACAAAAGACTGCTCCAGATACTGATATCTGGAGCAGGTCACAGTTACAAGTTTTGTTCACGGTTGTAACCGTGACCCAAAACTAGTTTTGTTCATGGTTAGCACCGTATACAGAAACCCGGGGCCCATCAACTAATTGACTTTTTAATTTTTAACGTTAAGAAATGTTCACGGTTCTATCTGTGAACATTTTTCATTTTGTTCACGGTCAGAACCGTGATCCAACCTTTGCATACACAGGTGTTGGTCTCGGTTCACTCCTGGTTTAAACCATGAACTAAAGTCTTTTGTTCACGGTTTAAACCGTGAATAAATCCCTGCTATGTAGTAGTGAAAGTGCGGTTTGATTGAAAAGGGTTAGACCGGTGGCAGTGCCGGCGAGGCTATTTAAAATATTCCGGTGATTTTTGTCGGAATCATGGTGCTTAGGGTTATGGTCAGTTGCTTTGCATGAGAATTTAGGTTGGACGACATAGTGTCCATGGAATTAATGGAGGGAGTTTTTTTGTTGAGGAAGTTGCATGTAAAGGATGAATAGGAGAATAAGTTGTGCATTCTTGATGATATTGCATGCATACGAGTGCTAGGAAAAGTTGGTGTTGAATTTATAGCCAAATGTAAGCTAGTGCTATAGAGAGCATTTGATTGAGTAATCTTGTGTAAAGAACTTAATAGCTTTTTGTTTATTTGATGTGACACGTTCAACAGAACTTAAAGGTAAATTTGCATTTGATGCCGACTTAATACTTTTGGTAGTGTATCAAAAGCCTAAATTTTTGGCAGTAGCAATAGGTTAGTTGGTATGACACTTTGGATAGAGAGTAAGTTTTGATCACCGGAAGAGCTAGTAACCACAATTTGACGTTTTCAAAACAAATCAGTGGATCTTCTAAATGCTTGTGTTGTTTGTGTGGTTGTATTGTGTGTGTGAGTTAGGTTTATGGGCTAGTTCAAAAAATGCCCTTACTTTTGACAAGAGTTAACATAATACCTTTACACTCTGAACATGAGTATTTATAGGGGAGCGGGTCAGGTTTGACCTGAACCCAATTTGGTCTAGCCCAACATGATATTTCTTGGTTTCTTTCGACATCCGATATGCATCTGAACCTAACCGAGCGGGTAAAAGATTAAATGTAAAATTTTTAGGTCGGGCAAGGGTTTAGTATAAAATCCATCCGTCCGAAACCTAAACATGACCCGGACAAAACCCTTTACAATTTCCAATCTGGCTCGATATATATCATTGACATTTAATTCAATATATTGCTTCTCTCAAATTTTTTTTCTCAATATATTGCAATTTCGTGCATATGGTAATTTACTGTAAAATATTTAGTTAATGCAATTTTTAAGTTTAATTTATAAGTAAATAATATATAACTTAATATATTTTTTATCAAAGTCTAAGTATCCGTATATATATTTATATTTGTCACAACTCTCATCAAATTTTATAATTTTGATCATGTTAATAAGATTTAATGGGCCAAGCCTGTATAATCTGCAATAACTGACTTATCCGCTATCGGAAACCTGAATTTGCGCGATTTTGTTTTAGGATTCAAAATTAGGGAAGAAAATTGTCGAAAATTGAAGATCTTGGAGTTGGTATCTCTTGCAACAAGATTAGGAGAAAATGGTAAGTTTGAACCATAAGAAATCAATCAATGTAGAAATTAGGGCATCATTATGTAGGGTTAGATTATATATGTCTATGAAACTCTGAGCAATGCCTTGAACCTCCCATTCTTCACATCCAAAAGGAACATAACCCCAATTTGTGTATGATTCTTGATGCAGAATAGGATTGCATTGATCCATGACTACTTTATTTTTTGGATTAATTCATTAAACAGTACTATAGATTGGTTTAGCTCAACAAGGAGCAACTGATACTTGCATCCTAGCAAAAATGAACGAGACTGCACCATGTTAAATAAAGGGTAAGTTGTCAAAAAGCCCCCTGCCCGTTTAAAACTCGTGTAAAACCCTTGGGACTTTTGTTGTTAACAAAACACATGCACAATTAAAACCCTCTAAATACTAATTGCCTATAATATCTAAAAAGTTGCATGTGATATGTAAGCAGTATCTTGTGATATCTAAGTTGTTGAAGGGAATAAAGACTCAAAGTGAAATGTGGCCCACGGTTTTTCATAAATATTTTGAGCAGTGAGTTCTTCCCAACGATATTGAAAATATCAGGGTTGTTAGACAACTCCGAGCGGGCCAGGGGCTTTGGATAATTTACCCTTAAATAAATGAAATGTAAACTTTGTGACAATGAGTTCCCTTGGGCTTACAACTTTGGGCTGCCAGAGGTCTGGAGTTGGGCTGGATTTATATAAGCCTTGCTGGTATTTGATCATTAGTGTTTTTGATAATGGTTAAAAAGCAGGAAGCCTTCTGAATGTTTGACCCAAAAGCATGATTTGACTTAGATTTTTTATCCAAAATTCGCGTGACTTTCTCTCAATGTCATTTTTGTTCTTTTTTGTTTTCTAGGGCATTTTGGTGGAGTCACAAAAAATTTGAATGGAAAATATAATGACAATTAGATGAGGGGGGCAAATTCATGTAGGTCTTCAAAATGTTAAAAAAAAATTTACCAAAAAAGAAAAAAGAAAGAAAAGATCTTATGAAGCATTATGATAATTATGACTTAGAAATTTTGATGCAATGAAAATAAATTCTAGGACGTCATGAACAGATTGATTGAGAAAAACTTTAAAAGACTTTGAGAAATATTAAAGTTAAAGTAGCATGCACTTGGATCGTACGGCAAAAAATTGTTCGAAGTATAGAAGGGGGTCATGCATGAAGGCAACGTTGTTTGTTGTCTCGATTGACCTACTTAATTAATTAACTAAGAGAAGGAGATGCAAAGGCTACCACCACTTGCTTTCTCTTTAACTTAATTAAGATGTGTGCATTTTGAACATTATTTAATCAATATCATTGTACTATGCCATTTACAACGACTTACATTAATGGGTGAACTGTTAAGCTAACATTATAGGCCAAGCAAATTAATTTATGGGTTTTTTTTTACTTAAAACCCCCACAAAACTAAGCTAATTGCTAAAATAACCAAAACTTGATTATTGCTTATTACCAAGACGTTAAAGTTGCATCATTTTATCCCGCACTGGCCCTTTCACATCACTCCGTTAGTCAATTAACGAAAAAAGTCGAGATAGGGTTATCAACCCCCTAATCCACTTGTATTCACTTTTTTCATTTAAAATTCCAAATCAGAGCCCTTATTTGGAATTAGAGTTTCAAATCTTCAATTGGTAATGGAATATGGGTCCTTCTCCTCAACCCAGAGGTTCTGATTTGGAATTTTAGATAAGAAGAGTGGAATACGAGTGGGTTTTGGGGGGGCTGAGAACGCTTGCTCAACTTCCTTCGTTAATTACCAACCTAGTGAAGTGAAAGGGCTAGTGAGTGTACATGGGGTATGGGGGATTAAAATGATGTAACTTTAACGTTTTTTTATGGTGTAATAAGTAATTATCAAGTTTTGGAGGATTTTAGCAATTAGCTCAGATTCGGGAGGCTTTAAATAAAAAAACCCATTAATTTATGGTTTTGATGACCTCTTGCAGCCTGCATTGCACCGAAAATATCTTAAGATATGTTTTGAATTAATACGTTTTTGGATGATCTTCATCTTTAATCTTGATCTTCTGCTTAATGCATGTGAGCTAAACAAGTTTCCCCCTTCATCCTCCTTTCAAGAATCGAACTTGCGAACTCTCACGTTGAAAAAAAAATTGATATCAATTGAGCTACGCCTAATTAGTATGAGCTAAACAAGTTGGTCTCTTCTGCTTAATGCATCCATCCAAATATAAGGACTGTGACAGTGATGAGCAGTGTTCTAGTTATAGTTCATGTTGATTAATAATTAGAATATCAAGAGTTCTGTTATGTATATTCTGAAAAAAATATATATATAAAAAATCAAACCTTAAATACCTTAAATTGCACAAATAGTAAGATGTGATGTAAATTTGTAATCTAATGCATTTTCAAGGTTTGTTTCTTTTGGGTGTAAGAGATGGAGGTTACGAGCTTTGTCGTACTCTAAAAGTTTTGATGGCATTGGTAATCTCATCTTTGAAAGTGATGCTCTTATTTTCCTAGGGTTCTTCTGGAAAGAATAAAAGCAGCACTCAAGTACTTTTGTTAGATATTTTCTAATCTATCTTCTCATGAATTTTGTTTTAGAAACAATGGTACACCAATCGGAAAAATTATGTAAATAAGTAAATTAAATTATAACTCTTAGACACAGTCGGTTTTCTTTAAGGATTTACTTGTCCCTATTTGGAAAGTTTGCTAATAGGTTTTCAGACAAGTATCCTTCAGCATACGACAGAGTTCCCGCGATTAGCAAAAATCGAAGGAATTTCAAAATTCTTATTTGTGATGGAGAAAATTAAAGGAGTTGTTTTAATAAATGGGTTAAGACTTCTTTTTATAGGATTTCAAAAGTCACAAATTCAAAAGGTTGAATTCCCATTCAAATCAAGCCCAAGAATCCCCCAATGTGCTTAAGTAAGACTTTAAATAATATTATATTATAAACATATAAGTGTGGATGAGTTTATCATTATTTTGTATAATGATTTTCTTAACTCTTCGTTTTCAATTTCATTAATTTTCTTTTTTTGTATAATATTTATTGGCAAAATGACCAACCTTACCACACTTATAGCAAGTGCCATAAAAAGTAGATTTCTTATTAAATATTTTCTTCCTCTTATACTCTCTCTCCTTCTCTTTAGCTGGAATACTTGGAACACTTGAGCAGTTCTCTCGCAATATTTTATCGGAATTATTTCTTCTTTTATGCAGTTTAAATCTGCACCACTGTCCATGAGAGCAATAAGATTGGGTATAACCAAACGAAATTCCGTTCATATTCAGATGGACCATAATAGCGGAATTTAATAACAAGAATATCTCTGTTTTATCCAGAAGATTCCTATTAAAATGGTGGTCTGGAATTCTAAAGAAACAGAAAATAGTTGAAATCAAAACAACTATAAAAAATAATCATGATATTCTAGAAAAAAGGATTAACACAGAATTGGCCACAGATAATCCTATGCAGATTATCAATATAAATTATTATTACAACATTATAAGGCATGTATTATTATTTTATTATTATTATTCTTATTACTATTACTATTAATGGCAAAAACCTAAATTTATATAGATATATAGATTACTATTCTTATTACTATTACTATTAATGGCAAAAACCTAAATTTATATAGATATATAGATTACTATTACTATTACTATTAATGGCAAAAACCTCTATTTATATAGATATATAGATAGATAAATTATTATTATAACATTATAAGGCATGCATTATTATTTTTATTATAACCATTCTTATTACTATTACTATTAATGACAAAAACCTAAATTTATAAAGATATGTATATTACTATTCTTATTACTATTACTATTAATTGCAAAAAACTAAATTTATATAGACAAAAATTATTATTACAACATTATAAGACACCACACAAAGTGGCTAGAAAAGATGTTCATAACACCAATGCTAGTGTTTATAACACTAAAGGCGAAGAAGAAACTTCAGGGAGTTCTTCTCAGCAGAAACAAACTTTCAAGAAGGCATTTGAAAGTGCTGATGATGAATAAGGTATGATATTGTTCTAAGCCATGTAATCTGAAAGTAATCTATGGAGAATTAATTTGTTAAAAGTTGTAGTCTGAGGTAGCTAATTAAAGCCCTTGCAACACCCTTCTGGGAGGAAATTAGCAGGATAGAATCGTGTAGCCCCTCACAGGGTAAGCTTTTCTTCTGAGACCATAAAAGATGACAAATTAACTCACTTAAGAAATATCTTTTTAGATCATTACTCATGGAACGACATCAAAGTCGCGTAGGGATTTCCAATTAAGCTAGGGATTGCAGTCTTGGTAGCCCATAAATCGTTGACAGCCGTATGGGTAAAAATTTGACTTGATATCTCTTAAGTATAATTCATATGAATATTATTAAGTATTGCATGTAAGAGCAGAACGTCATATAATATAAGATAATCATATCAAAACTTTGAATTAGAATTTTATGGCAACCTCTTCAACAACCGTTTCAACAAAAATTGCTCGGAATAAGAGCAAACATGTGAAGAACTCTAATTTGGTAGACTATCACTCAGATGAGGAGCAGCTGAACAAATGGACTATTCCAAGTGTTCCAGCTAAAGAGATATATAATATTGGGACGTTTGATCTCTCGTCCAGACTTTCCATTAAAAGCATGGAAAATGCTCTTTTTGTGGATAGCACAGAACAAACCATTCAACTCCTTTCAGAAAAGGATGTTTATAGGTTTGAAAAATATAAATATCTTCATATAGGTCTTATTCAAGCGGTCTTTAAGCCTCTTACCCTACAGGGCCTTAATGCATATATTTTGACATCATTAAGAGATGCGAGATGTCTGGATAGGATCCCTTCCTTAATGGGAATTATGCAAACTAGCCTTTGTCATGGACCAGTCTATTTTGATGTGTATCCCAATTTAACCTTATCTTTAACTGACCCAAATATACTTGAGACAGTTACATTAAACCTAAAGACACACGGTTATAATTTTATGAAAGGGTCTGAGACCATATCGATAGTCTACAGAATTTATTACAAAATCTTAACTAGTATGGCACCTAAGGTTAAGGCAAAAACTGAAAGTGGTAAAACCACTGTTATTGAGACTAATTTATTGTCTTTCGGTGTTGCTACAAACAGGATTATAAAATGGGAAGAAATAGACTTTCCCAAATCTTGGGTTATAACTTCAGCAGTGCCGCCAGTACCCATTATTGATACAGATATCGATCAGATTATACAGACCGACGATGGAAATATTGAGATGAAATTTGGCTCGAATAATATAGCCAGAATTTCAGGCGAGCCTTACATGGCTAGTACCACATCTTCCGTTTATAATGGAAGAAGGTCTTTTTCAAGACCTAGTTCCTCTTATAGAGAGGTTAAAGGGATACATATTTCGCAAGAGAATATATCCCATCCTATATATGAGAAGAATCATAAAACTTCTCCTACCTTATCAGAGATGAGTTTTCATATGTAAGTTGTTAATGGATTTAACACCAGATAGTTCTTTAAGAAAATTCCTTAATAAGGAATTTATGAAGAAAAAACAAAAGGGTTTTAGAGAATGGTTTGCAAAAACATTCTCAAATGATCAAATGTATTATTACAAAGATCATTATTATAAATATCTTGAGGAAAACCAATGTCTAGAATATTTTGAAGACTGGTTTCTGAATTTCTTTCTTACAGAACAAGAAAGTAGGATTAATGTTCTCGAAGAATATTATAAACAACGGTCCACCATAAGTGGAAAAACCGTTAGGGCTATCTATCCGCCCACAGAACCATTAAGGCTATTTGGAGTATCAACCTCTAATTTAGAGGCAACAGCTTTTATAAAGCCAATAGTGGATGAAAAATGGAAAATATGTTGAAAGAGTTACAGAAGGTTTTTAAACAAAACAATTTTACCAACATCCATATCCAAGTCATTGATTAGCAATTGACCAGAGTAGAATCTACTCTGGAAAGCTTGATTATAAAACTGCAAGCTATGGCTATAGTAGAAACTCCTACTATAAAGATAACCAATGAAAAGGGTTATATCCCTATTAAACCATCTTTAGATATTTTTGGTTATAAGTTATCTAAAGACGAAAATATATCTTCAGATATTATAACTGCTATGGAGAAAAGGTTTGGCAGTGCTAGACTTAATATCTTAGAAGGAGAACCTTCTGAAGATTCAGAAGAAAATTCTGATATAGATAGAATATCAGATGACCAGAATAATATGTCTGGTAATTACAACACATTTAGAGCGGAAAAGATTAATGCTATAAAATAACTGCAAAGAACTTTGGGTAAGCATTATTACAAAAGACCAACTCCACTAGATGTCCTATATGAAGAGAATGAAGCAGTTATAACAAACTCATTCTCAGGAAGAGCCATTTATGAATGGAATATTGATGGATTGGCAGATAAGCAAATCCATGATACCTTACATTGAATTAGGATGTATGCAACAGTTTCTAAACAACAGGGAAATTCTGAAGCTGATGTTGCAAGATTTATTTCTTGTGGATTCACAGGAACTTTAAAAGGCTGGTGGGATCATTTTTTACCACCCACGCAGAAGATGGAGATCTTTAGCGCAACAAAAATAGAGAGTAATACTCCAGTGTCGACGCTGTTTATACTCTTGTCCCTACAATCCTAGATCATTTTACCGGGGATGTAAGCGATCAAGTTGAGAAAGTAAGAACTTTATTACAGAATCTAATGTGTCCCACATTGACACGTTTTAGATGGTATAATGATACCCTTCTCAGCAGAGTTATGCAATTAGAAGATGCAAATAACTCTCATTGGAAAGCTAAATTTATTGATGGCTTACCAAATTTATTCACTGGAAGAGTTCGTACAAATTTACGAATGCAGTATAATGGGGTTATACCCTACAACACATTTACCTATGGTCGCATTATATGTACCTGTGTTAAAAAAGGTTTAGCTTTATTTAATGACATAAAGTTAAGAAATTGGTTGAAAAGCCAAAGATTGACTGGTAAAAATCAATTGGGAGAATTCTGCAGTCAGTTTGCAATGGAAGAACCGCAAAAGGAGCGGAAACAAAAAAGGCATGGGAAAGAATCAAATTCCCGCCATCCTCATTATAAAAAGAGGCACAAGAAACTAAACCATCATCCAAAAGAGAAGGAGAGAGAGTATAAGAGGAAGAAAAGATTTAATAAGAAATCTACATCTTCTGCCACTTGCTCTAAGTGTGGTAAGGCTGGTCATTTTACCAACAAATGTTATACAAATAAGAAGATTAATGAAATTGAAGACGAAGAGTTAAGAAAATCATTATACAAGATAATGATAAACTCGCCCGAATCTTCTGAATCTGAAGCCACAGATTCATCTTCCTCTAGTAAAGAAGAGCAAGATTGCTAGAACAAATATTCCAGTAAATGTTGTAATATCAACAAAGACGAGAATTATTGGAAATCTATAGTTGAAATGAATGGTCTGAATATCAATGTCATAAGCAAAAATAACAAGAAAGACATTCTAAAAATTATAGAAGATAACAATATTCAGCCAGAACTTAAATCTAAGTTGGTTGAAGTTATTCTGAGAGAAGAAAAGAAGGAGAAATCTCCTGTGATTAATAATATTTATAGACTATCAAAAGTCTTTAAAAGACAACAATTAAAAGAGGGAAAGCCTGTAACGATTGCGACTTTACAAAAAGAGGTTAATAACCTAAAAATTGAAGTAATAGAGTTAAAAACTCAGAATAGAGATATTATACAAAGAATCTCTGCTATTGAGAATAACACTATAATACAAGGTGAATATTCAAATGAAGAAGAAGAGTTTATTGAAGAAATTACTGAATAAAGAGAAGTAATTCCAGATAAATTCTTACAAACCATTGATTTAGTATTAAATCAAAAATGGTATATCAGAATTATTTTAATAATAAATAACGATTTGGTTATACCCAATCTTATTGCTCTCGTGGATAGTAGTGCAGATTTAAACTGCATAAAAGAAGGAATAATTCCGATAAAATATTGCGAGAGAACTACTCAGACTCTGAGTACAGCTGATAACAACACGTTAAAAACACCTTATAAGGTGACTAATGCAAATATTTGCAATATAGACATATGTCTCCCATCAACATTTATAATCGTGAAGGAAATATCACAGCATGTGATATTAGAAACGCCGTTCCTTAGTAAAATAATGCCTATACAACAAATAGACTCTAAAGGCATTCATAGTTTATATAAAGGAAAAGAAATCCATTTTCAATTCATAATTGATCCAATGGTTAAAATTCTGAATGAAGTTAAAAATATTTATCTAAAAGAAAATCAAATTAACTTCATAAAAGAAGAGATAGCTTTTATTCAGATAAATAAGCAGCTTAATACAAGCTCTGTTAAAGCGAGAATTAAATCGCTTGAAAATGAGTTCCTAACCCAAACTTGTAACTTTCCTAATGCATTCTGGGAAAGAAAACAGCATATTGTTGCTCTTCCTTATATGGAAGATTTTTTAGAGGAAAACATTCCTACCAAGGCAAGACCTTGTCAGATGAGTCAAGAATATCTTGAACTTTGTAAAAAGGAGATTAGAAGTCTTATAGACAAAAAACTAATCAGAAAATCCTCCTCTCCATGGAGTTGCATAGCATTCTATGTTAATAATGCTACTAAACAAGAGAGAGGCATACCTCGCCTTGTTATAAATTGTAAACCTTTAAATAAGGTTCTTAAATGGATTAGGTATCCACTCCCTAATAAAAGGGATTTGCTTAATAGAATTAACAAAGCAAAAATATTTTCTAAATTTGACCTGAAATCAGGCAATTGGCGGATACAAATTAATGAATCTGATAAATACAAAACGGCATTTACTGTACCTTTTGGGCATTTTGAATGGAATGTTATGCTATTCGGATTAAAAAATGCACCTTCCGAGTTTCAAATTATCATGAACTCTATCTTTAATCCTTATACGAAATTCATCTTATCATATATAGATGATGTCTTGATCTATTCTGACAATATAGATCAACATTTTAAGCACTTAAATATTTTTAAACATCTTATTATAAAAAATGGACTTGTTATATCAGCTCCAAAGATGAAGCTGTTTTCAACAGCTATCAGATTTTTAGGCCATAATATAAATAATGGCACTATTATTCCTATAGAAAGAAGTATTGAATTTGCTTCTAAATTCCCGATTTATATTTCAGATACAAAGCAGCTACAATAATTTTTAGGTGCTTTAAATTATGTAGCGGATTATTATAAAAATCTAGCTACAGATGCAGCCGTGTTATACAACAGGCTGAAGAAGAACCTTACACCTTGGACAGATAGTAATACTAAGGTTGTTCAGAAAATTAAAGAGACTGTTAAGAGTCTACCTTGTCTCCACATTGCTAACCCTGGTTGGCAAAAGATTGTTGAGACTGATGCTTCGAATATAGGATATGAAGGTATCCTAAAGCAAGTTGATCCTAGTAATAACAAGGAAACACTTGTTAGATTTACCTCTGGAAAATGGAATCCAGCTTAGTTGAATTATTCAACTATTAAGAAATAAATTATTTCAGGCCGAGGAAGGGGAATGAGTCATACTCCTAACAACTCCCCGTAAGCAAACTGGTTAAAAATGCAGATGCCAAGACCAGTTAGGATGGATTTGGAGTCTGAGGCCTCATACGCCCCATCCGAATGGAAGAAACCACACAAAGTGGCTAGAAAAGGTGTTCATAACACCAATGCTAGTGTTTATAACACTAAAGGCGAAGAAAAAACTTCAGGGA
Source organism: Agapanthus africanus (assembly GCA_030015575.1). NCBI lineage: Eukaryota > Viridiplantae > Streptophyta > Magnoliopsida > Asparagales > Amaryllidaceae > Agapanthus > Agapanthus africanus. Next base: position 15,307,474 of record JASDDO010000028.1, on the reverse strand, counting down.
GTTCTTCTTAGCAGAAACAGCCTTTGAAGAAGGCATTTGAAAGTGCTGCTGATGATTATATTCAGAAAAGCATATCTGAACAAATTATTTGTTTAGAATGAGATGATATCTCCCGAATGGATGATCCATGGTCTCTTAAAGAAAAATATATAGAGACCACTGCTTATGCTTCTCAAGCGGGAAAAAGAAGGCAAATTTATGAAGCCTTATTAAAAGTTTCCAATTCAATGGAAATTAAACACTACTACCCTAATAACAAAGAGGGAGGAGAAATTATAAATTTCTCTAAGGTCATCATAAAAAAGATCTTTAGCCCACATGAATGGGTTTTACACCAAAACAGGGCCAGATCGTTCAAATTGGGCGATACTAGACACGAATGCAATTACTGAGATTATATCCAAGTATTCAACGGCTTTCTTTATTATGAAAATACAGCAAGAAAACATTCCTGGTTCATTATGATCAGACCCGATGTCATAAAAGCAGGTGTGCCTAATTGATTTATCTAATGGTGGCAGAAGACAGGGGCAGAATTAAAAATACTGCCCAATTTTATTATTAATATGTTTCTTCCATGGATGGAATCTCATCCAAAATTTCATAATACAGAAGGTACCTCTATCAAAGAAGGGGAGAGTACGTTATACTACTTCGTTGAAAACGAAATTCCGTTCATATTCAGATGGACCATAATAGCGGAATTTAATAACAAGAATATCCCTGTTTTATCCTGAAGATACCTATTAAAATGGTGGTCTGGAATTCTAGAGGAACAGAAAATAGTTGAAATCAAAAAAACTATAAAAAATAATCATGATATTCTAGAAAAAAGGATTAACACAGATAATCCTATGCAGAAGCTCAAAATCTCATTCCAGAGAAAGTAACCGAACATCTCTGAAGAAGGGCTGATGAAACGTTGATTCGAACACATGAAGAAACAGTTCGAGAAAATTTTTGACGTATCAGATACCCGCTCATCAGTATCTTATAAAACTACTAAATCAGTAGAAATGAAAGATAATTTTCAAGGACAAGCCCAAGATCCAGATGAGGACTTAAGATCGGCAGATCAGTTTTGGGATGACTTAATGGGCTCAACATTGGGCCAAAACAATGAAGAAAAAACGGGCAAAGGAAAGGGCCTAATAAAATAAGCCAATAAAAGAATAAATTTTTACCAAGAAAATGAACGACTGCAAATAACAAAAGTATACGAATTTTTGGTAAAAGTTTTTTCTTTTCAAACCCACGGTTTTCATAAAACCAGAAGAATCGCAACCCATGGTTTAATCAAAACCAGCACATGGTTTTTTCAGAGGGGCCCCACAGATGAAGTGGAATACTTTTTATAAAAGTGTCGGCAGAAGACGACGAAGAAAAAGGTGACGACTTATCCTCTACCATAAAAAGATAAAGAGCACTTAAAAGGACCAAGAAGCCCTTGAAAAGCATCTCTCTTCTCTATAAATAAAGAACTCCTCAATATAGAGGCATCGAAAAATAAAACCATATCTCTCTCTCTATTGTACTCATCTCCTTTGATAGTTTGTAATAGTTTGTTCTTAATAAATATTTTGGTTTGATAAGCCGTCATCCCTTTCTGCAAAGTAAGACTTCGATCCTCCATCCTATTTTATTTTACTTGTTATTATGGATAAGAGGAAGAAAAGATTTAATAAGAAATCTACTTCTTCTGCCACTTGCTATAAGTGTGGTAAGGTTGGTTATTTTGCCAACAAATGTCATACAAAAAAGAAGATTAATGAAATTGAAAACGAAAAGTTAAGAAAATCATTATAAATACCTTCATATAGATCTTATTTAAGTGGCCTTTAGGCCTCTTACCCTACAGGGCCTTAATGCCTATATTTTGACATCATTAAGAGATGCGAGATGTCTGGATTGGATCCCTTCCTTAATGGGAATTATGCAAACCAGCCTTTGTCATGGACCAGTCTATTTTGATGTGTACCCCAATTTAACCTTGTCTTTAACTGACCCAAATATACTTGAGGCAGTTACATTAAACCTAAAGACACATGGTTATAATTTTATGAAAGGGTCTGAGACTATATTGATAGTCTAAAGAATTCATTACAAAGTCTTAACTACTATGGCACCTAAGGTTAAGGTAAAAACTGAAAGTGATAAAACCACCGTTATTGATACTAATTTATTGTCTTCTGGTGTTGCTACAAATATGATTATAAAATGGGAAGAAATAGACTTTCCCGAATCTTGGGTTATAACTTCAGCAGTGCCGTCAGCACCCATTCACTAGTAAAATAGGGGGTTGCCCCTACGGATAGTGTAATCCGTAGGGGCAAAAATAACTTGGACCTACGGATATATCCGTAGGGCTAAATGGTTGCCCCTACGGGCAAAGACGTCCAAGAATAAAAATATTAATTCTTAATTAGGTGTTTGCCCCTACGGAGCCGCAAACAAAGGACCTACGGATATATCCGTAGGGGCAATTAAATATCGATTTAATAAAATCCCAGATCTCGATCGCCTACGCTCATTTCCCTCTCTCTCTCGATCGGGCGCGAAAATAAGGTTAGGGTTTCGTCGCCACTGGAGTTCGATCGCCTACCCCAATGCGCCACGCCGTCGCCGCCAAGGTTGTTCTCCTCGTGGCCATCGCCGGTTTCGTCGCCACTGGAGTTCTCGTCGCCACCGCGGTTAAGGTCGTCGCCACCGCCGTTCAGATCGTCGCCCCTGCCCCAGCAGCCGTTCAGGTGAGTAAATCTCGAGGTAAGTTAAAGAATTTATTGGATTATTTTGGGCTTAAGGTTCATGGCGCGCGAGTTGGCCTGGGTTGGGCTGGGGTCGCGGTCGCAGTCGCGGTCGGGTTAGGGTTGGGGCAGGGGCTGGGCTGCGGGGTCGGGTTCGGGGTCGGGGTCGAGGAAGGGGAAGGGGAAGGGGAAGGGTTAGGGTCGGGGTCGGGGTCGGGGTAGGGTTAGGGTCGCAGTCGGGGTCGGGGTAGGGTTAGGGTCGGGGTCGGGGTCGGGGTCGGGGCCGGGTAGAATTTATCAAATTTTTTATTGGGGGTGCGGCTGGGGCTGCGGGCTGGGGCTAGGGCTGGGGAAGGGGAAGGTCAATTTATCAAATTTTTAACAAGATTTGTATTAGTTTGCAAGAACACTTAAGTTTATCACAAAATATTGTTTGGGTTTTCGATTTATATCTTGAGAATAATGGAGGAAAGATGCCATAGTAGGGAATTCCCTCCTATGGCGTCGAAAAAATACCCCCTCCATGGTTTTTTCCGACGATCGGCACCCAACATCTTCATTGTCATCATCTAAGATGTGGGTATACCAAATTTCAAGTGATTCTACAACTTTTTCACCGTTGATTTAGCAATGTAAAAAGTTCTATTGTCGGCAAACCGTTAATTTTGAACCCACTAAATCAACGGTGAAAAAGTTGTAAAATCACATGAAATTTGGTGTACCCACATCTTAGATGATGACGATGAAGATGGTGGGTGCCGATCGGCGGAAAAAATTAGGGAGAGGGTATTTTTTCGACGCCATAGGAGGGAATCCCCTCCTATGGCCTCTTCCCTCCATTAATCTCTTATATCTTTTAGCGGTATGTATCCGTTGTCCCAAATTTTGAATTATCTTATACTAGTATTTATGCATGTGCAGATCTTCTTTATCCTGACAAAAGATCCATATCCATTATCTTAACTTAAAATCCTTTAGAGGGTGCTAATCCTAAATAACAACAAAATGATGTTAAATATTTCATCCGATTTTCACAAGATCATACTTGAAAAAAATGCAACTACTTTCACAATTTCACAATCCTAACCAACTCCCAATTTATTATGGTATTCGATCATAACTTGAGAACAAATTCTCTTTTCTATTGCCATCCCATATCAAACCCTAGAATCGTGGGCCATTTCAAATTACACCAAATTGAGGCAAGAATTGGATGAAACCAACATAACCAACAATAAAGAGCTTTATTTGGTAATATATATTGATGAACAATGGTTGCTGTGTTAAATCCAACCCTCACATCACATGCATATCAATAAAGGAGAGGACTGACCAAAATGTTGAATTTTAACAATTGTGAAAGTTCTTCGGTCAGGATGTAACAGAAATAAGGAAAAAAAACCTAAAATATTTTTCACAAAAAAGAAAAAGCAAGCTTCTCTCCCATATCATTAACAAAGCTTATCACTTTTGATTCTCGAAATTATTTTACATTATATTTTCATTCAAAACGTTTTGCTAGTTTGCTCACCAGCTGTTTGATAAAATTCCTAAACTATTTTTACTTTCCTTGCTCACAATTGCTCTTGACTACGTACAAATCTTGAAAACCCATTAACGCTCTTGCAATAATATGCAAAATCACATGAGGATTCACATTCATCACCACCACCTAAGGCTAGGGTTTGGGCTGGGGCTGCGGCTAGGGTTGTGCGTCCTCAAGAGGGCGATCATAGGATCGGTGAAGTGAGGTGGCTGGATATGAGATACGATGGATTTCCATGTGTTCAATGGAATGCTGAGGGTCAGAGTCGGTTATTTATATATCTCCCAAAAAAGAATGAGTTTGTTATCAAAGGTGTATTGATTTCTACATCAAGGAATATCAGTTATATGTCATTCAGTGACTAAGTCTGTTTCTGGCCCAACCATATTTATGAATCCTTTCTTCTTTTTCCTTCTTACGTATATTTACTAGTTCAGACTGTATGCACCTCTGCAATCAACGCCGAGAACTTATACATTATAGGTTAATAGACATATGCTATGAAATCACGGTGCATATCGAATTCATGATATGTTATAGTCCCTCATTATTTTTACTGTGGTGAGAAAGCAGTCGCTGGTGGCCACAAGCCATAGAATTGGCAGTTGTCCTACCTAAAATAACAACTTTTATACTAAAAAATTATGTATGCCATTAGTTAGTAGTTTATGTTTTTTAGACGCAAAAGCCATTTGAGAAATACTTTTCCAACCCACTATTAATCCATATTCTCAATATAGTCATTGAATTTGCACGCGCACATAATAAGAAGGAGAAGACAATAATGTGGCAGAAGAAGAAGAAGAAGACAGTAATGTGGCAGAAGAAGAAAAAAATGACATTCCTCGTTCTCTGTTTCAGCATCAATCTTCTGATATGAACTAATGATGGCTTTCACATAGGCTTTTCCCTTTAGAGACTTCTTAGTGTCAAATGGAAAGCATAAATCAGATTTTTGCAGGTCGGGTTCTTCTATGACTTTCAAGAGTCTCAACTGATTCTGTTAATTATACTCTAGTTGGGTGGTACTTTTACAACTTCTCACTGTAGGTGCGCTCTCTAATATCCATTTTGAATGTAATATTATCGATATTCAAAATGGATATTAGAGAGCGCACCTGCAGTGAGAAGTGAGAAGTGGTAAAAGTATCACCCAACTAGGGTGTAATTTACAGAATCAGTTGAGACTCTTAAAAGTCATAGAAGAACCCGACCTGCACAAATCTGATGTATGCTTTCCATTTGACACTAAGAAGTCTCTAAAGGGAAAAGCCTATGTGAAAGCCATCATTAGTTCATATCAGAGGATTGATGCTGAAACAGAGAACGAGAAATGTCATTTTTTTCTTCTTCCGCCACATTACTGTCTTCTCCTTCTGCCACATTACTGTCTTCTCCTTCTTATTATGTTCGCGTGCAAATTCAATGACTATATTGAGAATATGGATTAATAGTGGGTAGGAAAAGTATTTCTCAAATGGCTTTGGCGTCTTAAAACCATAAACTACTAAGTAATGACATACATAATTTTTTTAGTATAAAGGTTGTTATTTTAAGTTTTTCCTTATAGAGATATGATCTAACTGCATCTATCAACTATAAGTGTGCAGAAAATTATGATAAGAAATCATAAGAAAGGGTCGTAGCCATGCATAACCTTGAATCTACATACCAAATCATGCAAAAGCATGCACTTATTGTCATCTTGCCTTGGAATATAAAATATCTTGGAAGACTATAAGCGAGCATTTAAATCTTGTTAGCTTTTGACTTCAACATATATTTTTCTCAAGTACCATGAAATATACTTGCTCCGTATAAACCGTTTTCAGGAAGATGGATTAATAATGACAAATTATCCATTGTGACTCACTAGGTTAGAATTTTCTCTTCTATTAACCATCTTTCTAATCAGCTTGGTAAATTTATTCGGAACCGGCTGCGAATCATTAAAAGACATGCATAAGAAAGAAAACTAAAATACAGATATATAGTATACCGATACATCGAAACTTCATAGTTGCGATGGCAATCCAGAAATATTTATTTCTACACACGTGGTGCGCGTGCGAATGCGTCAGGCATCATGGACAAATATTTCAGAACATGAAAAGTATTATTCGTATAAAGTAATTAAAATTTTTAAACACCTTGGGTAGATATTTTCTTAGTTGATACAATCATATCATGATGACTAAATTTAAGCTATTATACATATGCTTATGTATTTTTCTAATCTAATATATCACACACACAGAGAGAGAGAGAGGGGGGGAGAATACCAGGTAGATAGAGAAATCAGTTAGCAGGATCCTGAAGAAATGGAGTCCACAGCATTGCTCATCATCATCATCCGTGATCCCTTTGAAAAAATATTATCAAAGGGATCATGGATGATGATGATGAGCAATGCTATGGACTCCATTTCTTCAGGATCCTGCTACCTGATTTTTTTACCTACCAGGTGTTCTCTCTCTCTCTTTCTGTGTGTGTGTGTGATATTTTAGGTTAGAAAAATACATATGCATATATATAATAGCTTAAATTTAGTCCTCATGATATGATTGCATCACCTAAGAAAATATCTCTACCCAAGCTTTTTAAAAGTTTTAATTACTTTATACGAATAATACTTTCCATGTTATGAAATATTTGTCCATGTTGCCTGACGCATTCGCACGCGCACCACGTGTGTAGAAATAAATATCTCTGGATTGCCATCGCAACTATGAAGTTTCGATGTATCGGTATGCTATATATCTGTATTTTAGCTTTCGTTCTTATGCTACTCTTTTAATGATTCACAGCCGGTTCCGAATAAATTTACCAAGCTGATTAGAAAGATGGTTAATAGAAGAGAAAATTCTAACCTAGTGAGTCACAATGGATAATTTGTCATTATTAATCCATCTTCCTGAAAACGGTTTATACGGAGCAAGTATATTTCATGGTACTTGAGAAAAATATATGTTGAAGTCAAAAGCTAACAAGATTTAAATGCTCGCTTATAGTCTTCCAAGATATTTTATATTCCAAGGCAAGGTGACAATAAGTGCATGCTTTTGCATGATTTGGTATGTAGATTCAAGGTTATGCATGGCTACGACCCTTTCTTATGATTTCTTATCATAATTTTCTGCACACTTATAGTTGATAGATGCAGTTAGATCATATCTCTATAAGGGAAAACTTAAAATAACAACCTTTATACTAAAAAAATTATGTATGTCATTACTTAGTAGTTTATGGTTTTAAGACGCAAAAGCCATTTGAGAAATACTTTTCCTACCCACTATTAATCCATATTCTCAATATAGTCATTGAATTTGCACGCGAACATAATAAGAAGGAGAAGACAGTAATGTGGCAGAAGGAGAAGACAGTAATGTGGCGGAAGAAGAAAAAAATGACATTTCTCGTTCTCTGTTTCAGCATCAATCCTCTGATATGAACTAATGATGGCTTTTCCCTTTAGAGACTTCTTAGTGTCCAATGGAAAGCATACATCAGATTTTTGCAGGTCGGGTTCTTCTATGACTTTTAAGAGTCTCAACTGATTCTGTAAATTACACCCTAGTTGGGTGGTACTTTTGCCACTTCTCACTGCAGGTGCGCCCTCTAATATCCATTTTGAATGTAATATTATAGATATCCATGCCTGTTTATGTCAAAATTACTTATATTGTCAATGTTTGATTGTCTAGTTGTTGGTGATGCGTCCATATCAGGGACAGAGGCCACTCCCGTTCCTCCAGGTATGTTTATATATTATATAGGGCATGTATATTGATTTAGAATGCTATATCATAAATATACACACATTTCTTTTGCTCTTAGTCGTCCAACTCATTATCATGGGCTGCTTGATGAGATTAGATTTGCGCCTGATGATCTACAAGAGCTCCTTCACTCCCTGTCATATGTGTAAGCAGCGCTATATGCGAGTTTACCTTGTTAGTATGTATGTACTGAAATTAATTAATATTATTCAAATTTTGATACATGCAGATACCAGAGGAGCACATCTTCTATCTCTGTAGGTAAGGCTTTGAATTTGTTGATTTTGGTGTTTCTTGTCAATTTTATAGACCCGTATGTGCTAAATATAATGTTCTGACAGTTGCTAGGGGAAGGCAACATTCGAGGCTGCTGACCCCAGTCCTGGACGCCGCACACGGACGGCACCACGTAGGTTCCCAGAGGCCGAGGACTAGGCTCTAGCAGGGCCCATATGAGGTTGGACTCCACCCCGGTGGTTACTTCCTCCGTCTCCAGTGAGCGACGTATCCATCATGAACTGGATAGCTTGAGGGCCAGTGTTCAGGAGTTGAAGGAGATGCTGGTATGTATACTACTTTATAGTAAAATATCATTTCATATTTTATACATATCAACATATCCATAATTAGTACGTAGCTTGAGCTTATTTGGTTTTAGACTTAAGTTTGATTAATCATACATACATATGTAATTGAAATAAACAACGCTTTTCCAAACTAGATATCCAAACAGGGTTTCGAAATAACTTAATAATGATACGAATTCGAATAATAAACAGTTCTTACACGCTCATGTAGCACACGTTATATCCAGACGCGACAAGGTAGATCGGCCGAGCCTCCACACGCAACTCCTTCGGCTGCGGCTCCGCAAGCCACTACATCGGCTGCGGTTCCGCAGACAGCTCATGTAGCTCCACCGCCCACTCAGACTCCCGCAGCCGCGGCTCCGCAAGCGACTACCTCGACGGCGGCTGCGCAGACCACATGCCGCTCAGACTCCCGCTACCGACAAATTGCATAGTTTATTGACCGAGGAGCAGGCGCGCGTTATTCTATCGTTATTCAGAGGTGGAGCTGGACCGAGCTAGGGTAGATTTTTGGTTCTTTTTTTTTGAAACATGTATTTATTTATATCATACACATTGTACTACATTTTGAAACGACATTGATATTGGTTTGTATTTATATCATATTCAGTTTTTGGGTTTCTTTTGTATATTATATATATGCGTGAGATGTGATTATGAATACTGCAATATATGATTTGATTGATGTATATATTATTGTGCACAGGGCGGGAAAAATCAAACAGCCCATTTTTAAAAAAAAAATTCAGATAATATGTACCTACGGATTAATCCGTAGGCCAACATGTTACCCCTACGGATATAGCCGTAGGGGCAAAATATCAGCAGTAACTGATATTTCCCCCAGATCTCAGTACCGGGGGGTTGGGAAAGCCCCTACGGATATATCCGTAGGAGCCACTGACTATCCCCTACGGCTTTAGCCGTAGGGGCTACATATCAGGAATCCTGAATTTATACCCCTACGAAATCGTACCTACGCATATATCCGTAGGGGATAGTACATGCCCCGACGGTTATATCCGTAGGGCAAAGTAATTTATTAAAATAAACCGTAAATAATATAAAATCTTATACCCTACGGCTTAAGCCGTAGGGGCAAATGGACCTACACAGATATCCGTAGGGGCAAGAATTTGCCCGTAGGGGCAAGTTCAGGGCCTCAACTTGCACCTGCGGCCTTTGCACCTACGGGGTATTTTTTCGCCCCTACGTATATATCCGTAGGGGCAGTGGGTTGCCCCGACGGATAAATCCGTAGGGGCAACCCCTATTTGTAGTAGTGATTATTGATACAGATACCGATCAGATTATACAGACTGACGATGGAAATATTGAGGTAAAATTTGGCTCGAATAATATAGCCAGAATTTCAGGCGAGCCTTACATGGCTAGTACCACATCTTCCGTTTATAATGGAAGAAGGTCTTTTTCAAGACCTAGTTCCTCTTATACAGAGGTTAAAGGGATACATATTTCGCAAGAGAATATATCCCATCCTATATACGAGAAGGATCATAAAACTTCTCCTACCTCTTCAGAGATGAGTTTCCGTATGTAAGTTGTTAATGGATTTAACACCAGATAGTTCTTTAAGGAAATTCCTTAATAAGGAATTTATGAAGAAAAAGCATAAGGCTTTTAGAGAATGGTTTGAAAAAACATTCTTAAATGATCAAATTTATTATTACAAAGATCATTATTATAAACATCTTGAGGAAAACCAATATCTAGAATATTTTGTAGACTGGTTTCTGAATTACTTTCTTACAGAACAAGAAAGTATGATTAATGTTCTCGAAGAACATTATAAACAATGATCCCACCAGCCTTTTATATAATGCATTTACAAGTTTCAGGATGATTTATTAATAAAAAATTCTTGCTTATGAATGATTGTAGTGCAACCAAATCTGTTATACAAAAAGATGTTAAAAATTTAACATCAAAGCAAATATTTGCTAGATGGCAGGCTGAATTAGTCGTTTTTGACTTTGATATTGAATATATTAGAGGTACTGATAACTGTCTTCCTGATTTTCTTACCAGGGAATTTCTTCAAGATTCTGCTTATGCAGAATCTTCAGAGGGGACAGGGACCCGGCAGAGGCCGAGGAAGGTGAATGAGTCATACTCTTAACAACTCCCCTCACAGGGTAAGCTTTTCTTCTAAAGACCATAAAAGATGACAAATTAACTCACTTACTTAAGAAATATCATTTTAGATCATTACTCATGGAACGACATCAAAGTCGCGTAGGGATTTCCAATTAAGCCAGGGATTGCAGTCTTGATAGCCCATAAATCGTTGACAGACGTATGAGTAAAAATTTGATTTGATATCTCTTAAGTATAATTCATATGAGTATTATTAAGTATTGCATGTAAGAGAAGAACGTCATATAATATAAGATAATCATATCAAAACCTTGAATTAGAATTTTATGGCAACCTCTTCAACAACCGTTTCAACAAAGATTGCTCGGAATAAGAGCAAACATGTGAAGAACTCTAATTTGGCAGAGTATCTCTCAGATGAGGAGCAGCTGAACAAATGGACCATTCCAAGTGTTCCAGCTAAAGAGATATATAATATTGGGACGCTTGATCTCTCGTCCAGACTTTCCATTAAAAGCATGGAAAAATGCTCTTTCTGTGGATAGCACAGAACAAACCATTCAACTCCTTTCAGAAAAAGATGTTTATAGGTTTGAAAAACATTATAAATACCTTCATACAGGTCTTATTCAAGTAGTCTTTAATCCTCTTACCCTACAGGACCTTAATGCCTCTATTTTGACATCATTAAAAGATGCGAGATGTCTGGATTGGATCCCTTCCTTAATGGGAATTATGCAAATTAGCCTTTGTCATGGACCCGTCTATTTTGATGTGTACCCCAATTTAACCTTGTCTTTAACTGACCCAAATATACTTGAGGCAACTACATTAAACCTAAAGACACATGGTTATAATTTTATGAAAAGGTCAGAGACTATATCGATAGTCTACAGAACAAAATTTATTCGAATATCAATAATAACTAGTAAAATAAAAGAGGATGGAGGATCGAAGTCTTACTTTGCAGAAAGGGATGCCAACTTATCAAACCAAAATATTTATTAAGAACAAACTATTACAAACTATCAAAGGAGATGAGTACAATAGAGAGAGAGATGGTTTTATTTTTCGATGCCTCTATACTGAGGAGGTCTTCTTTATTTATAGAGAAGAGAGATGCTCTTCAAGGGCTTCTTGGTCCTTTTAGGTCCTCCTTATCTTTTTATGGTGGAGGATAAGCTGTCACCTTTTTCTTCGTCGTCTTCTGCCGACACTTTTATAAAAAGTATTCCACTTCATTTGTGGGGCCCCTCTGAAAAAACCGTGTGCTGGTTTTGATTAAACCATGGGCTGCGATTCTTCTGGTTTTATGAAAACCGTGGGTTTGAAAAGAAAAATCTTTTACCAAAAATTCGTGTGCTTTTGTTATTTGCAGTCGTTCATTTTCTTGGTAAAAATTTATTCTTTTATTGGCTTATTTCATTAGGCCCTTTTATTTCATTAGGCCCTTTCCCTTTCCCATTTTTTCTTCATTGTTTTGGCCCAATGCTGAGCCCATCAAGTCATCCCAAAGCTGATCTGCCGATTTTAAGTCTTCATCTGGATCTTGGGCTTGTCCTTGAAAATTATCTTTCATCTATACTGATTTAGTAGTTTTATCAGATACTGATGACCTGGTATCTGATACGTCAAAAATTTGCTCGAACTGTTTCTTCATGTGTTCTAAGCAACGTTTCATCAGCTCTTTTTCAGAGATGTTCGGATACTTTCTCTGGAATGAGATTTTGAGCTTCTGCATAGGATTATCTGTGTTAATCCTTTTTTCTAGAATATCATGATTATTTTTTATAGTTGTTTTGATTTCAACTATTTTCTGATCCTATAGAATTCCAGACCACCATTTTAATAGGAATCTTCTGGATTAAAAAGGGATATTCTTGTTATTAAATTCCGCTATTATGGTCCATATGAATATGAACGGAATTTCATTTTCAAAGAAGTAATATAACGTACTCTCCCCTTCTTTGATAGAGGTATCTTCTGTATTATGAAATCTTGGATGAGATTCCATCCATGGAACAAACATATTAATAATAGAATTGGACAGTATTTTTAATTCTGTCCCTGTCTTCTGCCACCATTGGATAAACTAATTAGGCATACATACTTTTATGACATCAGGTCTGATCATAATGAACCGGGAATGTTTTCTTGCTGGATTTTCATAGTAAAAAAAGTTGTTGAATGCTTGGATATAATCCCGGTAATTGCATTTGTTTCTAGTATCGCCCAATTTGAACGATCTGGCCCTGTTTGGGTGTAAGCTAAAGATCTTTTTTATGACGACCTTAGAGAAATTTATAATTTCTCCTCTCTCTTTGTTATTAGGGTAGTAGTGTTTAATTTCCATTGAATTGGAAACTGTTAATAAGGCTTCATAAATTTGCCTTGTTTTTCCCGTTTGAGAAGCATAAGCAGTGGTCTCTATATATTTTTCTTTAAGAGACAATGGATCATCCATTCGGGAGATATCATCTCCTTTTAAACAAATAATTTGTTCAGATATGCTTTTCTGAATATAATCATCATCAACACTTTCAAATGCCTTCTTGAAAGGCTGTTTCTGCTGAGAAGAACTCCCTGAAGTTTCTTCTTCGCTTTTAGTGTTATAAACACTAGCATTGGTGTTATGAACACCTTTTCTAGCGGCTTTGTGTGGTGTCTTCCATTCGGATGGGACGTATGACGCCTCAGACTCCAAATCCATCCTAACTGATCTTGGCATATGCATTTTTAACCAGTTTGCATACGGGGAGTTGTTAGGAGTATGACTCCTTCCCCTTCCTCGGCCTGAAAGAATTTCTTTCTTAATAGTTGAATTATTCAACTGAGCTGGATTTCATTTTCCAGAGGTAAATTTAACAAGTGTTTCCTTGTTATTACTAGGATAACCTTTCTTTAGGATACCTCCATATCCTATATTCGAAGTATCAGTCTCAACAATCTTTTGCCAACCAGGGTTAGCAATATGAAGACAAGGTAGACTCTTAACAGTCTCCTTAATTTTCTGAACAGCCTTCGTATGACTATCTATCCATGGTGTAGGGTTCTTCTTCAGCCTGTTGTATAACATGGCTGCATCTGTAGCTAGATTTTTATAATAATCCGCTACATAATTTAAAGCACCTAAAAATCTTTGTAGCTGCTTTGTATCTGGAATATAATCCGAAAATTTAGAAGCAAATTCAATACTCCTTTCTATAGGAATAATAGTGCCATTATTTATATTATGGCCTAAAATTCTGATAGCTGTTGAAAACTGCTTCATCTTTGGAGCTGATATAACATGTCCATTTTTTATAATAAGATGTTTAAAAATATTTAAGTGTTTAAAATGTTGATCTATATTGTCAGAATAGATCAAAATATCATCTATTTATGATAAGATGAATTTCGTATAAGGATTAAAGATAGAGTTCATGATATTTTGAAACTCAAAAGGTGCATTTTTTAATCCGAATGACATAACATTCCATTCAAAATATCCAAAGGGTACAGTAAATGCAGTTTTATATTTATCAGATTCATTAATCTGTATCTGCCAATAGCCTGATTTCAGGTCAAATTTAGAAAATATTTTTGCTTTGTTAATTCTATTAAGCAAATCCCTTTTATTAGGGAGAGGATACCTAATCCATTTAAGAACCTTATTTAAAGGTTTATAATTTATAACAAGACGAGGTATGCCTCTCTCTTGTTCAGCAGCATTATTAACATAGAATGCTGTGCAGCTCCATGGCGAGGAGGATTTTATGATTAGTTTTTTGTCTATAAGACCTAATCGCCTTTTTCCAAAGTTCAAGATATTCTTGACTCATTTGATAAGGTCTTGCCTTAGTAGGAATGTTTTCCTCTAAAAAATCTTCCATATAAGGAAGAGCAACAATATGCTGATTTCTTTCTCAGAATGCATTAGGAAAGTTACTATAAGTTTGGGTTAGGAACTCATTTTCAAGCGATTTAATTCTCGCTTTAACAGAGCTTGTATTAAGCTGCTTATTTATCTGAATAGAAGCTATCTATTCTTTTAGGAAGTTAATTTGATTTTCTTTTAGATAAATAACTTTAACTTCATTCAGAATTTTAACCATTGGATCAGTTATGAACTGAAAATAGATTTCTTTTCCTTTATATAAACTATGAATGCCTTTAAAGTCTATTTGTCGTATAGGCATTATTTTACTAAGGAACTACATTCCAAATATCACATGCTCTGATATTTCCTTCACGATTATAAATGGTGATGGGAGACATATGTCTATATTGCAAATATTTGCATTAGTCACATTATAAGGTGTTTTTAACGTGCTGTTATCAGCTGTACTCAGAGTCTGAGTAGTTCTCTCGCAATATTTTATCGGAATTATTCCTTCTTTTATGCAGTTTAAATCTGCACCACTGTCCACGAGAGCAATAAGATTGGATATAACCAAATCGTTATTTATTATTAAAGTAATTCTGATATACCATTTTTGATTTAAAACTAAATCAATGGTTTGTAAGAATTTATCTGGAATTACTTCTCTTTCTTTAGTAATTTCTTCAATAAACTCTTCTTCTTCATTTGAAGATTCACTTTGTATTATGGTGTTATTCTCAATAGCAGAGATTCCTTGTATAATCTCTCTATTCTGAGTTTTTAACTCTGTTACTTCAATTTTTAGGTTATTAACCTCTTTTTTTAAAGCCGCAATCGTTACAGGCTTTCCCTCTTTTAATTGTTGTCTTTTAAAGACTTCTGATAGTCTATAAACATTATCAATCACAGGAGATTTCTCCTTCTTTTCTTCTCTCAGAAGAACTTCAACCAACTTAGATTTAAGTTCTGGCTGAATATTGTTATCTTCTATAATTTTTAGAATGGCATTCTTGTCATCTTTGCTTATGACATTGATATTCAGACCATTCATTACAACTATAGATTTCTAATAATTCTCGTCTTTGTTGATATTACAACATTTACTGGAACATTTGTTCGAGAAATCTTGCTTCTTTACTAGAGGAAGATGAATCTGTGGCTTCAGATTCAGAAGATTCGGACGAGTTTATCATTATCTTGTATAATGATTTTCTTAACTTTTCGTCTTCAATTTCATCAATCTTCTTTTTTGTATAATATTTGTTGGCAAAATGAACAACCTTATCACACTTATAGCAAGTGGCAGAAGAAATAGATTTCTTATTAAATATTTTCTTCCTCTTATACTTTCTCTCCTTCTATTTTGGAGGATGATTTAGTTTCTTGTGCCTCTTTTTATAATTAGGATGGCGGGAATTTGATTCTTTCCCATGCCTTTTTTCTTTCCGCTCCTTTTGCCGTTCTTCCATTGCAATCCGACTGTAGAATTCTCCCAATTCATTTTTACTTGTCAATATCTGGCTTTTCAACCGATTTCTTAACTTTATGTCATTATATAAAGCCAAACTTTCTTTAACACAGGTGCCTATAATATGACCATAGGTAAATGTGTTGTAGGGTATAACCCCATCATACTGCATTCGTAAATTTGTACGAACTCTTCCCGCGAATAAATTTGGTAAGCCATCAATAAATTTAGCTTTCCAATGAGAGTTATTTGCATTTTCTAATTGCATAACTCTGCTGAGAAAGGTATCCTTATACCATCTAAAATGTATCAATGTGGGACACCTTAGATTCTATAATAAAGTTCTTATTTTCTCAGCTTGATCACTTACATCCCCGGTAAAATGATCTAGGATTGTAAGGATAAGAGTATAAACAGCGTCGGACACAGGAGTATTATTCTCCATTTTTGATGCGCTAAAGATCTCCATCTTCTGCGTGGGTGATAAACAATGATCCCATCAGCCTTTTAAAGTTCCTGTGAATCCACAAGAAATAAATCTTGCAACATCAGCATCAGAATTTCCCTGTTGTTTAGAAACTGTTGCATACATCATAATTCGATGTAAGGTATCATGGATTTGCTTATCTGCCAGTCTATTAATATTCCATTCATAAATGACTCTTCCTGAGAATGAATTTGTTATAACTGCTTCATTCTCTTCATATAGGACATGTAGTGGAGTTGGTCTTTTGTAATAATGCTTACCCAAAGTTCTTTGCGGGTACTTTATAGCATTAATCTTTTTCTCGCTAAATGTGTTGTAATTACCAGACATATTATTCTGGTCATCTGATATTCTATCTATATCAGAATTTTCTTCTGAATCTTCAGAAGGTTCTCCTTCTAAGATATTAAGTCTAGCACCGCTAAACCTTTTCTCCAGAGCAGTTATAATATCTGAAGATATATTTTTTTCTTTAGATAACTTATAACTTGAAATATTTAAAGATGGTTTAATATGGATATAACCCTTTTCATTGGTTATCTTTATAGTAGGAGTTTCTACTATAGCCATAGCTTGCAGTTTTTTAATCAAGCTTTTCAGAGTAGATTCTACTCTGGTCAATTGCTGACCAATGACTTGGATATGGATGTTGGTAACATTGTTTTGTTTAAAAACCTTCTGTAACTCTTTCAACATATTTTCCATTTTGTCATCCATTATTGGCTTTATAAAAGCTGTTGCCTCTAAATTAGAGGTTGATACTCCAGATAGCCTTAATGGTTCTGTGGACGGATAGATAGCCCTAACGGGTTTTCCACTTATGGTGGACCATTGTTTATAATGTTCTTCGAGAACATTAATCCTACTTTCTTGTTCTGTAAGAAAGTAATTCAGAAACCAGTTTACAAAATATTCTAGACATTGGTTTTCCTCAAGATGTTTATAATAATGATCTTTGTAATAATACATTTGATCATTTGAGAATGTTTTTGCAAACCATTCTCTAAAATCCTTATGCTTTTTCTTCATAAATTCCTTATTAAGGAATTTCCTTAAAGAACTATCTGGTGTTAAATCCATTAACAACTTACATATAGAAACTCATCTTTGAAGAGGTAGGAGAAGTTTTATGATCCTTCTCGTATATAGGATGTGATATATTCTCTTGCGAAATATGTATCTCTTTAACCTCTCTATAAGAGGAACTAGGTCTTGAAAAAGACCTTCTTCCATTATAAACGGAAGATGTGGTACTAGCCATGTAAGGCTCGCCTGAAATTCTGGCTATATTATTTGAGCCAAATTTCACCTTAATATTTCCATCGTCAGTCTGTATAATCTGATCGATATCTGTATCAATAATGGGTGCTGGCGGCACTGCTGAAGTTATTACCTAAGATTCGGGAAATTCTATTTCTTCCCATTTTATAATCCTGTTTGTAGCAACACCAGAAGACAATAAATTAGTCTCAATTACAATTTTCATAATTCCCATTAAGGAAGGGATCCAATCTAGACATCTCGCATCTTTTAATGATGTCAAAATAGAGGCATTAAGGCCCTGTAGGGTAAGGGGCTTAAAGTCCACTTGAATAAGACCTATATGAAGGTATTTATAATGTTTTTCAAACCTATAAACAGCCTTTTCTGAAAGGAGTTGAATGGTTTGTTCTGTGCTATCCACAGAAAGAGTCCTTTCTATGCTTTAAATGGAAAGTCTGGACGAGAGATCAAACATCCCAATATTATATATCTCTTTAGCTGTACACTTGGAATAGTCCATTTGTTCAGCCGCTTCTCATCTGAGGGATACTCTACCAAATTAGAGTTCTTCACATGTTTGCTCTTATTCCGAGCAATCTTTGTTGAAACGGCTGTTGAAGAGGTTGCCATAAAATTCTAATTCAAGGTTTTGATATGATTATCTTATATTATATGATGTTTTTCTCTTACATGCAATACTTAATAATATTCATATGAATTATACCTAAGAGATATCAAATCAAATTTTTATCCATACGGCTGTCAACGATTTATGAGCTACCAAGACTGCAATCCCTGGCTTAATTGGAAATCCCTACGCGACTTTGATGTCGTTCCATGTGTAATGATCTAAAAAGATATTTCTTAAGTAAGTGAGTTAATTTGTCATCTTTTATGGTCTTCAGAAGAAAAGCTTATCCTGTGAGGGGCTACACGATTCTACCCTGCTAATTTCCTCTCCGAAGGGTGTTGTAAGGGCTTTAATTAGCTACCTCAGACCGCAACTTTTAACAAATTAATTATCCATAGATTACTTTCAGATTGCATGACTTAGAACAATATCATACCTTATAAGTTAATCCATCTCTTCCGATGCCAAAATTATATTATATTATTAGCATATAAGAGTAGACTTTAAGTAGTATTATATTATAAACATATAAGAGTGAGCCCACTTGTCATAATTCAATTAAACTCAACTGCATGAGAACAACTATACAATGTTGGATTTTCCACTTTCAATACAATGTGGGACTAAAATTAACCCACAAGCTTAAAAACTCCAATAATCCCCCACTTTTTAAGCTTATAAAAATTTATTCTTCTTATCAATATTCTCTGTTTATATAATTATGAATGGTTAAAAATTCCTTTCGGTTTAAACCTTTAGTTTGTGTAAATATTACAAAGCGATAATAAGTTTTTTATTGCTAGGCATTAAACCAACTACCACTTAATATATTGCCGGTAACATCACACACACATATATATCCTGTTTTCTAAGAATTTCATTCTTACTCAACACCATTAATGACCTTGTTATCCTTATTCAGAAAACAATTCCGGAGAACAAATGCTAAATTTTTATGAGAAACAACACCACTTCTATCATTTATAGGTGAAGTTCTTCTTCAAAGTTTTGTGTATAAAACAAACAGTTGTTCTAAACTATTAATTAGAGTAGATTATGAAATAGCATTATGATCCGATCATGTTATATTCCTTCTCATGTCCATGTATTCACACACACACGCGCGCGCGCATATTCTGCATGTACACACACACGTACGATGTATGCTGCAGGATATATATATATATATATATATATATATATATATATATAGTTGGAATAAATATTCTAGTTTTCTATAAATTATTTTCACTCATATTAGTATGGCTTAATATTAGTGTTGGTTATATTATGTTTTTCAAAAAACTAATATATTTGATTATATAGGGTAAATTATGCTAAAAGACCATCAGCCATTGCCTCTTAATTGTATTTATTCCGTCGGCATAGGCCCGACGAATTAAATTGGTATCTGACGGAATAACATTATTCTATCGGACAATACCTGATATATAAAATTGCGACGTAATAAGGTTTATTACGTCGGGTCTTGAACTTATTTCGTCGGCAGAGTTTTTTCCGTCAGCTTGACGCTGACGGAAAAAGTTAAAACCTGGGAAGTTAACTCATTTTCCCCCAGTTTTGATAGCTTATTCCGTCAGATCTTTATTTATTTCGTTGGGTATAGCCCGACAAAATTATTTGGCAACAGAGAAAAAAAATGTTTGCATTCAATTGCTTCGTCGAAAAAATTCTATACAAAAAAATATATTCCATGCTGTATAAAGCAGCTCCAAATCCAATTCCAATTCTAAATCCATTTCCATTTCGCCAATTCCATTTCAATTCACGACAAAATATATAATCAAATATACGAAACATTAAAATTCATTCAATTACAATTCAAATATATACAAACCGTTAGTTCAATTACAACGCCTAAACAAAAAAAAACCCAGTTCTGAAGCTGCAAAAAATGACGAGAAGACGCGGGATCGAGGAAGTATGAGTCTTGCTGAGAGAGAGAGAAAGTGATAAATACGTTTACTGAATATGCAGATTAGAAACATCTCTATCTTTAATAAACGTATTTATCGTTTTCATTCTCCCGGCAAGACTCATACATTCCTCAATCCTGTGTCTTCATGAGCTCACTGGGGGGCACTGCCGCCGTGGGGGGAAAGGAGGGTAGCGCATCAGGATAGTCACTGAAATCGAGCATGTCCTACAGTGTTATAAATATACAAATATTAGAAATGGATATACATGATAACTATATGAAAGTTGCAATGAAAATAAAGATTATCAATTAAACTTACATCCGGTATCTCCTTGCTTAATTATACCAGCCTTCGCATCATCGTTCTGCTTGCCAGCATATCTGCTAGGGTTTCTGCTCGGCTCATACGCTTGGATGAACCCGAAGCCGACACGGCTCCAAATGCAGGAGTCAAGACGGGTGCTCGATCACCGGCGGAGGTATGTGGAGAGCCGTCCTGGTGATATATCAGGGTAAACGGAGAGGGAGATGGGGCTGCAGCGGGTGCGGGTGCTGCGGGCTCCTGAATGAATATCCCTGGACGTGCACGAGGAGGATGTAAACTCAGACCGGGACGGGCGTGATATACCGTAGGCGTGATGCCTTGGCCTCCCATATGAACTCCTCCGTGTCGGTTTAGCTTGTGCAGCTGAAAGACCTCCTCATTGATCATATGAAGCTCCACGTTTGTAGGCTGTCGATGGTGCGCCGCAACAAATGCAACTCTCCGTTGCTCAATCTCGCCACTCATATGTTGCTGCGGGAAATTTAAACAAGAACGAAGGTTCAAGAATTCATTTCAGTTTCTCTCTTTTATATATTTATGAGTTAAATTTATGGTTCTATATTCGTTTTGGTTTTGGTCTTTTAGATTTGCGGTTTTCTAACAACGAAAAGTTACATTGACCATAACTACAGTTAAAATTGTATAACAAAATCATGTAGGAGCATACTTATATAATACTCAGTCGCTTCCTGTGAGCTAGGGCAGCTGGAGTCACATGTAAACCCCATATGAAAAAGCTCAATGTGACTGGGCATTTCTTCTGTCTGCCCCGCTTGCCATTTAAATCAATGAATTTAATTTATACCAAGTTTAGAAATTAAAGCCGAAAAATTAAGAGAATATAGTGTTCTTACATGAGCAGCTGCATATTGAGAGGAGTTCATCCCTCCGCCCAACCATCGATCACAGTTGTGCATCTGTGCCGCTGATCTTCGCTCGCTCCTCGCCTGTCATTTAGATATGTTGTCCGATGTCTTGCTAATTTTAAATTAATATCTAACGCTATTAAAGTTTTCGGCATTATACGAACCAAAAACTCGGGTGACTGAAAGTGATCGATCATAGCGGACCAATACTCGTCAGTCTAATGCGGGGGCTTCACTGTCCATTTCTCCTCATCGATGGCGGCATTTCTCCATTTTTTTGCATACGAAGTGTTTCTGATTATGCCAACACCTCGGCAAGTATATGAATAATCGGTCTCAGATCACGTATAGAGGGACGGAAGAGCTGTCTATCCACCATAGTATGGAGAAGCGCGCCTACAAAGAATTAGGGTCAAACATATATATGCGAAAGTAATGAACGTACAAATGCTTAATTATATAAGCTTACCAAGATCTCATCTAAAGCCACTTACTTCTTGTCCTCTAAATCCCTCGACGTCCAGTCCACTGTAAGTCCACGTTGCCCACCCCGGTTCTTACGGGGAGGCGGAAACGGTAAAAAAACGATTTTTTATGACAAGGCAACATGGAATAGAAAAGAGGATCTTTGCTAAACAAAAACCTAGCAAACTAACTACAAGTTTAACTACTATGTTAGAGGGTTATACCTAGGTCTTGAACTCCTTCTCTTCTTTCTCCTTGGAGTGGCTTGAACGGCTCCACCTCTTAGTCTCCTCTTTTTCGAAGAAGGATCCACCCGAAAGCCTCTGCCTTGAGCTCCTAGCTTAACCGAGAGGCAACTAAAGTGCTTGGCTTGCTAAACCTAGAACTCTAGAGTGAGTAGAGTGGAGTTTTAGTGGTTTTATCTCAATAGCTCATGATTCTCAACACATGAGACATGAGAGCTTTGAGAGATAGGAAGAGGATGAGCTTTTGGATGAGAGAGAGTGAGCAAGTGAGAATGAGATAATAATTTACAACCATGCTCACAAAAGTAAGAATAATGATGATGATAATAATAATAATTAAGAATTGTGATGGTTAGTTTCAATGACCATTATCATTTCATGCATTTAATGCATTTTGCAAAGAACAAGAAGCATCATTGAAATGAAATGATGATGGTCAACAAGTCCACAATGGTCAACTGGTCAACAAATTTAACAAGTCAACAAAAGTCAAACGTTCAACTCAACCATGGCACAATAATCCTTAATTAATATTATTAATCATATTTCTTATTCTCATTAGGGTTTAGAAAAAGTCAACGGTCAACAACCCTAATGAGAATCCTCTGCCTCTGCCTCTGTCAACCGTTCATACACACCCGCATCCGTGTTCCGAGAAACACGAATATAATGAGATAAAACCAATCCCAAAACATGTACTAGGATCTGGCTTAAACCAAAGCCTGCTAGTAATAACTGTCCGGACACCAAATGTGCACAAGTGCGCGGATATGAACGAACCCTGTCGCAAAACCATGCGACCTCTACTCTGTTTTGCCTAAAGGAGAATAGCTCTCTGTGCGGGACTCTAAAGACTCGACACTACGCTGGCAGTGGGTTTAACCACAGGCCGCAAGCGGTACTACCCGTACGTAACGGTCCCCAAGTAGATGCCGATAAGAAGACTGATGAGGTGTACCCATCCGAACTCCTACTGAGCCTGAATGTGACAATCTCCGTACAGTCCGGTCTGTTCGTCTGAGAAAATCGCATGGCGGGCCTAGGGGGGCGGTAAACGTCAGTCCCCTACTAGCGGTACAAGTCGTGTTGGAGTGTAGCCCAGAACACCCTGAGATAACACTGGAAAACCTACCAGTATATCTCGCTTGCCCTGGCCAGGGACGACTATGTGTAATGGCTCTCCTAGACACAGCGTGATACCAACCCCCAATACCGGGAGAGATGAATCTTATCTAACCGTCACTGCCTCCAAGTGCTTCGGGACTGCACCCAACTGCTACCTGTTTGCACGACTCATTTCAGCCGTGGTAGGGTAGCAATCTAAGAACAGTGGGAACACACTCGAGGCGAAGTGACAGTGTCAAGTCAGCGGACTAAGCTGTACTCATGTCACCCGGGAACTGATAACTGACGATAGGTATATTACCAACCAACAGTTCCCAGTGAGTCCTGTCCAGTGTACTCGTAACCTAACGGGCACCCACATACTATCTCAAGTACGACGTACTAATGGCTGTGGGACAGACCATCTCCCCTGCTAGGATGAGAAACACATACGCTAGTCTACTCCGGAGTATCGATGTCCCGTCTCGATAATCCTACGACTAGGGACTTGTATAAGGATGTGCTTGTAGATTACCTAGCCCCCACTAGTGTGACTGCCATCACAACGCTGGTAATCAAGCAAAGATTCTAAGGGCTCCACTAATGTGTATAGGCGATATGCTAAAAGAAACACATGCACACATTAAAGTAGAAACAAACCAAGTAGCATGCTACCATTTTGAGCAAGATTGTCTATACAACTGTGAATATCCCAAGCTTCCATTAAGTAATATGCAAACTAGTATGATACAGTAATGGCCTCTAGGGCATATACACTAACAATCTCCCACTTGCACTAAGGCCATGTACTGGCGTATCGAAGACCTATCATCTCGATGAGCCGCTCGAACTGAGTCTGGGGCAAGGCCTTTGTGAATGGATTTGCAGTGTTATCTTCTGTAGCAACCCTCCGAACCTCGATCTCCCGGCGATCCACGATCTCCCTGATCAGGTGATACCGCCTCAAGATGTGTCTGGACTTCTGACGGGACCTGGGTTCCTTCGCTAAAGCTATAGCCCCGTTGTTGTCACAATACAGAGGTATTGGATCAACAATGGACGGAACCACCTGAAGTTCTATCAAGAACTTCCTCATCCAGACGGCTTCTTTTGCGGCATCAGATGCAGCAATATATTCCACTTCCATCGTCGAGTCAGCAACGGTTTCCTGTTTGGAACTCTTTCAACACACCGCCCCTCCATTGAGGGTAAAGACATAACCCGACATGGATTTGGAGTCATCCTTGTCACTCTGGAAGCTGGAGTCAGCAAAGGCCTCCATCTGGAGGTCTTTTCCGCCATAAACCAAAAACATGTCCTTAGTCCTTCTCAGGTACTTCAGAATGTTCTTTACCGCTATTCAGTGCTTCTCCCCAGGGTTTGACTGATACCGGCTTACCACACTCAGTGCATAAGCTACATCTGGTCTGGTACACAACATCGCATACATTATAGAGCCTACCGCAAAAGCGTAGGGTATAATAGACATGCGATCCCTTTCCAAATCAGTCTTAGGAGACATCTCTTTGGAGAGGGTGATCCCGTGACAAGCCGGTATATTACCGCGCTTGGAATCTTCCATACTGAACCTTTTCAGTATGGTGTCGATGTACCTGGACTGTGAAAGTCCTAATATCCTTTTCGACCTATCACGATGGATCCGGATCCCTAGAATGTAAGAGGCATCATCCAGGTCTTTCATGGAGAACCTGTGTGACAAGAACCCTTTGACAGATTATAGCATAGGAATGTCATTTCCTATCAAGAGAATGTCATCCACGTATAAAACGAGGAATACGACAGTTCGTGCTACAATTTTACTATAGATGCATGGTTCATCTGGATTTTTGATAAAGCCAAATTCTTTGACCGTCTCATCAAAACAGATGTTCCAACTCCGCGATGCCTGCTTCAGTTCATAAATGGACTTAAGCAACTTGCAAACTTTCCCGCTGCTCCCACTCTGAATGAAACGCTCTGGCTGGTCCATATAGACACACTCCTCTAAATTTCTATTTAGAAAAGCGGTCTTTACGTCCATCTGCCAAATCTCATAATCGTGGAAGGCAGCAATGGCAAGAAGGATCCGAATGGATTTGAGCATAGCCACTGGAGAAAAGGTTTCGTTATAGTTCAAACCAGGTCTTTGACGAAAACCCTTTGCAACAAGTCTAGCCTTATAGGTCTCAATCTGTCCATTTACACCAATCTTCCTTTTGAAGATCCATTTGCAGCTTACGGGTTTTACCCCTTCTGGAGCAACGTCTAATGTCCATACTTTGTTGGTGTATATGGACTCCATTTCGGTCCACATTGCATCCATCCATTTTACAGAGTCAACGCTCTGAATGGCCGGCTGGAATCTAGTCGGCTCATCATTATCAATGATGCAATCCTCTCTATCCCCGTCTATGAGAAAACCGAAGTATCTCTCGGGCGGATGAGACTGCCTACTACTCATGCGGAGCAGCGCAGGAATGTCCTATTCTTTCGAACCCTCTGGTTCTACTAAGCCTTCAGTAATAGCTTGTGGCTTTGGAATTTCTTCCAGTTCTATTGCGCTCCTGTTCCCCTCCGAAAGACGGCGCGACGAGAGACGCCTAGCCTGAAATTCGAGGCAGATGCTATTTGGTTTTATCCGTCCACCTCTCCGAAAATGCCAAGTTGATTTATGGCACCGTGTATCGAAGGTTTAAACGGATGCGGCCGATGTAGCAGACTTCGTCAGATTCCCCCTCGCTCGAGGGGTTTTTGATTGTAGGGACGCTCTTCCCTGCAGGCGCAAGCCCCTGCAGTTAATTACGCTACCGCATCGCGGTAACAACTTTCTCCTTCTCCAGATGGTCACTTCGTGTCGTGGGTGTTTGTTTTGTTTGTGGTTGCCCGTGGATTGTATACGGAGACTAATTTATGTTGTTTCCCGTAGGACGTGGATTAGTCCAAATCCGTATTTTCTTTGATTTGGGTTTGGGGTTTTGGTTTAAGGATACGTTAGCCATATTTGAGGCTAAGATCAACTTAAACGTTTGTTAAGGATACGTTAGTCCAATTTGAGACTAAGATCAACTTAACGGGATCGTTTAGATCCAACAAAAGAGCATTTGGGCTATATTGTTCCAGTTTAGGGACATAGTGGTCCATTGCCAGTTTAGGGACATGTTGGTCCATTGCCAGTTTAGGGACATGGTGGTCCAACATTCCCATTTTTGGGGACGAATATTGGTTTAAGGACGCATTAGTCCATGAGTTTAAGGACCCCACAGTCCGTAGCAATGTGTGGTTGTCGGGACCCGTCACCTCTCTGACGACGTTGAAGGATTACAACGACAAATATCAGAGGAGTTCAGAGATGTACCCTTGAACCGGGTGTAAATTGATTTGGAAGAGCAGTTGTGCTCAGTTCAATTTAATTTGAGGACTTACGGCCAGAATTGAGTTATGTCCATTTGAAAATGTTTAACATTTTGTTCATGATTGGCTTGTTTAGGCCTTTGCTTGGGCTCTGCCCCTTTTTAAAATAATGCACAGCATTGGGCTTTTTAATTAAATGCACAACATTTAGATTAGGCCTGTTAGGCCTTTTAATTGGGCTCTGCCCCCTTTTAATAATGCATAACATTTGTTTTGGTCTGTTAGACCTTTTAATTAGGCTCTGCCCTTTTTTAATAATGCAGAGCATTTAATAGTCTGACAGTGCGCCACGTGGCCTGTCAGGCGCTCTGCGCCAGTTGAAGAGTGCAAGGTGACAGCGCATGTGGAGGTGACACGTGTCACGCTCTGGTGAGCGCAGTGCGCTGCGCCAGTGCGCTGCTGACACGTGGCGTGCTCTGGTGCAGTGCGCTAACCCAAGAGTGCAGTGCTATGTTTTTAAGAGCACAAGGCGCAGATTGACACGCGGCGCTTTCTGGTGCAGTGCGCCAGTCCAAGGAGCGCAATAGCGCAAATCAAGAGTGCAAGGCACTGTTCAGTAGCGCAGAGCGCATCTTGATCTAATTTAGATCAAAGAAAAGAATCTTTTTAGAGGTTTTACCTCAAGATTCAAGAACCGATGGTTCATCAAAAGGCAATGCCTTTATATAGATCAAAAGATCTAATGAAGTAAATTACTTCTTTTTTTTATTGGATCTTTTATTGATCTTTTTTCTTTTTTATGGAAGTTCTTGATCTTGTTCTTAGATCATTGATCTTTTTTGGAAGAACTTCTTCTTTTTTCCAAAAGGTTTACCTTTTTTCTCTTTGAGTTCTTCTCAAAATTTTTAGAGGAGTTCTGTATCTCTATATCTGTATGTTTTAGACTTGGAGTCTAGGGGCCTTTATATAGGGCCAATTAGTTTGTTAGGTTGGTTACAGAGATCTTTCTCTGATTGATCTGGGGATATTTCCCCACCGTTGGATCTTTGATCCCAGGGCTCTGTTTTACAGAAGATAATCTTCTTGTTTTTAACAAGATTGGAAAAATCTTTCCAAAATTTTATTGTTTAAATGCTGGCACAGTTGGTGCAAGAGCACCTGCGCTTGACACGTGTCGCGCAGCGCAACTGCGCTGACACGTGTCGCGCAGCGCAGAGCGCAAGTTATCTGAAGCGTTGCTTCCTTTATTAAAATTTGAATTTTAAAACAGAGCCTTGCTCTGATTGGGGGAAACAAATGCCCCCCCACCGTTGCGCTTACGTGGCCCCAGACATGAGCGCAGCGGTGGCAGAATTCCAACCGTTGCGCTATCCTTTGGAAGTTGAAACGGCTCTCAATGCCTATAAATAGGACCTTTGGTCCCTTAGATGATTTTCATCTCTTCATAAGAATTTTTATTCAGAACCTTGCTCTTTTGTTCAAGCACTTTTAAGAGTTAAAACTCTAGAAAAATTTTAGGTAAAAATTAAATTATATTAGATTAATTTCAAGAGCCTTACTCTCAATAGATACCTGATCTAGAGAAAACCCATTTAGGGTTTCACTAACAGAGCTTTGCTCTATAGGTCTGAAGGGATCTAAAGGAGACTGAAGAGAACCCTATTAGGGTTCTATTAGTAGAGCTTTGCTCTCTAAAAGAATTTTTCCTGTGTTTTCTTAATTCATTAATGGAGCTTTGCTCCTTCCAAATCATATAGAGGAACTCTTAAGAGTTTTTCATGGATCTTGGAGGTTAAGGATGACATTTTATATTTTGATGGACTATATCATCTTTTCAGAGCAAAGCTCTCAATGTTCTCGGCGGATTTCTTTAAACCCCTTTCATAACTGATATTGACGGGTGTCGCTCCTGTCTGTAGAGCATTGCTCTCGGGGAGTTTAATTTCGTGTGCCTGTTTTGAATCAAAAATTGCTTAATTAGTCCGTCTGCTGATTTTGCTGATCTTTTTTACAGGAGTAATGGACGCCCACATGTATGACCTTGATGAAATCATCTCTTATGGAGACATTCGCCGACTCAGCCGTTCTCAGAACTGAGAACTCACAAACACCGAGTGTGCCGAAATCATGAGTCGCATCGACGCTTATAACGGTCAACTGCTTCCTCGGCGCTCCCCTCTCCTGAAGCTTATTATGGGAGCAATTTTGGAGGCGCTTCCCCTATTCTTTACCGGTGTGCTGCTCAGGGCATTGGATGCCGCCGAGGATAAGGTGCACTCGGTGTACCTGATGAACCTAATCTTGAAGAGACGGCGAGACAATCTTGTTGACCTCCTGCACCAGGCCTTTCAACAGTCCGCCATACTTGTTGCTTATCGGAGGGTGGAGGACATCAGTGGGGATCCCGACGCTCGTGCTCGCGAAAGAAAGCACACTAGGATGGTTCGCCAGGCTTGTAAAGTCCTGGACAAGGTCACTTTCGAGTTCCTCAATCCATTTCCTGGATTTGAGGTTTTGCCATTGTAATAGCATTTCAACAATGCTGTTTTTGTTTATTGTCTTTATTGATGTAAGAATTTTCCAAATATGAATGACAAATCTTTTGCCTCCTTCCTTTCATTTTCTGCTTTGTTATTGGCATATTCCTTAAGTAAGCATAGCATGTAGGTGATATAGAACATTCCGTCTTGAATACTTTAGGGAGTAGTGATAGCTTAGGAAGCAGGTTCAGATCTGCTACCTAAGGCTTTTCAACTTTATGAGCCGTGAGGGTCTCATAAAGACTTTTCTCCCTACGAGTCGAGAGGATCCTGTAGGCATAATTTCTTCTTAGGAATCGTGAGGATTCCTAAGTGCGTTTTCTCTTGAGAGTCGTAAGATCCCACAAGAGAATTTTCTTCCTTACAAGTCGAGAGGACTCGTAAGTGATTGATGAGTTGATCTACTCCCGAGTTAATGCATTGCTACAACAGGGAGTCGAGGGTTGACTTTGGGTTGTCTGTGCACCGCCGAGTTATGGAACTGGGAACTTTGTCGCGGCTCCGTTTTGCTGACGTTGTATGTTCCTGCAGAGACACTGATTTCTCTGCGGGTCGGCGCGAATCGAGATATTCTCGTCAAGGACGCTGATTTCCCTGAATTAAGGTATTTGCCAAGGACACTGATTTCCTCGAGGTTGAGACGAATCGAGGTATTCCTGCAAAGACACTGATTTCTTTGCGGGTCGACGCGAATCAAGATGCTCTCGTCAAGGACGCTGGTTTCCCTAAATCGAGGTATTGCCAAGGACACTGATTTCCTCGGAGTTCGAAACGAATCGAGAGATTCCTGCAAAGACACTGATTTCTTTGCGGGTTGACGTGAATCGAGGTGCTCTCGTCAAGGACGCTGATTTCCCTGAATCGAGGTTTTTGCTAAGGACACTGATTTCCCTAGAGGTCGGTTAACTTGTTTCCGAGACGGAGCGTTGATCCGGCGGGGAGGTCATTGGTTGACTCTAGGTTGTCTGTGGACCGTAGAGTCTTGAAACTAGGGACTTTGCCATGGCTCCGCTTTGTTAACGTTGCGTCCGAATCCTGCTGGAATGAGGAGGAACGCCGTTGTTGGTCTCCAGGATGTAGATGTGGCCGTCGAGACTTGGAACTAGGGACTTTTCCATGGCTCCGATTGGTGATGTCGCGTCCGAATCCTGCTGGAATGAGGAGGAACGCTGTCGTGGGTCTCCAGGCTGTAGATGTGGCCGTCGAGACTTGGAACTAGGGACTCTGTCGTAGCTCCGAGATTGATTTTCGCGTCTGAATCCTGCTGGAATGAGGAAGAACGCCATCGTGGGTCTCTAGGCTGTAGATGTGGCCGTCGAGACTTGGAACTAGGGACTTTGTCATAGCTCTGATTGGTGATGTCGCATCCGAATCCTGCTGGAATGAGGAGGAACGCTGTTGTGGGTCTCCAGGCTGTAGATGTAGCCGTCGGGACTTGGAACTAGGGACTTTGCCGTTGCTCTGAGATTGATTTTCGCGTATAAATCCTGCTGGAATGAAGAGGAACGCCATTGTTGTTCTCTAGGCTGTAGACATGGCCGTCAAGATTTGGAACTAGGGACTTTGCCTTGGCTCCGAGATTGATTTTCGCGTATAAATCCTGCTGGAATGAGGAGGAATGCCATTATTGTTCTCTAGGCTGTAGACATGGCCGTCGAGATTTGGAACAAGGGACTTTATCGTGGCTCCGAGATTGATTGTCGCGTCTAAATCCTGCTGGAATGAGGAGGAACGCCTTCGTGGGTCTCCAGGCTGTAGATGTGGCCGTTAAGACTTGGCTCTCTATCTGATGGAGCCTGGTGGGATGATATGGTTCCCTTTTTATTTATGCCCCTGGATTGTATACAGGGATCGATGTGATCTCACCTGTAGGGCAAAAGTTTCATTCATTTTTTTATATTATCATTTTATTTCCGCCATGCTCTATCATTTCAGCTTTTATATTGCGAAGGTCGCGATTGCCCAATCATTTCGGCTATTTTTTCGCGGTGCCCCATCATTTCGGCTATTTATTTTCACTCGCTGCTTTTTATTGCGAGTTGCCCAATCATTTCGGCTATTTTTTATGCATACATTTTTACTTTCTGATTTTGTTGCAAGTTGCCCCATCATTTCGGCTATTTCGTATGCATGTGTGGCTTGCTGTCTTTTCGCCGCAAGCTTGGGATTAGACACCGATTTCGGCATCAACACCGCTACAACTGGGATGTTGCCAGGAGCGAATCATCATTTGCCTCTGTCGATTTTGAACAAAAGTGTCTTAGTAAACAGGGTTAGGATTCTGTTGACTAAGACTTTTGACTTCATGAGCCGTAAGGGTCTCACAAAGGTATTTCTCTCTACAAGTCGTGAGGATCTCGTTGGTGTGTTTTTTCCTTAGGAATCGTGGGGATTCCTAAGTGTATGTTCTCTTATAAGTCGTAAGGATGCTACAAGAGTGTTTTCTCCTTATAACTCGAGAGGACTTACAAGGGTTGTTCACCGTGCGAACATATTCCCAGTCACGGATGGGACTTGGTTAGGGAAATGTTTATTCGCGCCCGTGGATTGTATACAAGGGTCATTATTGAGCCACTTGTAGGGCATTATCGAAGGTTGTGGGGGTTGCTTAAGAACAGGTTCAGGTCTCTGTAACTTAAGACCTTCAAATCTTATGAGCCGTAAGGGTCCCATAAGAGAGTTCTCCTTACGAGTCGTGAGGATCTCGCAAGTGTAATTTCTCCTTAGGAATCGTGAGGATCCCTAAGTGTGTTGCTCCCTTGTGAGTCGTAAGGATCTCACGCGGGTGGTTTCTCCTTACAAGGTCGAGAGGACCCTGTAAGTGTCTTTTAACGAGGTTGTGCCCTTTCGGGTTTTCACAAACACTCGCCGGTAGCCCTGCTGTTTTTACTCATGGAGTCCTTTCGGGTTTTCATCCGTGCCCATTTTGCTTATAGACATACCGACTTCTTTTTTTTTCTCTCTTTTTTTTATATAACGTGGTCGCGCCCTTTCGGGTTTTCACAAAACTCGTCGGTAGCCCTGCTGTTTTTACTCACGGAGCCCTTTCGGGTTTTCATCCGTGCCCATTTTGCTTATGGACATACCGTTTTCTTTTTTTTTTTTTATTTCTCCCCCTTTTTTTTATCACGTCAGCCTGAGGATGCTGCGGTAGTAGTTTAAAGACGTTTCGGTCATAGGTCAACGTATGATTACGCAGCTAAATTTTGCCGCGAATCTTCACATGCTCTGTGTCGGAGGTGGATTCCTTGAAGAGAGGGATGAGGGCAATTTCTTCGTCAGAGTCGCTTTCAAAGGTGATAACTTGAGATCCCTTGGTGTCGGCTATGTGACAGTTGCCAGCAGCTCTTTCGTGCTCGCCTGTCGTGCTTTTCCGTTCCCGACGAGCCTTGCGCTTCACTCGTTGAACGTGTCGTCGATGGGCAACATATCCCTGCCACCAGTTTTTAAAGGCTATGCACTCCTCGATGGGGTGTGCAATCCTCTGATGGTATAAACAGAAGTTAGGATGTATGCCCGCTTCATCAAGACGTATATTGCCAGGGGAATTTCCTTTGAGTGAGGGCAACTTCATTCCTATTGCCAGGGCCCTAGCGAATTGATTCCTTACTTTAATCTTGCTTTTGCTGGAAATAGGGATGCTTTGCTCCAGTTGGGGCGTCTCGACCTTTTCCTCCAATCTTTGGCGTTTGGCCTTTTCAAATATAGCCAGTTCACACTCTCGATTGGCTTGGCTTTCCTGACGGGCTTTGTTTAGGAATGAATCAATCATTTCGTCTGATGGTCCTAGCAGTTCTGGTTCGGGACCTGCCCCCAGTTTCTCTGTGCAAGAAGCTTTTTCATCATCTATAAACGAGTGAGAGATCACATGACAACTTGCTACGTAACCCTCAGATTCATCCGACGAGCTTTCTCCATCATCTTCCTCCTGAAAGACGTGACTGAGGAACTCTTGGAGCGTGATGGGAGTCCGCGCCTTCTGATTATATTCCTCCAGCGCGTCAATCTGTTTTTGTAGGCTCGTGCGCTTGTCACCAGGCTTCACGGCCTTTTTGGAACTCTTCTTCTTTTTCGAAGATTTTGGCGGCTGAGTGTGAGCATTTTGGTTATCACCAAACTTTGGAGTTGGGCGCGGCTTCAGCATCCCCTTGATGATCTCAGGTTCCAACGGGTTCTTCCATCTGATCGCCGGGCATGTCTGGAGATCATTCAGCATCTTTTTTGTTTTAGCGGAAAGTACGACCTCCCATGGAGCTTCTTCAACAAAAGAACAAGTTGCCCCCGGCGTGTCCGTCTTCTTTGGAGTGTGCGGCTGTGGTGGATTTACTTTCCAATTTTCAGACAACGCAAACTTGCCTTGTAGGTATGGATGCTCGATCCATCCCTTAAAGACGAAGCAATCCTCTATCGGGTGACTTACCGTTTGGTGGTAAGGGAAATAATTGGGATTATTCACCTCGCTGGGTTGCGGTGGTCTTCTTGGATTCGGGAGATTGATAAGCCTATTGCGCATCGCCAGCTCGAACAGACTCTTCGTTTTATCCCGAGGGAATGAGTAAGGGCGCTTCATTTTTTCATTATAATACCGCCGTCTCTCTTTCAGTTGATCCGCTAGCTTTGGGGCACTGGGCTGCTGTCGGGTGTTCGCAACAAAGGTCGCCTTCCCTTTACCCTTGTCGTTTCGGGGTTCCGGCTTCGGAGGAGACGGTCTGTGACCCATTTGATCCATCTGGGCTAGCTTATCAATTAAAGCCTGGAACGTGGTCGGTTTAAAGAACGTCATGAACTGTGAAATAGTTGCATGAGGGTCTAGGGTGCCCACGAACATGCCCACCGTTGGTGCTTCTTCGATGCGTTGTTCGCACTTCGACCATAAGTTTCGCCACCGTATTGCGTATTGAACACGTTTCTCCTGGCCTTACCCTGGCATTAATCAGTGCTGTTATCGGGGTGTGTTCACTAGCACTCGCGAATCTTTGTGTAAACAGTAGCTCCATCTCCGCAAATTTTTTGACAGAGTCGTTAGGTAGCTCCGAATACCATTCAAAGGCCGTTTCTGCTAAGCTGCCGACGAATTGGCGAAGCAAGAGCTTGTCGTCGCCTCCAGTGATGCCGCATAAGGCTCTGAATTGAGCGACATACTGATGGGGATTCCCCGTTCCTTTATATACGTGGAACTTAGGGATCGTATATCCCGGCGGGTAACTGATTTGGTCATACCAGCTCGGATAGGGTCGTCCGGTTCTAACAATTTGGCCAGCCGCTTCACTCGCCTGATGAGCTCGTATTTGCTGAGCTATATAGTCGTCCAGTGCGGCTTTGGAGATAGTTTCCTCGGCTGCTGAAAGAGCCGGAGGAGGATTAGATGTCTCCCCTCTATCGTCTTCAGTAATGGTCGGAGGGTCTTCAGCTGGAGGATCCGGCTGTAACATCATTCCTACCATGTCTTGGAAAAGAAGCGCCATTTGTTTTATATTAGCTGCTTGTTCTGCTTCTTCTCTGTCCTTCTTTTCAAGGACTCTGCGTAGGAAGTCAGCGTCAGTTTCTTGTTCATGACGCTGCTCTGATGATGCTTCCAAGCTTTCTTTTGGCCCGGTAAGTGTGGCCATTGCAGTCATCATTTCCTGAAGCTTCTGTTGTTTCTCCTGGGCTTTGGTCACGAATCGAGTGAGCGGTCGGTGACTCATCGAAGCACGACTTTCCTCCTTTCCGGAAGCCATATAAACGGTATATACCACCATGCCGCCAGACTTAGGGCGTTTGGGCTCACTGCCTTTGACATTTGCCGCAGGCGTGGAGACTTTCTCCGGCCTTCTTCTCTTGTGGGCTATCGAAGTTGAGGGTGCCGTTGTAGTGGGCACCCAAGTAGCTGTCGTCCTTTGTGGCTTGACAGAGTAGTCCTTCTCCTGCCGAACTTTCATCTTTTTCTGTCGGCGGAGATAGTCTTGATCCATTACGGAATCTTGGACTTGACGCCAGACCTTGTAAATTTTAAAGGACAGTCGCTGAGGGGGCTGCTCTAGCTTCGCCTTAGTAGCATTCTCCATGGGTGGAGGAGATCTCTTCTGCATGACAGTCGGAGAGTTTTTGCGCACCCTTCTTAGCGGTTCAAAGCTGTTTCCAGTTGGAACAGCGGCATCAACTTCCACCATTAGGGCCGATGGAGTTAGCCCAGAGGGGGAGTTTCCCCCAGCTTTTCTCACTCGGCGCCAGTGGCGACGTCGAGCGTGTCGAGCTGTTGGAGTTGGTTCGGGGACGGGGATGGCTTTGTCTTGCCCCCGGCGTTGATCAGAATTTGCTGGTATCAGCCTTTTAAAGACTAACGTCCGTTGAATGGGGACGACCAACCTATCAAAAGCAGACTTCCGAGTAGAGGAAGCAACCTTGGTGGTTTCGCCTGGAACGGGAGCAGGGATGGCTATCCGCTTCGGGATAATGCCTTCTGGTATTGCAGGCTTCTTCATGGGCCCTTTGGAGCTCTGGCCTAGTCTGTTAAAAACAGAGGCAGTGGAGTTGGGCGACCAGTTAAGAGGGGCCGCAGTAGTAGCAAGCCGATCAAAACCGACTTCTTTGGAACTTCTTGCGACGTCATTGGGGCATTGAAGCTCATCGGTGGGAGCATGGTCCCGAAGAATAGTCCAGTGGTGGCTTGAGTTACTTGTTCCACTGGCATCTTGAAAAGAGAGGCCGCTTGGGGCCCGCAAGTCACTCCTCCAGCAGGGACGGAGCGAGAGTTGCAGTTGCAGGTAGTGCAGTTTGAAGCCATTGATCTTCTGTTTTCTGTGCGGAGTAAGACACCAAATCTAAGTACCTCGAATCCACAGGCAACCACAGCAAACCATGATTTGTTCACGAACACGACACACGAAGTGTGGAGTGGAAAGAGGAAAAGGTCCCACCGGGCGTACCAGAATCTGTTCCCCTCCGAAAGACGGTGCGACGAGAGACGCCTAGCCTGAAATTCGGGGCAGATGCTATTTAGTTTTATCCGTCCAACTATCCAAAGATGCCAAGTTGATTTATGACACCGTGTATCGAAGGTTTAAACGGATGCGGCCGATGTAGCATACTTCGTCAGATTCCCCCTCGCTCGAGGGTTTTTGATTGTGGGGACGCTCTTCCTTGCAGGCACAAGCCCCTGCAGTTAATTACGCTACCGCATCGCAGTAACAACTTTCTCCTTCTCCAGATGGTCACTTCGTGTCGTGGGTGTTTGTTTTGTTTGTGGTTGCCCGTGGATTGTATACGGAGACTAATTTATGTTATCGCCCGCAGGACGCGGATTAGTCCAAATCCGTATTTTTTTAGATTTGGGTTTGGGGTTTTGGTTTAAGGATACGTTAGCCATATTTGAGGCTAAGATCAACTTAAACGTTTGTTAAGGATACGTTAGTCCAATTTGAGACTAAGATCAACTTAACGGGATCGTTTAGATCCAACAAAAGAGCATTTGGTTCTATTGTTCCAGTTTAGGGACATAGTGGTCCATTGCCAGTTTAGGGACATGGTGGTCCATTGCCAGTTTAGGGACATGGTGGTCCAACATTCCCATTTTTGGGGACGAATATTGGTTTAAGGACGCATTAGTCCATGAGTTTAAGGACCCCACAGTCCGTAGCAATGTGTGGTTGTCGGGACCCGTCACCTCTCTAACGACGTTGAAGGATTACAACGACAAATATCAGAGCAGTTTAGAGATGTACCCTTGAACCGGATGTAAATTGATTTGGAAGAGCAGTTGTGCTCAGTTCAATTTAATTTGAGGACTTACAGCCAGAATTGGGTTAAGTCCATTTGAAATTTTTTAACATTTTGTTCATGATTGGCCTGTTTAGGCCTTTGCTTGGGCTCTGCCCCTTTTTAAAATAATGCACAGCATTGGGCTTTTTAATTAAATGCACAACATTTAGATTAGGCCTGTTAGGCCTTTTAATTGGGCTCTGCCCCCTTTTAATAATGCACAGCATTTGTTTTGGTCTGTTAGACCTTTTAATTGGGCTCTGCCCCTTTTTAATAATGCAGAGCATTTAATGGTCTGATAGTGCGCCACGTGGCCTGTCAGGCGCTCTGCACCAGTTGAAGAGCGCAAGGTGCCAGCGCATATGGAGGTGACACGTGTCACGCTCTGGTGAGCGTAAGTCTGTTAGCGCAGTGCGCTGCGCCAGTGCGCTGCTGACACGTGGCGCGCTCTGAGGCAGTGCGCCAACCCAAGAGTGCAGTGCTATGTTTTTAAGAGCGCAAGGTGCAGATTGACACATGGCGCTTTCTGGTGTAGTGCGCCAGTCCAAGGAGCACAACAACGCAAATCAAGAGTGCAAGACACTGTTCAGTAGCGCAGAGCGCATCTTGGTCTAATTTAGATCAAAGAAAAGAATCTTTTTAGAGGTTTTACCTTAAGATTCTAGAACCGATGGTTCATCAAAAGGCAATGCCTTTATATAGATCAAAAGATCTAATGAAGTAAATTACTTCTTTTTTTTATTGGATCTTTTATTTATCTTTTTTCTTTTTTATGGAAGATCTTGATCTTGTTCTTAGATCATTGATCTTTTTTGGAAGAACTTCTTCTTTTTTCCAAAGGTTTACCTTTTTTCTCTTTGAGTTCTTCTCAAAATTTTTAGAGGAGTTCTGTATCTCTATCTCTGTATGTTTTAGACTTGGAGTCTAGGGGCCTTTATATAGGGTCAATTAGTTTGTTTGGTTGGTTACAGAGATCTTTCTCTGATCGATCTGGGGATATTTCCCCACCGTTGGATCTTTGATCCTAGGGCTCTGTTTTACAGAAGATAATCTTCTTGTTTTTAACATGATTGGAAAGATCTTTCCAAAATTTAATTGTTTAAATGCTGGCATAGTTGGCGCAAGCGCACCTGCGCTTGACACGTGTCGTGCAGCGCAGAGCGCAGCGCAACTGTGCTGACACGTGTCGCGCAGCGCAGAGCACAGCGCAACTGTGTTGACACGTGTCGTGCAGCGCAGAGCGTAAAGCAACTGCGCTGACACGTGTCGCGCAGCGCAGAGCGCAAGTTATCTGTAGCGTTGCTTCCTTTATTAAAATTTGAATTTTAAAACAGAGCCTTGCTCTGATTGGGGGAAACAGCCCCCACTTATCTGGTTTTCCAAAAATTCAGTTTCCAAGAAACAGGCATGACGAGAAACAAAAGCCTTTTGTTCCTGTGCGCAATAGAAGAAATATCCCTTGGAGTTCTTTGGATATCCCATAAACTTGCACTGTACTGAGCGTGCCTCGAGCTTGTCCGCATGCTGCTTTTTGGCAAAAGCTGGACATCCCTATGTCTTAATGTGCTTAAGATAGGGTTTCTTCCCACTCCACATCTGATATGGTGTGGTAAGCACTGTCTTAGTTGGAACTCGGTTCAAAAGGTATGCAGCTGATTCTAGTGCATATCCCCAGAATGATCGTGGCAACTCAGCGTTACTCATCATGGAACGTACCATATCCAATAGGGTTCGGTTCCGTCTCTCCGATACACCATTATGTTGTGGGGTGTATGGAGGAGTAAGTTGAGAGAGAATTCCATTCTCTTTTAGGTAACCCAGGAACTCTGCACTCAAGTATTCACCACCTCGATCAGATTTCAGTGTCTTGATACTTTTGCCTATTTATTTTTCTACTTCATTCTTGTATTCCTGGAATTTTTCAAAGGCTTCAGATTTATGTTTCATTAAGAAGACATATCCGTACCTTGAAAAGTCATCCGTAAAAGTAATGAAGTAAGAATAACCACTTCGCGCATGTGTAGACATTGTACCACATACATCGCTGTGTACGAGTTCCAAGAGCTTGCTCGCTCTTACTCAGTGTCCAGTGAACGGAGTCTTTGTCATCTTTCATTTGAGAAATGATTGACAAGTTGCATATGATTGATATTCGAACGGATCCAAATATCCTTCTTTATGCAACTTAGTTAATCTTATCTCATTGATGTGACCCATTCTACAATGCCATAAGAAAGCATGATTTATTTCTGAAGACTTTCTTTTGTGTGTATTCTGGACATTGAAAATCTGTGGTTTGTTTAATACGTATATACCGTTGCTTAATGTACCCGACCCAATCAGAATATGATTAAGGTGAATGTTTACAACATCGCTTACAAATGCAAAATCATAACCTTCTTTAGACATTAAAGATACAGATATGATATTGCAAGTCGCACTGGGTACAAAATAACAATCACACAAAACCAAAACATGTCTATATGACAATCCTAAGTGATAGTCCCCCACGGACTCAGCATCCATGCCAGCTTCGTTTGCAACTCTGAGGGTCATATCACCTGCCTTCAAAACCCTACGCTTTCTCAGTGCCTGTAAAGAATTACAGATATGAGATCCTGATCTGGTATCTAATACCCAGGAAGTAGAGTTTACTGATAGACAGTTTTCAATAACATACACACCTGAAGCCGAAGCCACAACTTGCTTCGGGTCCTGGTTCTTGGCCTTCCAAGCCCTGCAATCTTTCTTCCAGTGTCCTTTCTTATGACAATAAAAGCACTCTTCCTTTCCCACAAGCTGTCCCGCTACTTTCGCTATCTTTGCCTTTCCCTTGGCTTCCACTTTACTAACACCGCCCCTTGGTTTGGTGGGGGTCTTCTTCTTCTTTCCCTTGGCTTTCTCCTTGGACCTAGAAGAGGAAGGTCCTCCAACAGACAAAGTGGATGCTTCCTTTACTTTTTGTAAGGTGCCCTCTGCACTCCTCAACATGTTGAGGAGTTCCGGAAGTTCAACTTCTTTTCCTTGCATGTTGAAGTTCAAGATAAACTGGGCGTAAGTGGAAGGAAGGAACTGGAGAATCAAGTCAGTATATAGCTCGTTCTCTAACGTGGTCCCAAGGTCCGCGAGCTCTTCAATAAAGCCAATCATCTTAAGCACGTGTTCCGCTACCGATGATCCGACGACCAATCTCGCCGAAAACAACTTTTTCGAGACTTCGTATCTGGCGATACAGGATTGCTCTCCGTATAGTTCCTTAGTATGGAGAGATATGGATTCAAGGTCCATATTCTCGTGCCTTCTCTGATGTTCATTGTCCATAGAGGCAAGCACGAGGCACTTGGCCTTCGCGCAGTCAATCTCCCAGGTCTTACGGATTTTCTTATCCGCGACGTTGGATTTGGGACCTGGTACAGGGGGAGCTTTGGTGGTAAGGAGATACCCCAACTTGTCATAAGTGATTGCTATTTTGACATTCCTGAGCCAATCTTTGTAGTTTGGCCTGTCAGTATGTTTTTATCTAGTAGTAACTTAAGTCCGGTCATGACGTTTGGTCGCTGCAATTAGGAGAGAGAAAAGAAACACTTTAGCATGATGCTCTTGCAAGTTTAGAGTGGTTTTTAGTTTGTCTAAACAGGATGGCTCCCACTGTTTCTCGAATCCTTCCTCAAACCAAAAGGGAAGAATTAGTCGGGATCAATCTCACCGTACAATACTTGCTTAACCGTTCAGCCAGGCCAGTGTTGGTACTTCGAGGGAGGTTTTCCAACGCTTTCGCGAAGTTTCTTGATTAAATAACCTCTTTTCCCTGTGGGCGTAGCCCCGCTAACACCTTTCTAGACATCTACTTGGTTTATGCATTGATCGTTAAGTGAGAAAGTTCCCGAGGAGTAGCATATACTCACAGTAGGATCGGGATCCAAATATCATTGTGTGATAAAACTGAAGGAATCCTACCAGAATCATCACACTCCAAATGGTATGCAGCACTAGCAAGTTTCAGTTTCTTTAGAAACTCCCGATGTGGATTTTTGCCCCATGCTCTTATGACCTTGACTTTGGCCAACAAATAATAAGTCCCATGTCAAGTTCTACCCGTCATTTTCCAGGTTAATTTGAACCCACCCGTAACTACCCTTGACTTTGGCCAACAAGGCAGTACGACTGTCCCAAACCAACGCATCTATCCATGCTACATATGAATATTCAATATCTACCAATCACTATGCCTTGACTTTGGCCAACAAACACAGCTTGAATACTATTGACTATCCAAATGAAATGACGGAGGGCTACAAATGGTTTTGGCGAAACCGTGAACATAGTGAACTTGATATAATCGAAGGAACCTGATAGCTTTTAAAAGGAGTGGTTTTAAGCACCGTGTTTAAAAGTTGTTTTGAAAGGAAACCGAGTGGTTTTAAAATTGTTCCAACGACTTTTACTTTGGTTTATTTTCTTGCATTAATTTAACGTGTCCCATCAATTAATCTTACCATTGCAGAAAACTACGAAAATATGACGTACGCTTATACCATCCGCATTCGCCACGGGGCCTCGTCATTACCCGTTAGGTTACTTAACTAACGACAGAGCGGGGGCTGGACTAGCGCGGATGCAAAACATAAGCAACGCCTACTAGATATCATATATAGATATATACATTCGTCAGATGCAATGATAGCCATTCCAGATCACAGATGAACACATTGGATATATTAGGAATCCGCGTTTCGTTCGATCCTGCAACGAAAAACGGATTACACAATCGCGATGAATAGCCAAACCCCACCCTAGACCCCTACGGGTGCGGCAAACTACCCGCCAAGTACCCGAAGTGAAGCAACCTCCCTCAACAACGTGAGTAGGCCACTCGGCACTTTGAGGTACCCGGTAGTTTATACACCTCACCTTGGGTCTATCCTAGGAGCAAAATTAGTAAAAGAAATAATATACAATGGCGGCTACAACCTCATCCCGGATGTGCGGCCATAAAATAATATTACATCAATTTACATATTACATCAAATGAAAGATAAAGAAAGCTCTCATCTCACAACCCCCGGCTATTCATCCGCGACAATCCAACGAGTTCATATACACAATCCATCAACATTACAGATCACAGATATGCACAACCCTCACTAATCGACGTATAGCGATTAGTTGACTTTCAGTGCATATATCACATCACAGATATAACCCATTAGCTAAAGTCTACAGAACTTCGATCAAAAATACGGATTTATAACTACCCCAAACACAACTTTGTTCTCTGGAAACTCTGGACAGAAACAAAATACTTTAAAAATCCCAAAACATAACACTAAACACACTGCAGCAAACCCGAGTCGCGACCGAGTCAACTCGGCCGCGGATCCGCGGCAAAACGCATGGTTTCGCCACGGTTCCGCGGTGAGTTGACCGAGTCAGGGGCTCGTTTTTGCTGTGTGTTCTAAGAAAACCCTGAGCCGATTTTTAAGGTATGTGGAAT
Organism: Agapanthus africanus; assembly: GCA_030015575.1. Classification (NCBI taxonomy): domain Eukaryota; kingdom Viridiplantae; phylum Streptophyta; class Magnoliopsida; order Asparagales; family Amaryllidaceae; genus Agapanthus; species Agapanthus africanus. The sequence continues at coordinate 15,264,917 of JASDDO010000028.1, read as the reverse complement.
TATTTTTGGAGCAGTTTTAAAAATCGGTAGAAAGTTAAGTTTTCGGACGTGTTTTGCGATTTTTTTTCGGATCGAAATTCTAAGTACTTTGCTAACATGCTAGTTGTTGTTTAGGTAGGCTCTGACACCACTGTAAGTCCACGTTTCCCACCCCGGTTCTTACGGGGAGGCGGAAACGGTAAAAAAATGATTTTTTATAACAAGGCAACATGGACTAGAAAAGAGGATCTTTGCTAAACAAAAACCTAGCAAACTAACTACAAGTTTAACTACTATGTTAGAGGGTTATACCTAGGTCTTGAACTCCTTCTCTTCTTGCTCCTTGAGTGTCTTGAACGGCTCCACCTCGTAGTCTCTTCTTTGTCGAAGAAGGATCCACCCGAAAGCCTCTGCCTTGAGCTCCTACCTCAACCGAGAGGCAACTAAAGTGCTTGGCTTGCTAAACCTAGAACTCTAGAGTGAGTAGAGTGGTGTTTTAGTGGTTTTATCTCAATAGCTCATGGTTCTCAACACATGAGACAAGAGAGCTTTGAGAGAGAGGAAGATGATGAGCTTTTGGATGAGAGAGAGAGAGTGATCAAGTGAGAATGAGATAATAATTTACAACCATGCTCACAAAAGTAAGAATAATGATGATGATGATAATAATAATTAAGAATTGTGATGGTTAGTTTCAATGACCATTATCATTTCATGCATTTAATGCATTTTGCAAAGAACAAGAAGCATCATTGAAATGAAATGATGATGGTCAACAAGTCCACAATGGTCAACCGGTCAACAAGTCAACAAGTCAACAAAAGTCAAACGTTCAACTCAACCATGGCATAATAATCCTTAATTAATATTATTAATCATATTTCTTATTCTCATTAGGGTTTAGAAAAAGTCAACGGTCAACAACCCTAATGAGAATCCTCTGCCTCTGTCAACTGTGCATACACACCCACATCCGTGTTCCGAGGAACACGAATATAATGAGATAAAACCAATCCCAAAACATATACTAGGATCTGGCTTAAACCAAAGCCCGCTAGTAATAACTGCCCGGACACCAAACGTGCATAAGTGCGCGGATGTGAACGAACCCTGTCGCAAAACCATGCGACCTCTACTCTGTTTTGCCCAAAGGCGAATAGCCCTCTGTGCGGGACTCTAAAGACTCGACACTACGCTGGCAGTGGGTTTAACCACAGGCCGCAAGCGGTACTACCCGTACGTAATGGTCCCCAGGTACACGCCGATAAGAAGACCGATGAGGCGAACCCATCCGAACTCCTACTGAGCCTGAATGTGACAATCTCCGTACAGTCCGGTCTGTTCGTCTGAGAACATCGCATGGCGGGCCTAGGGGGGCGGTAAACGTCAGTCCCCTACTAGCGGTACAAGTCGTGTCGGAGTGTAGCCCAGAACACCCTGAGATAACACTGGAAAACCTACCAGTATATCTCGCTTGCCCTGGCCAGGGACGATTATGTGTAATGACTCTCCTAGACACAACGCGATATCAACCCCCAATACCGGGAGAGACGAATCCTGTCTAACCGTCACTGCCTCCAAGTGCTTCGGGACTGCACCCAACTTCTACCTGTTTGCACGACTCATTTGAGCCGTGGTACGGTAGCAATCTAGGAACAGTGGGAACACACTCGAGGCGAAGTGACAGTGTCAAGTCAGCGGACTAAGCTGTACTCATGTCACCCGGGAACTGATAACCGACGATAGGTATAGTACCAACCAACAGTTCCCAGCGAGTCCTGTCCAGTGTACTCGTAACTTAACGAGCACCCGCATACTATCTCAAGTACGACGTACTAATCGCTGTGGGACAGACCATCTCCCCTGTTGGGATGAGAAACGCATACGCTAGTTTACTCCGGAGTATCGATGCCCCGTCTCGATGATCCCATGACTAAGGACTTGTATAAGGATGTGCTTGTAGATTACCCAGCCCCCATTAGTGTGACTGCCATCACAACGCTGGTAATCAAGCAAAGATCCTAAGGGCTCCACTAATGTGTATAGGCGATATGCTAAAAGAAACACATGCACACATTAAAGTAAAAACAAACCAAGTAGCATACTACCATTTTGAGCAAGATTTTCTATACAACTGTGAATATCCTAAGCTTCCATTAAGTAATATAAAAACTAGTATGATACAGTAATGGCCTCTAGGGCATATACACTAACATCCACTGCAATGTAATTGACTCCAACCTTCACCAAATGCTGCATGCGCTTCTCATTATTGCAGATCGAGACAAAATTTCTTCAGCTCTTTCACCCCCGGTTCAATGAAATCTTTGTTCGTTGAAAAGTGCATATCGATTTTCGGGTCGTCTCGAGGATGAGCCCATACATCCTGCGCCTGTGTAGGGCCCCTCCTACTATGGTTACGTCCAAGACCCACGGAACCGGAGGAACTGGCTCCATGGTCCCCCTCAGTACGTCATCGGCCACGGCCTGTAGAACTGAAGGAACTGTCTCCCACATCCCTCTTTAGTTCGTTCACGAGCCCCATGAGAACTGGAGGTCATATCCTGATAAATGAACTAATACAACAGAAAAATACAGCAACAATTTCTCGAAACATGTAAGCAAAATTACACAGCTGTAAATGAAATGAACAGTTAAACAAATTATATAGCTATAGATGAAATGAACAGTTAAGCAAATTATATAGCTGTAGATGAAATGAACAGTTAAGCAAATTAAACAGTTAAGCAAATTACATAGCTGTAGATGAAAGAAAAATGCGATAAACTAAACTTTAAATTGTATACATGATTATGAATAATACAGAAAGTTAATTAAAATTTAATGTTAATCATCATCTTCGGTAGCGCTACTTTCACTCGCTGAATTTTTCTCAGAGTCATTGATGAACTGGTCTGCTACATGCGCTATTCGTTTTCTTCTATGGGCATTTGATCTTGATGATCCATATTCTACGACAATCTTCGGATTGATGTCAGCCCTTGAAAGGCTAACGTCGTCGATATCCAGGGTCAGATCTTGTAATGGTGTGATTGGCGTGTTTGGACAACTAATTTCAAGATTTTTATCATCAAGATTTCTAATGTTAAAATAGTCTCGTGGATTTGTTATGAGAGCGACATACCAGACAGAATCCCTAGGGTCCTCCACATAAAAAAACTGAATTTTTTGACTCGCTAATATATAAGGCTCATTCGTGAACGCGAGTCTTGAAGAATTTAGTAGGAGTAGCCCATTTTCTACTTTGTATTCTCATCCATCTGTCTTAGTATCATACCAAAGACACTTGAATAGGACAACTCTATGTGCATGATAACGTACCTGCTCTATATCTTGCAACACTCCGTAGTACTCAAGTTGTCCCGTGGTTGGATCGATATCTCTAGATAATATGAAACCTCTTGTGGTTGATGTCAAAAAAACACCGCAGTTTTGGAACTTTCTACGTGCATCTCTATCTTGTATATGAAATCTATATCTATTAACGACATAACCAGTAAGATGCTCAACTAATGGATCTGGTTCAAATACAAGTATTTTTAAATGTTCGGTTATATTGGCATCTACGACTGTATGAACCTAATAAGGCACGATAAGTATTAGAAAAAATCGTATTAGTTTAACGGATGAGAAATGAATTATATTTCAGTGATAAACTTACAAAATGGTTAAATCATGTCGCAAATTCTCGATTTAAAGCATTATCGATATGCCTCGATAGCAGGAGACCCCTCGATGGTCTGTATTGAGCTCTCCATAAACTAAGTATGAAACAAATAATGCAGTTAGATAATTTCATATTTATAAAGTGAAAAAAGTTATAGTCTATATATATACTCTTAAAACAGGTCGATCTCGCCAGAGTTAAATAATAAATATCTATGTATTGTGTCAATCTCCACACTACGAAGTGCGACATGTTTCACGATACTTATTATGTTCCTGCCTCCATGGAAGACTGATATTGTTCCTTGTCCTTCGTGAACCATGACGTATTCATTATGGCCCGGCCTGTTGAATACAGTCTCGGTCATTTCAAGGTACATAGAACAAAATGTCATGCATTTCTCGGTGAGAAACCTTTCGGTAATTAACCCTTCGGGTCTACCTTTATTTCGTATGTATCATTTTATTTTAAATATAAACCTATGGATTTTAATTTGGTAAGTTCAATTGATGAATTTTGATAAACATTATTTGATAGTTAAAATCAAATATTAAACTCTTAATCATTACTTAACTCTCAAATGGATACATTTAACGATAATTAACGTGTCCACCTAAATGCCCCTCTCTTGTAAGGTGAACTGTGAGATGCAACATGATTGTGAAAAGCGTAGACGGAAACATCTCTAATCTACAAAGAATGATAGGTATTTTGTTCTCCAGATTTCTAAAATCATTTGCCTTATATTCCTTGGAGCTTAAATCTCGGAAGTAATGACAAAGATTTTTCACCACCAAGACAACATTCTCATCCTTCAACGCCCGAATTGCAATGGGGAGTAATTACTGCATGATCACGTAACAGTCATGACTTTTACGATGAGAAAGTTTTTTATATTTCATATCCACGCACTTAGAGAGATTTGATGAATAACCGCTAGGAACCCTTACTTGCTTGAAAACTTTTAGAAAAGCACCCTTCTAGCTAGCGGACATTATGTACTTTGCTGCAGTAATTGACCATCTACTATTCCCCGTTTCTCGAGGGTGAAATTTAGAACGCGACCTTTCCTATAGGTACCACTGTCGAACCGCAAGTTTATCCTTAGATTTCGATTTCAGATTCAATAAGGTGTTAAGGAGTAGCTCGCATACGTTCTTCTCAATGTGCATAAAGTCTAAATTATAACGTAGATTGAGATCACGCCAATATACTAGTTCGTTGAAAATGGGATTATTCTTCCAGTGACTTCCAGTAATCCGTGGAATTGTATATTCTATCATTCTCCCGAAAATAACATTATTAAAATCTTGTGTGGCCTTCCACAACTTCAAACCCGTCGGCTCAGGTGGGGCATGCATATGCTCTTGTTTAGCATTGAACTTGCTGTAATTAAGACGATATGAGTGGTTTATATCCAACCATTGAAGGTGAACTATGTAGCACTTGATTTTGCGTGAGCCTACTTTAGGATCACAAACGGTTTCCTCTAGACATACCGAGTAAGCTTTGTAACCTTTAGTGCTCCATCCAGACAACATAGCATAGGCTGGAAAATCATTGATTGTCCACAAGAGCGCCACACGAAGTGTAAATGTCTCCTTCTTGTAGGAATCTTATACCTGTATACCTAGCTCCTATAACTCCTTCAGTTCCTCAATCAACGGTCTCAAGTATATATCGATGTTATTTGAAGGAGATGTATTTCCATTGATCAATAAGGACATCTGTGTGTAGGAATGCTTCATACTCATCCATAGAGGTAGATTATAAACAACAAGTGTAACATGCCATATACTGTGATTTTCACCGTAGCTAAACGACTCCATGCCATCTGCGGATAAACCAAACCTGATATTACGGGACTCCGCAGAAAAATCTTTATAAAGGGTATCAAAGCGTTTCCACTCTTCACCATTAGCTGGATGCCGCAGGACTCCGTCCTTGGTATGACCATTTGCATACCATGGCATACTATCAGCAGTTTTGGTTGACAGAAATAAACGCCGAAATCTTTGCTTGATTGAGAAATATCGCAAAACCTTTGTTGAATCCCGTCTAGGAATATCGAGTGTAGACTCATCTTCACCGTTATCCCTTTGAGGGAAGATCCACCTAGATAAGTTAAAAGTTCTACAATTATCCAACTTCTTAACCTCCTCTGTCTAGTTAACATGCAATCGTTCGGAAACGAGTCGATTTTCTTATAAATGAAATCCATATCATTTAAGATATTCTTCGTCTCTATGAAATTTTCCAACAGTAGCATTTTAGGGTAAGTCTCCTTTTGCACCTCAAGAAACTGATTGAAAGACTTGTTAGTCCAATTATTCTGGCATTTGAGATGAAACTTTTTGACAATCCATCCCAAATTTGAGATGTTTATGCCTTCGAAAAGGGGTACATTTGCATCATCCATATACTTCATATATTTTTTTGATTCTGCATCAGGGAGATTACGAATATCTTCCTCTCCGACATTAGGTTCAGGAACAATGTCATGATCAGGATGCATGCCGGTTTGGAGCTCGTCCAACATACTATTCAAACCGGTGTCTCTATAATCCGTAAGACGGGGATCATTTGGCTTAATCCAACGTCTTGTAGACATGTCGACTATCGGTCTCGCTTCTCTATGTTACGTCCATTGTGTATACCCAGGAGATATCTTATTTTTCAGTAGATGTTCATACACTATATCTCGACGAAGGTCGTAGCCGTTATGACACTTTTTACATGGACACGAAATTAATTCTTCAAGAGATCAGTCCCTCAATGCAAATTCCATAAAATCTTCGATGCTGGTCTTGTATTCATCACTAAATTTGGACATTTGCATCCAACTCCTATCCATTACTCTCCGATATCTGACATCATGTATTACGTAATCAGCCATTTATTTTATGACTTTAATTAAGGTTTAATATTTCAGTTTGATCTATCAATTCATCACATTGGTTGTCGGAAGTAAGGATTTTATCCCATTAAGAATTTATAACGCATACACCCCTGCGTTTGTGCTTTCATTCGTTTCAAGAAAATTTCGGCATCACCTTCTCGCTGTTCTCTAAGTACACTGCAATATAAAGGATGATAATCATTTCAATGTTGAATATCAACAATGAAATGTTCATCCCCTCTATATTTATACACGGAGAACAAGCGAAAAGGTGCCGACAAAACTAATCTTGAAACGAATGAAAACACAAATGCAGGGTGTGTTTGCATTGTAAATTCTTAATTTGTCCACACTGAATAAATCTGTCGGTTTTAGTATGACCAGTTCTCTTGTCACATAAACCACATGACTGTTGCAGAAATAAACGATCAATTTATTAGTTTTGACAACCATCACATAGTTTTATGTCACGCTGGAGACCGTTGCGTATATATCTGATAGACATGTTCTAAAGCGCGTTTCAATTTTTGAATGTGAGATCCTCGATGACATGTCAATTTCATGTTATCATCGAGTTTCATCCACTTAGCATAAGATTTTTATATTGTTTTGAAATTCAAGGTTCAATTCACAATGGATATGGTTGAGAAACCTATTCGCATGTACACAAACATACACACATACACACATACACACAAGTATACACACACTCACACATGCATACACACATAGACACACACATAGACACATTTACTAAATTACTATAAAATATATAAAATATTTCTTCCTAAACTATCCTTTGCTATTGTTTTTTTCTCACTAAACTATCTTAAATTTTTCTTAAGCAACCTATTTATTCAATTTTACTAAATTACACTAAAATACCCTTAACTATTGTTGGTTTGTCACTAAACTACCTTAAATTTTTTAAAGAAACAATTCATCTTCTTAAATTAATTAAATTATTATAAATTTCACTAAAAGACCCTTAACTATTGTTGTAATTTCACTAAAATACCCTTAAATATTGTTTATTTTCAGTAAACTACCCAGAAAAGTTAGCTAAATTACCCTAACCATAACACTTGACCCCAACACCAACCCCAACCCTCCCTAACCTATCAACAACAACAACATCCACAACAACAACATCGACAACAACAGTATCAACAACATCAACATCAACAACATAATTTTTTCCCATTTGAAAAAAATTAAAAATTAAAAATTAAACAAGAAATTTAAAATTAAACCAATTTTAATTACCTATTCTCAAAGGGGTCGGGCTCGAACAGGGAGGCTTTGAAGGAGGAGGTTTTCAACGTCGGCATTCTTCGACGGCACCTGAGAGCGAGAGCGAGAGCGAGAGCGAGAGCGAGAGAGTGGCAGGGGGAGAGAGAGAGAGAGAGAGAGAGAGAGAGAGATAAAGGAGCTTACTGTCGGAGGCTTGGGGTTCCGGTCGCCGGGAGAGGAGGAGGACGGCGGGCGGAGGAGAGGAGTGGCGGTCTTGGGGGGCTAGCATTTTTTTTCTTCTGATTTTGGGGAAAATGAGAGGAGTGACTCGGGCTCGGGTCCTGTTTTATTTATTGGGTTATTCCGTCGGGTTACAGCCGACGGAATAACCCAATAAAATTATTTACATTCTGGGCCCCCATTTGGCTTATTTAAGAGATATTCAGTCGGTTTATACATTTATTACCCAGGCTTATAGCTGACGGATTAAATACCCCGACAAAATAAGTCCTTTTTTCCTTATAGTGCAAATAACTTGAACTACCATTGACTTATCGTTAAAATACCCTCCGTGATCTCTACTTCGTCCAATAAAGTAATTTTTGTTGATGTGGATATTCAAGGAAAAATACTTTTACTTAAGTGATGACATAGCAATTCTCTATTCTTTCCCTCCCTATCTTTCTTTCCTTTATCCTTTTCTCAGCCGCCTCATTACTTCTCCCCCTCGCATTAACCCTTCCGTTCGTGCACACCTCCATCTCTTCCGCCTCTTCTCCCTGGAGTGCGGTCTCATTCACCTCTCCTCAACCGCCACTAATCTCGTCTCTTTTACATCCGGCCCATCGTTTCCCCCCTTTAAACTCCTCGATATCGCTGGGATTAGGATCCTTTGCTTGGCAAGCACTGTGCTTGCCAAGACAGAGCCATCAAATCCCCTCTCTGACCCCACCAAGCTCCGTGCCCTCCTGTTTTCCACTGATCTTGACCGTAGAAGGTCGCAAGCAGGAGGCAATGAGAGCTAAGGATCCATATCCATATCGTTGTTCAGTTGATAAAACTGCACTTTTAATATGTCATTTTTCCTACTATTTCTATATAATAAAAGGTGTTTATTATAAATATGACACATATGACGGTTTATCTGTAAAAATATTATTTTCATGTGTTTATATATTATAATTAACATTATGAAGGAAAAAGTAAGCATATAATATCCATGTAACATTTGGCCCATTTAAATATGCTTAACTTATTAAATATCTTTGACCAATTCTCTTAAAACTATAATATCATGACAGATGGTTAAGATAATATCTCAATAAGAACAAATTCTACTAAAATTATTTATTGAGTTATTGTGCATAATTTATATTAGGACTAAAATCAAGAAAATCCAAGTTGGCGAGTTCAAACCTGCCTAAATAGGAAAATAAATTGAAGAAATCAATTCTGGCAGAGACGTAAAAAAATTTCCTGATTCCAGATATCAAAATAGTCCACATATATCACCAGAAGAAGCCACAAGAGGAATGGGCCCATGATCCCACTAACCCACCGCGGATCCGCGGCCAAACCCACCTAATGGCCGCGGTTTCGCCGCATGTCTGAGGAGTTGGAATTCTGGATTTTTTGGGTAGGATCTTAACAGCTAGTTTCCTTATTAGGAAACTAAAGATTCTGAGTTTGTGACTATAAATAAGGACCGAGAACCTCTTAGAAAAATTTATCACACCGACGTGATCACGAAGTCCACGACGGCTCAAGAATCCTGGTTGATCATCAACAGCTCATCTACCTTCTTAGAAGAGATCGAGAAGTAAACTAGCATTTTGTAATCATTTTCTAAGAGAACAAAGTGTAATTGATCTTGTTGATTAATAAAGATAGTTGTTTTCTTATATCATTTTATTTCTTTGTAGTTTTTCAATATGATTTCCCTCTCTATCTTTTCTTTTCCCAACATGCGCGAGTAATTCTCCACTTGTTAGGGTTCATAGGATTATGGTAGATTAATGGATGATGAAGATCCTTAAACTTTTTTACATCCTATAAAGTTTATAAACTTTATCAAAAGAATAGTTAACATCCTAATTAGGCGCGCTATCAATTTATTGATAATCACGACCACGATTAAAGATTAGATTAACAATTATTTTGGTAAAGGCTAGACATGAACGGAGATCTATGTCGAGATAGGGGTTAAGAGTGGGAACCCTTTTCCCTCTAGAAACCCTAATCTACATGCATCACCGTCGATCTAGTTTTAAATCTATTAAAGTATAAAAGGATTAATCTTTAATTAATCATCCATGACTACTAAATCTTAATGAACCCTACAAGCCCCTTTTTTATATAAAACCTACATCTGTAGTTAATTTAGATCTATATTTTGCATCCGTGTTTAACATAGATCTAGAACCTACAACCATTCTTCACCATTCTTTATTCTCCCTCCTTTCCTAATCAACACGCCTAAAGTAAGATTAAAAGATTCAACGTTTCCCTGAGGACGACCCGTACTCATCTCGGTCTAGCTACACGCGACACCGTTATTGATTGCGGTTACACTACAAACACTTTTTCAGATTAATCAAATGGCGCCGTTGCCGAGGATGTGTGCTAATTTGTTCGTTTTTGCAATTTGAGTTGAATTTTTTTTATTCCATCAGAATTTTAAATCAAGATCGCTTCGTGTGCTTAACGATAGTGTTTGAATTTTTGCGAGGGAATATGGAATTATTGTAGCTATGAGATCAAGATTCAGAGAAGATCTGCAGATTCCAGAGGAGTACAAGCAACTGCAGAAAATTTTTGAAACCCTAAGTCCTCCCTTGAACCGCGGATCCGCGGCTAATAGGCGGTTTTTGCGGCGGTTCCGCCACCGTTTAGGCGCTTCAGAGCTTGAAACTTCTGTGGTATATTCATCGTTCTCTCCTCTTCTCTCTGATCTTGTCCAATAATCAATTTCTTGCAGGATTCTTTGCAAAATTCAGCGCCGCTAAAAATAAATTTGTTGCGATTCTTGAAATTGGTTATTTTGTGCATATTTTTAATACGGAAATTAAGGGGCAAAGACCGAATTCAGATTAGGTGGGGATTTCATTACCCGTCCTAAGCTCCGGAAAACACAAACTTACATCCGCATCACCCTCATTAACTAAAAATTATCTAGACAAGACTCTAAGGACCGTCACGCTCATTTAGGATAGAAGGAGGTCGTGGATAATCTATTGCTTACCCGCGTTTTTTTTGTGGTGTCTAAGGCAAGTGTGTCTAAGGAAATTGGTTACTTAATTAGGCCCGCTACTTATGTAACGGAGAACCTCCCACTTACCTGGCCACAAAAGGGACAAAGTGGCAGTAGAGGATCTATCTTGCGACTTGTCTTCTGGAAGTCTAGGAGCGTTCTAGAGACTTGACCTAGGTAACCATTAGATTTAGGGGTGATTGTGCATTTTGTTTTGTGATTTTTTCTAAATCCGCCTCTTTTTCAAAACAAACCAATTATTTTTCTTCCCTTCCTACTCTTTCCCTTCTTTCCTTCTTATAATGGGTAACCCAAACAGAAGAACTCTGTCGAGCTTTGCTGTCCACAACCAGATATTTCTTGTTTTCGTAATCGCTTCGGTATACCGTCCGACTCTCCCATGTACTTAAGAGATCGGATCGAACAAGCGGATAGAAACAGTTGGCCACCTCAGTCTATGTCTTATCAACCGTATCCTAATTCTACATCTGTTTCAGTTGATACTCCGAGTGAGGATACCCCTAGACGCATGTCCATTGCTGAGCATATAGCGAGGGCTAAAGGCCAAAGTTTCAATCCGGACCAATATTAACCATCACCACCACTTTCTAAAGAAGAATTTCATAATCGGTTTGTGGCATATATGATGTCTATGGAAAATATCCAACCAACCAACCAATATCAGTATTCTTCTTATCATAATGTTGATCCTACTCCTGCCCAAATTTCACAACCATTCTGTTCCTATCAATCCTATCCGACTTTTACACGTCTCTATATAGTCCTTCTAATCAGTCATTTGGGAGTTTTAATTATCCACAAGAATTTCAATCTTATACTTAAACCCCTTATAGACCCAAGTCTAGTTTTGAGCGGATGTTAGAAGAAGGTGTGGAATTGATGCGCTGAGTCAGAAAGGAATTGGCTGAAAGCATGGCTAAGTATAAACGAGCAACTAGTTCTAAACCAGCGCAAAATTTTTCAGTATATAATACGGCCATATGACAAAATGAGAACTTGGGTAGTGAGACAGAACTGTACACCCTTCCTAATCAAGCCTTCCCTTTCCAGAATGAAATTCACAACTCCAGTTTCACACATTCATCGAGTCCACCGAATGATCCATCAATTAAAGATAGGATGTTTGATAAGTTGTGTGACTTTGAAGTGTTTTATTTACCTGATTGTGAAAGGTACACTTCGAGTGAAACCATACCCAACCCTTGTGATCTCTACACCTCCACCCTTGAACCAAAGTTGATTGAAAACCAGACTTTTAATGAGGTGTTTGAGAATTTTAACTTTCACTGGAATGAGGAGATTGACATTGGGGATATATTGAATGATGTACCAAAAATTTTAGATGAGTTTGTCCCATCAATTCATCAGGTCTTTTCACTTCCTTGTGGTCATCATCTTGAGCCTTTGATTATTCTTCCCGAACCCCAAATGCTTCTCGAAGTTGATAATAATGGTATAACCGAACAGCAGACCGAAATTCAGCCTCTATCTCCCACATCTGGTTTAGCGATCCTCGACACACCAATTTGTTTACTCATTTCACTTTCTACTTTCTCAGGTTCTTCTTCTATTCTTCCTATAGTTTTAGTGAGTTTTGATGAATCACAATCCGATAATTCAATTTCGATAATTCCAGAAAGCCAACTTGATTTGGATACTTTTGAAAATAAGGTAGATGAGTTTTTCGAGTCTTCTACCTCCATAAATTTTGACAAATCAAGTATGGTAAATTCTGGCACAAAATTTATTGACAGCAAAAGGTTTAATCACACCATCGATGAAAGTTTTGAGGAACTTTTTGCCGACGAACTTGCATTCCTAAACAACACGGATTTTGTGATTAATCAACCTCCACCTATAGAAGTTGAACTGCCACCGCTCCTTCTCTTACGACACGAGAATGCAAATGTTCCGCTCTCATTCTTGCTGTCGTTCATCCTCATTCTTTCATTTCTATAATTTAAGACTCAAACCCTTTCCTTCACACCACTTATCTCTTCCCCATTTCTTCCTGACTCTATACAACATATTCTTCCACCGACCTATACGTTATACTGATAAAATCTTTGAATGGTTGGTATTAATTTTTGGTCTTTGTAAAGTCTTATTTTGACCAAATTACTTTACCCCCTCTTAAAATGCTTAATATTGTTTAACTCAAGTTTGGGGGGGTTTTTTTTTATATTTTTGGCTCTTAAAAATAAAAGTTGTCCTCAAAATTGTGAGCCAAAAAATAAGTTTGGGAGAGGATTTTCACTTTCACTTATTCTTGCCCCCGATAATTTTTCCTCCAAAGCTTACAGGTTTTTGAGTTTTAACAGAAGACAACAGTGAGGACACTGCTGTAAATAAGTTTGGGGGAGGTTTGCGCTTATTTGCGCATCAATTTGCATCATACTTTGCATAAGCACAACATTTTCAAAATTTTGAAAAATTTCTTTTATAATAAAAGATTAGAAAGTGAAAAATTATATCCAAAAGATTAGAAAAATTTAAGAAAACCAAGAAACTTAGAAGTTTTCTTAAATGAAACTAGTAATAAGTAGTTATGAGCCATTATCCCAAGGGTTAGTAAGATGCAAGATGTCACTAATCTGAGGATAAAAATAAGTCTGAAAAATAGTTTCTATTCTGGACGCCAAACATTTGAATGTTGATACTCTACTATATGCACTTACACATGTCTTAAAACTCGGGATAGTAGAGGATACCTTGAAATTCTCTTGTCTAAAAGCCAAAGTATGAAAGAAATAATAAATGAAGTATAAAAGCTAAAATGGTGAAAAGAAAAATGAACACTGGTTTTGTTATCACCAAGAAAGCAATAAAAAAATATAGCAAGGGTGCTTTATCACCTAGTGCCTTAGACCAACTGGTTTGGGAGTCACTGCTAAGCCTTAGGAACAATAAGACGAGGAAAATACTAAATACACCTAATCAGCAAGCATGTTGAGTAATCGGTCAGTTAGTACCTCAAGAAATCACGGTCGCATGAAAAATGTGTGGGCAATTCCATCTTAATATTCATCGATTAAAAAGTACTGAGGTAGATGGACATGAGTATGATAGCTTGAATTGAATTCTCCGAGTGAAGGGATGTCCTTTACATACACGTAGGGGTATGTGATCAATGTTTGGAAGAAAAATAGGAATGAAGAATAAAAACGATGTTTTATTGAGGGATAACGTGATTTCTAACATTTTTTCATGACTATTAAGATAGGGCTCATAGCAACCGAAAAGATAGTATTAGTTGGAAACTCTGATTTTCAAAGTCTTTCTTTTACAGTTCTAATCTTTATATGTAACTTTCATAGTCTTCCTTTTATTATCGGATTTTGTGGGTGCAATCCACTGAAAACCCTCAGGAGACAACACTCCTCCTACTAGGGACACCTAGAGGTTTAAAGGCATGTTGCACGGACTCAGTGCAATCGTGTTGCCAACGAAAGTGTGCTAGTTAGTTTTTCTTGTTCTTATATTTTCTCCTTCTCTTAAAAATAAAATATGTTTGGTCGAGACGATCAAAATTAAGTTTGGGGGAATTTGATCAGTCGAAAATATTGCATTCTCAACACGTCAATTTCCCTACTCTTATTTATCATATAAGGGTGTTTATTGTAAATATAACACAGATTACGAATTCATCTGGAAAATACCAAATACCATGTGTTATGGTTATAATCGACATTCTAGAGGGAAATTGAGTGTTTATTACTACATGCATGATTTTTGTATATCTCAACACTTTTATTGAGATTGTGTGCAGGAAATTCTTCATGTCAAAGAACTGGAATTGCTAAAAGCGCCGATAAAATGCAGCAAGTCAATGACTTGAGATCTGGCAGCAACCAAGAAAGAAATATAAGATTCCAGGCATCAGAAAAAGACCTCAAGACCAACATAAAGCATCCCCAGAAATATAATGCAGCAAACCCATCATATGGCCGCGGAACCGCGGCCGATCCAGGCCGATCCGCCGCGGTTCCGCGGCCGAGTTAGCTCGTTGGCGATCCAAACTTCTCCAGAATCTTCTCTGTAACGGCTTGGCTTCCAGAAGACTCTCTGTAACGGCCTAGCTTCTTCGAGAAGGCTCTGCATAACAACCAAGCTTTTGTGAGAAGATTAATTTGGGGCAATAAAAGGGGATATAGATATACAATTCAAGTGTTGTTCAATTAGTGGTTAGTTAGTTACACAATTGGAGCCAAAATTCAAATTCAAGTTGAGTGACACAACTTGAAATCAAAACCCTAACCCAAATTCAATTCCAAAGCCAAATCAAGATCCATTGAGTACCAAATCAAGCAAGCAATCAACGATCCTTTATTCGCGAAGCCAATCTTCATCAAGAGTGCGAGATCCACGAAGGTCCAAGTCTCACGGAGATCGAACGGAGCGAATTTCGACGAATCTAGTTACCTCTTCAAGGGAGCGATTGAGAGCAACTCTTGTAACCTCGAATTGAGGGAATGTGTAATTAGTCGTCGATTTAATAAAGGTGATAATTGTAATTCTTGCTTTCTTTACATTCTTGCGTTATGAAACTTCTTGATTCTTGATTCATTAATTTTCATGATGTGTGAGTGAAATCTCCGCTTCTAACGGAATCGAGAAAATCGGTAGATCTAATGATGATGAAATCCTTTTTACTAATTTTAAGTCTTGTGAGAATTGTTAACTCTAGGAAAATGAATCATCGATGACCTAATTTGGAGCGAGATCGCTTTCTTGATTATTTCGTTGCAAATTAGGGATCAAACGATCGATGATTTTCTTTGCTAGAGGTTAGATTTGAATGATGATCAATGAAAAGACAAGGGATAGTGAAGGAGAAACCCTAGTTTCTTCAATAGATCCATAATTTTCATTCATCGTCATCTATCTAGCTACAATCCATCAATAGATAAAATTAGTCATAATTAGTATTCATTATGGCTACTAATTTGATCGATTCCTACAAGCTATTGTTCAAATCTTGATAACTAAATTGATTTGGACATCTTCTTGATTCTTGATTCTTGATCTATTTTCTTTATGTTTCTTAAAATCAAATGTCATAAATCTTGAATCAATTCTCTTGAATTTTCTTTTATATTTTTAATTCGACTCAAATCTAGCAAGATCGAACAAGTACACACATCTCTGTGGACGATCCGTATTCATTGACGAAACTCCAATAGACATCGTTAATTGATTGCGGTAATAAATTTCTTTGGTTGTGATAAAACTTTCTCTGGTTCTTCTTCTAATCTTCCTTTAATAATAGCGAGTGTTAATGAATCACAATCCGATATTTCGAGTTTGATAATTCTAGAAAGATAACTTGATTTAGACTATTTTGAGAATGATGTAGATGAGCTTTACGAGTCTCCTACCTCCATAATTTTTGACAAATCAAGTGTGTTGAATTCTGGCGCGGCACTTATTGACATTGAAACGGTCAATCAGACCATCGATGAAAGTTTCGAAGATATTTTCGCCGAAGAACTCGCATTCCTAAACGACACGGATTTTGTGATTAATCAACCTCCACCGGAAGAAGTTGAACCATCACCATTTCTTCTTATCCCATACGAGAATGTGACCATTCTTCCTATTCCTAATCATCCACATTCTCGTTTCCGTTCACCATTATTGTTTCGTCTCTATCAACCGAGACATAAACCATACTGTCTCCTATCTCCCCACTTCTTCAAATTTCTGATTTTCCACCAAACAGTGATTCACATCGATAAATTTTTTGAATGGTTGGTGCTGACTTTTGGTCTTTGTAAGGCTTTACTTTGACCAGTAATTTTAACCCTCTCCAATAATTTTAAATGCTATTTTTTTTGGGGGGGAGGGATATATTTTGGCTCTTGAAAATTTTTTTTTTACTAAATTGTGAGCCAAAAATAAGTTTGGGGAGAATTTCACTTTCATTATTTCTTGTCACTTTGATAACTTTTCCTCCCAAGTCTACAGATTTTGAGATTTAAAAGATAACAATAGTGAGGACACTGCTGCAAACAGATTTGGGGGAGGTTTGTGCTTATTTACGCGATACTTTGCATTATACTATATATAAGCACAAAATATTTTTGATAATGAAAGTTTGAAAGTGAAAATTTACATATGACAAATAGAAATAGTTTGAGAAAAGCAAGAAAGTTAGATGTTTTCTTAAACGAAACTAGTAATAAGTAGTTATGAGCTGTTTTCCCAAGGGTTAGTAAGATGAAGGAAATTTCTAATCTGAAGATAAAATTAAGTCTGAAAAATAGTCCTTATTCTTGACACCAAACATCTGAATGTTGATACCCTACTATACGCACTTACACACATCTTGAAACTTGGGATAGTAGAGCATACCTTGAAATGTTCTTGTCTAAAAGCCTTAGTATAAAAATAAATAAATAAATAAAAGTGGTGAAGATAAAAAAAATGAACACTGGTTTTGTAATTACCAAGGCAGCATAAAAAAATATAGCGAGGGTGCTTTATCACCGAGTGCCTTAGACCAACTGGTTTGGGAGTCACTGCTAAACCTTAAGTTTTGCATGACGAGGAATTACGCCTAAATGCGCGAGCACATTTTATAATCGATCGGTTAGTACCTCAAGAAGTATTAACGGTCGCATGAAAGATGTGTGAAAAATTTAATCTAAAAATTCACCGACTAAAAAGTACTTTGGAAGATGGACAAGAGTATGATAGTTTGAATTGAATTCTCTAAGTGTAGGGATGTCTTTTACATACACGAAGGGGTATATGATCAATGTTTGGATGAAAGACAGGGAGGAAGACTAAAGGCTATGTTTTATTGAAGGATGATGTGATTTCTAACATTTTTTCACTATCATTAAGATAAGGCTCATAGCAACTGAAAAACTGGTATAGTTGAAAACTCTTATTTTCAAGTTCTTTCTTTTATAAATCCTTATCTTTATATGTAACTTTCACTATCTTTATTTTATTATAGGATTTTGTGGGTGTAATCTGCTGAAAACCCTTAGGAGACAACACTCCTCCTACTAGGGACACCTAGAGGTTTAACGGCTTGTTGCACGTGCTCAGTGCAATCGTGTTGCCTACGAAAGTGTGCTTAGCTTTTTCTTCTTCTTCTTCTTCTTCTTCTTCTCTTGAATAACTAGTTTGCTCGGGACGATCAAAGTTAAGTTTGGGGGTATTTGTTCAGTTGATAAAACTGCACTTTTAATATGTCATTTTTCCTACTATTTCCATATAATAAAAGGTGTTTATTATAAATATGACACATATGAGGGTTTATCTGTAAAAATACTATTTTCATGTGTTTATATATTATAATTAGCATTATGAAGAAAAAAGTAAGCATATAATATTTATGTAACATTTGGCTCATTTAAATATGCTTACCTTATTAAAACCTTTAACCAATTCTCTTAAAACTATAATATCATGACAAATGGTTAAGATAATATCTCAATAAAAATAAATTCTACTAACATTATTTATTGAGTTATTGTGCAGAATTTATATCAGGACTAAAATCAAGGAAATCCAAGTTGGCGAGATCAAACCTGCCTAAATAAGAAAATAAATTGAAGAAATCAATTCTGGCAGATACGTAGAAAAGATTTCTAGATTCCAGATATCAAAATAGTACACATATATCACCAGAAGAAACCACAAGAGGAATGGGCCCATGATCCCACTAACCCACCACGGATCCGTGGCCAAACCCACCTAATGGCCGCGGTTTCGCCGCACCTCTGAGGAGTTGGAATTCTGGATTTTTTGGGTAGGATCTTAGCAGCTAGTTTCCTTATTAGGAAACTAAAGATTCTGAGTTTGTGACTATAAATAAGGACCGAGAATCTCTTGGAAAAATTTATCACACCGACGTGATCACGAAGTCCACGACGGCTCAAGAATCCTGGTTGATCATCAACAGCTCATCTATCTCCTTAGAAGAGATCGAGAAGTAAACTAACATTTTGTAATCATTTTCTAAGAGAACAATGTGTAATTGATCTTGTTGATTAATAAAGATAGTTGTTTTCTTATATCATTTTATTTCTTTGTAGTTTTTCAATATGATTTCCCTCTCTATCTTTTCTTTTCCCAACATGCGCGAGTAATTCTCCACTTGTTAGGGTTCATAGGATTATGGTAGATTAATGGATGATGAAGATCCTTAAACTTTTTTTACATCTTATAAAGTTTATAAACTTTATCAAAAAAATAGTTAACATCCTAATTGGGCGCGCTATCAATTTATTGATAATCACGACCACGATTAGAGATTAGATTAACAATTGTTTTGGTAAAGGCTAGACATGAACGGAGATCCATGTCGAGATAGGGGTTAAGAGTGTGAACCCTTTTCCCTCCAGGAACCCTAATCTACATGCATCACTGTCGATCTAGTTTTAAATCTATTAAAGGATAAAAGGAGTAATCTTTAATTAATCATCCATGACTACTAAATCTTAATGAACCCTACAAGCCCCCTTTTTATATAAAACATACATCCGTAGTTAATCTAGATCTATATTTTGCATCCGTGTTTAACATAGATCTAGAACCTACAACCATTCTTCACCATTCTTTATTCTCCCTCCTTTTCTAATCAACACGCCTAAAGTAAGATTAAAAGATTCAACGTTTCCCTGAGGACGACCCGTACTCATCTCGGTCTAGCTACACGCGACACCGTTATTGATTGCGGTTACACTACAAACACTTTTTCAGATAAATCAATCGTTGTACTACCGTCCCATCTCTCCCATTCACGTTAATATTGATAAACATTTATGTATATGATATAGTGTATGATATAGGTTTCCGACGTAGGGGCGATTATTTTTTTTATTTCATGAAAAAAAAAATTTATTTTTTTTATTTCAAAATCCTTAAGGCCAAAGTTTCGGCTTTTTTTCATTCTTTTTAAAAAATTATAATATTATGCCCCTATGGTTGGAAACGTAGGGGCAAGTATGTAACTTTTTTTTGACATTTTCCCCTACGATAAAACCCAAAGGAGCACATGTTTGCCTATATGGAGATAATCGTAAGGGCAAGATATTATTTTTTAAAAAAAATTCTGACATCGTTTTTCCCCCGTCCTGTACATAATAATATATCACACACTATATAATATACATAAATGTTTATCAATAACATCCCACACATAATATATAACAAAATAAATAAACACAATACAAAAATCAGGATCATAATCATCATATACAACAACCGATATCCAAAATATACAATATGTCACTAATATAATACAAACATCCCATAAAAATCTAAAAAATATAAATAAATCACTGCTGGCTCGGTCTATGTGCTCCACCTCCACCTCCACCTCCACCTCCACCTAAGTATCTGGGAAATCTGGCACAACTGCTCTTCCCTGCAGTCCTGGACCGACAAAAGCTCGAGTAATGAAGCCGTAGGAGTACCTAGAGCTGGAGTAGCAGGGGCTGGAGCAGAAGAACCTAGATGAGTGGCCTGTGGAGCCGAAGGAGTGGCCTATGCAGCCACAGGCGAATGAGTGCATCCACAACCGAAAGAGTGTCCTGCCGAAGCTGTAAAGTTTTTAAGTTTGTGTAATAAAAGAATAAGGAACGGTATACTAAATTCAGTCTATAAGTCTTATTGTAAAATTCTAAGTTTAGAAATCAAGTCTTGCGAATTGAAATGATGTGTTATTGATGTATAAGATTCGTGTCGGATTTGTATCAATATCGGATTCTTGCGAATCCTCGAATCCTAATCGTATCCGTATTCGAATCTGTGTTACATAAATTAGAACTATCAAGATAGACGTATACACAAACAAAAGTAACATATGTACCAAAATCTCCCTCAACTCACCGTATTTGGAATTCAATGTGGCTACATTCTTCTCCAGACGTCGCTCGCGGAGGGTAGGAGAAGTAACCGCCAGACTGGAGGACAACTTCAGATAGACCCCACTGGGACCAAGTCCCCGGCCTCTCTTGTGGACACCATGGTGCCCTCCGTGTACAGCATCTCTCCGCTGAAATCAATCCCTGATACCTCCGCCTGCTGCACCACCCGCGTCTAAATCCATGTAAAGCATTCAAACATAAGTAAATCATTTAAATTCAAACTTATCCAAACAAAATTTCATTCGAATTAAAAAAAGTATTAACACTTATGAAATACTCCTCTGCAGCAGCAGCGGGATATCGAAGCTTGCCCGTTGCCGGATCTCTCGATGTGGCATGGACGGACAGATAATCGTTCAACACGTTCGGTGTACCACCCTCCACCACGGTTCGAGCTCTCTGCAATTCACCAAAAACACACATATATAACATAACTTTTCATATTGCATTATATCAAAAGATATATATTGTAATTTACCGCTGCCTCCATGGCACGAGTCACATTCTTTAAGCCACCAGTGTAGGTAGGTCGACCCTTTTTCGCGGACTTCTGATTCTTCTTGTTTTGTTGGGCATGTTTCTACACAATACGATCATATTTAGTTTTCTAATTAAGAAAAAAATAAATAAATTACATACTAAACACTGAATTACATTTAAATTTCAAACCTACTTGCGCTCAGACGTCCAAAACTGGTACAAGACAGACTATATCTCTAAATCGACCCCGCTAAAGGCCGGAGACTGTAGGAAATCTGCTCTCTCCACCTTAGAGACCGCCAACCATAATTCATAGCAGTCTGACTTCAGTTGATTCCTATTGTACCGGACCTTATTTTGCATGTTGGTCATGAGGCCTCGGTAAACAGCACGAAGATCGAGCCTTTTATCAGGGTCATCAAGATCAACTATGGCTTGAAGTCATAATCCAGCAAAAAATACAAGAAATTAATGTCTTTAAATTATAAGTGCCAAATGATAGTAAATTTATTTGATAAATCAAATAAAAATATATAATAATACCTGAGCCTGCTCCCAGAAAGCGTCAAAGGAGTGGGTGTGCTGCGCACCCCAACCAGTATGAAGAGAATATTTCTTGAGGTGATGACTCTCATCTCGCAAATACTGGCCGAACACCTCTGCATTATTTCCAGTGTAGCAGCTGTCGGCGGTAAAGAGGAGGGGGAATGGTCCCTGCCCATAGTGGGATCGGGCCTTAGCTTGCTGGACTGATTCGGCTCCAGAGTCCCTTGGACGGGCCGTGGCTGCCCTGCATCTATAAAATATATAGATATATATACAATATCAAAACAAAAAAATATTTAGAATACAAGAATTAACAAAAATTATAGTGTAGTATATACCTATAGCGACATCACCATGAGCCTGAACCCAGACAGCAGCATGAGCAGGACGTTAGTTCCTCCGGTGAGGAACAACAATTGATCCCGACGCGGATGCATCCCCTCCAACTAGATAATAAACAATTAATATATAACTAACCTCTGAATAAAATAATAGATAATCAATTTGACGTATTATATAGTAAAGAATACTAACCTGCATAGCGCGTGGAGGGTACGGATCGTGCGGGAGCGGCCTGTGTCCCGGATGTAGAGACACTCCCTCCAACTAGACAATAAAAAATGACTATATAAGTAACTTCAAAATGAATATGCGTGTATATCTACAATATATTGTTCGAAATGAATATGCGCACAATATATAATATGTAAATATACCTGCATGTGTGGGAACGGCCTGTGCCCTGGATCTGGAGGCACCCATCCAACTAGACAATAAAAATGACTATATAAGTAACTTCAAAATGAATATGCATGTATATATATAATTTATCGTTCAAAATGAATTAATATGCGTACAATATACTTGAAGGTGCGGTAAAATCCACACGGAATGAGCCATCTGGAAGGGGTATGGACGATGTGGCAATGTCTACATGCAAAGAGTCATCTGGAGGAGGTACAGACGGTGTGGCAATGTCCACACACAATGAGTCATTTGGAGGGGGTACGGACGGGGTGCAACAGCACCCCTCTACTGTAGGAGCTTCTCTTTACGCAGCTCCCTGGACAGCAGAATCGCTTTGCCCCTGCCTCTGGAGCTACCTCTGCCACCGCCCCTCCCCCTTGCTGGTCTGGACATCGCTATCATCCTTAGATAGAAGTATCATTACATATGCATTCAATACATGTATGTAAGAGAAATAATAACAAAAATACATTTATAGATCATAGAAAATGTAAACTCATAATATAATATTAATGATAACTTTTTTCGTTTCGTAGACGCATTAGATGCAGTAGGAATATCTACATGGATTTGATCATTAATATCATTCCTAACCCATGTAAGTTCACGCTCATCCGAAGACAACCCGTCTACGGAGAGAGACGGTTGGAGCCTTCTAATTCCTCTCTCTTCTTTTTCCTCATCACAGTCATCCATGCGATTCTCGAATTGTGGGACATCATAAATCTCCATGGGCTTCCATTGGTATACAACACTCCATCCAGGATTCTTCAAGCACTTTAAGTAGTATACTTGAAATATTTGTTGCGAAAATATAAATGGATCGTCCTCAGAGCAAAATTGACATGTGTTTACACTAGTCTATCCATATTCTTTTTTCCAAGTCCCGAGCTTGTCTTTCCGCCTATCAGTTCCGGTTCGTGTATCATACCAAATACACTGAAATATATAAAATGGTTTTGCTCGTCTGAGATATTTGATACCAAATATGTAATTTAAGTAGCCATAATAAATCATACCATCTGAGGCAATGGTCGCAATCCCACTATTCTTGGTGGTTTGAGTTTCTTCTATGTCCTTAACATCAAATTTGAATCCAAGGAAACCGAATCTTTTGTAGTATGCAACCTCCATGCTAGGAATTTGAACTAGGAATATCGATTATTTCTCTAATGATACAAATGTGTTCGGATCTTGGATCTAACAAAACAAATTATGCGGTAATTACATAATGATATAAACTTAGATTAAGCCTAGTTGCAAAACCATGAGATTCAAACATCTTTCATGATGTGCAAACCAGTCGTAAAAATTGTCCTGATGATATTTTTCCATTCGATCAGGGTTCCAATTAGGATACCCGCCACGTACTTCATTCTTATGAATTCTGTTCTCAACGTTAAATTTTGACGTCAACATTATATATATATAAAGAACAATTAATGTAAAACAGACTCACTCTTTAATTTCATTAAGACATGTGCTATTGAGGAGGATAAACCGATGTATCTTGTTGATAAACATGGGTTTTATTCTCTTATAATCTGTTTTACCTTATGGTCTGTCCTGAATTCTCCGAGGCCTGTTACGCTTCGTCTTAATGTTTTCGTCCAGATAGTGGAAAAAAAATATGGTTACTTCATCTAGAAGATTAACTTCCATTATATAACCCTCTGGTCGATTTCTATTGCGTATGTAATTTCTTAGAGTATAGAGTGTCGGATACAGTGCTCTCAAGGCAATTATTTTGATTGCAGGCAGACGATTATGATAATTGAGGGAGGACCTATACAGGTAGAACAATTTTGCTCAAGATGATAATATACTATCTGGTTTGTCTTTATCATTTATGTGTATCTTTTTTACTAGTTATTACGTATCGCTAATACCTAATAATAAAGCCCACATGATCCTTACTTGACTACCAATATTATGATGGCGATCATACTTATGGGAATTGAGTAGTCCATAAGAACATCCTTAAATGTCCTTAGTCATGGGAATAATGAGACCGGGCATCGATATTCCAGAGTAGAATAATGTATACTTTCTTGACCCCGACGAGGGGCGGTGGTCGGTCACACAACCATTGGCGTCAGGCACCAAAGATTGTATACAGGTGCTCATTGGATTATGACTTACTGAACAGACTCACCGAGAACTCCTAGATGGTATTATACCTATCGTCAGATAGCAGTTCTCTGGTGACATGAGTACAGGATAGTCTGTTGATCCGAGATCGTCATTTGTCTTATGTGAGTTCCCACTATACTTTAATTACTACCTTACCACGGCTCTAACGAGTCATGTAAATCGGTTTTAGTTGGGTACAGTCCCGAGCCATATGGAGGAAGTGAGCGGATTGAGGGGGTTCGTCTCTCCCAGTATAGGGAGTCGATGTGGCGCTGTGTTTAGTTGGCCATCACCATAAATCTCTAGCCAAAGTGGATGGGATTTACTGATAGGAGATCAGTAGTTTCTCGGTGGGTGATGAGATTGACACCGACATGACTTATCGGGTTATTAGGAGTCTGACGTTTTCTACCCCTAGATACGGTATGCGATACTCTTAGACGAATAGACCGGACTGTACGGTGGTTGTCACCTATAGTCTCAATAGTCGTGCAGACGAGCTTTCTTTTCAATCTTCTTTTCGTTTAATACCTGGGTAGCCGTTACGTACAGCTAGTTCCACTGACGTGCTTGCGGTTATGGATTGGATCCAGTAACCCACTGCCAGCGTATTTTCGAGTCTTTAGAATCCTACACAGAGGTTTTCTGGCTCTAGCGATATGATATAGATGTGCGTATTGGATGCGTACCGAGGCTCGATTAAAACCAGTGTATTGGATTTTTAGGTATTTTGTTTTGGCCAAGGTTTTGTTTTGTGCACTGTGTGTGTTCGGCCTTTACGGAAAACTTTTAACTCGAAACTTTTGCATCGTTGATGTGTTTGTGTTTTTAAACCTCATCTAATTGCTATAGGCCAATTAGATGTGGCTGCACACTTGCTTGCGATGATGTTGTGAGACATACATACATACATACAAACATACACACACACACACACATATCATTGTGTTGGTTTAGCTGGATTATCATGACAGATAGCCTCTCGTGTGTTGTGTATGTACTGTAATGATAAATTATATATTCATTTATTCAGGACGAGCGGTCGACATGTGGCCACCGTTGCCGCTTGATGTATTATTCTTTTATTGAGACTCATCCTGGTTGTGGTCAATATCGCCTATACATATATTTCTCACTACCACCCGATGGAGTGCTTGGGTAGCCGGATCCGGGAATGCAAAGGGTGACCATTTCGTGGCGTCGAGACCGGGGTCACCTCATTCTTGGATTGGCGGGTTACTCGCCGCACTTATAGGGAATGTAGGTCTGACCCACGGAGGGGTGGCCAAGTTACCGGACTCTAGAAGTGATGGGTGACCCACTCATGTCACTGAGAAGGGTTGCCTCTCTTCTAGAGTTGGCAGGGGGCCTGCCACACTCGTAGGGGTCTTGGTTTGGTGACACTTAGGCTATCTACATGATCGGGAAACATTGCGGTTTCATTTAGGTCTCAAATGAAACATAGTGTTTCTAGTTTATCCGCTATTCCATATTGTATATTGCTGCTTCTGTGATGTGATATATAATGCCTGAGACGAATGTGTGTGTTTGTGTGTATAGAAACGCTATATATGTTTTGCATCCGCGCTAGCTCTATCCCCGCCATGCTATAAGTTAAGTAACCTTATGTTGAAGACCCGGGACCTTGTGGTGAATGCAGATGGTATATATGTGCGTTGTATTTTCGTTTCTTATAGAGTGATAGGATTAACTGATGAGGATGTGTTAATTGGATTAATTCAAAGAAAATAAACCTAAAATGATGTTGCGGGAACCAAATTTTTGAAAGAAACTATAGGCGTATTCGTTTGATTTGCGTAGAGGTACTCGGTTATGAATATCCAGCACCTCATTCTACGAGGGAAGAACCTTGTTCCCTTCATGGGAAATTCGCTCTTAAGCAAAAGTTTATGTGACCATATACTACTCGGTTTTCTTCAAAACCACTCGCTTTAAAAGAGGAGTCTAAACCACTCCTTTTCAAAACTTCTCGGTTCCTTCAACGAGATCAAGTTCATTACGTTAAAGTTTTTCTTATAAACCAGCCGTAGCCCTCCGTCATTTTAGTTTAGTAGTATTTAGTATTCGTACTGCGTTTGTTGACCTAGTCAAGGAGTAGTGTACAATAGCTTTATAGTGCTTTTTGAAAGGTTCCTGGGCACTCTAGTAAGGTCTCACAAGGCATCGGACATGCCAATTTAAAATTTTTGGTGCCGAGAAACCCTAGACTACGGATCGTTGCTAGAATTTTAGGCAAAAAGTGAACTAGTTAACACTTAACTACTTGGATATGGAAATAACAACCTTTGTAGATCCGGATATCCACCTCCATGGCTGCGCAACGAAGTCACCTCGCTGTCCATGTTGAACCCCGGGCTCAAGCGTCGGCTTCGTCGAAGAAACGGGTGAGCTAGGTCGCCGGCTTCGTGTCAAAGACGATCTACGTCGAGGCATCGCAAGTTCAAGCTCCGACTTCACAAACTTGTGAAACTTATGAAGTAAACACCCAAAACAACTTGGCAAGAGGTATAGGGTGAAGAAATAGGAGGTGGGTTCTCTTTAGATTTGGATTTCTCTCACTAATACTCAAGTTGCCATTGGAGTAGCAAGCTTGAAGAAGAAGAAGAAGATGAAGAAGATGATCAAGTATTATGATAAGTCTTTTTTAAAATAAAAAGAAAAAGCAATACTTATCATAATTCTTACTAGGGTTAAGTGTAGAGAATATACCATGGTTAATGGATGGGTTAGGGTTAAGCATGATGATAAGAAAGGATAAGTAGTCAAAGCTTCATGAAGCTTCAACTAAATGACAAAGAAAGCCACCATCCTTTTTTAAATCATTTCCAAATAAACAAATGAAAATATAAATAAATAAATAAATATGCAAAACCCTAATTATCATAATAACCATGGTTTAATTCTATTCACTTAATCATATGATCAAGTATCATCAAACATGATACAAAAAATGCACAAAAGTATATCACATATGCAATGTGCAATCCAAGTGAGAAAAATCCGTTTAAAGTGAACCAATACTAGTTAATGCAAAGTAATATATCAAATATATAATTATACATTAAATCATTAAATCAACATTTGATTCAATGATCCGGTCATGTCGCACATAACCGACTAGTATGCAATGTATCGATTTATCGAATCAATGATTCGATAACTAGGTCATATCGAATATAACCTATCGAAACATTTATCGCGAGAATGAAATGCGGTATCACATACACGCATTATTCTCGGTCCTGCACATATCTCATATGCGCTCCTATTTCGTTTCGCTTGAACCAGGAAACCTCTGTGTAGGACTCTAAAGACTCGTCAATACGCCGGTAGCAGATGATGATCATATCAAGTATCCACAAGCCGCAAGCGGTCTGCTAAACGTAACGGCCACCCGGGTATTGAGCGATCAGAAGATCGACGAGCTAGCCCGCTCACACTCCTGCGAATCCGACCAGTAACACTTACCGTACAGTCCGGTCTCTTCGTCTGATATGTCGCACATCAAGTCTAGGGGTGGTAAACGTCAGACCCCAATAACCCGATAAGTCGCGCCGATGTGAGGCTCGTAACGGGTCGAGAAACTACTGGTAACACTTACCAGCAAATCTCTGATCATCCCTGGCCAGGGACTTCCCTGTTACGGCCAATCGAGCACAGCGCAACATCAACCCCCAATACCGGGAGAGACGAAACCCCTCCTATCGCTCATTGCCTCCATGTGACTCGGGACTGTACCCAAAGACCACCGTTTTGCACGCCCTCATGGACGTGGTAAGGTGGAGATCAAAGCACAGTGGGAATCACACAAGACTCTATGACGATCTCGGGTCTACAGACTAACCTGTACAAGTGTCACCTGAGAACTGCCATCTGACGTGAGGTATAATACCATCTGGGAGTTCTCGGCGAGTCCGTCCAGTGTACCCAGTCTCCACTGAGCACCCGTATACCATCTCTGATGTCAAACACCAATGGATATGGGATCATCCATCGCCCATCACATGGGTCGAGAAGTGTATACGCTAGTCTACTCTGGTATATCGATGCCCCGTCTCGATACACCCACGACTAGGGACCTTGAAGGATGTACTTATGGACTACCATGTCCCCACTAGTATGATCCGCATCATAGTCCAGGTAGTCAAGTACACATCCTAAGGGCTTTACCAACATGTAACTATAAGACAGTATAAAGAGACTAGTGTACATGTTAAGATAAAGAGTAACCAGATAGCATACTATCATATCGAGCAAGAAAGTCATCTCTATATATGTCCAAGCATCCAATATAATATACAACATCTGTACAATACTGGCCTCTAGGGCATACATACAACTAACAATCTCCCACTTGCACTAGGGCCAGCTGCTGTAGTATCGCATACCGAGCATCCCGAAGAGTCTCTCAAACTGCGTCTGGGGAATAGCCTTCGTGAGTGGATCCGCCGTGTTATTCTTCGTGTCAACTCTCCTGACCTCGATCTCCCGGCGATCAACTATCTCCCGGATCAGGTGATACCACCTCAGAATATGCCTGGATCGCTGATGGGACCTGGGTTCCTTGGCCAAAGCCACCGCTCTATTGTTATCGCAATATAAAGGTATTGGATGCTCAATGGATGGAACCACTCCAAGTTCAGTAATGAACTTCTTCATCCAAACAGCTTCTTTAGCAGCATCGTTGGCAGCGATGTATTCAGCCTCCATCGTCGAGTCTGCCACGGTTTCCTGCTTGGAACTCTTCCAGCTAACCGCCCCTCCGTAAAGGGTAAAGACAAAGCCCGACTGCGACTTAGAGTCGTCCTTATCACTCTGGAAGCTCGAATCGGTAAAGGACTCCACTTGGAGTTCTCCGTTACCATACACCAAGAACATATCTCTAGTCCTTCGCAAGTACTTGAGAATGCTCTTCACAGCTGTCCAGTGACTCTCTCCAGGATCAGCTTGATACCTGCTCACTATACTTAGTGAGTATGCTACATCGGGTCTGGTACATAGCATCGCATACATGATAGAGCCTACTGCCGAAGCATAGGGTATCCCTTGCATGCGAGCTCTCTCCAAATCAGTCTTGGGAGACATCTCTTTGGAAAGAGTGACTCCAGAGATCGTGGGCATGTTTCCACGCTTGGACTCTTCCATACTAAACCTCTTTAGTATGGTGTTAATGTACCTGGATTGGGACAATCCCAAAATCCGTTTGGATCTATCTCTATAGATCCTTATTCCCAATATGCAGGAGGCATCACCAAGATCTTTCATTGAGAATCTTTGTGATAAGAAGAGCTTGACCGATTGCAGCATAGGAATATGATTTCCTATCAAGAGTATGTCGTCCACGTACAATACGAGGAAGACAACCTTACTCTCTGCCACCTTCTTGTAGATACAAGGTTCATCTGGATTTTTGACGAAATCAAACTCTTTGATAACGACGTCAAAGCAGATGTTCCAACTCCGCGATGCTTGCTTTAATCCATAAATGGATTTAAGCAGTTTGCACACCTTCCCGCTGCTCCCACTGTCTACGAAGCCCTCTGGCTGAGTCATGTACACGCACTCTTCTAAATCACCATTTAGAAAGGCGGTCTTAACATCCATTTGCCAGATTTCGTAATCATGATATGCAGCGATGGCAAGCATGATCCGGATGGATTTAAGTATAGCCACTGGAGAAAAGGTCTCGTCATAGTCCACACCTGGTCTTTGACGAAAACCCTTTTCTACAAGTCTAGCTTTGAAAGTATCCACTTTCCCATCTACACCAAGTTTCTTATTGAAGATCCACTTGCTCCCAATGGGTTTTACCCCTTCAGGAGCAACTTCCAAAGTCCATACTTTGTTGGTGTACATGGAATCCATCTCAGACCGCATAGCATCCAACCATTTCACTGAGTCCCCACTCGTGATGGCCTGCTCGAACCTAGTTGGGTCATCATCCTCCATGATGCAATCCTCGCTCCCACCATCTATGAGAAAACCGTAGTATCTCTCAGGTTGGCGAGGAACCCTACTAGATCGGCGGAGAGGCTGAGGTTCGTCGGAAGCTACTGAATGCTCTGGTTCCACTAAATCTTCTGTTGTGTTTTGTTCAGCTGGAACCTCTTCCAGTTCTACCTCAGAGCCACTAATTTCTTTTGCAAGAAATTCCTTTTCTAAAAAGGTGGCATGTTGAGCAACAAATACTCTTTGTTCCTCACTGTGGTAGAAGATATACCCTCGCGAATGTTTGGGATATCCAACAAACTTACACAAAACAGATCTTGCCTCGAGTTTGTCCGGTTTTTGTCTTTTGACATAAGCCGGGCAACCCCATATCTTTATAAAATTAAGATACGGTCTCTTCTCTTCCCATATCTCATATGGTGTGGTAGGCACAGATTTGGTGGGAACCCTGTTCAGTAGGTATGCTGCTGTTTCCAGTGCATATCCCCAGAAGGAAATAGGTAACTCAGCTATACTCATCATAGAGCGCACCATATCTAATAGGGTGCGGTTTCTCCTCTCCGATACACCATTGTGCTGTGGTGTATATGGAGGAGTTAGCTGAGAGAGAATCCCATTCTCTTTTAAGAAGTCCAGGAATTCAATGCTTAAGTATTCTCCTCCTCGATCAGATCGTAGGATTTTAATACTTTTTCCGGTTTGGTTCTCAACTTCTTGCTTATATTCCCTAAATTTCTCAAAAGCTTCTGATTTGTGTTTCATCAGGAACACATACCCGAACCTAGAGAGATCGTCAGTGAATGTAATGAAGTATGAAGAACCATCCCTGGCATGTGTAGACATGGGACCGCATACATCACTATGTATCAGTCCCAAGAGTTCGGTAACTCTTTCTCCGTGTCCCGTAAACGGAGTCTTGGTCATCTTGCCTTTGAGACATGACTGGCAAGTGTCATAAGATGAAAATTCAAACGGATTTAAATATCCATCTTTATGCAACTTAGCTAGTCGTGTCGCATTGATGTGACCCAGTCTACAATGCCACAAGAAGGATTCGTTGAGTTCAGAACTCTTCCTCTTGTGTGTGTTTGTTATGCTCAGAACCGTTGATTGATTTAGAACATAAATGCCATTGCATAACGTGCCTGATCCAACCAACTTTTGGTTACGGAAAATATTCATAACATTATCCTGTAATACAAAATTATATCCTTCTTTGCTAAATAAAGAAACCGATATAATGTTGCATATCAGGTTCGGCATGTAATAGCATTCGTTCAGAACCAATGTATTACCAGTTGGTAATACAAGGTGATATTCCCCGACAGTCTTAGCTGCAACAATTGCACCATTTCCAACTCTAATGTCTTTATCACCTTCTCCAAGTTCTCTACCTTTCCTTAGCCCATGTAACTGATTACATATATGGGATCCCGACCTGGTATCCAATACCCAGGACGTAGAGCAAATGGAGAAACAGTTCTCAGTAACGAACACACCCGAAGAAAATGCATCAACATGTACTTTCTTCATTCGGGTGGCATGGGAATCCTGGCATTCCCCTATTTCCTGTTCATTCCTATAACTCTTATAAGAAAGAACGGAACCAACGTTCCCCAGCACAGTATAACATGCGGGTTCGGTCAATACATCCATATTATTATCTTGATTAAGGCATGAACTGGTCGCTACCTGGAGAGAGAGAGAAGAAAACACTTTAGCGTATGCTCGTGCAAGATCAGATTGGTTTTTATCTTATCTAATCAGGATGGCTCCCACTGCTTTTTATCAAATCTTCCTTCAAACCCTAAAAGGAAAGACTAGCCGGGATTAATTACACACTACAAGTTCGCCAATCTTTCAGCCAGGCCAGTGTCGGTACTTTGAGGGAGGTCCCCCGTGCTTTCGCACGAACCTAATTAATGTAAACCTCGTTTTCCCAGAGGCGTAACCTCGTTAACACCTTTCTAGTCACCTACTTGATCGGCTAATTGCAATGTGTAAAACTCTCCCAGGAGTAACTCTTACTCGCAGTGGGTATCGGGATCCAACTATCTCATAGAAGGTATGCAATCTCATTGCAAATTTCAACACTTGAAATTCCCGATAATATTTTGCCCCAAGCATCCTATGACCTTGACGGAGGTCAACAAACCATAGGGTGCAAGTCAAGTTCAACCCGTCATTTCTTGAATGAATCAAACCCACCCGCACGACCCTTGACGGAGGTCAACAAGGTCGTACGACTACCCTAATCCAATCTGCATCATATGCATAAGCAGACAAATACTAGTTAGCTACCGCACACTACGCCTTGACGGAGGTCAATAAACGTAGCACGAATACTAAGTAGGATTTATCTGAAATGACGGAGGGCTACGCAGGTTTTCATAAAACCATGAGCGTAATGAACTTGATATCGTTGTAGAATCAAATGAAGTTTTGAAATGGAGTGATTTTGAGGCTTTTCCCAGTTTTGCTAAAGGAGTCACTCCCGGTGAAGGGATCTCGGTCCTTTCCTCGTCGAATGAGGTGCGGGATATATCATATATATCACTGTGCAAAGCAAAAACTCAAAAGCAATCAAAAGCAAACCGTGTCTGTAGCATCTGCCAGTTATTGCTAAAGGAGTAACTCCCGGTGAAGGGATCTCGGTCCTTTCCTCATCGAATAAGGTGCGGGGTATATCATATATACCGCTGTGCAAAGCAAGAACTGTAGCTACTGTTTTATTTTAAAAATTCGATTCTACAACATCTTAGGTTTCTTATCTTTCATTAATCACATTAATGAAGTCCCATCATTTAAATACCTAAACATCACAGATAGATATGACATACACTTATGCCATCCGCATTCGCCTCGATGTCCCCTCGTGTACCGTTAGGTTAGGTAACTAACGACAGAGCAGGGCAGGGCTAGCGCGGGTGTAAAACATAAGTAACGTCTATATAATATATCATATATATCATATACTAAATCCATCACAGAATCACATCACAGATATCGCAGCAGAATAAACATATGAAATATTGGATATACTAGGACGTCCATGTTTTCAATACGAGCCAGTATAAAACACGGATTCCACGGTCGTAACGAATAGCCAATCCCACACCCCTAGACCCCTATGAGAGCGGCAAGCAACCCTGCCAATTCTAGGGTTAGGAGACCCGGACTCGACTCCTCGAGTTGGTCTCCCACTGGACCCCAGAACCCGGTTACTTGTGCTCCCCTCCTTGGGTCTATCCTAATGCGGAAAAGTAAATAATATACAAAGGGTGACAACTTCCGCTACCTGGAAGTGCCCCAAATAAAAGAATATTACATACAAGTTTTTACATGAATGAAAATGAAAAACACTCATCTCACATAAAAACCCCCGGCTATTCAAATACGACGATCCAATATAACATATCCAGCAACACATAACATCACATGTCATCAACGTAAGTAAGTATGCATACCCCAATTGTCGTTGACGTATAGCAACGAAACCGGCGATATGAACATACTACACTTACGGTCACAGAAAAGAAAGTGTAAAACTGCAACAATTGGAATCCGCAACCTTTTTAGACATCACATGCCTAACAGATATAAATCCCGCATTTTAGTCTCATTATCGAAAACTCTTTTCAATATCATATGGGACTAAACTGCTAAATTTATAATATTCATCCAGTTATCTCATAACTGTTTGTGAATTCCAATTATTGTATCACATTCCAGATAAACAGATAATGTTAAACTTTCCGATCGAACAGTCGAATACCCAAGTTTTCCCGATACAGTCCAACACATGAAATAAGTCTAGCAACATTCAGTTCGTGCCTCAGTACCAACGGTCCAGCCGTAGAAGGGTCAAGCCAACGCCTCACATGTGGCACGCCGTACTCCCCCAAACCCGAAGGTTCAAAGGGCAGTTCAAGACGGTCACATAATCGAGTTAAGGTTTGTTGTCTTCTAGAGGGTCCATCGCGTTACTTGCATTACTTAGAACGTCGTTAAACTACGGAAAAATCCAACACTTGGAAATTTCCCGACAGGGGAAAAATTGGGTATTTATATCCGGTCGAACTTTTTAACATATTCTGGAATTTATCCGGAAAGCCACACAGACAAAATTTGATAATCCGATCGAACATACGAATCCCCAAAACAACTGCAGAAAATTCAACTCTTGAAAAATTATTAAAAATTCCCAGAAAAAGAAGCACTGGAATTAAAGAATTACTGTACAAAATTGGATGCCAGAAAAGACAAAACGGCCGCCCTTCCGCCGCACGAGCCATGCTCGTGCCGCGGAAAAGCGGTGGGAAAGTGGAATCAGGTCCACGAAATTTACAGTAATTCTTAGGAAACCCTGCTTGATTTTCTGGATATTTTTAATCTTGAAAAATCCACAATTTTAAAATCTGGACAGAGAGCATGTTTGATTCGGGGTTTCGGGTTCGTTCGGACTTCAAATTCCGTCTAGACTTCGCCTAAGGCTCTAGCTAGGCTCTGATACCAGTGAAAGGTTCCTGGGCACTCTAGTAAGGTCTCACAAGGCATCGGACATGCCAATTTAAAATTTTTGGTGCCGAGAAACCCTAGACTACGGATCGTTGCTAGAATTTTAGGCAAAAAGTGAACTAGTTAACACTTAACTACTTGGATATGGAAATAACAACCTTTGTAGATCCGGATATCCACCTCCACGGCTCCGCAACGAAGTCACCTCGCTGTCCATGTTGAACCCCAGGCTCAAGCGTCGGCTTCGTCGAAGAAACGGGTGAGCTAGGTCGCCGGCTTCGTGTCAAAGACGATCTACGTCGAGGCATCGCAAGTTCAAGCTCCGACTTCACAAACTTGTGAAACTTGTGAAGTAAACACCCAAAACAACTTGGCAAGAGGTAGAGGGTGAAGAAATAGGAGGTGGGTTCTCTTTAGATTTGGATTTCTCTCACTAATACTCAAGTTGCCATTGGAGTAGCAAGCTTGAAGAAGAAGAAGAAGATGAAGAAGATGATCAAGTATTATGATAAGTCTTTTTTAAAATAAAAAGAAAAAGCAATACTTATCATAATTCTTACTAGGGTTAAGTGTAGAGAATATACCATGGTTAATGGATGGGTTAGGGTTAAGCATGATGATAAGAAAGGATAAGTAGTCAAAGCTTCATGAAGCTTCAACTAAATGACAAAGAAAGCCACCATCCTTTTTTAAATCATTTCCAAATAAACAAATGAAAATATAAATAAATAAATAAATATGCAAAACCCTAATTATCATAATAACTATGGTTTAATTCTATTCACTTAACCATATGATCAAGTATCATCAAACATGATACAAAAAAATGCACAAAAGTATATCACATATACAATGTGCAATCCAAGTGAGAAAAATCCGTTTAAAGTGAACCAATACTAGTTAATGCAAAGTAATATATCAAATATATAATTATACATTAAATTATTAAATCAACATTTGATTCAATGATCCGGTCATGTCGCACATTACCGACTAGTATGCAATGTATCGATTTATCGAATCAATGATTCGATAACTAGGTCATATCGAATATAACCTATCGAAACATTTATCGCGAGAATGAAATGCGGTATCACATACACGCATTATTCTCGGTCCTGCACATATCTCATATGCGCTCCTATTTCGTTTCGCTTGAACCAGGAAACCTCTGTGTAGGACTCTAAAGAATCGTCAATACGCCGGTAGCAGATGATGATCATATCAAGCATCCACAAGCCGCAAGCGGTCTGCTAAACGTAACGGCCACCCGGGTATTGAGCGATCAGAAGATCGACGAGCTAGCCCGCTCACACTCCTGCGAATCTGACCAGTAACACTTACCGTACAGTCCGGTCTCTTCGTCTGATATGTCGCACATCAAGTCTAGGGGTGGTAAACGTCAGACCCCAATAACCCGATAAGTCGCGCCGATGTGAGGCTCGTAACGGGTCGAGAAACTACTGGTAACACTTACCAGCAAATCTCTGATCAGCCCTGGCCAGGGACTTCCCTGTTACGGCCAATCGAGCACAGCGCAACATCAACCCCCAATACCGGGAGAGACGAAATCCCTCCTATCGCTCATTGCCTCCATGTGACTCGGGACTGTACCCAAAGACCACCGTTTTGCACGCCCTCATGGACGTGGTAAGGTGGAGATCAAAGCACAGTGGGAATCACACAAGACTCTATGACGATCTCGGGTCTACAGACTAACCTGTACAAGTGTCACCTGAGAACTGCCATCTGACGTGAGGTATAATACCATCTGGGAGTTCTCGGCGAGTCTGTCCAGTGTACCCAGTCTCCACTGAGCACCCGTATACCATCTCTGATGTCAAACACCAATGGATATGGGATCATCCATCGCCCATCACATGGGTCGAGAAGCGTATACGCTAGTCTACTCTGGTATATCGATGCCCCGTCTCGATACACCCATGACTAGGGACCTTGAAGGATGTACTTATGGACTACCATGTCCCCACTAGTATGATCCGCATCATAGTCCAGGTAGTCAAGTACACATCCTAAGGGCTTTACCAACATGTAACTATAAGACAGTATAAAGAGACTAGTGTACATGTTAAGATAAAGAGTAACCAGATAGCATACTATCATATCGAGCAAGAAAGTCATCTCTATATATGTCCAAGCATCCAATATAATATACAACATCTGTACAATACTGGCCTCTAGGGCATACATACAACTAACACTTTTCTGCAGCATTAGATGCGATTGGTTAGGACAGTCGTTTGACCTTATTGACCTAGTCAAGGGTCTGTGCTGGTGGGTTTAATGCAATCAAAATAGTGATGGGTTGAACTTGACTAGGACCCTTTGACTTGTTGACCTAATCAAGATCACGAGGGTAATAGAGGAAAAAGCATATCGGGAGTTTCAAATATAAGGAAAAGTTTCCAGGCATGCAAATACCTTCTGGAGTGTGGTGGATTAAGTGGATTGTATGAGGTTATCGTGCGATGATAGTTGGGTCCCGATTCCCACTGATGAGTACAAATTACTCCATGGTGATTTTCACATGATCCCGACTAATTCTCCTTTTAGGGTTTGAAGGAGAATTCGAGGAAATAGTGGGAGACATCCTGATTAGATAAATTAATAAACCAATCTAATTTTGATAGAGTTCACACCGAGCGTTTCTTTTCTCTCTCTTTAATAGCGACCACGACCCGTCTTAAACTAAAACTCATAACCTACTTAATCGAAAATTTTACCTCCAGCTTTGTATTGTCATGATTCAAGACAAAGTCGCATATATCACTGCCATTCCTACTTTGTTTACCGCCGAAAATCGGACTGAGACGTTGGGAAGACGTTTAGCCTGAATTTGGGGGCAGATGCTATATAGAACATATCTATCCACCTCTCCAAAGATACCAAGTTTATTTATGGTACCGTATATTTGATGTTCAGATAGATGCGACTGATATAGCAAACTTATCAGAATCCCCCTCATTTGAGGGTTTTTTAATTATGGAGACGCTCTTCCCTGTAAGTGCAAGCCCCCGTTATTAATTACGTTATCGCAAAGCGATAACAACTTTCACCTTCTCCAGTAGGTCACTTCGTGTCGTGTTATTTATTGTTTATTATGGGATTACCCTTGGATTGTATACGGAGACTAATCTTGTCATGCTCGTAGGGCACGGATTATTTCAAACCCGTAAATCATGTTTTTGAGTAAACATAGGACATAGATCTCATATAAATGAGGTCCATAAGTTCAGTGGGGTTTACGGATCATTAATCTAGTCTTAGATTAAGATCGACTTAAAATATGTTTTAAGGACCGTTAATCTTATTTTAGATTAAGGTCGACTTAAAATAGGTATGATCAAGGTTGACTTTCCTTTGAAAATCAAAGAAGTTTGGAACTTCAGGGAGTTAGTCCAATCTTAGACTAGATGTCGGGCTATGTTTCCCAATAGTGCTGAGCACTAGGCCAAATGTTTTGTTTTGGGTTTTAGATAACCAAATAGTGCTAAGCACTGGGCCCAGAAGCTTATGCTTCACCATAGATTCCTCTTCGCATGAGAAGCCTGGTTTCTTGGTGTTTACGTGTCTTTCACGTGAGTAGTGCTAAGCACCGGCTTGTATAACGCTCACGTGAATGGCACGTGAAGTATAATCTTCATGATCGGTCACGTGTCTTCTACGTGAGTAGTGCTAAGCACTAGAGTCTCAGCGTTCACATGTCTTCCATATGAGATATTATCTTCATGGTTGGTCGCGTGTCTTCCACGTGAGTAGTGCTAAGCACTAGAGTCTCAGCACTCACGTATCTTCTATGTGAGATCTATCTTCAGGGATCTTTTGAGCGCTCACGTGGTTCTCGCGTAAGACTTCGTTCTTCATTTTTTAAGGTTCTCACGTGTCTTCCACGTGATCCTTTCAATGTCCATGTAGAAATTAACTCTAAAATTTAGAGTTAAACTCTAAAAGTCTTGCCGATCTTGCAAGAACTAAGCTATTCATTTTTTGTGAGAAATAAGTTCTTATTGGGATAAAACCCTCTTATATTTTAAAGGAACTAAATTTCAGGAATATCAATTCCATCTTTATGGGTCTATTCTTCTTTGTTCTCTTTTTTTTATTTGCAGGGGTAAAACGCCATAGTTCTCCCCTGGATCTTCGATTTGAAGAACAAGATTTTCCCGATGAGAATTAAATTATCACATTGTGGGAGATTTGTCTTGTGAATTTCAGATCCCGAGGAAGAACTAAGTTCTTATAAGAAGGTTAAACCCTTGTATCGTATATGAAATAGGTAAAAGGGGAGATATTCTTATCTCCGTCTTTACCTAATGGTCGAACAAAGAGTGATCTTCTTCGAGAGAGAATTAAATTCTAAGTTGTTATTGTGGAAGCTTAAGGAGGGGATCTCACAGAAGCTTGGAGGGTATTGTGTATCGAAAGTTTGGGGGATATATTCTGTATTTTGTATATCTCCTTAAAACTTATAGAAGGGATTGTCTATATGAGACTTGAAGTCTCGTGTCTTTTATGTG
Organism: Agapanthus africanus; assembly: GCA_030015575.1. Lineage (NCBI taxonomy): Eukaryota > Viridiplantae > Streptophyta > Magnoliopsida > Asparagales > Amaryllidaceae > Agapanthus > Agapanthus africanus. The sequence goes on along the minus strand of JASDDO010000028.1, from coordinate 15,225,028 downwards.
GGAGAGGGAAAGATATCAATTAATTTTAGAGAATCTCTTTTTGAGAGATCTCGATTGATCTCAAAGATCATTTAGAGAATTATATCCATCGTTGGATTTAAGATCCGGGGAATTTTGTTTAACAGAAAATATTTTCTGTTCGTTTTAGCAAGATTAGGAAAATATTTTTCTAACAAAAAATTTAATTTTATCATATGAATATCTTGTTTGTTTAACATTAGGAAAATATTTTACCAACATAGAATTTAATTCTATCATATAAATATCTTATTTGTTTAACAAGATTAGGAAAATCTTTTCCTAACATAGAATTTAATATTATCATATGATTATCTTATTTATTTAACAAGATTTGGAAAATATTTTCCTAACATAGAATTAAATTCTATCATATGAATATCTTGTTAGGAAAATATTTTCCTAATATAGAATTTAATTCTGTTTAATAGAGAAGATCTTTCTTGTTTTAGAAAGATTAGGGAAATATTTCTCATATAAAATTTAATTCTATCAGCTGGTTTAATTGATGATATTTTATCACCATTAGATTTTAAATCTAAAGATTTTCTGTTAGAGAAAGAACTTTCCATATTAGAAAGACCAGGGAAAATATTTCCTAAATAGGATTTAATTCTATCAGATGGTTTAATTGGTGATATTTTATCACCATTGGATTTTAAATCCAAACATTCTCTGTTAGAGAAAGATCTTTCCATATTAGAAAGATCGGAGAAAATATTTCCAAAATAAAATTTAATTATATCAGATGAGAGCGTTTCAAATTGGGGCACTCATGTGAGCACTACCATATACATATATAAGAGCGGCGCTTACATGCCTTACATGTGAGCACTGCCATAAGAATGCGACAATAGAACTCACGTGTTTAACACGTGGGGGCTATCATAGGATTTAATCTTATCTGAAGTCGGTAATCACGTGCTTTGTACGTGAGTGCTCACGTGTTATCACATGAGGGCTGTTATAGGATTTAATCCTAACTGGCACTTACGTGCTTTGCAGGTGAGTGCTCACATGTTTAACACGTGGGGGTTATATCATATGATTTAATCCTAACTGAAGCTGGCGGTCACATACTTTGTATGTGAGCGCTCACGTGTTAAACACGTAGGGGGGTTTCCTATGATCTTTTCTTTTCTTATCATTTTTTATAAGGGAACAAATGCACCCAACGATGCCCTCACGTGCCTTGTACATGAGTGCAATGGTGCCAACCTTACAGCCGTTGGATCACTTAGGGAAATGAGGGAGTTGAACTGATCCCATCATGTCTTATAAATGGCTCCCTTGGCTCTAAAGTGACTACTGTTTCTTCGTCTTCTTCATTAAGTTTTCTTTTTCTTGAGAATTTTCTTTTTCTTGAGAATTTAATTCTCGTTCAGAGCTTAGTTCTCTACCTTCAAAAATCCTTTCGAATAAACTCGACTCTGCTAAATTTTTGGTAATGATCATGAACATAGCCTAGATTTAAAACATATTCCGGGCATTATCGGATTTTAAACCCATCAACATGTCCATCAGAGTATAGCTCTTAATCTTGAACCGATCTCTTGGAGATCTTAAAAAAAGTTTTTTAATGTAGATCATAGATTTTGATGTCCTGATCCGAGGTTCAAATCGATGGACATTGATTTTCTTTTTAGGGATTTTACCCCGCTGTCGATCTTGACATTTTAACGAGTTTTGGAATTTAATTCCATTGTTCAACCAATGAGCTTCCCAAGTTGGAACTCTGGGATTTAGTCCCACTATTATTTTCTCGTTTCCGGAGCTTAGCTTTGATTCAATATTTTGAAAAGTTTCCTTTTTTAGGAATCTTGGGAATTTAATTCCATCTTGATTTTCTTTTCTGTTCTTGAATACATATTTTTCTAGGATTTTAGGGGTTAAGTCCATGTTCCGCAGAATCGAACAGATTTGAACTTTTTATTATTAAAAAGACCCACTTTTAGGATATTGGGAGTTTAACTCCATTTGCTCATTTAATGAGAATCCTTTTCGATTCTCACAATGGGCACATGTTCCATCATTAGTGAGCCGCCACTTTAATTTCGTGGGATCCACTAGTTTTGGAGCTTGTAGCTCATTAAAATGAACTCACATCTTTTTGCTATTGTTTCTCTTGTCCTTTTCTAAGTACAATGGTTTCGGTTCCTTTCTTTTCCTACACCCACTCAGAAGTTGCTTTCCTACAGTTGCCTTCAGATGAGGAAATGATGGTTATGATCCGGAACCTTGATAGGAATGAAAAGGATCTTCTCTTATGGAGGACCGGGTATGGTCACATCATAAGGGGCCGCCGCAGCTTCACGTATGGAGAACCAACATAGCCTATCTGTTCCATTCATCATACAGAGCGTCCGCCTACTGCTTACACGACGGAATTGGTTAACAGGACCCTTGAAGGTCAGTTTGAGCCATCGTAAGTGGGGATACCCAACCAACCTCCAGTGGCTATTGACATTCTAGGACGCCGAATATGTCAAGGCAAAGCTCGACCCTGGGGCAGGTCTATAAGAAAGGCGTCATCCCAATGCATCCAGTGGGATTTCTCCACTGGGCTCGCTACATTCTCTCCGTCCAACGGTCATGTTTACAGAAGGTTGATTTATACCTGGCCGTGTATTCTTCATTATTTTACTATCATACTCCCCATGTCTGGTGGGTCAAGGATTTTGTGAACCAATGGAACCTTCCCACCTATACATTTCTATTGGGGGACCGGGAGGTTTCCGTTTTATTGGAAAAGTTCTGGGACGTTTCCGTACTGCCGATCAGGGGAGAGCACTATGAGGAGCTGCTACCCCCGGATGAGTATGTTTTTTCCATAGCACCAGCTATGTTGGATGGCCTAACGATTAAGAATGTCGTTCGGCATAAATATCCAGGCTTGATCAAGGTATTAAATATTTATGAGAGCCTGATTTTGGCATCCAGAAGGCAAGGAGTCAGCTTTGAAGATTTCATTGCCTGCTTTTTTCGCGCCGATGTCTTATCTAAAAAGGCGCCGAAATTTACAAGGATTGAAGATCTATTTGGGTTTGGGTTGGAGAACCTACCGGCCAATGAGAAGGACTTGCCGCGAATCTATATTTCGAACAAGTTGATCGTAGCCTTTGAGCAGATCGCTGCTTCTGGCATAGACGAGGAAACGTTCTTCATAGGTTTCATCGGTCTCTGTCTTAGATGGTTCGCGATGCCTATTCATCGTCTCTTCATGAGAACATCTATTTTCTACCCTGCTCACCACATAGCTGATGGGGCACGTCTAGCTGTTGGCATTGCAGGGCCGTCTCATTTATATCATGGTTTAAGCACTGTTGCCAACACTTCTAGTCCGGGCGTAGATACCGTGAACTTCTTTCTCCATTACTAATCCCGTGAACTTCTTTCTCCATTACTTCACGTCTTGGATCAAGATGCATGTATTAGGTGCATTCGCTGTGCACCAAAGGCCTGCCTTTTATGAATCCTATACTTTTCCACGGGTTATGAAGCTAGTTGATGCTTCTGCTCCTAATCCGACGCAGTTGGGGGCTCTATGTGTGCTTCTCTGCCCGTACTCGAATGAAGAAGGTATAGTTTTCACCGATCGAGTTCTTTCTGTGCCGGTGGAGGCCACTCAGCAGTTGTTTGACGTTCTGAAGGAGGGAATGCTGTCCCTAAAGTATAAGGAGATCATGCATCTTTACTCGATCAGACCTGGATATTTAGTATTTCGGTTGGATGACGCCGCACTATTTATGCGGTACAGCCCACACCGTTTTGCCCAACAGTTAGGTTATGATCAAGGTGTGCCTCTCAAGGCATTTTTGGTTGAGCCCATTGCTACGATGGAAACTTCCCGCGATGTCATTCATCACTTCATGCATCTGAACACCGGTTATTACTTTATGATCCTTGAGCCTGATTGCATTCCAAGGTCTTTGGGTCCTTACAAGGGCTGGTATCAGCATAGGGTGGGTCCGACCATTGCAGAGGAAAAACGGGTGCTCCTTGAGCATAAGGTTCTCATGCCCGCCGTGCTTTCGACGTCCCGCTATGACCATGATCGGTCGTCCATCCACTTTTGAGGGAAAGTGGTGCGGTAGTTATTCCGAGGGCTCCTCCTGTGGTGCCGGCCCCTCGTGCAACAAGTATGCCAATTCACACCGAATCTGGTGTAAAGACTCAGAGTGCCGCAAAGGTCGTGGTATTATCCGAGTCGGATCATGAAGCTGGGATCGGGCAACGCCATCTAAAGACTCCAAAGAGGAGGAAACGTTCTTCTACTAGCGTTAGCTCAGGTCCACGAAAGAAGAAGTCTTCCATGCTTTCGATTGACGCACTGCTCGAGCCCGAGCTTCATGCTCCTGATGGCGACAACATGCCGGAGTACGAACCGGATGACAACCTTATTTTCCCAGTCACGTCCACCGAGGAGGTCGCTCGGCTTACTGAGGCTTTCAAAAGGTCATAAGATGAGATCGAGGACGTATTCCCCAAGACGGGATGCTTTGCTCGTGTCACTTTCCGGGAAGTTGACCCTCCCTCTGTCGCACCGTCGGTGGCTCCTCTAACACTGGCAGAGGAAAGGGATTTGAAACGATCGGTATCAACAGCTTCTGAGGATGAAGCTGCTCGGAGAGCAGGAAAAGCTCCTTCTTTGATTGAAGCCCGGCTGGCGTGATTGACAAAGAAGGAGCAAGGACTTGAGGAAGCTATACTCCAGGCTCCCGGGGGCATCGATATATTTCTTCTTATATTCTTTAGCAAATGAGTTATATTTCTTTTTCCTTACATTCTCTTCTTCTTTTGTAGGGACTTCTGTGGCGGGTGCAGTTTCGAGCCAACAACATGTCCTAGAAATTCCTAAAACAGCTCTGATTCCTTCGGGTGAAGCTCATGAACCATCTACGGACTCCATAGATATCACTGATGATGCGCCAGAAGATAGAGGATGTTCCCGATGTTGTTGCCCCTTCGGTTTATGCTGGGTCTCAGCCGGTTTTCCCTAAGAGCGGGAGGAGCATCGAAGGTAATCTTATATTTTACTTCTTTTCATTTGACGGTCTCTCATTAGACTTGACTTTTATGGTGCTTTCAGAGCTGCGGGAGTTGGTGTCTTCCATATTGGAACGTTCTCCGGAGGAGTCCTTCTCGCGTCTATTCGGTATGCCAGCCCCATATTTGATTCCTCCCAAGCGTATCATCTTTTCATCTGGAGATGGTGGGTATCTTTCTATCCCTTTCCATTATCCTTTCTGGAGCGATATTGACGCGTTTGTTTAACTGAAGTCTTGCAGGCCGATGACGAAGTCAAGATTTTGGACAGACCTGGGGATCTCCTAGATTTTCCTCCTGTGACCGTGGGTGAGTGACACTTTGGTCTTTGTATTTTTTATCTATCTCCTATCTTGGAGATGCATCTAATCTTCCTGTGTCTTCCTTGCTTTGACACAGTTCTACCGACCCCGATCCCGTTTGAGCCTCATGTCCGTATGCTTGAGGGTCCTTATACGAGACATATGTCTGAAAGGATGGCGAGGAATAGTCTATGCTCGCTGGCCGATCTCATTGAAGACCTTCATACTGGTACTTCATTCACCGCAGAGAAGTTTTCTGTTGAGGCTAATACTTCTTTATCTGTTCTTGCTACCTATCATGACGAGACGTTGTTGCATACTTAGGTCAAATACTGTCGGCGAGTAGAAGCCCTTCTTCATGATCTTGAACATAAATGCCTTCCCTCGGACATCTCATCTCTGAAGGCCTGGTTGAAAGAGTGGATTACGAGATGTGGCACCAATCTCCGATCTTGTGAGAAGCTGACTTAGAAATTTTCAGAGAGGGAACTAGCTTCGAAGGCCTTGGAAGATCTTCAAGCTCAACTAGCGGCTAATATCATATGGGCTTATGAGATTTGGTGAGCTCTCCAACAAGTCGTGACGAAAGTGGTGGCTCTTGATAAAGCCATTAACTTCACAAAGGAAATGGTAAAGGGTCACAAGGTTTCCGAGGGGGAGCTCAAGCGTTGATTCGCCTTATATCAACGACAGCAAGAACAAGCAGGAGCTCAGCTTGTTGCGCTGATAGAGCTCGAGATAGAGATTCAACGGAAGAGCGATCATCTGGCTGGCCTACTGAGGAATCAGCCGTCCTAGGCTTTTTCTTTGTAGTATTCCCACCTTTTTTTATAACATCTTTGTATCCTCCATTCAATTTTGACAGATGTATAAAAAGATATTTTTATTTGCATATTATCTTCTTGTTTAATCAAAGCTGGAGGGACGTCGAGATAATCTCTAGTCTATAGATGTTGATATAGAGATCTGGGGCTAGAACTTTGCCATTACTCCACTTTAACTTGACCCTTTGGTCCTTGCTGGTGTCGTAATCGCACTTCACCGGAGTGATTCAGACGTCTTTGAACTGCTTACAGAAGTCGAGATTCAAACCATCTCCAGGGCAGAAATATTTTATTTTATCATCATTTTTTTATTCTCCGTGATGCTCTATCATTTCAACTTTTCATATCGCGAAAGTTGCGATTGCCCAATCATTTCGGTTATTTATTCGCGGTGCCCAATCGTTTCGGCTATATTGTTTTATATTTTTTTTTCTGATACCAATCTTGGCATCAGTATCGCTACAACTAGAATTGTGCCAGGAGCGACTCATCATATACCGTCGCCTATTCGGGCAAAGGTGGCTTAGAAGACGGGGTTAGGATTCCATCAATTAAGGCTTTTCAATGTTTATGAGACGTGAGGGTCTCATAAAGTTATTTTCTCCCTATATATCAAGAGGATCTCATATGTGTATTTTCTCCCGAGGAATCTTAGGGACTCCTAAGCAAATCTTGTAAGTCTTAAGGATCCTACAAGAGAACTTTTCTCCTTGCAAGTCGAGAAGACTCGCAAGTGTCATCCACCATGTAGAACTTGTGCTTGTTTATATTTATTTGTGCCCATAGATTGTATACAAGAGTCTAGACCGAACTATATGTAGGGATATTTTAGAGGGGTAAATGATGGCTTAGGCACATGGTCTGATCTGCAATCTAAGGCTTTTGAATTCTATAAGCCCTGACAGTCTCATAGAGGGGTATTTTCTTCTTATGAGTCAAAATGATCTCGTAAGTGTATATTCTCCTTGGAAATCTTAGGGATTTCCAAGTGCCTCTCACCTTTGTGAGTCGTAAGGATCTTACTTGGGTGTTCTCTTTACAAGTCGAGAGGACTTGTAAGTGTATTATTTTTGCGAGTTTGCGCCCTTTCGGGTTTTCATAAGCTCACCGGCAGTCCTGCTGTTTTTACTCACGACGTCTTTTCGGATTTTCATCTGTGCCCTTCTAGCTTATGGACATACCTTTTTTTGAACAAACTGCATCATCGGTGGAGCTTCATACTTGGTGGGGCTTAAGGTGCAACCTCGTAGATAGGACTTGAGTTGAAATTTTTGCCAGTGGGGGTTGAGTTGCAATGTCGATCTAAAGGGGCACATTTTAACATTCCCATATTCGGGATGATGAGCTAGTTTAAGGACATTTCGGTCCAGCATTCCCGTGTTCGAGACGAAATGATAGTTTAGGGACATTTCGGTCCAGCATTCCCACGTTCGGGAAGAAATGGACATTTCGATCCAACATCATCATGTATGGGGCGATGAATTAGTTTAGGGAAATCTAAGTCCAACATTCCCGTGTTCGGGACGAAATGATAGTTTAGGGATATTTCGGTCCAACATTAGTTTAGGGACATCTCGGTCCAACATTCCCGTGTTCAGGACGAAGTGATAAGTTAGGGACATTTCGGTACAACATTAGTTTAGGGACATCTCGGTCCAACATTCCCGTGTTCGGGACGAAGTTCCTAGCTCTCAGAGTTCCGACTTAGGAAGATAAGGAGCGGATATAGGTGTCGTCATTTATCATTGACCTAAGTCATAACCTCTTAAGCATAATACTTCTTGAGGAATCGACCATTTATTGGTCGATATATTCTCTTTCCGTGCATATTCATTAGAGCTCCACCTTGGTAGCCTTTCTCGATAACATACCGACCCTCATAGTTTGGCTCGAACTTCCCGCGCTTTGCACGGTTAGGGATCACGGGTCGTTTGAAAACCGACACGAGTTCGCGTTGGCAGAATGTCCTTTGTCTGGTCAACCTTTTATATAATTGGGTCATTCTTGCTCGATAGGCTTCCAGGCTTTGCTGTGCCGCGAGACAGGTCTCGTCAAGTGCATCAAGTTCTTCAAGATGAAGGTGAGCGTTATCCTCAACCGTGAGCTCATGGTGAACTGCCATCCTTAATGAGGGGGGTGTTTACCGCCGGAAGCCGGGAAGACAGACATCTAGCCTGAATCTGGGGGCAGATGCTATTTGGTTTTATCCGTCCACCTCTCCGAAAATGCCAAGTTGATTTATGGCACCATGCATCGGAGGTTTGGACAGATGTAACCGTTGTAGCAGACTTTGTCAGATTCCCCCTCGTATGAGGGTTTTTTGATTGTGGGGACACTCTTCTCTGCAGGCGCAAGCCCCTGCAGTTAATTATGCTACCGCACCGCAGTAACCACTTTCTTCTTCTCCAGATGTTCACTTCGTGTCGTGTGTGTTTGTTTTCATTTTGGTTGCCCGTGGATTGTGTACGGAGACTAATTTATGTTGTCGCCCGTAAAGCGTGGATTAGTCCAAATCCGTATTTTCTTAGATTTGGGTTTGGTTTGGGCTTAAGGATCGTTAATCTCATTGAGATTAAGATCAACTTAAACGTTTTTTGAGGATAAGTTAGTCTAATTCTAGACTAAGGTCTACTCAACGGGATTTTGGGAACATTTAGATCCAACGAAAGAGTATTTGGGCTCTATCATTTTAGTTTAAGGACGTTGCGGTCCATAAGTTTAAGGACATCATAGTCCATGGAAGTTTAGAGACATTATAGTCTGTAAAGTTTAAAGACATCATAGTCTATGAGTTTAAGGGCCTCATAGTCCATAAAGTTTAAAGACATCATAGTCTATATGGTTTAAAGACGTCATAGTCTATGGGGTTTAGTTTAAGGACGTTGCGGTCCATGAGTTTATTGGTTATAGGGACCCTCCATCTCTCTGAAGACGTTGAAGGATTAAAATGACATATATCAGAGGTATGAAGAGATGTACCCTTGAACCAAAGTCCCGATTTGGGGAAATGGGATGAACATCGGTTTAGATGTCATCTGTTGAGAGCTTATTAGCTGTTTTTTTGGAATTGAGCTTGGTTTTGGAGACCCCGAGCATGAGGGGCTCAATTTGGTCTGAATCTGGCTAATGTTAGCCCTTCATAATGTTCAACACTAACATATTTATTCAGCGCTCACGTGCTCCCACGTGAGGCGTTTGGAATAGTGTTTAGACACCGAAATTCTAAGGCGCTCACGTGAGGCACTTGAAATATTGTTAAACTTCAAGAATCTGAAGCGCTGCTTCTTTTGGGTTTATTCTTTATTCTTTTCTGAGTGCCAAGCGCTGTTAGGTCACGTGGGATCACGTGAGGCGCTCCCTTTGGGTTATTCTCTTTTTGCTTTGTAAGTGCTAAGTACTGCTATGGGATCACGTGAGCAAATCTCGACTATTTTCTTTTGTTCATCAGAGGCGCTCACGTGGGAGCACGTGACCGGTTGTTATTATGTTGGGTACCAATCTTTCTATGTGCATGGAGATTCTGCGTTTCGAGACTTTCTAGCCCTTTGTGTTGTAAGAATTAAATTCTTAGTTTTTCCCTCAGGTTTGAGATCTGTATGACAGAATCTCCCCGATGAGAATTAAATTCTCAACTTATGGAGAGATCTGCTTCTGCAGATCTTTTACCATAAGGGAGAACTAAGTTCTCATATGAAGGGTTAAACCCTTGTTTTATCAGAGGAATTAAATTCCTGCATACTTTTATGGGAGAATTAAATTCTCTGGACTTAGATCTCCCTCTAGGTTTTGGATCTGCATGGCAAAATCTCCCCGATGAGGATTAAATTCTCAACTTTTGGGGAGATCTGCTTCTGCAGATCTTAACCAGAGGAAGAACTAAGTTCTTTGAGAAGAGTTAAACTCTTATGTAGATGAAGAAGGGATGAGGTATTCTCTCTGTTTTGTTTCTTCTCTTACCTCGAATTTTTCTTTTTGTTTTCTCTTCTTTGACTTGAAGTTTTTATCTCTTTCTCTTTTTCTCAGAACTTGAAAAGGTTCTTCCTTCCTTCTTTTTCTTTTTGGGCTCCTATTTATAGGAGGAAGAAAGGAATCGGTTTGTTTGGCCAAATCTTCTATTAAGAGATTTTTATTGATTTTATAATCAACCAAAATGATCTTTTAGATCAATCGATGAATTTTATTCACCGTTGGATTTTCAATCCAAGGACTCCTGTTTTACAGAAGTTATTTTTTTTGTTGTTCTTAACAAGTTTAGGAAGATTTTCCTTTGCACAGAATTTTTCTGTAGATTGGTGATTTTTGATCGCCATTGGATCTTTAATCCAGCGACGCTCTGTTTTACAAAGCGTAATCTTTCTTGTTTAGAAAGATTCAAGGAAATATTTTTCAAATAAAGCTTTTGGTCTTTAATTAGAGTTTACTTTTATCGGTTCATAAGGTATAGGAGTCTATCACGTGTAGCACGTGACCCCACCAAATTAAGCCTACCAAAAGGTATCACGTGCTATCACGTGAGTTTCTTTTATGTCCAACTTTTTTTTGCTTTATTCAGGCGCCTGTATGCTTTGTTTATAAAAGTCACGTGTCTGCACATGAGGCCCAGTTTTAGCTTAGTTTTGTCAAGCTCAGCGCCTATCACGTGTAGGCACGTGATGCTCCACTTGGGGACTTTTTTCCCGTTGCTCTATTTATTTATTTATTTTCTGTAAGGGAACAAATGCCTTCACAGCGTTGTTCTCACGTGGTTTGCACGTGAGAGCAACACTGTCACTTTTACAGCCGTTGGATTGTCTAGGAGAACGGGAAGATGAACCTCCCTAGTCACGTCTTATAAATGAAATGGTTTGGTTCCTTAGGCAGCCACTGTTTCTTCATCTCCTTCCTTCTTCATTTTCTTTGAGAATTTAATTCTCTTCCTCAGAGCTTAGCTCTCTGCCATTGCAAATCCAGAGTAAAACTCTGTCAAAAGAAACACTTTTTCAGGTAATGCTTTGTACATCAGAAAACTTTCCTTTTTAAAGAAAGCCTCTGGATTTTAAATTCACCATGAGAGCTTTGCTCTCCTCTAAAACTCATCTTTTTAGAGATCCAAAGACGTGATCTTTGAGCAGTAAACCTCCATATATCAAGCATTTTCTTCTGATTTTGAGGATTCGTGGGATTTTTGTTTCTCATATATATATATATTGTGAGTTTCTGGAATTTAATTCCATCATATAAAAGGAATTTAATTCCTAAAGCAAAGAGCTTAGCTCTGAAGATCAGGAGGACCCTTCGGGAATTTTATTCCCTGGTTTTGTTGAAGGTCTCTTCATAGGATTTTGCCCTTATTTGCACAAATTTGAATTTGTTGGTACTTAACAGGGCTTGTCTTCCTAAGAATTTGTTTGAATCCCAATTTTTATTTAGTGAGGGTCTTCTTGATCACTAAACTTTCTCTGATATCTCTTTTCAGACACTATGGCCGCTCATCTGTACGTTCTTGATGAAATTATCTCTTATGAAGACATTCGCGCATAAGGCCGTTGTCAAAACAAGGAGTTTACAGACGCCATATGCGCTGAGATTATGAATCGTTTCAATGAACACAACGGTCGACTGCTTCCTCATCGCTCCGCTCTTTTGAAGATTATAGTGAGAGAAATTTGGGGAGCACTTCCTGGATTTTACGAAGCCATGCCGCTTGAGGCACTGGATGACGTTGAAGATAAGGTGCATTCAGTGTATCTGAGGGGCCTGATCTCGAAGAAACGACGTGATAATCTCACTGATATCTTGCATCAAGTTTTCCAACAGAAAACGGTAATCGCTACTTATCAGAAGGCGGAGGACATTGGCGAGGATCCTGCCGCTTGCGATCGTGAGAGGATGCACACGAGAATGGTGAGAAAGGCCAGAAACATTTTTGACGGCCCCACTTTCGAATTTCTCAATCCATGTCATGGGTTTAATGTTTTGCCATTGTAAACATTTTCTTTTATTTTTGTATGAATCTTCGGAGTATGGATGATAAAACTTTCCTTTCCCCCTTTTTTATGTTCACATGTGTTCTTTATGAAGTTTTTTCATACTGTTGTTGGTGTTCACGTGTTTTCCGCATGAGGAACTGCTGGGGATTTCAATCTTGTATTGGTGCCTGCTCACGTGTTATGCATGTGTGGTGCCGTTTTAATTTCCAATATGGGTCAAGGCTAGTGCTCACATGTTATGCACGTGGGCTCTGCTGATGGGGTCGTTTCATCTCCTTGCACTGATTTCAATGAATCACCTCTTTTCATTTCCAACGCTCTCCCTTTTTTCTGGTCCTTGGGAACAGTTCCACCATGCACAACATTTTCTATGTATAACATTGAATGCTCCCCTTTATAAACTGAAGCCGTGCCTTTCTTTTTCTCTTCAAAGAGAAACCCATTTAGACCTTAAAGTGATCATCTTTGAGAAACCGATCAATTGTTATGGCTTGCAACTGCTCCCACGCTCGTAGGCAACCATGGGAGGTGCCCGTCGAGGAGATGATTCCTCACTTTGCTGCACGGCTAGGGGATCCTCTTCTCACCGATGCCGAATGTGACACGGTGATGCATGAGCTCCTGACTCGTAAGGGCTCTCCTCTTCATATGGGCTCCATCTGGCTCTGGATGATCTTTCTATCTGTGCTCGCCGATATCCCCCCTCATCTGGCAGAGATGACTTCTGTGATCCTCGATGCGGCGGAGGACAAGATCGAGTGCTTTCACGAGGCTTGTCTAATTACTCAAGCTCTGAAGGATTATTCAGTTCATATACTGAGTCAGATAAGGGCCCGACGGGCCATCATGTCTGCTTTTGCTGATGAGCACGGCGCCAATCGGTGGGGAGCAACTCCTCGCGAAAACAGTCGCTTCGACGTGTTGGAGAAGGCAGAGAGGGAGCTGGAGAATTTTGTATTTTGTTTTGTTAAATCTTGCATCTCTGATCCCATGTTTGGTGATCTCTTTCCTATAGAGTAGTATCAATGTATTTTTCTTATCATTAATCGTTGAATGCTTTTTGTTGAATTTTTCTGTTTGACGTATATTTGCACGTGCATCCCACCCGTGTACATGAGTTTTATACTTGACCCCTGGGAATTTTCTTTAAGTGTGAACACTATCGTCGTGTTGCCCATAAATCAGTGCGTTTTGGTTACCATTTCCATTTAAATAGGCATATAGTCGCGAACGCATGCTTAATAGGATACATACCGAAGACTTTCCTTGTTTCCAGAAAGAGAATGGTTTGTGCGTGTTTTGGATTGAGGATTGGCGTCAAGTGGAGGTCTGCCCAAACGGGTTTGAATGCATCCGCCTTCCCTCTGACCTCTTAACCCTGAAATCAAGTCTGCGAGGATGGATCGAACAGTGCGCGGACAAACACTAAGACCACTCATGCATATGTAATCCGGCGAGCACTTCAAGAAGGTATCACTGAAGTGGTTGCTCTCGAAAAAGCCGTCATCTTTACCCGTGAGATGGTTGAAGCTCACAAAGTTGCTGAAAAGGAGCTTGAGATTCGGCTTGCCTCGTATCAGTCTCAGGTGGAGACCCGTCTCGTGGCAATAATCAAGCTTGAAGCCGAGGCCCAGCGAACGAGCGATGAATTGATGAGCTTATTGTGCCGTCCACCGGCTTAAAGAATCTCTTGTATATTTTCTTTTTTTGTATCCGCTCCTGAATGAGAGGATATTTTGTATCCATTTTGATTCTCTTCTTACGACATGTATCTAGTATTCATTTTGAATTCATGAATAAAAGACATATATTTTTCTTATTTCGTGTTTGCATGTTGCTCTGATGGATGTGGTCCATATGTATTTTATTTTGATCTTCTTGCAGGGCAGCGATGGCTTAGGTGACAAGGTTAGGATTTTTCACCTAAGACTTTTCAACTTTACGAGTCGTGAGGGTCTCGTAAAGATTTTTCTCCCTACGGGTCGAGAGGATCTCGTAGGTGTAATTTCTACTTGGGGGTCGTGAGGACTCCTAAGTGCATTTTCTTGTGAGAGTCGTAAGGATATCACAAGAGCTTTCCTTTTTATGGGTTAATAGGTTTTATGATGACTTATCTGCGAGCCGAAGCATTGCTTTACGACAGGGAGATCATGGTTGATGTATTTTCGAGACGAAGCATTGCATCGACATAGGGGTTAGGGGTTGACATATATCCGAATCGAAGCGTTGCTTGACGACAGGGAGATCAGGAGTTGACATGTATCCGAGTCGAAGCATTGCTTTACGACAAGGAGGTCAGGGGTTGACATGTATCCGAGTCAAAGCGTTGCTTTACGACAAGGAGGTCAGGGTTGACATGTATTCACGTCAAAGCGTTGCTTTAAGACAAGGAGGTCAGGGTTGACATGTATCCGAGTCGAAGCGTTGCTTGACGACAGGGAGGTCAGAGGTTGACATGTATCCGAGTCAAAGCATTGCTTTACGACAGGGAGGTCAAGGGTTGATATGTATCCGAGTCGAATCATTGCTTGACAACATGGAGGTCAGAGGTTGACATGTATCCGAGTCAAAGTGTTGCTTGACGATAAGGAGGTCAAGAGTTTACATGTATCCGAGTCGAAGCGTTGCTTTATGACAAGGAGGTCAGGGGTTGACATGTATCCGAGTTGAAGCGTTGCTTGACGACAGGGAGGTCAGGAGTTGACATGTATCCGAGTCGAAGCGTTGCTTTATGACAGGGAGGTCAGGGTTGACATGTATCCGTGTCGAAGCGTTGCTTTACGACAGGGAGTTCAGGATTGACATGTATCCGAGTTGAAGTGTTGGTTAACGACAAGGAGGTCAGGGTTTGACATGTATCGAGTCGAAGCGTTGCTTTACGACAAGGAGGTCAGGGTTGACATGTACCCGAGTCGAAGCGTTGCTTAACGACAAGGAGGTCAGGGGTTGACATGTATCCGAGTCGAAGCATTGATTTACGGCAGGGAGGTCAGGGTTGACATGTACCCGTGTCGAAGCGTTGCTTTACGGCAAGGAGGTCAGGATTGACATGTATCCGAGTTGAAGCATTGCTTGACGACGAGGAGGTCAGGGTTTGACATGTATCCGAGTCAAAGCATTGCTTTACGACAAGGAGGTCAGGGGTTGACATGTATTCGAGTCGAAGCGTTGCTTGACGACAGGGAGGTCAGGAGTTGATATGTATTCGAGTCGAAGCGTTGCTTTACGACAGGGAGTTCAGGGTTGACATGTATCCGAGTCGAAGCGTTGCTTGACGACAAGGAGGTCAGGGGTTAACATGTATCCGTGTTGAAGCGTTGATTTACGACAAGGAGGTTAGGAGTTGACATGTATCCAAGTCTAAGCGTTGCTTGACGACAGGGAGGTCAGAATTTAACATGTATCCGAGTCGAAGCTTTGCTTTACGGCAAGGAGGTCAGGGGTTGATACGTATCCGAGTCGAAGCGTTGCTTGGTGACAAAGAGGTCAGGGTTTGACATGTATCCGAGTCGAAGCATTGCTTTACGACAAGGAGGTCAGGGGTTGACATGTATCTGAGTCAAAGCGTTGCTTGACGACAGGGAGGTCAGGAGTTGACATGTATCCGATTCGAAGCGTTGCTTGACGACAGGGAGGTCAGGGTTGACATGTATCCGAGTCGAAGAGTTGCTTGACGATAGGGAGGTCAGGGTTTGACATGTATCCTAGTCGAAGCATTGCTTTACGACAAGGAGGTCAGGGGTTAACATGTATCCAATTCGAAGCGTTGCTTGACGACATGGAGGTTAGGAGTTGACACTAGGTTGTATGTGAACCGTAGAGTCTTGGAGCTGGGGACTTTGTCGTTGCTCCAATTGGCAGAGTCGCGTCCGTGCCTTGCTGACATAAGGAGGAACAACGTTGTTGGTCTCTAAGCTATAGATGTGGCCGTCGAGATTTGGAACTAGGGGCTTCGTCATGGCTCCGTTTTGCTGACGTTGTATCTGCTTCTGTTTGGAATAAGAAGGAACGTCGTTGATGATCTCTAGGCTGTAGATGTAGCCGTCGAGATCTGGAACCACGGGACTTCGCCGTGGCTCCGTTTTGCTGACGTTGTATCTGCTTCTGTTTGGAACGTGAAGGAACATCGTTGATGATCTCTAGGTTGTAGATGTAGCCATCGAGATCTGGAACTAGGGGCTTCGCCATGGCTCCGTTTTGCTGACGTTGTATCTGCTTCTGTTCGGAACGAGAAGGAACATCGTTGATGATCTCTAGGCTGCAGATGTAGCCATCGAGATCTGGAACCAGGGGACTTCGCCGTGGCTCCGTTTTGCCGACGTTGTATCTGCTTCTGTTTGGAATGAGAAGGAACTTCGTTGATGATCTCTAGGCTGTAGATGTAGCCGTCGAGATCCGACTTCCCTTTAACGAAGCCTGGAGGGACAATATGGCTCCCTTCTCGTTTATGCCCATGGATTGTATACAGGGGTCACTATGGACTTACCTGTAGGGCAAAAAGTTTCATTCTTTCATTTTTTTTTATTTCTTTCCGCGATACTCTATCATTTCAGCTTTTATATCGCGAAGTTCGCGATTGCCCAATCATTACGGCTATTTTTCGCGGTGCCCAATCATTTCGGCTATATTATTTTTTTTACTCTCTGCTTTTTATTACGAGTTGCCTGATCATTTCAGCTATTTTTGAATGCATATATTTTACTTGCTGATTTTATTGCAAGTTGCCCTATCATTTCGGCTATTTCATATGCATTTATGGCTCGCTGACTTTTTGCCCCGAGTTTGGGACTTGGGATCTGATACCGATTTTAGGCATCAACATCGCTACAACTAGGATATTTCCAGGAGCGAATCTTCATTTGCCTTTGTCGGTTCGAACAAAGGTGGCTTAGCAAACAGGGTTAAGATCCTGTCGACTAAGGCTTTTGATTTCATGAGCCGTAAGGGTCTCATAAAGATTTTCTCCTTACGAGTCGTGAGGATCTCGCAAGTGCGTTTTCTCCGTAGGGGTCGTGAGGACTCCTACGTGCGTTTTCCCTTGAGAGTCGTAAGGATCTCCTAAGAGTGTTTTCTCCTTATAAGTCGAGAGGACTTACAAGTATTGTTCACCATATGAGGATATCCCTCGTTGCTGGTGGGACTCTGTTGGGGAAACTTTTATTCGTGCCCGTGGATTGTATACAAGGGTCAATATTGAACCACTTGTAGGGCAAATTGGGGTGTATGACGGCTTAAAAACAGGTTCAGATCCATGTAGCTTAAGGCTTTTGAATCCTATGAGCTGTGAGGGTCTCATAAGGGAATTTTCATTACGAGTCGTAAGGATCTCATAAGTGTAACTTCACCTTAGAGATCGTGGGGCTCCCTAAGCGTGTTGCTCCCTTGTGAGTCGTAAGGATCTCACGCAGGTATTTTCTCCTTACAAGGTCGAGAGGACTTTTCAAGTGTCTTTGAACGAGATTGTGCCTTTTCGGGTTTTCATAAAACTCGCCGGTAGCCCTGTTGTTTTTACTCACGGAGCCCTTTTGGGTTTTCATCCGTGCCCATTTCGCTTATGGACGTACCGTTTTTTTTGCGCTGCGTTAGCCTAAGGATGCTGAGGTTTGTAATAGTTTAGGGACGTTTCGGTCCGTAGTTAATTTTAGGACATTTCGGTCCGTTGTTAGTTTTAGGACATCTCGGTCCGATGTTAGTTTAGGGACGTTTCGGTCCGTAGTTAGTTTTAGGACATTTCGGTCCGTTGTTAGTTTTAGGACATTTCGGTCCGTAGTTATAGCGAGCGGACATAGGCGTCGTCATCTATCGTTGACCTAGGTCGTGACTCGTCAGGCGTAGTATTTTTTCAGAAACCGACCGTTTATTGTCCTGAAGGGTCTTTCGCCATGCATATCTATGAGTAGATAGGCTCCTCCTTGGTAAACTTTATCTATGATGTATGGGCCTTCATAGTTTGGCTCGAATTTCCCCCATTTAGCATGATTGGGGATCATAGGTCTCTTGACCATTAGCACGAGTTCGCCTTGACGAAATGTCCTCGGCCTAGTCAATCTCTCGTATGAGCGCGTCATCCTTATTTTGTAAGCTTCTAAGTTTTGTTGCGCCGTGAGGCGAGTTTCATCGAGGGCGTCGAGCTCCTCGATCCGAAGATGAGAATTCTCTTCTCCTGTTAGCTCGTGATAAATTGCCACTCGTAGAGAGGGTAGCTCTATCTCCAAGGGAAGTACCACTTCTGTGCCGAATACCAATGCGAATAGCGTCGTATTTGTAGCTGTTTTGAACGTAGTCCGATACGCCCAGAGAACTTCATGCAATCTCTCGTGCCAGTTCTTTTTATTTCTGGACACCATCTTCTTTATGATCTTCGTCAAGGTCTTGTTGAAAGCCTCAGCTAGACCGTTAGCTCGGGGATTATAGACCAAAGAGTATCTCCAGTCTATATTATGCTACTGTGCGAAGCGGCTGATTTTTTGAATTCTGTAGGCCGGCCCATTATCGGATATAATCCGCCGCGGAGTGCCGAACCGCAACCCAGGGCTTTCACCCCGGAGTCGAACCTTCACTGCCTTTCCTTGGCTCTGTCCCTGGCCTGGTTCCTTCTTTATTTCCTGCCTCTCCGCTAGATGACGTGTGTCTTGAAGAAATGGAGAATATTATCCGTCTTCACTTTTCTTAGCGGTATGGTTTCTGCCCACTTAGAGAAGTAATCAGTTGTCGCCAATAAGAACCGATATCCTCTGGATGACGATGGTTCGATGGGCCGAATTATGTCGGTCCCCCACATTTCGAACGGCCAGCTAGCCAACGTTGGGTGTAACGGGTTTGGATGCTGGTGGATGAAGTCCCCGTGAATCTGGAATGAGTGACACTACTTCGCATATTCGAGACAGTCCTGAATCATCGTGGGCCAATAGTAGCCCATCCTTTTGATCTTCAGCTCCATCTTCGGCCCGGCTTGATGAGAACCGCAAAGTCCGTCGTGAGTTTCTTGGACGACTCTCTTTACTTCTTCCAGTCCCAGGCATCTTAGCCATAGAGAGTTGAACGATCTCTTATACAGAGTATCGTTGATGAAGGCGAAAGACAGAGCTCGTTTAATGAGCTGATGTCTTGAGGATGCATCTTCAGGTGTTCGACGGGATTTGAAGTAGTCTATAAAGACTTCTCTCCAATCCTTAGCCTTTTCTTGGTCCTCTATTTGTAGGGTTGTTTACTTGGTCGCTTCCTTTTCTTCAAAAGACTTCGGAGATATTTCTGCTGGTGCAAGAACCCGACGGCTTTGCACAACGATCCTCACGTCATCGAGGTTTTTGTCGGCCAGTTCTTTAGGTAGTTTGGCCAACGCATCTGCTTTGCTATTTTCTGCGCGCGGTATGCTTTCAAGGGCGTAAGAGGGAATTTGAGTCAGCAATTGCTGCACTCTCTCGCCGTACTTCATCAACTCTGGTTTGCATGTTTGATAGTCGTCGTTTACTTGACTGACGACCAGCTGGGAGTCTCCGTATATGAGGAGGTTTTTGATTCCCATGTCGACAGCGATCTCAAGAGCTGCTATCAAAGCTTCATACTCGGCTTCATTGTTTGTCCTCGGCTCTGTCAAGGAAAAGGCAAAGCGCATTATCCCTCCTTGTGGAATCACAAAGATAAGGCCTACCCCATATTCGATTATGGGGAAGTTGTACTTTCGCTTCTTCATGGAAGATGCCCCATCGAAGTAGAGTTCCCATCGGGTGTCACCCTCTCCTTTCTCCTCGTCGATGGTGTCAAACGCGTGCTCGTCTGGCAGTTCGCAGTTCATGGGTGAATCTGCAGGTATCGGGTGCTCAGCAAGGAAGTCGGCGATGGCCTGGCCTTTCACTGCCTTGAGCGGTCGATATGTTATCGAGAATTCCATTAAGAGTAGGGCCCATTTAGCGATCCGTCCTGTTAGTATGGCTCTTGACATCAAATACTTGAGAGGATCCACCTTTGATATAAGATGGACTTCATGCGCCATAGCATAGTGCCGAAGCTTCGTTATGGCGAAGATTAATGCCAGGAAATGTTTTTCGATGGGGGAGTAATTGTTTTCTGCCCCCAAGAGAAATCGACTAAAATAGTAGAGGGTTCTCTCCTTCCCTTGATCATTTTCCTATGCCCATAGCGCGCCCAAAGAACCTTCAAGGGCTTTTGTGTATAGGATGAGGGGTTTCCCCTTGACCGGAGCGGTTAGTACTGGTAGATTCTGCAGGTATTGCTTGATTTCTTCCAGTGCGCTTTGGCATTTACGATCCTAGACGAACGGAGTCCCCTTCTTCATCAGATGACTATAGGGGCGGCATTTGCCGGAGAGGTTGGCTATGAACCGTAGGATATACGCGAACTTTCCTTGGAGAGACCGCAGTTGGTTGAGAGTTCTTGGCGGAGGCATTTCTATGATCGCCTTGATCTTTGACGGGTCTATTTCGATGCCCCGGTGCCATACGATGAATCCTAGGAATTTTCCCAAGGAAACTCCGAACTCACATTTCAGGGGGTTCATCTTCAAGTTGTACTTCCGAAGGCATTGGAACACTATCTTCATATGCTCCCAATGCTCTTTGTACAATTTGCTTCTTACTATGAGTTTGTCGATATAGCATTCAACGATTTCATGTATGAGGTCATCGAAAATCTTCGTCATGGCCCTCTGATAGGTAGCGATGGTGTTCTTCAGACCGAAAGGTATCACTTTGTTGCAGAATATGCCGAGAGGAGTCCGGAAAGCGGTATGCTTCTGTTCTTCGGGATGCATCTTTATTTGATTGTACCCTGAAAAGTCGTCCATGAAGGAGAAGACTTCGTGAGTGGACGTATTGTCGATCATTAGCTCAGTAACCGGTACGGGAAAATCATTCTTCGGACAGGCTTTGTTGAGGTCCCGAAAGTCTATGCAGATGCGAACCGTCCCATTTTTCTTCATCACTGGGACGATGTTGGCGATCCAGTCAGGGTACTGAACTTCTTGGATGAATCCGGAGTCGATTAGCTTCTTGACTTCGGCGTTAATGCTCATTTCAAGTTCAAGCCGCATTCTTCTTAGTGCTTGTTTGACTGGCTTGACGTTCGGAGATATCGCCAATTTATGCACCGTTATTTCTGGATCTAGCCACAGCATCTCGGAATAGTTCCAAGCAAAGCAGTCTTTATACTGCATGAGCATGACTTTTAGTGTAGGCACCTATTCTTTAGACAGCAACTCACTGACGAACGTAGGCCGCAGGTCGTTTGCCGTCCCCAAGTCGATTTTCTTTAGGTTATCCGCAGTAGTATGTATTCCATCTTCCAGCTCTTTTGGCGCTGGTGGAAATTCTGAGATCACCTCGTCTTCGTCCTCATTTTCGAAGCACCAGGAGAGGTCGTCCATATTCTCAGACACTCCTTCTTCTGACAGTGTTATCATGTGACAGGTCCGAGATCGTTTCCAATACCGGTGTTGATCTGGTTCTACCATTGCTTTTGGCACATGCTTTCGCGGTGGGGCTACCCTCCAACTGTTGGATAGAGCGAACCTGCCGAGTTGATATTGGTCTTCGACCCAGTTCTTGAAGGTGAAGCAGTCTTCAAGAGGATGTCCGATCGCTCGATGATAGGGGCAATAATTCGGGCGATGAACCTCATTTGCTTGATCGGGGTGCCGAGACTCCGGGTGTGTTATCATCTGGTGTTTTATGACGAGGTCGAAGATTCTCCTTGTCTTGTCTGGAGGGAACGAATATGCTCGACCCATCTTTTTCGTAAGAGACGGATTTCGGCTGACCTTTTCTTGATCGCGAGGCTTCTTGGACCCGCTTCACCATGGCCGAACGTTTTCTCCGTTGTTTAACTTGTTTTTGCCTTCGTATTGGGCCTTTTTCTTCTCTTGGGAATGCATGGCAAGTTGACGGTAGAGGGCATTGTCATCCCCCGCAGACTGCTGAAGGAGGCGTTGCGTCTTGGCTTTCTCGTAAATGGCCATTTCGCAGCTGTGGTCGTTCCGAACTTTTTGACTCGCATCTCGTATTAGATTTTCCATCTATTCTTTAAACAACGAACTCGATATTTTTATGGCGGGTCCGCGTTCTGGTTCAGCGTCAGAGTCTTTCAGAAGGGCATCTTCTTCTTCATCAAGGTCATTTATGACATGGCAGCCATGGAACTGATCCCGTTTCTTGGACTGGACATATCCAAGCCCAATCGGCTCCATTTTTCCGTTGGGCAGTTTTCGTTGAGTTCCGGGGATGTTCCAAATCCTGTTGTAGAACCGAGCTTGTCGAGAAGTTTGCTTGAAAGGTACGCCTTGGCGTATTAGCAACCTTCTCAATCCCTCTGTGTAGTATCTGGGCAGACGGATAGGTTTGAGCCTGTAGAGCGCAGGATCAACACCATACTAGACTTCTCTTTCGACCTTAGTCTCCGTGGATCGGTAAAATAGGATCACCTTCTCACCTTTTCTCCTTGGAGGGATGTAGAATGTCCGCAACTCTTGTACATTATATGTCTCAAGCGCATCGAGCTCTCTGTGGTGATGCAGCGGAACCATGGCGATTTGCAAACTCTGATCATCTCTAGTGAAGGCCTGCATTGATGGACGGACCGAGAATACTGCGTTGACCTCGTCTTCAGAGTCGCTGCCAAAGACCAGAATAGGAGTAGATGATCCCAGATTGTTGCATTGGGGCGGTCCTGAATAGACTATCTCTTCCTCCTCCTCGGTTTCGCTCCCGAAAAATGGAATAGTGGTGATAGCTTTCTGCTTATTCTTTGGTTTATGACATCTTTTCATGTATTCAAAGTCTGGTAGGAAGTACTTAGCGTCTTTATACTTTCGGACTTCATTTACGGAGAATGGGTTCAGCTCCCCTGTCACGGTGTACTCGAGACCATGTTTGAAATATTTCATACAATGATGTTGTGTAGAAAGGATGTTGTACTCATGTAACCAAGGCCTGCCGAGCAGAGCGTTGTAGCAAGTCTTGGCGTGTAACATTTTAGAAATATAAAATATTATTTTTGGAAATTTAATATTAAAATAATATATTTCGCGAAAACAACCCGATTTGCGAAATTGGGGTTTTCGTAAAGTGGTATAAGTATATACCAATATTTAGAAATTTATCGGAGATTAAAGTGATTTATTTATTTTAGTGATATTTATCGGATTTTTGGCAATTCGTATTTTTACCTTTTTCCGTGACTTGTGAACATGTCATGTGCATTTGTGCATGTGTTGTGTTTGTGTTAAGTATTGAGTTTTGTGAAGTTGTGAGAAAAAAACAAAAGAGAAAAAGAAAAGAAAAGAAAAGAAATGCAAAGAGAGTGTGAATGGAATATGGATTGATACTTTAGACAAATTAGATATTTTGGGAGAGAGTGGGTGTAAGAGAGATATTATGAGTAGAGAGTGAGGCTAAGAGAGAGAGAGAGAGCCTTGGCTTCCCCATTCCCTTCACTTCTCCATTATTTCCTTCATCTTCATCATCTCCATCACTCCCTCACTACCTTCATGCCTCATCTCCAAATAATTCTCAAAACCCTATGCCCTCTTCACTAAAAACATGCACACATCCATTCTTAACCCTTGGAACCATTCAAGTTTGGATTTTGAAGACTTGGGCAACTCAAGAAAGTTCTTTGGTTGCAAATAAGGTAATCCATACACTTTAGTTTAGTTTTTGGTGTTAAATATCGTATTTCTAGTTAGAAATTGAGTTAAATAGGTTTGTGATCTTGAAAAATTATATGTTGCTGTCAAGTGGCCAATTGAGGTGTAGGGAGTATTTACAAGACCTTAGAGAGTGTTATATTGACCTGGAATTGAGTTTAGAACCCAATACAGGAAGTTAGAATTGTTCCGTGTCGGTTTTGTGAAACCTTAAGGCCTATAGGGAATCTGGAATGACCTGGGAAGTTTATGAGAAAAATAAACAATACCAGAGACCAAATTAAGACACTGGGAGACCAACCTGCAAGTACGAACCCCAACGGAGCAGAGAGAGCCGAGATCACCAGATTTCGTGGTAGTGTGGCCGACCACTTGGTGGTGGTTGGTGCTGGAATTGGTCCAGTAGCTCATATACTCCATATACAACACCTTATACTTGTTTGTTTAGTTCTAGTTTACCTGAAACAAAATCTGGGAGCTATTATGAGTGGTTTTTGGTTTTGTTTTCCGTATTTTGGAATTCTTGGTTTTGGTATTCTATATTGTATTGGGTCGTTTGATATTTTTACGTCAACGACAATGGTAGTTTGGTTGTTTTTGCATGCGTAGGCGATAGGTTCTAACCTATGAGAGCACCGTATGCCGTATTGGATTTCGAAACTTGATTTTAATGGTATTGCGATACGTGTTGATATTGTAGGTACCATCGCGTGGATTCCGAGACGACGAAGCACATCGACTACGGCTAAGCGAGAAGTTTAGCTGGTGAGTAGATTTATATCTACGGAGGAAGTCGGGTGGATGGCGTATAGCACCCCCGCAAACAGTGATATAGAAGATCGTTGATAATTATATTTTGATAATATGATAAAAGTTGACACTAAAGAACATATTGACATATGAGAATATGAAATGAGAAGTGAATCATGATAGGTACGAATTGAAAGAGAACGAGTATGAGTTGATAATGGTATGAGGTGTGTTTGAGATTGATAAACACGGCACGAGATTGAGATAAAGGTGTTCTGGAATTCATAAGATATGACGTTTATACAAATGTGATGTGAGATATTAATGTAATGAACGAGTATACGATGTGATATGATGACTTAGTGTGATATGTCGTTATATAGATGCGAGTCGATATTAGATAGTTGATACCTTTGTCGGTCCAACGATATGAGATTGATACAGATGTGACCTGGGATATAGGTATATAGATATATAAAATGTTGTGAATCTTGAGTGATATGCCGTATGATGGATTATACCGTACGTGAGGTTGTGAGGCTATATGCCGATTGATAGATTCACCGACTCAGATATATATTGTAGACACGTATACCTTGTAGCATTTAGCTGACGATGTACTTTATGTTACGTTCATGTCATTCTCATTACATTACATATACCTGTGCTAGTACACCTACACCATTATCGATGATGCGTATGATACACTTACACAGATTGGCCGGCTCACACACTTCATCATCGATAATTGCTATGTCACTACACAGTAGAATTGCTGAATCATGATACGACTCTTTGCATGATATACTTGCTATGTTCACATCATTCGGATATGTTGCATGATGTACTTTCTATGATCACATCACTGTTCTATGTTGCATAATATACAGATATGCTTACATTCTGTTATATGTCGCATACATCATGCTTTATGATATTACGCATTGAGATGTTGTTTTCATGAGATTTTGGATTTGAGAACCGTGGTTATATTTCAAAGGAAAATATGTGTGGTTTAAAAAACCCGGTTTCTTTTGATATGATATTTCAGTGCGTCCACTATGTGTTCTCAGTTCTGAGATGGATATGTGAAACCCGATTCGAGGAGAGGTAGGCACAGTCTGCGGGTACATGGTGGACCCGGTGGGGTATCTCGGGGAAAGAAGACTCGTATTGTTAGGCGGTGAGCCTGGCAGGTGAGCACTACCTACCGGTGATAGTATTTGGACTCGGCGGTTATCTGGAGGATATCGACCGGAGTATGAGATGGATATGGGCCGACCCGTTCTGCTGGAGCCCGAGGGCCGATCCCGCAGACGGAGTCGAGATATGAGGATTTTTGTGTCGATGCTGGACACGGGTTTCATGATGTTTCGAGTGTCGAGATGAGACACTCTGGTTCCATGATTTTGATGTGTCATTGATGGACACACATTGATTTATATTCTCATATTTACATGCATATGCTTTCATGATATTTACATGCATATATTGTTGTGTCATTGGTTGACACGTGGACGGGATCCACATGCATACAGGCATTGATCTTATGGTTGGATGAGATCCACTTGCTGATAGACATTGATTATGTGATTGGCACATATGCAGATACGGTCACCCTAGATATCATAGTATTAACTTTATAATATAGTTGACATAGAAATCGTTATTTATTTTGATTTCTACCTGATGATGTTTTCTACTCATGAGTTGGCAACTCACCTCCGTTGTGCCACAGTTCTTGCAGGTTGACCGCTTGGGATCAGTAGCGGCATCTCCGACACACAGCTTACTTTCGGATGATTATCTTTGGTAGGTGGTACATGTTAGATCGTGCCACTCTTGTATTATTATTCCTATTGTATCTAGTCAACTCCATCAAATCAGAAACTAGTATTTGTATAAGTAGTAATACTTAGCAAGACTTGTAGTTGCGAGACTTGAGCAATGGGTTATATGTTCGCTTGGTGGGTTGATGTCTTGCTTTACCTATCTTTTGTGGTGATCTTCGCTGTTGGGCGTCGTATACATATATTCTGTCTTGCGTGGTTGTGATCCGCCGTTTGGCAAAGAGCTAGGTCCCGCTTGGGGATGTCTTTTATATTTTCTCGTATATCTGTTTTGGGATCAAAACATACGAGGGAGGTGCTGCCCGAAATTTTAAAAGACAAAACATGATTTGTTATACCTTTATTGCAAAACATCACCTCTTCTATTTTCTCAAAAAGGTTTAGATTGCTGGGTTTCGGCTTACTTAATTTACGTTGCGCCTTTATACGTTGCGTGATTTAAGTGCCGGTCACGAACTAAATTCGGGTCGTGACAAAGTTGGTATCAGAGTGCTAGGTTTAACCTTAGTTCGAGTTTAGGTTTGACTATGTGGAGTCTGGGGCGTAATCTATTTCGGAACGTAGGCTTGACCTTACGGAACTTAGACTTGAACAGGGGGGTATTAGACCCGAACTTTCATTTCATAGGCTGGCCCTGATTGGTGGAGTAGGTAGCTTGAGTAAAGTGACGTACTGTACGTATGTTCCACGACATATTTACTATACGACACTCCACTTAAGAAACCTTAGGATGTACATATCTTGAGACTTGTGATTCTCTTCGTTCCCTTGATTATACATCCATTTGAGATCATTGATTCTATTTGTTTTCATGATCATACTTCACTGATTCCGTTTCTCCTTATGATCATGTATTCATTCTGGATCTGTTGATTCATTTCATCCCTTGATCTATTTTCGTTGATACATGATTGAGGTTCCTGTCACCATGGTTTGAGCGCAGATTGAGCTGCTGCTAGTGATACGGTCAGGGTGAGCTCGTCGTGGGCGAGGACTGACCATCGTGTTTTCTGGTGATATGGGAATGTATCGACTCAGTTTTTGTGTTGTTACCTTTGTTGAGGCGAGTACTCGGTGTTGCACCGTATGATCAGGCTATTGATAGAGGCCGCCAGTTGTGAGTGGACTGCTGATGTACAGTATACCTCAGAGATTGTGATGTCGTCTACCGTACAGACAGATGACCCAGCTGTTGCTGAGATTGATGTGATGTCGCTTCCAGGTCTTACGAGCTGAGATCTCTGGAGCTTTCAGGCAGAGATGCGACAGGAGATAGCTAGTCTATCTTGAGTTGAGAGACGAAGGTGATTCGTCAGATTTGATGCGCCGACGCAGGCCCAGATGAGTTGAAGATTTCCAGTGTGGAGATTCTTACTCATATCTAGAGTAGATCGATCCAGAGACGACGTTGTTCATTGGATGATCCGATGTGAGATCAGTAAGTGGAGCAGTTTCAGATAGAGGACCTCCCCCAGATGCGTTGTGAGTTGATCGAGAATGGACGAGTATTGAGTATTCCTCCGATGGTTGGGACGAGTTCCCGAGGAAATGTTCGGCTAGAGATCTTCTACAGAGTAATGAAGATACCGAGTTCGTAATTACGAGTCCGTGTGAGAGATTCCGGATTTTACTGTAGCCGAGAACATTTGCAGTATGCAGATAGCAGACGTGACGTCGAAGTAGACGATAATAAAGACGGGTGGAACATGAGGTTCGCATGAGATGTTGACGAGCTGTTGTTACTCTCCGTTGAGATTAGAGATCGGATATGTATACAGAGGCGTTGGGATACAGCCAGTTCCCGAGGGAAAGATGTGCTGAGAACCCAGATGTCCAGAAAGCGAGAAAAGATTATGTAAGAGTACCAGCCTCCGTGTAGTTCGGTATAGGCGAGATCGGAAGAGACCTTGAGCAGGTTCCTTCAAGGAAACTGCTGCAATGAGATTTGCACCGAGGATCAGTTGTGTCACGTGTATTCAGAGGGCCAGAGGCCGACGCCAATGACGTGCTGCTTTACGAGTGGTCGTACTAATTGGCCGAGAGATGACCAGAGGAGTGCCGGAGCGGAATCGTTTCCGTTAGCACACCTGACCGGGACAGTGAGACGATAGATTGCGAGATTGGTAATCCGAAGAGAAAATGAGAACCCAGAGACAAGACACCAGACTGTGAGCAGGAGGCAAGCGGATGTTCTTGCTCTGCTAGTTTTGGGCGCACCGATATTTTCGACATTGTAGGAGGTGTACCTCAATATCATTTGTTGCGATTTGCGTTTGTGATCCGAGTATCACGCTTATATCGCTAGGATTTGAGTTTTGATGATTGAGCTTCATGATATTGATTTCGTGCACCATTGCTGCACCTACTGGGTATTTACAATTTGTGCATAGTTATTGCACTTAATATACGTTTTACACACCATTCTGTTGGTTTATGATTTGTGCATATCTATAGCACTTGATATCGTTTTTGTTCCTTGGCTGCACGGTTATGATTTCATGGATTTCGTACAGTTGATTTGATTTTGTGCATGTGGTACGCACTCGATTTGATTTTTGCACTCGGTGTAGCTCACATATGTTTGCAGTGCATTAATACGTGTTTTGTGCATGCAGTTGCACACGGTTTTGATTTTATACACCTTGGTACACTCGGTGTTGCTTTTTATACGCATTTGAGTTATTGATGGGTTCCTATGCATTTGTTGCATCGGATTGGGTATTTCGTGCACTGGATTTGTATTTCGTGCACTGGATGCACTGGATTTGGTTTTCGTGCACTAGATGCACCCGATTTGTATTTTGTGCATTTGTTGCACTAGATTTTTATTTCGTTCATTGGTTGCACCGGATTTATACTCCGTGCCTTGGTTGCACCCGATTTATGTCATTGAGCATTATGTTACCAGATTTGTGTTTCTGTGCGCGCTTGCACTTGATGTTCGTATTCGTGCATGCTACTGCACCAGATATTTTATACGGACCTGACGCGCTTGGGTCGGATTTTTGCGCATATCAGGAAATGTTATTGGATTTCGTATGCATCGGATGCACTTGATTGAGATTTTTTTATCCGTGCATATTGGATGCGGTTTTATTCGTGCATGACAGGTGCACTTGATTTGGATTTTCGCGCATGTTGGGCGCATGATATGAGATGTGATTTTTTGCACACCGGATGCACTCGATTGGGATTTTCATTCGTGCATGCTAGTTGCACTGGATTGAGATTTTCGTGCACTGTAGATGCACTAGATGTTGTTGTCGTGTACACTTGTTGCACTGCAAAGATGTTTTCGTGCACAACGTTGCACTTAGTTTTGGCTTTGGTGCATATCATAGCACTTGTATTGGATTTGATTTCCGTGCGCACTAGACGTACGTGATTATTGGATACGCCTTTTGGGCCTGATTTTGCTCTTGAGCACTTTTTTTTTCATGATACGTACTATATATGTATTATAGTATTTGATTAGTGCATATGGGATTTCGGTAGTGGATTTCGAGATGTATCTCCATTGTGACTCCGATGATATGCGTGCAATCTGATGATTTGCATGACGCTTGACAGAGTTCGATTTTGATTTTCGTACTCAATTTCCGGAGCACAGGATGCGCTGTGGTATTTCTGTATCTTCCGTAATTTCGGAGCCCCGTTGATTTGAGCTGATTATTGAAATGTTTTAATATGTGGGGAGTTAAATTTAAATTCGGGGACCGAATTTATTTAAGGGGGAAGATTGTAACATTTCAGAAATAAAAAATATTAATTTTGGAAATTTAATATTAAAATAATATATTTCGCGAAAACTACACGATTTGCGAAATTGGGGTTTTCATAAAGTGGTATAAGTATATACCAATATTTGGAAATTTATCGGAGATTAAAGTGATTTATTTATTTTAATGATATTTATCGGATTTTTGGCAATCCGTATTTTTACTTTTTTCCGCGACTTGTGAACATGCCATGTGTATGTGTGCATGTGTTGTGTTTGTGTTAAGTATTGAGTTTTGTGAAGTTGTGAGAAGAAAACAAAAGAGAAAAAGAAAAGAAAAGAAAAAGAAATGCAAAGAGAGTGTGAATGGAATATGGATTGATGCTTTGGAAAAATTAGATATTTTGGGAGAGAGTGAGTGTAAGAGAGATATTATGAGTAGAGAGTGAGGCTAAGAGAGAGAGAGAGAGCCTTGGCTGCCCCATTCCCTTCACTTGTCCATTATTTCCTTCATCTTCATCATCTCCATCACTCCCTCACACCTCCATGCCTCATCTCCAAATAATTCTCAAAACCATATGCCCTCTTCACTAAAAACATGCACACATCCATTCTTAACCCTTGGAACCTTTCAAGTTTGGATTTTGAAGACTTGGGCAACTTAAGAAAGTTCTTTGGTTGCAAATAAGGTAATCCATACACTTTAGTTTAGTTTTTGGTGTTAAATATCGTATTTCTAGTTAGAAATTGAGTTAAATAGGTTTGTGATCTTGGAAAATTATATGTTGCTGTCAAGTAGCCAATTGAGGTGTAGGGAGTGTTTACAAGACCTTAGAGAGTGTTATATTGACCTGGAATTGAGTTTAGAACCCGATACACGAAGTTAGAATTGTTCCGTGTCGGTTTTGTGAAACCTTAAGGCCTACAAGGAATCTGGGATGACCTGGGGAGTTTATAAGAAAAATAAATAATACCAAAGACCAAATTAAGACACTAAGAGACCACCCTGCAAGTATGAACCCAAACGGAGCAGAGAGGGCAGAGCTCGCCGGATTTCGTGGTAGTGTGGCCGGCCACTTGTTGGTGGTTGGTGCTGGAATTGGTCCAGTAGCTCATATACTCCATATACAACACCCTATACTTGTTTGTTTAGTTCCAGTTTACCTGAAACAAAATCTGGGAGCTATTGTGAGTGGTTTTTGGTTATTGTTTTCCGTATTTTGGAATTCTTGGTTTTGGTATTCTATATTGTATTGGGTCGTTTGATATTTTTACGTCAACGACAAGGGTTGTTTGGTTGTTTTTGCATGCGTAGGGTATAGGTTCTAACCTATGAGCGCACCCTGTACCGTATTGGATTTCGGAACTTGATTTTAATGGTATTGCGATATGTGTTGATATTGTAGGTATCATCGCGTGGATTCCGAGACGACGAAACACATCGACTACTGCTAAGCGAGAAGTTTAGCAGGTAAGTAGATTTATATCTACGGGGGAAGTCGGGTGGATGGCATATAGCACCCCCGCAAACAGTGGTATGGAAGATCGTTGATAATTATATTTTGATAATATGATAGAAGTTGACACTAAAGAACATATTGATATATGAGAATATGAAATGAGAAGTGAATCATGATAGGTACGAATTGAAAGAGAACATGTATGAGTTGATAATGGTATGAAGTGTGTTTGAGATTGATAAACACGATACGAGATTGTGATAAAGGTGTTGTGGAATTCATAAGATATGACGTTTATACAAATGTGATGTGAGATATTAATGTAATGAATGAATATAAGATGTAATATGATGACTTATTGTGATTTTGTTATATGCATGCGAGTCGATATGAGATAGTTGATACCTTTGTCGGTCCCACGATATGAGATTGATACGGATATGACCTGGGATATAGGTATATAGGTATATAAAATTTTGTGAGTCTTGAGTGATATACCGTACGATGGATTATACCGTACGTGATGTTCTGAGGATGGATGCCGATTGATAGATTCACCGACTCAGATATATATTGTAGATACGTATACATTGTAGCATTTAGCTGACGATGTACTTTATGTTACGTTCATGTCATTCTCATTACATTACATATACCTATGCTAGTACACCTACACCATTATCGATGATGCGTATGTTACACTTACACAGATTGGCCGGCTCACACACTTCATCATTGATAATTGCTATGTCACTACACAGTAGAATTGCTGCATCATGATATGACTCCTTGCATGATATACTTGCTATGTTCACATCATTCGGATATGTTGCATGATGTACTTGCTATGATCACATCACTGTTCCATGTTGCATGATATACATATATGCTTACATTCTGTTATATGTCGCATACATCATGCTTTATGATATTACGCATTGAGATGCTGTTTTCATGAGATTTTGGATTTGAGAACCGTGGTTATATTTCAAAGGAAAATAAGCGTGGTTTAAAAAACCCAGTTTCTCTTTATATGATATTTCAGTGCGTCCACCATGTGTTCTCAGTTCTGAGATGGATATGTGAAACCCGATTCGAGGAGAGGTAGGCACAGTCTGCGGGTATATGGTGGATCCGGTGGGGTATCCCGGGGCAAGAAGACTCATATTGTTAGGCGGTGAGCCTGGCAGGTGAGCACTACCTACCGGTGATAGTATTCGGACTCGGCGGTTATCTGGAGGATTCGACCGGAGTTATGAGATGGATATGGGCCGACCCGTTCTGCCGGAGCCTGAGGGCCGATCCCGCAGACGGAGTCGAGATATGAGGATTTTTGTGTCGATGCTGGGCACAAGTTTCATGATGTTTCGAGTGTCGAGGTGAGACACTCAAGTTCCATGATTTTGATGTGTCATTGATGAACACACGTTGATTTATATCCTCATATTTACATGCATATGCTTTCATCATATTTACATGCATATGCTTTCATGATATTTACATGCATATGTTGTTGTGTTATTGGTTGACACGTGGACGGGATCCACATGCATACAGGCATTGATCATATGGTTGGATGAGATCCACTTGCTGATAGGAATTGATTATGTGGTTGGCACATATGCAGATATAGTCACCCTATATATCATAGTATTACCTTTATGATATAGTTGACCTAGGAATCGTTGTTTATTTCGATTTCTATCTGATGATGTTTTCTACTCACGAGTTGGCAACTCACCCCCGTTGTGCCACAGTTCTTGCAGGTTGACCGCTTGGGATCAGTAGCGGCATCACCGGCACACAGCTTACTTTCGGGTGATTTGCTTTGGTAGGTGGTACATGTTGGATCGTGCCACTCTTATATTATTATTCCTATTGTATCTAGTCAACTCCATCAAATCAGAAACTAGTATTTGTATAAATAGTTAGACATAGCAAGACTTGTAGTTGCGAGACTTGAGCGATGGGTTATATGTTCGCTTGGTGGGTTGATGTCTTGCTTTTCTTATCTTTTATGGTGATCTTCGCCGTTGGGCGTCGTATACATATATTCTGTCTTGTGTGGTTGTGATCCGCCGTTTGGGGAAGAGCTAGCTCCCGCTTGGGGATGTTTTTTATATTGTCTTGTATATCTGTTTTGGGATTAAAACATACGAGGGAGGTGTTGCCCGAAATTTTGAAAGACAAAACATGATTTATTCTACCTTTATTGCAAAACTTACCTCTTCTATTTTCTCAAAAAGGTTTAGATTGCTGGGTTTCAGCTTACTTAATTTACGTTGCGCCTTTAAACGTTGCGTGATTTAAGTGCCGGACAAGAACTAAATTCGGTTCATGACATGGCGTCAATGACATGAAATTTGATGTCAGTGACGAGCAACCCAAAGCGTAACGTCTGTATCATAGATCCGAGCGTCCGTGATGACTGGAAGTTGAAACCGGAGATAGTGATTTTATCCCGAGCGAGGTGTTGAACGTTCATGCAAATTTCTTTCAGCACCCTCACATTCTGGAGATTGACAGAGGATCCGTTGTCAACTAAGATCTTCCATATCTTGATACCATGGCAGTATACAGTGACATACAGGGGACGGTTGTTCTCACACGTTCCGAGGAGGAGATCTTCGTTGCCGAAAGTGATGTCAGCTGTATGTACTTCTTCCAGCTTGTCCTTCATCTTTTCTTCGGCAAGGAAAGCTTGGAATTGGTTATGCTCTTGTAGTGTCTTGATCAGAGAATCTCTCGCCTCTTTAGATCGCAGAAGGGCATTGAGAATGCTTAGATGTGAGGGTATCTTCCTCAGGTGTGCAAGGACGTTGTAATCCACCTTGTTTTTCTTAGGCGGGTCCTTAGCTGTCAGCTCTTTGATGACTTGATCTTCGAGGGAGATATCCTCAGGTACTTTTTCCTTCCCTTTATCTTTTTTATTCGATCCTTTGTTTGTGGGTCCGAGCTTCTTTTCGGGCAATGTACGATTACACAGCTGAATATTCTCACAGCTCTTCGTTTCTTCCTCCTTTTCTGAGGTGGATTCTTTGAAGAGAGGGCCGAGAGTCATTTCTTCATCAGAATCGCTCCCAAAGGTGAGAACTTGCGATCCCTTTCTATCAACCATGTGACAGTTGCCGGCAGTTCTTTTGTGCTCCTCTGTCGCATTTCTCTGCTCCCGACGAGTTTTGCGCTTCATCCGCTTGAAGTGTTGTCGATGAGCAACGTATCCTTGCCACCACTTTTTAAAGGTCATGCACTCTTCGGTAGGGTGCATAATCTTCTGATGGTATAAGCAATAGGTAGGATGTATATCCGCTTTGTCAGGGTGCATACCGCCGGGAGTATTCCCTTTGAAAAGTGGCTGCTTCATTCCCATAGACAACGCTTTGGCGAACCGTTTCCTCGTCTTAAGTTTGCTTTTGTCTACCGCGGATGTTCTTTGATCTGGTTGGAGCGTTTCGTGACCCATGACTTCTTCAAATTGACGCCGACTCCTGGCCTTTTCGAATATGTCCATTTCGCGTTCTTAATCATCCTTGATTTTCTGACGGGCTTCGTTCAGCAGCAGGTCGATCATTTCGTCAGACGATTCTAAGAGTTCCAGTTCTGGATCAGCCCCCAGTTTGTCTGCATCAGGAGCTTATTCACCATCTGTTGACGAGTGAGATATCACGTGGCAACTTGCCACATAATCCGCAGGTTCATCTGACGAGGCATCTCCGTCGTTATTGTCGTCATCTTCTTCCTCAAGGATGTGGTTGAGAAATTCTTGAAGTGTGACCAGGGTTCACGCCTTCTGGTTATATTCTTCCAGTGCGTCAATATGTTTTTGCAGGTCCGTGTGCTTATTATCAGGCTTCACAGGCATTTTAGTCTTCTTCTTCTTCTTTGAAGACTTTGACGGCTGGGTATGGACGTTTTGACTATTGCTACCAATTCTCGGCATCGGGCGCGGTTTCAGCATTCCCTCAATGACCTCGGGTTCCAGCGGGTTTTTCCACCTGATTGCCGGGTATATTTGTGTAAGTGCACGGCAGCGCCACGGCCGTCTGTCCGAGGCCAAAATGCGGAAACGAAACTTTTCTTTAACTTTAAAACCGGCGCTACCGCGTACTATAAAACCCGGATCGGGCCATTAACCTACTACTAGCAAACAAAAGAAAGGGTAGAGAGCTATACCGAGCGATCCATGTCCTTCGGTCTTCAGCCACCATCCCGATCTCCTCATGGAATCTCCGGTCTCGATCTCCTCGTCGGAGAGGGCACCACATCGCCGAGTCTTTTTACGGGCTCCCACCTCTGGACCGAGGCAACTCGGACACAAAGTTGGCAAGCCGGCGTGTCCAAGATTGCTGTAGAATAGTGTAGAACTCTATGTCTCATGGGGTTATAAGAAGTTGCCATTTTGTGAAGGTGGAGGAATAGGCCTTTTTGGAGATGAACTAGAGAACATTTTGCAAGCAAATGAGAACCAAAATCCCTTAGCAAAATTTTGACAGCCCCCCTCCATCAAATGGCCGGCCAAGATAATAAGAAGAGAGGGAGTGGGTCAATCATACAAGAAAGAGAAAAGGGTGATGATTAGGAACAATGATCACCTTCAAGTCAAAACCAAAACCCATCAAATATGTAATGATGCACAAAAAATCATCATATACAAGAACCATCATGAGCCATAAAAAGTCTTCTCCATTATTAAATGCACATATGCAAATAACCTCCTCCCATCAATTTTCAGCTAAGGAAAGAAACAAAGGAAAAATGGCCGAAACGGAATGCAAACTGGCAACTTCAAAAAACAGATCCCGTAATAAATTATATGAAAACCCCGCGACTGTATATACATACCCACATTTGTATTGCGACCGAATACAAATGCAATGAGACAAAATCTACACTGTACAATACTAGGATCCGGCTTAAACCAAAGCCCGCTAGTATTATCCGTCCGATCATGATTCGTGCAATACTGTACGTACATGATCGAACCCTGCCATATATCCATACGACCTCTACAGCGTTTCGCCCGAAACTTGAGAAACTGTCCGTGGGGGACTCTAAAGACTCGTCAATACTTTGGCTGTGGATTTAACCACTAGCACGTCAGAGGTATTAGCCATACGTAACGGGCTACCAGGTATTGACCAAAAGGGAGGTCGATGAGCGAACTCATCCTGACACCCTACTGAGCCTGTCAGTGACAATATCCGTACAGTCTAGTCCGTTCGTCTATGAGCATCGCATGGCGGGCCTAGGGGGTTGGTAAAAGTCAGACCCCCAAAAGCGGTACAAGTCGTGTCGGAGTGTAGCCCAGAACACCCTGAGATACTACTGGAATACCTACCGGTAAATCTCCTGTCTTGGCCAAGGACTTCGTGTAATGGCTCTCCTAGACACAGCGCGACCTCACCTCCAATACCGGAAAAGACGAACCCCTGCAGATCCGCTCACTGCCTCCATGTGGCTCGGGACTGTACCTAACTAAAACCTATTTGCACGACTCCTTTGAGCCGTGGTAGGGTAGTAATCAAAGTACAGTGGGAACTCACACGAGAAAAATGACGATCTCAGGTCGATGAACTAACCTGTACACATGTCACCAGGGAACTGCTATCTGACGTCTGGTATAATCCCAACTAGCATGTTCCCGGCGAGTCCTGTCCGGTGTACTCATAACCCAATGAGCACCTGTATACATCTTCGGTGAACCAACTGACACCAGTGGCTAGTGAGACTGGCCACCGCCCCTCGTCGGGGTCTCGAATGTATACACTAGTCTACTCTGGAGTATCGATGCCCTGTCTCGAAACTCCCACGACTAGGGACCTTTTAAGGATGTGCTTATAGACCCTAGCTCCCACATATATGATCGCCATCATACTGCTGGCCGTCAAGCAAGAATCCTAGGGGCTCTATCAATGTGCAATAGTGATCAGTAATGTCACCTAAAACAGTACACGATGATAAAGATAAACCAGATAGCATACTATCATCTTGAGTAAGACTGTCCTACCGGTATAGGTCCTCCCTCAATCATTGCAATCACGTGCCTGTGATCCAATAATTGACTCCGAGGGTACTATGTCCAACAATCTCCCACTTGCACTCAAGGCTAATTATTGCGATGTCGCATACTCACAGCTCGTGTGATACCGAACACCCAACTCCTCTACTAATTAGTCTCACAATACTAATCAGTCTCACAAAGCTCGTTTGCGAAACTATTGCGTTCGAGGAATAGTCTCAGTGAGTGGATCCACCCTGATGGTTCTTTCTATGTCTCTCTTTATCTCAAGTTCGCGGAGAAAGCCATCTCCCGAAATGAGCAATACCTATCTTAGAATATATCTGGATGTCTGATGGGACCTAGTTCGCAAATGAACTCCAAATCCAAATTTCTTAGACTGTATCATCAACTGAAACCAATCAGTATCCTGCGCCATGCCTCCCTCAGTACCCCTTTGGACTTCCTGTCCAAAACACTGCCCCTCGTCAGAGGGAAAACTATAACTCTGACAGCCACTCTGTCATCCAGGTCACTTTAGAAGCCTGGATTGATAATTGTCTCCCGAATGAGGCTGTCGTTATCATATCCCTAGAACATCCACTTATGTTCTAAAACTGCTTCCGATCGTTTCTCCAGGATTGGATTAATATCAACTTATTGCATCTAGTGCAAAAAACATCTGGTGTGGTACTTGACATCTCATGATTGACTCAATTGCCTAAGCAAGTGATCTGCCAATCATGCACATCCCTCTCCCCTTTAGTCTGTAAGATACCTTTAGAGAGGGTGACTTCACCACCTGCAGGTACACTACCGTGCCAGGAGTCGTCCATTCTAAAACACCTTTAGAATGTTGTCTAAGTACCCAGATTGGGATACTACCCAAATCTAGATCTAGTAACCAGAATGTCTGATATAATATCCATATCCTATATGGAGAAAACACTGTGTGATAACCAAAGTATAACCGATTG
Organism: Agapanthus africanus; assembly: GCA_030015575.1. Taxonomy (NCBI): domain Eukaryota; kingdom Viridiplantae; phylum Streptophyta; class Magnoliopsida; order Asparagales; family Amaryllidaceae; genus Agapanthus; species Agapanthus africanus. The sequence goes on along the minus strand of JASDDO010000028.1, from coordinate 15,186,457 downwards.
TAGTATAGGAATTTCACTTCCTACTCTGTGTATGTCATCCAAATACCAGGACATCACACCCTACTATCTTCTTAACAGATCCATCCCCTATTCTGATGAAGTCAAACCTATGACTGCCACATCAGAAATAGATGATCTATCTCCGCTATATCTGCTTTAGTCTATAAATAGACACAAGCTACTTGTCCACTATGCTTCCGCTGCTCCCACTGACTACGACAACCCTCTGGCAGAGTCATATAGACGTACACTTCTAAAGCTAGTTTAGAACGACGCTATACTCATCCTCCTTCCGGGTCTCACAGTCTGGAACAACAGCAATAGAAAGTCTGGGTAAACAAGAACCTCCCTGTCACCGTCCTTGAGGCTACCGGAGTACCTCTCGGGTGCCTGAGGTTACCCACCATATCTGCGGAGTGGCCAATGGAATGTCAATCCAGATTGAATCTTTAGGTCCTATTAAATTTTCAGTAACCGTTTGCGGTTCTGGAATCACTTCCAGTTCTACCATACTCCCACTACCGTTTTCTGAAAAAAAATCCATTTCTTTTAAAACTGTGGCGAGTCAAGAACAATATCACTATTGATCTTCCAGATGGTAGAAAGTTGACCCTCGTCATAGCCCGGGTCAACCCACAAACAGCCATTACAGAAACGTGCCTTGAGTTATCCAGAGACTGGTTTTAAGCATAAGCCAGACAACTCCCCGTACCTTAACATCGTTAAGATATGAACCGTTCTATATCCAATATAGAAACAGAGGCACTGATTTAATTGGAACCAGATTCAAATCATGCAGCTGTCTCCAGTGCATGTCAACTAAATGGAAGGAGGCCGATCATCGTTACTCAACTTAGGAGTGCATCCAATTATGAGTAACCTGAAAGAGAATCAAGTTCTCAAAACCATTACTACCAACTGAATACAATACACAAGTATCTACATCTTCGATCACCTTGAAGAATCCCGATACTTGCAACACCTGGTCCTCTACTTTATTCATATACCTATAACTTCTCAAAACTTGGACCTTGTGTTTCTACGAAACACTTGTCTAAGAACTAGAGAAGTCATAAGTAAACAGAATATAGTACGAAGATCATCCCCTCTGTCCTAATAGACATTGGACAACATACAATACTCTGTACAAGTCTCCTGAGTCGAATAACTCAAACCCTGTGTGTCGTAGGTTGAAAACTGTACTTTGGTTATGAAGAATTACACCGCTGTTTAATGCTCCTTACCTAACCATCCACTGATATAGGTAAATGCCATGGACATAATTTCAAAAAGGTATATCTCAATCTATAAAAATAGACGTACAGATATATCAATTTGAAATTGGTGCATAACAACGGATATTAAAAACCAAATATTTGCCGTCCGGCAAACAACCCATGTGATTTCCTCAAATATCACCAATTACAACGAATTCCGATATAATGAGGATGATCACCTAATTCCCAACAACTTACTCCCACTCATCATCTGTAAAACCATACAGATGTGAGAATCAAACCTGGTAAATACATACCCTGGAGCAAGTGTCAAATTGGGAAATCAGTTTTCTATTAACAGTACACGGTGAAATTGAAACATGTAAATGTTTCGAAGGGGTATCCGGGTATTCCTAATAATGCCTCTTCCATTATCAGATTCACAACTGTAACCGTATATTTCTTTGCCATCTCTCCAAATCCCTTTATATGTCTTTTAGTCATTACCTTCTGCACACCCCTTTAGGCCAAATGGTTTTCTTCCTTCCCTACCGTTCGGCACCAGCCTATGGTTTGGAAGGAGACTATCCAATAAGCATAATGGGTGTACTCTCCTAATCTTAGGAGTACTCGTAACCTGAGAGAAGGTGAAGATAAAAGACAACTGAATAAACCTTATTCCTATTTCTCCTAAACCAGAATCCATCCCCGAACTGGAACAAGTTCCTTTCGAGTTCGTATATAACCATACGATGGAGTATCCAAATAACTGTGGATCTTCATAGTGATACAGAGTGTTCTGGAGAAATATAAAGGTGATGTAGGATTGGCGAAGAAATACTTGGTTTGGTCGTGAATAGCAGTCGCAATTTACTTTACCCTCTTACTAATCCCTTTATTTGTCTTAACTTGATACCTTCTGTACACCACACTGAGGCTAATCGGCTTTCTTCATTCCCTACCGTTCGGCACCAGCCTAAGCTTTGGAAGAAGACTATCCAATAGGTGTAACGGGTGTACTATCCCCTAATCCGAGGAGCACTCGCAACTTGAGAGAAGGTAAAAGGAAAAGACAACTGAATAGTTCTATTCGTTTTCTCAAAAACCAGAAACCATCCTCGAATCTGGAACAAGTTCCTTCGAGTTCTTATATAACCATACGATATTTTTATCCAATGGAAGTGGACGTTCGTAGTAATACGGGGTGTTCTGGAGAAAAGGGTAAAAGTAGGAGTGGCAATGATGTATGCAACTCTGACAATCTAAAAGCCAGTGTTTAAGAAGGTTCGGTTAATTTTGGTCACTGATTCATAGTCAAAGGTCGGGCCATGGTCGCTGACAAAGAGAGAGAGAAAAGAAACACTCAGCGTGCACTCTAACCTAGATCAGAATGGTTATCACTTTATCCAATCAGGAAACCTCCCACTGTAACCTCAAATTCTCCTCCAAACCTGAAAGAAGAATTAGTCGGGATCACCCGAGGAGTAAACCAACTCATCAGTGGGAATCGGGATCCAACTATCATCGCATGATAACATGATGGAATCCACCCACGTTATCACACTCAAGAAGGTATGCGCATATCTGGCAAGTTTCAGTTTCTTTAGAAACTCCCGATGTGATTTTTACCCCATGCTCTTATGACCTTGACGAAGGTCAACAAATCATAAGTCACATGTCAAGTTCTATCTGTCATTATCCAGGTTAATTTGAACACACTCGTACATACCTTTGACGTAGGCCAAAATAGTAGTACGACTGTCCCAAACTAACGCATCTATCTATGCAACAGAAAAGTAACAAGTAGCTACCATACACTATGCCTTGACGTAGGCCAACATACATAGTATGAATACTAAGTGCTACCTTTCTGAAATGACGGAGGGCTACGAATGGTTTTTGGCAAAAAACTTTTAACGTAATGAACTTGATATCGTTGAAGGAACCAGATAGCTTTTATAAAAATATAGTGACGAAAACCTTTGCTAAAGAGGTTACTCCCGGTGAAGGGATCTCGGCTCTTTCCCCGTAGAATGAGGTGCGGGATATTCCAACTGAATACCACGATGCAAAGAAAAAGTAATCGACTATAGTGAAGTTATTTCCCTGACGCAAACTTCTGTCCAAGGGGTCACTCCCGGTGAAGGGATCTCGGCCCTTGCCTCGTCGACTGAGGTGTTGGATATTCATAACCAAATACCACTGTGCAAAACATAAGAGAACGTCCTTGCAATAACAGCCTTTTGAAAAATGTTCCAACAACATCAGAATAGGTTTGTTTAGCTTGCATTGATCCGAATCAACGCAGTCCCATCAATTGATCACACCAATAAAGAACGAAAATAATGATGTACGTATATGCCATCCGCCTTCGCCACTGGGTCCCGTCATCACCCGTTAGGTTACTTAACTAACGACAGAGCGGGGACTGGACTAGCACGGATGCAAAACATATACAACATCTACTAGTATATATATCAATATATAATATTCGCTCAAGGCGTGATAAAATGCAACATCACAGAAATGTAATAAGCATCACAGAACAATACAGATATCTGGGATCCCCGGGTTTCATAGAGCCACTACTGAAACCCGACGTTCCCCAGGTCGTGTGGATAGCCTGTGCAATGAAATCCTAGACCCCTACGGGCGCGGCAAGTTACCCGCTAAAACCTGAAGCGAGGCAGCCCCCTTCAACAACGTGAATGGACCACCCAGCACTTCACGGAATCCGGTAACTTGAGCACCCCTTCTTGGGTCAACCTATACCCCCTACGAATGCGGCGAATAGCCCGCCAATTCTAGAGTGAAGCCCCCTCCGTCTCAACGCCATGAGATGCGGGTCCGTTGCCCTCTAGAACCCGGCTATCCGTGCACCCCACCTTGGGGTAATCCTAGTACAGAAAATAAAGTATACATACAATGGGTACATCGACCTCAGCCCGGTCGTGCCCCAAAAGAATAATATACAAACATGCAGTAACGACAGTCCACATGTCGGACGCTCGCCCCGCAATATAAAATGTATATAAAATACCAAAACTGTACTAACATTGCATCCAGGCTATCCAGCACGACAAATCCTCAACATCACAGCACAACAAAGAACATTAACGCGAATGCCACGTTCGCAAATCCGTCTAAAAGGGGTATAGCAGTTAGACAGGATTTACCGATCAAATGACATTCACGGTCGCAGATATAATGTAAATACTGTGAACTAACATGTTTAAAATTTTCGATCGACTAAAATTCCCGACGTGGGCAAGCACAACTGTAGCACTCAAAATAAATCTGGGCCCAAAAAGAATATACCAAAAACCATTTCCAAGTCAGATAGCTACTGTAGAAATTTGGTGAAGCAAGGAGTTAAAATGGCGGCGGAACCGCAGCAAATGAATGGGTTTGGCCGTGGTTCCGCGGTGGAACAGTGCCATCGAGCTACCAAATTTTCATAGAATGCTTAAAAAACCCTGCACGATTTTTTGACATGCCCAGAAAAATTTTTGGAGCACAAAATAAAATCGACAGAAACTGGACTTGAAAACGCGGTTTTTAGAAAATCCATTCGATCGAACTTGTAAACACGTTAGAGCAAGCTAGACTAGGTTAATGGCATGGCTCCGATACCAATGTAAGTGCACGGCAGCGCCTCTGCCGTCTTTCCGAGGCCAAAATGCGGAAACGAAACTTTTCTTTAACTTTAAAACCGGCGCTACCGCGTACTATAAAACCCGGATCGGGCCATTAACCTACTACTAGCAAACAAGAGAAATGGTAGATAGCTATACCGAGCGATTCGTGTTCTTCGGTCTTCAGCCACCATCCCGATCTCCTCGCGGAATCTCCGGTCTCGATCTCCTCGTCGGAGAGGGCACCACATCGCCGAGTCTTTTTACGGGCTCCCACCTCTGGACCGAGGCAACTCAGAAATGAAGTTGGCAAGCCGACGTGTCCAAGATTGCTGTAGAATAGTGTAGAACTCTATGTCTCATGGGGTTATAAGAAGTTGCCATTTTGTGAAGGTGGAGGAATAGGCCCTTTTGGAGATGAATTAGAGAACATTTTGCAAGCAAATGAGAACCAAAATCCCTTAGCAAAATTTTGAAAGCCCCCCTCCATCAAATGGCTGGCCAAGATAATGAGAAGAGAAAGAATGGGTCAATCATACAAGAAAGAGAAAAGGGTGATGATTAGGAACAATGATCACCTTCAAGTCAAAACCAAAACCCATCACCTAAGTAATGATGCACAAAAAATCATTATATGCAAGAACCATCATGAGAACCATCATGAGAACCATCATGAGCCACAAAAAGTCTTCTCCATTATTAAATGCACATTTGCAAATAACCCCATTCCATCAATTTTCAGGCAAGGAAAGAAACAAAGGAAAAATGGCCGAAACGGAATGCAAACTGGCAACTTCAAAAAACTGATCCCGTAATAAATTACAGGAAAACTCCGCGACTGTATATACATACCCGCATTTGTATTGCAAACGAATACAAATGCAATGAGACAAAATCTACACTGTACAATACTAAGATCCGGCTTAAACCAAAACCCACCAGTATTATCCGTCCGATCATGATCCATGCAATACCGCACGTACATGATAGAACTGTTCGATATAGTGCCCTCAAAGTCAATTATTGGATCGCAGGCACGTGATTGTAATGATTGCGGAGGACCTATACCAGTAGGACAGTCTTACTCGAGATGATAGTATGCTATCTGGTTTGCCTTTATCATTCGTGTACAGGTTCAGGTGACTGATCACTGTTACACGTTGATAGAGCCCTCAGGATCTTGCTTGACTACCAACAGTATGATGGCGATCATATACGTGAGAGTTGGGTGGTCTATAAGCACATCCTTAAAATTGGTCCCTAGTCGTGGGAGTTTCGAGACAGGGCACATGGATACTCCGGAGTAGACTTGTGTATACAGTCGAGACCCCGAAGAGGGGCGGTGGCCGATCTCACAAGCCACTGGTGTCAGTTGGATCATCTAAGATGTATACAGGTGCTCATTGGGTTATGAGTACACCGGACAGGACTCGCCGGGAACCTGCTAGTTGGTATTATACCTATCGTCAGATAGCAGTTCCCTGGTGACATGTGTACAGGTTAGTTCATCGACCTGAGGTCGTCATTTGTCTCGTGTGAGTTCCCACTGTGCTTTGATTTCTACCCTACCACGGCTCAAAGGAGTCGTGCAAACAGGTATTTTTTGGGTACAGTCCCGAGCCACATGGAGGCAAGTGAGTGGATCGGCAGGGGATTCGTCTCTCCTGGTATTGGGGGCGGAGATCGCGCAGTGTCTAGGAAAGTCATTACACCAAGTCCTTGGCCAAGGCAGGTGAGAATTACTGGTAGGTACTCCGGTAGTTTCTCAGGGTGTTCAGGGCTTGTCTCCGACACGACTTATACCGCTTTTGGGGGTTTGACGTTACCAGCCCCCTATGCTCGATATGCGATACTCATAGACGAACGGACCGGACTATATAAACATTGTCACTGTTAGGCTCAGTAGGGTTTCCGGATGAGTTCACTCATCGGTCTCCCTTGAGGTCAGTACATGGGCAGCCGTTACGCACAGCTAGTGCCGCTGACGGCTTGTGGTTAAACCTACTGCCAGGGTACTGACGAGTCATTAGAGTCCCCCACAGATAGTTTTCCAAGTTCGGGCGAAACGTTGTAGAGGCCGTATGGTTTTATGGCAGGGTTCGGAAAATGCACGCGCGTTTACAAACGTGTCATATTTCGGGCAGATTATACTGGTGGACTTTGGTTTAAGCCGGATCCGAGTATTATACTGTGTAGATATAATATCTTTATCTCAGTTGCATTTGAATTCGGTCGTAATACAAATGCGGGTATGTTTATACTGTTACGGGGTTATCCTGAAATTCGTTTCGGGATCGCTTTTGGAAGTTGTCAGTTTCCTGTTTTCTATCACCCGTATTAAACATTCGGTTTAATACGGATTTATCTTTCCTTCATTGGGTGAGTCATGGGGTGAGTCATGGTTCTAGATGGTTCTAGATTTGATGATTCATTGTTAGCATTAATTGAGTGATGATGTGTTATGGTGACTCTTGTTTTGCATTAATTGATTAAGCGAGGTGTATTATTGACTCATCATTCTCATTTAATGTTTGTGTTCATCCCCCCCACCTCATCAAGTGGCCGACCAATTTAGTTGCCCCCCTTGATTGGTTTTTTCACTCACTCTCATATTTGTGAAATGATATGAATTATTTGCTAAGTTTCCAAGCTCATTTTTCATCACCCGATTCAAAAGGCAACTTCATTAACCGTTCGTCCATGGCTTTGGATGAAGTGAGACAAAGTGATCTACTCATTCTCTACATCAATCTTGGTCATCTCTTTTAGCAAACTTGATAACCGAGTTGCCTCGGGTCAGAGGCGGGAGCCCGTTTAAAGATCTGTAGATGTGGTGCCACCTCGACGAGGAGCCAGGAGATCGGACCAGCCGCAACGGAGCGTGGGATGACGGTTAAAGAATGAAGGACTCGGATCGTTTGGTATAACCTTTCTACCCTCTTTGTAGTTTGTTAGTTTAGCGTTAATGGCAGATCCGGGTTATAGTATGCGATAGCGCCAGTTATAAAAGTTTTTGTTCCGCATTTGGCGTCTGAAAGACGGCCGGGGCGCTACCATAGACTTACACGAACCCTGCCATATATCCATACGGCCTCTACAGCGTTTTGCTCGAAACTTGAGAAACTGTCTGTGGGGGACTCTAAAGACTCGTTAATACTTTGGCTGTGGATTTAACCACTAGCACGTCAGAGGTATTAGCCATACGTAACGGGCTACCAGGTATTGACCAAAAGGGAGGTCATGAGCGAACTCATGCTGACACCCTACTGAGCTTGTCAGTGACAATATCCATACAGTCCGGTCCGTTCGTCTATGAGCATCGCATGGCGAGCCTAGGGGGTTGGTAAAAGTCAGACCCCCAAAAGCGGTACAAGTCGTGTCGGAGTGTAGCCCAGAACACCCTGAGATACTACTGGAATACCTACCGGTAAATCTCCTGCCTTGGCCAAGGACTTAGTGTAATGGCTCTCCTAGACACAGCGCGACCTCACCCCCAATACCGGGAGAGACGAACCCCTGCAGATCCGCTTACTGCCTCCATGTGGCTCGGGACTGTACCCAACTAAAACCTTTTTGCACGACTCCTTTGAGCCGTGGTAGGGTAGTAATCAAAGTACAGTGGGAACTCACACGAGACAAATGACGATCTCAGGTCGATGAACTAACCTGTACACATGTCACCAGGGAACTGCTATCTGACGTCTGGTATAATCCCAACTAGCATATTCCCGGCAAGTCCTGTCCGGTGTACTCATAACCCAATGAGCATCTGTATACATCTTAGGTGAACCAACTGACACCAGTGGCTTGTGAAACCGGCCACCGCCCCTCGTCGGGGTCTCGAATGTATACACTAGTCTACTCTGGAGTATCGATGCCCTTTCTCGAAACTCACACGACTAGGGACCTTTTAAGGATGTGCTTATAGACCCTAGCTCCCACGTATATGATCTCCATCATACTGCTGGCCGTCAAGCAAGAATCCTAGGGGCTCTATCAACGTGCAATAGTGATCAGTAATGTCACCTAAAACAGTACACGATGATAAAGATAAACCAGATAGCATACTATCATCTTGAGTAAGACTGTCCTACCGGTATAGGTCCTCCCTCAATCATTGCAATCACGTGCCTGTGATCCAATAATTGACTCTGAGGGCACTATGTCCAACAGTTTGGAGATCCTTCAGCATTCTTTTCGTTTTGGCTGAAAGAGCGACCTCCCATGGAGCTTCTTCTATAAAAGAGCACGATTCCCCTAGTGTGTCCACCTTTTTAAGAGCGTGCGGCTGTGGTGGGTTTACCTTCCAATTCTCAGACAGTGCGAATTTGCCATGTTGGTATTGGTCCTCAATCCAGCCTTTGAAGACGAAGCAATCTTCGATTGGATGGCTTACTGCTTTATGGTAGGGACAGTAATTAGGATTGTTGGAGTCGTCCGGCTGCAGTGGATGTCTTGGATCTGGCAGATTGATGAGCCTGTTGTGCACCGCCAGCTCGAACTGTCTCCTCGTTTTATCCCGGGGAAACGAATAAGGGCGTTTCAGCTTCTCGTTGAAGAATCGCTGCCTATCGTTTTGGCGATCAGCTGATTTTGGGTCACTGGGCTGCTGCTGAGCATTAGCGACGAAGGTCGCTTTCCCTTTTCGTTTTGAGGCTCCATTTTCGAGGAAAACGGTCTATGGCCCATCTGGTCCATTTGGGCCAGCTTGTCAATCAGGGCCTGGAAGGTAGTCGGCTTGAAAAACATCATGAACTGGGATATGGTCGCCTGCGAATCAAGGGTGCCCACGAACATGCCCACGGCTGGAGTTTCCTCTATGCGCTGTTCACACTTTGACCACAGGTTCCTCCATCGTATCGCATACTAAACCCATGTTTCGCCTGGCTTCACCCTGGCATTGATCAACGCCGTGATTGGGGTGCGTTCGCTAGCGCTTGTGAAACGCTGGGTGAACAGCAATTCCATCTCCGTAAAAGTTTTGACGGAGTCGTTGGGAAGCTCTGAATACCATTCAAAGGCCGTCTCCGCCAAGCCGCCGACGAACTGGCGGAGAAGTAGCTTATCGTCACCTCCAATGTTGCCGCACAAAACCCTAAACTGAGCGACATGTTGATGGGGATTGCCCGTCCCCTTGTATATGTGGAACTTAGGGATCGTATATCATGGCGGGTACTTTATTTGATCGTACCAACCCGGATAGGGTCGTCCAGTTTTGACGACTTGGACGGTTGCTTCATTTGCCTGTTGAGCTCGTATTTGTTGAGCTATATAGCCGTCAAGGGCAGCCTTCGAGATCGTCCCCTATTTGGCTGCTGATAGAGCCGGAAGTGGGTTTGATGTCTCCCCTCTATCGTCTTCAATTATTACTGGAGGATCTTCGGCTGGCGGGTACGGCTGGATCATCATGTCCACCATATCTTGGAACAATAGCACCATTTGCTTTATGTTAGCCGCTTGTTCCGCGACCTCTTTGTCCTTCTTCTCAAGCATTCTTCGAAGGAACTCGGTATCGGTTTCTTGCTCTGGCGTTGCTCCGACGGTGTCTCCGGGCTCGCTTTTGGCCCAGTGAGTACGGCCATGGTTGTCAGCATCTCTTGGAGCTTTTGTTGTTGTTGCTCCTGAGCTTTAGTTACTGACCGCGTGATTGGTCGATGGCTTGTGGAGATACAGCTGCCCTCTTTCCCGGAAGCCATGTAAACGGTGTGCACTACTATGCCCCCAGACTTAGGGCGTTTAGATTCAGTGCCCTTGAGGTTCATCGCAGACACGGGGATTTTCTCCGGCCTTTTTCTTTTGTGGGCGGTCGAAGTTGAGGGGGCCTTTGCAGCGGGCACCCAAGTAGATGGCACCTTTTGTAGTACGACAGGGTGGTCCTTCTCTTGCCGAACCTTCATTTTCTTTGGTCGGCAGGAGTGGTCTTGGTTAATCATAGAGTTCTGGACCTGTCGCCAAACTTTGTGAATTTTGGAGGACAGCCGCTTAGGGGGCTGCACTGGCTTCACCTTTGTAACGTTCTCTACGGATGGCTGAGATCTTTTTAGCACGGCAGTCGGAGAGTTCTTGCGCACCCTCCTTAGCGGTTCAAAGCTGTTCCCAGTTGAAACAGCAGCATCGACTTCCACCGTTGGAGCTGGCGGAGTTAGTCCAGAAGGGGAACTACCCCCATCTTTCCTCACTCGGTGCCAGAGGCGACGTCGAGCATGTCGTGCGGTCGGGATCACCTCCGTTGCGGGGGTGGCTTCACCATGCCCCCCGTTCTGGTGACGGGTTGCTGTTGGTGTCAGCCTATCGAAGACTGATGTCCGTTGAGAGGGAGTGGCCAATCTGTTGAAGGCAGAGTTTCGGGTAGGGGAAGCAGCTTTAGCGATTTCGCTTGAAGCTGGAGTTGGAATGGACAGTCTTGTGAAGATCGTCCCCTTCGCAGGAGAAGCCGCGTTGACGATTTCAGGAGCAGGAATGGCTATCCGCTTTGGGATAACCCCTTCGGGTATCGCGGGCTTCTTCATGAGCCCATTGTAGCTTTGGCCCAGCCTTTTAAAGACCGAGGCGTTGGAACTGGACGACCCGTTGAGAGGGGTTACGGTTGTGGTGAGCTGATCAAAGACCGACTTCTTCGGAGCTTCTTACGACAGCAGTGGGGCGTTGAAGCTCGTTTGTGGGAGCATGGTCCCAAAGAGCAACCCAGTAGTGGCTTGCGTCACCTGTTCCACTGGCATCGCGAAAATGGAGGCCGCTTGAGGCCTATAGGTCACTCCTCCGGCGAGGACCGAGTGGGAGTTGTTGTTGCAGCTGGTGCAGTTGAAAGCCATTTTCTCTGCACGGGAGAAAGACACCAAATCTTAGTACCTTGAATCCATGGGCAACCACATTAAACCATGATTTGTTCGCGAACACGACACGTGAAGTGTGGAGTGGAAATAGGAAAAGGTCCCACCGGGCGTGCCAGAATCTGTTTACCGCCGGAAGCCGGGAAGACTGACGTCTAGCCTGAATCTGGGGGCATATGCTATTTGGTTTTATCCGTCCACATCTCCGAAGAGGCCAAGTTGATTTATGGCACCATGCATCGGAGGTTTGGACAGATGCGGCCGTTGTAGCAGACTTGAGGCGTTTTGAATAGTGTTTAGACACTGAAATTCTGAGGCGCTCACGTGGGGTCACGTGAGGCACTTGAAATATTGTTAAACTTCAAGAATCTAAAGCGCTGCTTCTTTTGGGTTTATTCTTTATTCTTTTTTGAGTGCCAAGCGCTGCTAGGTCACGTGGGGTACTCCCTTTGGGCTATTCTGTTTTTTCTTTGTAAGTGCCAAGTACTGCTATGGGATCACGTGTGATCACGTGAGCAAATCATGACTATTTTCTTTTGTTCATCAGAGGCGATCACGAGGGAGCACGTGACTGGCTGTTATTATGTTGGGTACCAATCTTTCTATGTGCATGGAGATTCTGCGTTTCGAGACTTTCTAGCCCTTTGTGTTGTAAGAATTAAATTCTTAGTTTTTCCCTCAGGTTTGGGATCTGTATGACAGAATCTCCCCGATGAGAATTAAATTCTCAACTTGTGGGGAGATCTGCTTCTGCAGATCTTTTACCATAAGGGAGAACTATTATGAGTTAAACCTTTGTTTTATCAGACCTGCATACTTTTATGGGAGAATTAAATTCTCTGGACTTAGATCTCCCTCTAGGTTTTGGATCTGCATGGCAAAATCTCCCCAATGAGAATTAAATTCTCAACTTGTGGGGAGTTCTTCTTCTGCTGATCTTAACCAAAGGAAGAACTAAGTTCTTTGAGAAGAGTTAAACTCTTATGTAGATGAAGAAGGGATGATGTATTCTCTCTGTTTTGTTCCTTCTCTTACCTCGAATTTTTCTTTTTGTTTTCTCTTCTTTGACTTGAAGTTTTTATCTCTTTCTCTTTTTCTCAGAACTTGAAAATATTCTCCCTTCCTTCTTTTTCTTTTTGGGCTTCTATTTATAGGAGGAAGAAAGGAATCAGTTTGTTTGGACAAATCTCTTATTAAGAGATTTTGATTGATTTTATAATCAACCAAAATGATCTTTTAGATCAATCGATGAATTTTATTGACCGTTGGATTTTCAATCCAAGGACTTCTGTTTTACAGAAGTTATTTCTTTTGTTGTTCTTAACAAGTTTAGGAAGATTTTCCTTTGCACAGAATTTTTCTGTAGATTGGTGATTTTTTGAACGCCATTGGATCTTTAATCCAACGATGCTCTATTTTACAAAGCGTAATCTTTCTTGTTTAGAATGGTTCAAGGAAATATTTTCCAAATAAAGCTTTGGGTCTTTAATTAGAGTTTACTTCTATCGGTTCAGAAGGTATAGGAGTCTATCACGTGTAGCACGTGACCCCACCAAATTAAGCCCACCAAAAGGTATCACGTGCTATCACGTGAGTTTCTTTTATGTCCAACTTTCTTTTGCTTTATTCAGGCCCATGTATGCTTTGTTTATAAAAGTCACGTGTCTGCATGTGAGGCCCAGTTTTAGCTTAGTTTTGTCAAGCGCAGCGCCTATCACGTGTGGGCACGTGATACTCCACTTGGGGAATTTTTTCCCGTTGCTCTATTTATTATTTATTTTCCGTAAGGGAACAGAGGGTTCTTGTCACGACCCGAAAATACGGAACATGACCGGCACTTAAACTACGAACGTCTCGAGGCGTACGCAATCTAAGTAAACCGAAAACCCAGAAATCCAAACCAAGAAAATAGTAGAGAGTAGGAAAAACCAATTTAAATCAAGTAGTTTTAATAGCATAAGCCGAATTATGCGGGTTTCTAAAAACATCAAAAATTTACTGAAAATTTCGGCAGAGTCTCCTTTGTAAATACTGGCTCCCAAACGGGATACAACATGAATAGTATACGAAATCAATAAAAGGCATCCCCAAGCGGGAGTTAGCTCTTCGTCAATCGACGGTCACAACCACACAAGCAATATAATATACAACGCCAACGGCGAGGATCAAAAACTCAAAAGGGAACTCAAAACCACCAGAAATATAACGAGCGACTCTAAGGTCGAAAGAATAAACAACACTGGTCTTTATCTCAATAGATACATGGTTGGTTGATGGAACTTCTAGATACAACAGAATAATGATATACAAGATAATATGATGGGTACGATACCAGAAAAACCCACCTACTAGCAAGTCACCCGATTAAACTAAGCCCGCAAAGCCGTAATGAAACCTGTACGGCAAACCTGCAAGAAACAGATTACACAACGGGGGTGAGTTGCCAACTCGTGAATAGAAAAACATCTACGCACACAAATCGCATAAATAACGCAATCCTAGGTCAATGATCATAATATATCCTCAAAAATAAGTATATAACATGCAGCCTATAACAAGGTTAGGGTAAATATCTAACCCGAGTGTAATCTCATGTGCCCGTGTCAGGGCCTCAAGTAGCAATATATCATATGAATGAGGTATGAATGCATGAAACAGAATACATGTAAATGAAGAAACTGTTTTCATAAATTAGTGAGATTTCCTTCGTATTTTTAAACTGAGGTATCATAAATGAAATCAGCATCAACAGTGTCTAGCATCGACACAAAACATAAATCTCACTGTCTCGAAATATCAATGTCCCAATCTCAATATCTAGGGCGCCGTCAGTCCAGACCGGCCCCTACCATCCATCTCAAGACCACGGCGGTATCCTCCGGATATCCGACGCGTCGGGTAATATCACCGGTAGGTAGTGCTCCCCAGCCAGGCTCAATGTCAACACCACATTCCTCTTGCCCCGGGGTACCATACCGGGCCCACCATGTACCCGTGACGGTTCCTCCACTCCTCGACACGGATCTCCAAAACCACAGCAAACTCATGGTGGACAACACTTTACATCACTAGAAAACCACAACATTTTATATTTTAAAAGATCATAAGTTGTAAATTTTGCGGCTTTCCCCGAAATCCAGAAATATCATAAATCTCAAGAAATCATCACAAGTGCATATGTCAATGATAATGAACTAGGCATGAACAACTGAATAACCGTATGCATGAAGTGGTAGGTAATAACTACAATGTCTAATATGGCATATAAGGGAAGTACACTAATATCATGTCAAAACTACTAGCTAACAATCTAAGTCAAGCAATTATATTCTCTAAAGTGTACGTGATATGGCAATTACCGATGAAGATGTGTGTGAGCCGGCAAGTAGGTGTACGTGGTACATACGCATCATCGGTAATGGTGCTGGTGTCCTAACAGTATGATATCAATAATGGAATATGCAGCAAAATAAATATGCGAGGCAGAGCGAACAACAATAATGTGCGGGAGCTGAATACTAGACACAACGATAACTAATCTGCAATAATCTAATATAAGTCCTACAAATGGTGCCTTCTGAAATAACACGAATCATGGGGTTTTGAAAATAGGGGCTACGGTGTTTTTATGAAAAGATACGTCGTTTTTGAAATATCCGTAGATTCCCTTGAGCTGTCTTTAAAAATGCCCACGATTCGTTAGTTTTTGAAATAGGTAAGAAGTCTAATCTAATCTAACTACACTAAACTATACGGCTGAACTAACAAGCTGAACTACAGGTAAGGAAACCGCCTATCATCTGAGTCGATACATATACATACCTGTATATGTATAGTCAGTGATCCCGCCTCAATAATATCATATCCGATACCATATCTATAATCAGGCATCCCAAGTCAAGAGTGCGAATCAATCATCAATATAGCTCGTACGTAAATCCGTCGTACGGCATCCCAATCTGGTACGGTTCAATATCACATTCATCATACTATTCACCTGGTATCCTCTTTATCAAATATCATGACGGGGTACTGATCTACGTCTAGTACCATACTGATACCGCCTACGTATGCATGGACGTGTGTGAAACACTACGTCAAGGACCCGCTACAACGTCATGTCGTATCTAAGATACGAACCCTGCTATATCACCGATCTCATGGCCTCAAATCAAATCTCATCGACTCAGATCAATCCCAAGTATCATCCTCAATCCGTATGTGAACACATAGTCCCATACCCATGTGAACACATAACTATAAAGAATCCCATGAGCACATATCAATAGGAATGTATGCAAGTATGTATGTGTGTATGTGTGTGTGTAACACTACCCTAGGGTTCGCAACACTAAAGTAATCCAACACACCAATATCCATCCTAAGCATCGTTATTAATCCCAAATAGCATATAATAATTGTTGGTGTGTATACGCATCCGTATACACCACCACGGACTGCGGGGGTGCTATACGCCATCCACCCGACTTCTCCCCGTAGATATAAATCTACTCACCTGGTCATCGCTAGCCGGTGCCTACGTTGCCACGCGCTTGTTTGTCGTCTCGAAGTCCACATGGGGGTACCTACATATCATAACGCACCGTATCGTATTAAAATCCGACTCATGACCAAAACGACACACGAATCCCACATAGGTCAAAACCTATGGTTGCTTTCACAAATCAACCCAAAAACCCTCGACGTCGGCGTACAAACGCCAAACCATCGAGAAAAACCCAAATACACTCATTTGCACATTCACGAACACTAATTTTAATATAAACTAGGTTGAAACTCACAAAAACGCCAATTTCACTCAAAAAGTCATTTTTCCGGAAATCTAGCAAGCGCAATTCGCCGTTTTTGTACAAAACACGATATTTAAATGAATGTAGCGGCCAATATATTTATTAAATATCTTAAATAAGTCATAAAAACCATTTCCATAATTTAAACTCATAAATTTGCATAATTTCCAAATTCCTAGTTTGCAAAAACATCGATTTTAACTCTTTTTAAAGTAAAAATTCACAATTTTACCATTGAGCTTGGTTTTGCACATACTAAAATATTAAACCATAATTTATAATGTTAATAATGCCATGAAAAACTTAATTAGATTTTAATCTCAATTATATGTGTATTTCATTAAAACCTAGTTAGCAAAATTTATGAAATTGGACAATTTTTGAAGCAACAATTAGTAAACTAACCACTAGCTTACATTTTCCAAAACTTAATATGGTAAACTACCCATTACAACCAAAATCAAGTGATACAACACTCACTTGAATTCCAAAACACCCTCTTGAAATATTAAACTTGCAATCAAACCAATATTACGAACTAATTATGTCTTGATTCAAAGTATTAATACAACAATTAACTATAGGATTTAGATTATACCTCAAAGTTCAAGAGACCCAACATGAAAATCTTGGCCTTTAAATTGCTCTCTTGCTCCATGATTCATGTTAGCTAAGGCAAAGAAATAATGGGTAGGAGTTGGATTTGAATTTTGCTTTGAATTTTGCTTTGAATTTGTGTTGATTTTGAAGCATTTTGTGGACTTTTTTGATGCAAAAATTGAGTGGATTTTGGGGGAGGGGCTGCTGCAGTTTCAGCCAAGGAGGAAGAGAATGGGGGAAAAATGAGTGAGGAAAAGTTAGTCAACTCCAATACCCAAGTACCCATACTTCTTTACTTAATGTTTTCTTAATTTTCTTTTTTTATTTTCTTTTCTCCTCTTGACCTTAGGAGTGAAATGGGGTGAACATTTTTTTTGGGCTGCCAAGGGGGAGGCTCGGCCACAAGGGGAAGGAAAGAGAGGGTGAGGTGTGGGTGTGTGGGTTTGTGTAGGAACTTCTCAAATTTCCATATTCATTAAGTCTTTTTATTAATTAATTAATTTTCATATAACTCATTCCTAAATTTCAAGAACCCACATGACAAGTCCAATTCATTTTAAAGCCACATGTTACATTTTGTTTTAGTGTGTCATGATGCACAAAGTTTGTATCAACCCATTCCAATTTGTAATTTTCCTTAATTAAATGTATTAGTGACGGCTTAAAATAATAATAAAATAATATTTTTTTCAGAAAATTTAAAATTTCACCAGCGGCTCAATAAACACCAAATAATAGCAATTATATATCTAGAATATGTATATTTAATTTTTATAATAAGATATTTGTATTTTGACTTTTTACAGAAAACCCCCTTATTTTACCGTTTTTTCGAAATTCCACCGAAACGATTTTCAAAACGTTACAGTTCTATTTCTAGCGGAAGCACTAATTCGGCTCCAAACACCAAGACATAAGGTGTTGTCTTTTCTGTCTTGAACGTTGTTCGGTATGTCCAAAGAGCTTCATCCAATCTCTCGTGCCAATCCTTTTTATTATTGGATACCATCTTTTTTATGAGTTTATTCAACGTTTGGTTGAAGGATTCAACCAAACAGTTGGCTCGAGAGTTATAGACGGAAGAATACCTCCAGTCTATCTTGTGTTGCCTGATGAAGCGGCTTATTTTATGGCTCCTGTAAGCTGGTCCATTGTCCGAGATTATTCACCGTGGAATTCCGAACCAGCATATCACATGCGTTTTGAAGAAGCGGAAAATATTCTCCATTTTGACCTCTCTCAGTGGTATTGCCTCCGTCCATTTGGAGAAGTGGTCGGTTGTTGCCAAGATGAATCGATGCCTTATTGATGATGCCGGTTTAATGGGGCCGGTGATATCAGTTCTCCACATCTCGAACGGCCATCTAGCTACGGTCGGATGCAGTGGGTTGGGGTGCTGATGTATGAAATCCCCGTGAATTTGATATGAATGGCAACGCTTCGCGTATTCAATGCAATCTTGCATCATCGTGGGTCAGTAGCAACCCATTCTTTTGATCTTCAATTTCATCATAGGGCTTGCTTGATGGGACCCACAAAGACCGTCGTGGATTTCCTGGATGATCTTTTTGGCTTCTTGTGGACCTAGACACCTCATCCATATATGATCGAAGGACCTTTTGTATAAAGCTCCATCGGTTAGAGCGAAAGACAATGCTCGTTTGATGAGCTGGTGCCTTTGCGATGCATCTTTAGGCGTCCGCTGGAACTTGAAGTAGTCTATAAAGACTTGCTTCTAATTTTCTTCTTTCTGGGCTTGAAGAACCTTCTCTTCAAGTATCTCTTCTTTTTCCTCGGGCCTTCCCACTGGAGACTCCAAAGGAAATTCAGCTGGCGATAGGATCTTGCGGCTTCGGACACTAATCCTTACATCATTGAGATCTTCATCTGCCATTTCTTTAGCAAGTTTTGCTAGTGTGTCTTCTTTGCTGTTTTTCGCTCGCAATACACTTTTTAGCACACAGAAGGGAATCTGTTTCAGCATTTGCTGTACCCTTTCGTTATACTTTATTAGCTCTAGTTTGCATATTTTGTAGTCGTTGTTTACTTGGTTGACGACTAACTGTGAATCTCCGTATATTACGAGATCCTTGATGTGCATTTCGATCGCAATCTCGAGAATGGCAATGAGAGCTTCATATTCAGCCTCGTTATTGGTCCTTGGTTCCTTCAACGAGACTGCATAGCGGAGTATTTCGGTTTGCGGAGTCATGAAGATAAGACCTACCCGGCTTTGATTATTGGGGTATTCCTCTTTCGGGTCTTCATTGAAGATGCTCCGTCGAAGTATAATTCCCACCGGTATTTTTCGGTTTCTCCTACCTCTTCACTTGTGCTGAATGCATATTCATCTGGCAGCTCACTATTCAATGGAGAGTCGACCGGGATCGGATGCTCTGTGAGGAAGTTGACGATGGCTTGACCCTTTACTGCTTTGAGTGGGTGATAAATGATTGTGAAATCCATCAATAGAAGGGCCCACTTGGCGAGCCTCCCGGTCATCATAGCTTTGGACATGAGATATTTGAGAGGGTCCACCTTCGATATGAGATGGACTTCATGTGCCAGTACGTAATGTTTGAGCTTTGCGATGGCAAAGATTAACGCCACACAATACTTTTCGATGAGAGAGTAATTATTTTCCGCTCCTAATAGGACTCGACTTAAGTAGTATAAAGCTCTCTCTTTTCCTTGGTCGTTCTCTTGTGCCTACAGCGCACCTAGAGAACCATCAAGGGCGGTTGTATAAAGAATAAAGGGCTTACTCTTAACCGTAGTGGCCAAAACTGGTGGATTCTGGAAATATTGCTTGATCTGATCCAATGTCTGTTGACACTTTTGATCCCATATGGAATGGGGTGCTTTTCTTCATCAGATAGTTGTACGGACGACATTTTCTAGAGAGGTTGGCGATAAACCGTCGGATATAAGTGAGCTTTTCTTAGAGAGACCGCAATCGTTTGAGATTTCTCGAAGGGGCAACTCCATAATCGCTTTGATCTTGGAGGGGTCAATTTCGATTCCCCGGTGGCGGATTATAAAACCCAGAAACTTCCCTGATGAAACTTCGAAGGCACATTTTAGCGAATTCATCTTCAGGTTATATTTTCGAAGGCGCTCGAAGACCGCCTTCAGATGCTCCAAGTGCTCTTCATACGACATGCTCTTGACTTCATGGTCGTCGATGTAGCATTTAGAGATATCATGTATCATGTCATCGAATATCTTGGTGATTGCTCTTTGATATGTCGCCCCAGCATTCTTTAGTTCAAAAGGCATGACTTTATAACAGAATATGCCTAGCGGGGTATAGAAGGATGTATGCTTCTGGTCCTCGGGATCCATCTTGATCTGATTGTACCCTGAAGATCCATCCATAAAAGAGAAGACTTAATGAGTAGACGTATTGTTTATCTTCAACTATATGACTGGCACGGAAAAGTCGCCTTTCGGACACGCCTTATTGAGGTCTCAAAAGTCCACGCAGATCTTTACGGTCCCATTTTTCTTCATCCCGGGGATGATGTTGGCAATCCAATCAGGTTACTGGACCTCCTGGATGAATTCGGAGTCTATGAGCTTCTTGACTTCGGCGTTGATACTCATCTCGAGTTCAAGCCGCATCCTTCTTAGCGCTTGTTTGACTGGCTTTATTTCCGGCATTATGGCCAATTTGTGAACTGCTACCTCTGGATCGAGACCTGGTATCTTGGAGTAATTCTATGCGAAGTATTATTTTTACTCCATGAGTACTTCTTATAGGACAGCTACTTGTTCATCTGACAGCAGCTCGCTGTCGAACTTGGGTCGAGAATCTTCTTCGGTTTTCAAGTTTATCTTTTCCAATTCATCAACAGTGGTATAGACTTCATCTTCCAGCTCCCTTGGTGCTGGCTATAGCTCCAAGATTCCCTCTTCTTCATTGGTGAAGCAGTTGAGGCGCTGAAGTGTATTTTCATCCTCTTCTTCATTGAGGAGTCTTATCATGTGACAAGTGTGGGTAAGCTTCTGCACCTTGGGCTGGCTACACTCTGACTTGGCGGGGTTCTCTCGCATTGGCTCGTATTTTTACGGTGGTTCCACTTTCCAGTTGTCACTTAATTTGAACTTGCTTTGCCTGTACTGGTTTTCCGTCCAATTCTTGAAAACAAAGCAATCTCTGATTAGATGACCAACAACCTGATAGTAGGGATAGTAGTCAGGATGATCCAGAGCATTAGCTTCCTGAAGCTGTTTGCATTTAGGCAGCGTTACTATCTGATGCTTCATGGTGAGATTAAATATTTTCCTCACCTTGTTCCGGGAAAAAGAATATCCCCGTCCCATCCTTTTTTCAAGAGATATGGTTGAGCGACTTTGCGTTTTGGCCATGGATGGTGTCCTATCTTTGATGTGGCCACCTTGAGCTCTTTTATTTTTAAAGGAAGGTATGGGCAGCCGTCGAGGATGGGGATCATGACTCGTCTCTTCCATGGATTTCTTGCTTAGGTGTGAGTTTCTGGCAATTTCATACAGAGCTGTATGACCCATTTGATAAACTTCCCTCATCAGCTTCTCAGTCAGGTCCTCTGTTGGCAAAGTCACAATGTTTTGTGGAGCTTCATTATATTTACTGCTAGAGGATAATAGTATATATAATGCCATCAGCGACTCAAGCAGCAGTTCAGCTGATGCGGTTGGGATACTTTGTAGGGTGTTCTGGCCTTGCTCGGTTGAGTTGTTTTCCATCCATGCATCTTTCTTTTTGTTTAGGGCATAGCAGCTATGTGCCCGCTTCTTCTTCTTAGGTTGGACATAGCCCAGATCAGTAGTATCAGAATTTCTAAGGGCCGCTGGTTGGCGGGTCCCTGGCACTTTCCAGTTTTTCTTGAAATACTGGGCCTGGCGGGTGGCCTGATCAAACGGTACTCCCTG
This sequence comes from Agapanthus africanus, assembly GCA_030015575.1. Taxonomy (NCBI): domain Eukaryota; kingdom Viridiplantae; phylum Streptophyta; class Magnoliopsida; order Asparagales; family Amaryllidaceae; genus Agapanthus; species Agapanthus africanus. The sequence goes on along the minus strand of JASDDO010000028.1, from coordinate 15,164,450 downwards.
TTGGTGAAGGAGTTCCCTCAGGCTCTTTGTATATATCTCGGCATGGGTATGGGTATGGGTTGTAACCTATCGAGATTCGGCTCGAGTCTGTGCTAAACCTCTTTCTCCACCTTAGTTTCTTTTGACTTGTAAAAGAGATTCACCTTTTCTCTTTTATGTATAGGAGGCATGTGGAAGCTTACTAACTCTGGCATGCGGTAGGTGCTGAGTGCATCATCTTATTTGTAGTGATGCGGTGAAGCAACTGTAATATGCAGGGCTTGATCGGCTTGACCGGGGACTTTTATCCGCGGATGGACGGAGAAAATTGTATTAGTTTCTTCCTCCATGTCGCTGCCGAAGATCGGGATGAGATCCGATGAGCTTGGTTTATCGGTTTCCTTTAGAGGCTGACATGCGAATACTATTTCTTTCTCGGAGTCGCTTCCAAAGACAAGGATGATCGCCGCATGAACTTTCTTGTCCTTGGGCTTGCTGCACTTCTTTGTGTCTTCATAGTCCAACAAGTATTTCGCATCTTCATATTTCTGTACTTTGTTGATCGAGAATGGATCGAGCTCTCCTGTGATGGTGTGCTCCTGGCCATCCTTGAAATACTTCATACATTGATGCAGTATAGAAGGGGTGATGCCATACTGGTGTAACCAAGGTCTACCCAGCAACGCTTTATAGCAGTTCTTGCCTTCAATGACGTGGAATTTGACATCAGTGACGAGTTGTCCAAAGTGGAGTGTTAATACTATGGACCCCAGTGTTCTTGAAGACCAAGAGTCGAATCCAGAGATAGTGATTTTCTCCAGGCTGAGGTATCGCACATCCATGAACAGCTGCTTGAGCACCATAATATTAAGGAGATTGACCGAAGAACCATTGTCGACGAAAATTTTATTTATCCATCATTGAATTACCCGGCGATGTAGAACGGCCGATTGTGCTCGAACGTCCCCAGGAAGAGATCTTCTTCACTGAAGGAGATGTCGGTCGTGTATACCTCCGCTATCTTATCTTTCATCGCTTCCTCCGCAAAGTGGCTTGGAAGCAATCCGGTTCTTCGAGGGCCTTAATTAAAGACTTTCGCAGTTCCTTAGAGTAGAGAAAAGCATTGTATATGCTCAAATGTGAAGGTAAGTTCTTTAGATAGTCTAACACATTGTAGTCCACCTTATTCTTCTTCGGGAGATCCTCGGCGGTGAGCTCTTTAGCCACTTCTTCATCAAGGGCGATCTTCTCGGGCATTTTCCCTTTACCTTTTATCTTGGTTCTTCAGATTATTATTTGGAGGCCCGAGATTCTTCTCGGGGAGGGTGTGGTTCCGTAAACGGATATTGTCGCAGTCCTTCGCTTCTTCTTCATCTCCTGATGAGAAGCTTCCTTAAGGGAGATTGACGGGAGATTCATCTTATGAATCACTTCCGAATGTCGGTACTGCGGAACTTCCTCCTTTCGAAGTTTGAGCATTGATCATATGGAAACTCTTGATGATCATCCTCACTTGCCATTTTCCATGAGACAATCACGTTGGGGCGGATGAGCCTTGGCCATCTGCTTCTTTATTTTTAGATGCCTGTTATAGAGAACGTATTTTCTCCACCATTTTCCAAATGCCTTGCATTAGTCGATGGGATGACAGACCCTCCAGTGGTAGAGGCAATATTTTGGATGCTCTTCTCTACCTTTGAAATCCACAACCTCTGGGGTTTACTTCTTTAAAGGCGACAGCTTCATCCCTTTGGATAAGGTCTTGGCGAAATGTTTCTCGGCCTTACCTTTTTTCAGCAGTATCTTCTACTTCGGTTGCAAGTTCTGCTTTGGCTAGGGAGTTACATAACTCTCCTCTTCTGTGGCTTCCCTTTCTAGGCATTGCTGTTATTTACCGCCGAAAGCCGGGAAAGACAAACGTCTTGCCTGAATTTGGAGGAAGATGCTATTTGGATTTATCCGTCCACCTCTACGAAGATGCCAAGTTGATTTATGGCACCGTGTATCGGAGGTTTGGAAACATGCGGCCGTTGTAGCAGACTTCGTCAGATTCCCCCTCGTTTGCGGGGGTTTTTTTGATTGTGGGGACGCTCTTCACTGCAGGTGCAAACCCCTGCAGTTAATTACGTTACCGCGTAGCGATAACCACTTTCTCCGGCTCGAGAAGGTCACTTCTTGTCGTGTGTGTTTGTTTTATTTTTGGTTGCCCTTGGATTGTATACGGAGACTAATTTATGTTGCCGCCCATAGGGCGTGGATTAGTCCAAATCCGTATATTCTTAGATTTGGGTTTGGGTTGATTTAAGGATCTTTAATCTCGTTTGAGATTAAGATCAACTTAAATGGTTGTTGAGGATACGTTATTCTAATTTTAGACTAAGATCTACTCAACAGGATTTTGAGATTATTCAGATCCAACAAAAGAGCATTTGGGCTCTATTGTTTTGGTTTAAGGACGTTTTCGGTCCATAGCTAGTTTAAGGACGTTGCAGTCCGTTGTTAGTTTAAGAACGTTGCGGTCCATAGATTACCATTTTTTATGTGAGGGTTTAGTTTAAGGACATTTCGGTCAACAGCTATTTTAAGGACATTGCGGTCCAGAGCTAGTTTATGGACATTGCGGTCTATAGATCACCATTTGGCGGTGAGGTCATAGTTTAAGGACATTGCGGTCCATAGTGATGTGCTCATAGGTTTGAGAGTGTGCCAAAGAGCTGTTGGTTGTCAGGACCCTTCACCTCTCTGACGACGTTGAAGAATTACAACGACATATATCAGAGGTGTGGAGAGATGTACCCTTGAACCAATTTCCAGATCGAGGGGAGATGTAGGATGAATGTCATTTTAGATGCCATATGTTAGGAGATCATTAGTCATCTTTGGGACTAGGATTGGTTTGGGGAGACCTGAGCATGGGGGCTCGGTTGATTGGTGACCAAAAAGGTCTTGGTCTCGGGAGACTTGGCTAATTTGGGTTAAGGTTGATTTCCCCTAGCTACCCCACAGTGCTAAGCACTGAATCAGTGTTAAATACTGGACTTTGGAGGTGCTCACGTGCGAACATGTGAGGGGGCCCAAAGTGGGCGCTGTTCCTTGAGTTTATTCCTTCTTTTATATATAAAAGTGCTGAGCACTTGGCTCACGTGTAAGCACGTGAGGCGCCCGAGATGGGAACTGTTCTATAGATTTTATTCCTCTTTCATTTATAAGTGCTAAGCACTTGGTTCATCAAATGGTCACGTGCGGACACATGAGGCGCCTTCAAAATATGAGCGCTGTCTTTGGAATTTTCCCCTTTTTTTTATATAAGTTTTAAACAACTGTTTGGGGGTCACGTGGGAACACGTGAGGCGCCCTAAAATTGAAACTCTCTTGGGTTTATTTCCCTTTTCCTTTTGAAATTGCTAAGCACTATTAGAGGGTCACGTGGGATCACGTGAGGCGCCCCAAAATGGGAACTGTCTTGGGCTTATTCCCCTTTTCCTTTTGAAAGTGCTAAGCACTATTAGGGGGTCACGTGGGATTACGTGACCCTCTAAATGGGAATTGTCTTTGATTTATTCCCCTTTTCCTTTTGAAAGTGCTAAGAACTATTAGGGGTCACGTGGGATCACGTGACTTGATGTCAGTTTTTCCTTTTTGTTCCTCAAAGATGCTCACGTGGGAACACGTGATCTTTGTTACGTAGCGTTGAACGCTAATGAATCACCAGGCTGTTCTTCTATAGTTCTGAGGAATCAAGTTCTCCTTTTGTTCTTTGCAGGGATTAAATTCTTTTTAAATGGTTAAACCCTATTTTCAGAGGAATTCAATTCCCATATATTTTGTAAGAGTTAAACTCTTTTGAACTCAGTTCTTCCCCTAGGTTTTCGAATCTGCATGACAGAATCTTCCCGATGAGAATTAAATTCTCAACTTATGGGGAGATCTGATTCTGCAGATCTTAACCAGAAGAAGAACTAAGTTCTTTGAGAAGAGTTAAACTCCTGGTTTGAGAATTAAATTCTCCTTTTGTTTTATGGGAGCTTTTGGGAGGGGTTCCTCTTCTTTCTAGAGAATTAAATTCTCTCTCTATTTTTCTTCCCCTCTCCCTCTCTGTGTGTATTTGTATATCTCTCCTCCTCTTTTTTATCCTCTCCTTGCTTCTATTTATATGAGAAGAAAAGAATCAATTTGTTAAGAAAATCTCTCATTGAGAGATCATGATTGATTCCATAATCTTTTAGATCAATCGGTGAATTTTATTCATCGTTGGATTTTTAATCCAAAAGCTCTCTGTTTAAAAGAGAAGATTTCTTGTTTGTTTAGAAAGATTATGAATATCTTGTTAGTTTTAATAAGATCGGAATTTTATTCTATCATATCTTTTAGTTTAACAAGATCAGAAATATATTTTTTTAATATAGAATTTAATTCTATCATATGGATATTTCGTTAGTTTAACATAGAATTTTATTCTTATCATATGAATGTTAGTTTAATAAGATTAGGAAAATATTTTCCTATGATAGAACTTTATTCTATCAGATGATCACCGTTGGATCTTTGATCCAAAGGTCCTCTGTTTAACAGAGAAGATCTTTCTAGTTTGAGAAAGATCAGGAAAATATTTCCAAACTAGAATTTAATTCTAGAATTTGACAGGAGCATTTTAAATTGGGGCGCTCACATGATTTGCATGTAAGTAGCAAGAGAACTCACGTGTTTAACACGTGACCCCTAGTGTGGGTTTTAGCCTATTCATTTTCAGCGCTCATATTCTTTACATATGAGCGCTCACGTGTTTTGCACGTGAGGCCTGTTTGACCATTAGTTGTTATCTTTCAGCGTTTACATGCTTTGCATATAAGCGCTCACGTGTTTTACACGTGAGGCCAAATTTTGAGGACTCTCCCTCTTTTTTTATAAGGGAACCAATAGCTCTTGGCCGAAAATTTTGGCGGGAACAGCTGCCTGGGTTTCTCGTAGATAGCCAGCTTACGCCTTTGATTCACCCGGCTTCTTTGGAATGTTTCCTTTAGGAGATTCTCAACTAATTCTTGTTGTGGCAAACTTGGGGCTTCAAGAACTGATTCTGCCCTCTGCTCTTCAGAGCTACTCTCGGATGCAGGTGGTGTCTCATCTTCATAGATGGAGAAGTGAGAGACCATGTGGTAGCTTTCCACATGGCCTTCTGTTCCTTAGTCTGAGTCATCATCCTTATCCTGTCTGTTATTTTTGAGGACGTGCTTGATAAACTCCTCAAAAGTAACGGGCGGACGCGTTTTCTGATTATATTCTTCGAGTGTGTCTATGTAACTCTGGATGCTTGTACGGCTGTCGAGGTACTCGGCTAGCTGTACGGTCTTCTTCTCCTTTTTCTTATTTTTCTTTTTGGAAGACTTCTTGACTTCGGGGCTTTTCCTTTTATCGATAGCCTTCGGAGTAGGATGCGGCTGCAACATCCCTAGTATGATTTCTGGTTCAAGCGGACTCTTCCACCTGATTGCAGGGCATGCCTGGAGATCCTTCAGTATTCTTTTCATTCTGGGGCAATATTACCTCCCATGGGGTCTCTTCAACTACTGAGTAGGATGCCCCCTGCGTATTGGTCCCCTTAGAGATGTGTCTTTGAGGAGGGTTCACCTTCCATTTATCGAAGAGTATGAACTTGCCGTGTTTATACGTTTATACTGGTCCTCAACCTAATTCTTAAACACGTAGCAATTCTCGATCGGATAACGTACCACCCGATAATATAGGCAATAGGTTAGGCTATTGACGTCAGGGGCTTGGGCCAATCGCCGTGGCTCAGGCAATGTCAGAAGGCTGCTCTTTATTACGAGGTCGAATAACTTCGTCGTTTTATCACGGGGGAAGGATTATTCCCGTCCCATTCTTTCTTCAAGAGTGGATCCTATGCGGTTGTCATTTTGATGACCAGGCGCTTTAGGACTATTCGTACACTGCTGCGTGTTAGCGAAAAACACTGCCTTACCCTTGCTTTTGAAGTTTCAGGAATCTCCACTGGAAGAGAACGGACCTGGTTCATTGTATCTAGGTGAGCCAACTTATCGATGAACTCTTAGAAAGTCGTTAGATTGAGAAGGGACAAATACGGGAATGCTTGCACCTTCTTATCGAGAGTGCTCACGAACATGCTTATGGCCGAAGCTTCAATGATCCTTTGTTCGCATTTGGACTAAAGGTTCCTCCATCTCGCCGTGTATTGGACCCATGTCTTATTTGATATGGGCCTCTCGTTAACCAAGGTGGTCACGGTAGTGTGCTCACTTGCACTAGCGAATCTCTGGTAGAAGAGGAGCTCCATCTCGTCAAAAGTTTTGATCGATCCATTGGGAATCTCCGAATACCATTCGAACGCCACGTCCGCTAAACTTCTAACAAACTTCCGGAGGAGCAATATGTCGTTACTCCCAGTATTGTTGCATTTGGACCTGAACTGGGTGATACGCTGCTATAGATTTCCGGTTCCTTCATATATAGGGAACGTCGGATATGTATATCCTGGCAGGTACTGTATCTAATCATAACACACCGGGTAGGGTCAGCCAGTATTTATAAACTTTCCAGCGGCTTCACTGGCTAGGTGAGCCTTGAACTGCTGGGCGATGTATTCGTCCAGCTGTGATTTGGATATGATTTCCTATTTTGCCGTTGATGAGGCTTGGAGAGGACTGGATGTATCTCCTTTGTCTTCGACGACGATCGCCGGCCGATCATCTGTTGATGGTTCGGAGTGAGCCATCAATTCGAACTTACTTTGGAAAAAATGGGCAATCTTGTAAATTCGAGTTTCCATTTCTGTAGCTTTCTCGTTCTTCTTTTGGAGCATCCGCCTCAGGCAGTTCATATCAGACTCCTAATCTGCTCTTTCCTCAGAAGAGCCGTCCAAGTTTGCACCGGACGGAGGACTCATGATCTCGGTCGCCTGAGCTATCAACTCCTGCAGCTTCTATGTATCTTTGGTTACAGACCATGTGATTGGTCTATAGGAGATGTAAGTCTTGCTCTCGTCCTTAGAGTTCACCATATAGACGGTGTAAACTACCAATCCTCCAGTCTTGGAGCATTTGGAGTGCGGGCACTTAGAGTATGCCTCAGACCTTTGCGTCTTCTCTGACCTCTCTCTCTTATGAGAGGCCGGTTTCGGAAGAACCGTCATATTAGGAGCCTCCTTCGGTTGATGGGAAGAGCGTTTATCATGGCTCTTTAGCATCTTTGATCGGGGAGAGTAATCTCTGTTGATCACTGATCCCTACACCTCCTTCCACACCTTATGAATGGCTGAGGAAAGTCTTTTTGCCGATCGAACCAATCTTGGCTCATCACTCCTCTTGGTTGGAGGTGGAGTTTTCTTCAATATAGGAATTGGAGAGTTGCGCTTCATCATGTTCAGCGCCTCAAAGCTGTTATCGGTTGGAACAGTAGCCTGCACCATGGCTGACAGGGTTAGCCTGGATGGCGAGTTGCTCCTGGCTTGCCTTAATCGGCGCCAGTATCGACGTCGAGAATGTCTTGAAGTTAGGGTTTCTTCAATCTTAGGGGTTTCATGGACTTTCCCCCTACATAGTTTCTGGGTTGGAATATCCTGCTTCCAGTGTTCTTTTGAAGCTGGGACATCTTTCCCCTGCACGACTTTGAGGTTGGAGCATGGGCCAGTCGCTAAAAGAATGATATCCTTGGTTGAACCAGAGTATGGGCATGAGCATGGGGTGCTATCCTATTGAATACAGACTGGCGTGGAAGTGAAGCACTCTTTGGCACCTCGAAAATAGCAGGGACTGTAGATGTCAGCCTCTTAGTGACCATCCTCTTCGGAACAGGTAGGACGGTTGGAGCGTACAGAGCTGCAAAGCTCAGACTTTTGAAGACCGATTTCTTCGGGATTATGGGCTTCTTGACGGGGCCCACAGTGTTGTGCTTCAGCCTCTGGAAGACTGATCCTTCATATTGATCAGGCTTATCATTAGGACCTGCTGTGGTAGTTGTCAGCCTATTGCTAACTGACTTCTTAGGCATCTCCTCCTTCGGCGCCGGGATTCCAAATGAGGGAAGTGGTAGCATGGAACCAAAGAAGAGCCCATCAAGTTGCTAGGCCACTTAGGACATCAGAATGCAAAGCATCGGGGCCACGACTTGCCTTGACCAGTTTATTCTGGCCGGAGTGGTGTTGGAGCTAGCGTCGCATTAGTTGTTACCAAATTAGGCCATTGGATCTCTGCATAGGGAGGAGAACACCAGGTTTAGTATCCCGAAACCCAAGGGAAACCATAAACATGATATACCATGATTATTTCGTGAAACACGACACACAAAGTGTGGAGTGAAAAGAGAAAAAGGTCCCACCGGACATGCCAGAATCTGTTTAACGCCGAAGACCGGATGAGACGTTGGGAAGATGTCTAGCCTAAATTTGGGGGCAGATACTATATGGAATATATCCATCCACCTCTCTAAAGATACCAAGTTTATTTATGGTACCGTATATCGGAGGTTTGGATAGATGCGACCGATATAGTAGAATTATCAGATTCCCCTCATTTGAGGTTTTTTTTATTATGGGGACGATCTTCCCTGCAGGCGCAAGCCCCTGCAGTTAATTACGTTATCACAAAGCGATAAAATTTTTCACCTTCTCCAGTAAGTCACTTCGTGTCGTGTTACATATTGTTTATTATAGGGTTGCCCTTGGATTGTATATGGAGACTAATCTTGTCATGCTCGTAGGGCGTAGATTAGTCCAAACCCGTAAATCGTGTTTAGTGAACTTAGGACATAGATCTTATATAAATGAGGTCCATAAGTTTAGGGGGGGTTTAAATATCGTTATTCTAGTCTTAGATTAAGATCGGCTTAAAATGTGTTTTACGGACCTTTAATCTTGTTTTAGTTAAGGCCGACTTAAAATATGTATGATCAAGGTTGGCTTTCCTTTGAAAATAAAAAAAGTTTGGAATTTCAGAGAGTTAGTCTAATTTTAGACTAGATATCGGGCTATGTTTCCCAACTGTGCTAAGCACTAGGCCAAATGTTTTGTTTTGGGTTTTAGATAACCCAACAATGCTAAGCACTGGGCCCAGAAGCTTAGCTTCATCATAAATTTCGCTTCACGTGCTCTTCATGTAAGAAGCCTGGTTTCTTTGTGTTCACGTGTCTTCCACGTGAGCAGTGCTAAGCAATGGTTTGTATGACGCTCACGTGAATGGCACGTGAAGTATAATCTTCATGATCGGTCATGTGTCTTCCACATGAGTAGTGCTAAGCACTAGAGTCTCGGCACTCACGTGTCTTCCATATGAGATAATATCTTCATGGTTGGTCATATGTCTTCCACGACAGTAGTGCTAAGCAATGGTTTATATGACGCTCACGTGAATGGCACGTGAAGTATAATCTTCATGATCGGTCATATGTCTTCCACATGAGTAGTGCTAAGCACTAGAGTCTCAGCACTCATGTGTCTTCCATGTGAGATATTATCTTCATAGTTGGTCACACGTCTTCCACGTGAGTAGTGCTAAGCACTAGAGTCTTAGCGCTCACGTGTTTTCCACCTGAGACCTATCTTCAGGGCTCTTTTGAGCGTTCACATGGTTCTCGCGTGAGACTTTGTTCTTCAGTTTTTAAGGTTCTCGCGTATCTTCCACATGATACTTTCCATGTTCATGCAGAGATTAACTCTAAAAATTAGAGTTAAACTCTAAATGTCTTGCCTATCTTGCAATTTTTAAGTTCTATATTTTATGTGAGAACTAAATTCTTATTGGGATAAAACCCTACTATATTTTGGAGGAACTAATTTCCTCGAATATCAATTCCATCTTTATGGGTCTATTCTTCTATATTCTCTTTTTTATGTGCAGGGGTAAAGCGCCATACTTCTCCCTTGGATCTTCAATTTGAAGGACAAGATCTTCCCGATAAAAATTAAATTCTCACATTGTGGGAGATTTGTATTGTGGATCTCAGATCCTGAGAAAGAACTAAGTTCTTATAAAAGGGTTAAACCCCTGTATTGTATATGAAATAGGCAAAAGGGGGAGATATTCGTATTTCTGTCTTTACCTAATGGTTGAACAATGAGTGATCTTCTTCAAGAGAGAATTAAATTCTCTGTTGTGGTTGTGAAAGGTTAAGGAAGGGATTTCGCAGAAAGTTGGAGGGTATTGCGTATCGAATTCTTGGGGGATATATCATGTATTTTGTATATCTCCTTAAAGCTTATAGAGGGGATTGTCTATATGAGACTTGAAGTCTCGAGTCCTTTATATAGGAGAGGGAAAAATATCAATTAGTTTGAGAGAATATCTCATTGAGAGATCTCGATTGATCTCAAAGATCACTCAGGGGATTATATACACCGTTTGATCTAAAGATCCGGGGAATTTTGTTTAATAGAAAACATTTTCTGTTCGTTTTAGTGAGATTAGGAAAATATTTTCCTAAAAAAAATAATTAATTCTATAATATGAATATCTTGTTAGTTTAACAAGATTAGAAAAATCTTTTCCTAACATAGAATTTAATTCTATTATATAGATATCTTTTTTGTTTAATAAGATTAGGAAAATCTTTTCCTAACATAGAATTTAATTTTATCATATGAATATCTTGTTAGTTTATCAAGTTTATGAATTTTTTCCCCCTAACATAGAATTTAATTCTATCATATAAATATCTTGTTTGTTTAATAAGATTAGGAAAATCTTTTCTTACCATAGAATTAATTCTATCATATAAATATCTTGTTAGGAAAATATTTTCCTAACATAAATTTAATTCTGTTTAACAGAGAAAATATTTTTTATTTTAGAAAGATCAGGAAAATAATTCCCACATAAAATTTAATTCTATCAGATGGTTTAATGGGCGATAATTTATCACTATTATGTTTTAAATGTAAAGATTCTCTGTTAGAAAAAGATTTTTCCATATTAGAAAGATCAGGGAAAAAATTTCCCAAATTGAATTTAATTCTATCACATAGAATTTAATTCTATCATATGGTTTAATTGGTGATATTTTATCACCATTAGATTTTAAATCCAAAAATTCTTTGTTAAAGAAAGATCTTTCCATATTAGAAAGATCAGGGAAAATATTTCCCAAATATAATTTAATTCTATCGCATAGAATTTAATTCTATCAGATGAGAGCATTTCAAATTGGGGCACTCACGTGCTATCACGTGAGCGATGCCATATACATATATGGCAGCGGTGCTCACGTGTCTTGCATATGAGCGCTGCCATAAGAATGCGGTAAAGGATCTCACGTATTTAACACGTGGGGGCTACCATAGAATTTAATCCTATCTGAAACCGGTACTCACGTGCTTTGCATGTGAGTGCTCACGTGATATCACGTGAGGGCTATTATAGGATTTAATCCTAACTGCAGCAAGCGCTCGCGTGCTTTGCATGTGAGTGCTCACATGTTTAACATGTGGGGGTTATATCATTGGATTTAATCCTAACCGAAACCGGTAGTCACGTGCTTTGCATATGAGTGCTCACGTGTTAAACACATATTAAATTCTAAGTGCGCACATGGCACATATACACTCATCACCTCTCCCATTAGAAAAAAAATTTCTAATTGGGCGTTGCCCCGCATCCTGTAAGGGAATTTTTAGTGGGACCCCCGTAAAAACTCTACGAGGTCCCCGATATGCCCAAAACACTCTCGAACTTGTTCCCAAACACAACATGTATATATTGCATATTGAGTTCGCATGATCTGTTTGACTTGTTAATCGGAGGTTCTCTCGTTCTAAAAGCGCGGGATAATTAAAGGCAACTTAGTATGCGGTTGCCGGAAATTTGGATCCCCATGTTCAATAAACCACTGCCTGCTCCAGACGGGGGGAATCTGTAATACGCCTAACAAGCGACGCACATTCTTATCTCATTAGGGTGACAAAAAACGCTCTATAGTATTTTATATAGGTTATATTATCATCACCACCAATAAATATTATTCTGAAAAAATTCGAAGCTGAACCATTATTTTCCTATTTTAATAGTCAAAGCAATAAACTTTGCTCAACTATCTAATTTGAAGCAACATCGAAGCAAAACCAGCATTTTCCCAATGAGTTATAAAATGTTTCATTCCTTCGTTGCCAAATCCAATCAAAATCAGATCCATCCCAACTATTTCTCATGAAATCTCAACAATTGTAGCCAAAAAAATCCACCATAAACATGTATTTTCTTAACCAAAGAAACAACCATGTCGACAACATAATCCCACAATTGAAAAACCAAGTCAATTGAATAAATTTTAAAGCAAAATTGTAAAATTCCTAAATTTCAAATCCAAACAGACCAAATCACATAATCTAAAGTAAAATCAAGATGGAATTCAACAAAATTTTAGTGGGAAAAAATCAAAATTTATATAATATCCTAAAAAACCTAGAGATGATGAGATATCACCATGCCTAAGAAACCCTGGGCTACGATATGGAAAAACAAAAATTGAAATCAAATTGATTTCAAAATTGAAGAAAGAGAGCCGCGATCAAGGGGGAGGGGTTTTCAGGTTAGGACAGAGATCGAGGAGAAACCCTTGGCGAGTTGAGCTAGAGAGAAGTGAGAGATCCAAGGTCAAGAGAGAGAGAGAGAGATGAGATCGCCATGGGTGTGCGAGATCTCTCGATCGAGAGCCATAGAGATGGATGGAGGAGTAATCGAAGGAGCGGAACCGCAGCCGAAGGCTTCTTCTCTTTTTTTCCTTTTTTTTCAACCGTGAAGAGAGGAGGATGGGAGAGTAACGAGAGAAGCATGCTTAAAATGCGTAGAAACATAGAGAACTTCTCTACACTTAGCCAACTGCCCATTTTACTCTACACACACACGTGTTAACTTAAAATACAGAATCGACTTGATTATAAGAAACCTACTATGTACTCGCCCATGCCCTTGTGTGACGCGGCCCATCCCTTAGCAGCAGTGTAGGTGGCGGGAGCTTTCTGTTTCTGCAATAAAATTAGGGAAAGAAAATTTAACAAGTGTTCAATATAAAGAAGAATGATGATGAATTATGGTTTGACCTTGGTTGTGTGTGTGTAAATGTGTATGTGTGTGCACGTGCACGCGCATGACTATGTATGTGTATGTGTCACACATACACATATATACAAACATATACATAGACATACAAACAAGGCACGCATTGTTGCTTTTCACTAAAATTACTATAAATTTCACTAAGACATCCTTAACTATTGTTGTTTCTTAGTAAAATACCTACGACTATTGTTGCTTTTCACTAAAATACCCCATTTAATCAATTTAACTTATTTACACTAAAATACCTCTAACTATTGTTGATTTTCCACTAAAATACCCTTAACTATAAAATTAGGATTATTTTTAATAAGTAATTTGCGACAATAATTAACATATAAAATTAAGCTTCAAAATACTCACGATTTTCCACTGTGTGCTGGCCTGTGTACTCTTCCCTTGGGTCGGGACAGCGCGGTCTCTCATGTCGTTGTTTCGGTTCTGCTTGTTGCGAACTGACGCGGCCTTACAAATATAAAGAAAATTATATTATATTTCAGAATATGATTTAATATTTTATTGTTATTATCATAAAAATTAAACTCATACCTGAGCATCCTCATGCTCGTAATACTCGATCAGCAGTGACCAATCTTCTCTCGGGACCTCCAGCGCTATGGTATTTATCATTGCCCTCTGCTTCTCCTCAGTCGCCGCGAGCCAGGGATAGTAATGATCTTTCTTTACTTCATTTCAACGTCATCTCTTAATACCCTGACACCGCGGTACGACCCAGGAAAGGGCGCGATGCGGATCGAACGACACAGACACGCCATCCTCGCCGGGCTCGCCGACGACTCTATAATTTCCCGAGGTTTGAAATTGAATTTTTTTAAATATATATATATATATATAACGACGTTTGTAATTTAAATGTTAAAAGGGTATGTGATACCATGGACAACGCAAAAAAATCTTGAACATTGGTGGTCTGACCGACGCAAAAAATTCATTCTGAATGTGATATTCTGATAATCTCTCCATTGTTTCAGTATGTCGTTACCAGACAATGGTTTAGAAGGCCTACCGGTCTTCGTTTTACCGTTGAACAATTCTCCATTCCTTCTTAATCGAGCTATAGGTAAGAAACGTCGGTGATCCATATACGACTCTTTCCTGCTAAACTTCAAGCGTACGTTGCTAGTGTCAATATGACAATAAGGGCACGCAAGCTTACCTTGAGTTGTTCATCCCGAAAGCATGCCGTAGGCAGGAAAGTCATTAATTTTCCATGACAAAGTAGCACGCATCTGAAAAAAATGTTTATTATGTGCATCATAGGTTCTCATGCCAGTTTTCCACAGCGACTTTAACTCATTGATGAAGGATTGAAGGTACATGTCGATGTGTTTCCTAGGCGACAATGGACCGTCGATGAAAAGAGCCATCGTAAAATAAGATTGTATCATAGCCCTCTATTGCGGCAGGTTGTATATAGTTACCACAATGGGATAAGTACTATGAGTGTGCCCGCCGTGAACCATCCCAAATGGATTGAAACCGTCGCTCGCAATTCCCAGCCTCAGTTATGACGGTTTGCGTTGAATGAAAGATGTTTTTCATCTAAAACTTTTCATGATATCGAATCTCTCGGATGACTCATTTTTCCTTCCTCACGAGGCACATTATGGCGCCACTGCATTTCAGACACCGTCTCCTCACACGTAAATTACCGTTACAGCCTAGATATTAGTGGAAAATTATGAAGAATCTTCATAGGCACATCCTCGAATGAGAGTTTTTCTTAGGATTGAATCGTTCTTTCCCGCACACGGGGCAGTTTTGAGTGTGGCATGTTCATTCTGGAACAAAACACACTCATTCTCGCATGCATGGATCTTTTCACACTTTAGGCTGGTGTTTGTGATTATTTTTTGCGCCGTGTACCAGTTCAGTGGAACTTCGTTTTTGTTGGGAAAAGCTTCCTTCTGCAATACTACGAGATCAGTGAAAGACTGGTTGCTCCATCTATTCTTACACTTAATCTGGAAAAGACGTACGAAAAATGAAAATTTTGAAAACCCTTCGCAATTTGGATATAGCGGGATTCTTGAGTCAGTCTTATACTTCTCCAATAACGAGGGTCCAGTGCTTTCCATTTCATCAGGATGTCCCGCGGCATTTATAAGCCTATCCATGTCATCGATTGGCGCGAATAAAGAATTATTTTCTTCGACGACTTCGACTTCTTCAAACCGCCATTCATTTTCCTCCTCTTCTTCTACTATCCCTTTCCACTCTTTGGTTTCCGTTTCAATGAACTCGTTTTTCGTCTCTTACACCCATACCTCGTCTTCCGTTACAAAGACTTCTTCTTCGTGAAATTCCTACATAGTGTAATCTCTAACAAAACATATCTCACGATGTGTAACTCAACTTCCGACTTCTTGAGTAATTGCGTGTTCATACACTTAGAATAAGAACAATAGATTTTGTGCTTTTTTGGTAACCCAAGACGTGCGTAGGAAAAATCGGTAAAAAATTTAACAACGTTAACGAAAAAGTCATCGACTCTCGAGAGAGTATCAACGTACATCTAACTCTTGTTGTGGAGGTACAGAAGTGCCATATTGGAACAGCCCGGACGAGCAAGGTTCCTATAGACAAGAGTTTTGGAATTAAGATTTCTTGATAAATACACGATAGAAGGACAGTAAGAAGTGTTAGTGTTATGTTTAATTGATGACTTGGTTAGGTTTGGTTTCAATTGTTAATGGATTGGGCTCTCCTCCAACTCCTATTGAAAACTTTCTCCAACTCCTATTAAGAACTTTCTATTTCTAATTTCATAGCTTGAAAGTTGGATTCTTCTTCCACGAAAGATGATGATGATATTAAATGTTTTTTATTGGATGTCGAGGGTAACTGCTGTCGGGGGTAAGCCTTCTATCCCATTAAGAATGTATAGAGCATACACTTATTCACTTGTACATTCATCCATTTCGAAAAAATTCGTCAGCACCTCCTCGCTGTTCTCCGAGTACACTGTAATAGAAAAAATGATCATTTCAATACTGTCAAACAACATTGAAACGAATATCTAATATATCGTTGTACACGGAGAACCAGCGGAATGGTATCGACGAAATATCTCGAAATAAATGAAAACATAAGTGAATGCAGGTGTTTGCTTTATACATTCCTAACATATTCATAATGGAAAAATCTATCGGTTATTATATGATTGAATTTTCTCGTCATATAGATTACACGGCGGTTGTTAGAACCGAACGATGTTGTCCGATATTTAACAATTTTCGTGTAGTTTTATGTCACGACGAACATCGAACGTATGTTAACCGATAGACGGGGACTAAATCGCGTTTTGATTTTGACATATGATTATCGATGAGAATATGAAAATTTCATATTATGTATCATACATTTAGTTTTAGATTTAATTTGAACGGGTTTTACGTTTACATTTCAATTTCAAGGCTTTGAAGTTTTTATTTTAGGATAAAGTTTTTTAAAGTTAAGGGTTTTATTTATCGAGTTTAAAATTTTGGATTTAGAGTTGGGGTTAGGGTGGGATTTGACAAGAGTTCAATGCAGAGGAGAATGATGATGAATTAAGATTTGGTCTTATTTGTATGTTTGTGCGCACGTGCTTGTGTGTATGTTTGTGTATGTGTGTGTATGTATACATGTGTGAATGTGCACACACACAAGCGCGCGCACACCTCTAAGAAACCCATTTCTTCAATTTTACCAAATTACACTAAAATACCCTTAACTATTCTTGGTTTTTCACTAAACTGCCTTAAATAAACTAAATTACTATGAATTTCACTAAAATACCCTTAACTATTGTTGTATTTCACTAATCTACCTTAAAATTTTAACTAAACGGTCCATCTTAGTAAATTAACTAAATTACTACAAATTTCACTAAAATACCCTTAACGTTTGTTGTTTTCACTGAACTATCATTAAAATTTTTAATAAAAACCCCCTATTTGCTCAATGTTATTTATTTTCACTAAAACACCGTTAACTATTGTTGTTTTTCACTAAAATACCCTTAACTATTGTTGCTTTACACTAAATTACTTACACAAATTCGCTCAACTACCCTAACCCTAACCATAAACCCTATAACCCTAACTCTACCCCTATCCCTAACATTAACCCTAACCCTAATCATATCTCTAACCAAAATTAACCCCAATTAATCCCTAACCCTAATTAACCCTAGCCTCTTAATCCTAACCCTAATTAACCCCTAACCCCTAACCGTAAACCTAAACCCAAACCTAACCCGCCCTAATAAAAAACCTAGCCCTAATTAATCTTAACCATAATCATAACTCTAACCCTAATTAACCCCTAACCCGACCCTAACCCTAGTCCTAACAGCAACAAAAAAACACCACCAACAAAAAAATTAAAAATTAAATTCCTAAAATTGAAGAAATCAAAAAAAAATTCAAAAATTGAAATTGAACAAACTAACCTGGTGCGACGACAAATCGAGGCGACAGATGTGGTGAGCGAGCTTGAGGCTCGAGGCATGGCGAAGAGCGTGAGGTGGTGAGCGAACGAGCTCGAGGCAGCGAGGAGCTTGATACCGTCGACGAGGCGGTGAGGAGCAAGTACCAGAGCCGGCAATCGTCGAGGTGGTGGCGGTGGCGATCGACGAGGCGATGGCTATCGACTGTGACCATTATATTTGGGGGGAATGCTGGAGGAGAGGGCGGGAATTTTTTTTGGGGGAGGCGATAAGAGCGTTGGGGAAAATGGGGATGGGATTGGGGTTTATCACGAGTGGATTGTGGGACCCGCCACTTATTAGATTTGATAACGGGTTGAACCGCTTCAATCGGAAAAAAACCGTTACGATAAATTGGTCACGGTTTAAACTGTGACCATTTTCACATTACCAAAACCCATATTTGTTGTAGTGGGTACGACGACAGGGATAAGCATTACCATCCGCAATCAAGCCTTGGGCGCGCCCATCAAGGCCCCAGATATTTCACAATGTGAGCCTGCCGATGTCCCCGCAGGGATGAATTCTGATTGTTGTTCTCCTAATACTAAACCTATCGTTCATTGAATATAAGCTACCGTCAAAGAACACACCTCTTAGAGTTCGTCTGGCAGCCCATTTAGCAAGTCCGGAATATCTCGCAAAGTATAAAAGGGTCGTTGAGCTCATGAAGGCCTTTCCCGCATATGATCCTCCTACATAACTATACTCAACAAGATAATGTGCACTGTGCATATAGTGATGGGGGCTATGATCAAATTGTCTTTCCTGATTCGGTGATTCAAGTAAAAAGGATTACTGTGCATATTGTGATGGGGGCTATGATCAAATTGGCTTTCATGATTTGGAGATTCAAGTAAAAAGGATTTTTTCCCTTTGTTTTTTTTTTAAAACTTAATCCTTTCAAACTTGGCCTCGATGCGCAATCGCCCCTCGAATCCGGAGAAAGGGAGGGTATCGATCTTCCTACACTTGGCTATCGTTCGATTCATACTCGATGCGCGATTGCCCCTCGACTCCGGGGAAAAAGAGGGTACCGACCTTCCTACACTTGGCTATCGTTTGACTCATACTCAATGAACGATCGTCACCTAGAAAGGGTGGACACCGGATTTACACTAGCAAGATAAAGAGACTTACGAGCTAAAATTACTTGCAAGATAAAAAGAATTACGAGCTAAAGTGGTTGCAAGATGAAAAAACTTACAAGCTAAAAGTACTTGCAGGATGATCAGACGTTTGAGCAAAGAAAAATGTATACTTTATTTATAATCAAAGTTATATATACAAGGTATCGTGGGCTCCTCAGCCCTACAAAAATGCCCGGAGGTTTACAAAATTCTTTAATATATATATATATATATATATATATATATATATATATATATATATATATATATATATAAACAAGAAAAATCGTGAAGGGGGGGTTAG
Organism: Agapanthus africanus; assembly: GCA_030015575.1. Lineage (NCBI taxonomy): Eukaryota > Viridiplantae > Streptophyta > Magnoliopsida > Asparagales > Amaryllidaceae > Agapanthus > Agapanthus africanus. Next base: position 15,145,469 of record JASDDO010000028.1, on the reverse strand, counting down.
CTCAGACCTCCCGATCGGCCGGGATCTCATCCTGCTCGACGCCAACATCGGGGGCCAAAACGGCGATCTCAGGGTCGCCGCTTCCGCCGATAGCCTCGCCTCCCACAGCCAGCTCGGCGCCTTCCCCCTGCAGCGCTTCCTCGACGAGGGGGAACTTAGCGCGGAGCTCACCGTCGGAGATCTCTGGTATAGATTCCTTGACGGCGTCGAGGGCTTTGTGCCACCCGATGGCCGTGGATTCGGCGAGATCAAGGTAAAATTGATCAGACGCGTTATATTCCTCCACGGCCTTCGCCGCCCAGCTCTCAGCAAGTTTCGCCGCGTCTAAATCCGCCCGAGCATCCTTCTTGATGGCGTCCCTCGACCTTTTCATAGCGTTGTAGAGGTCGTTCGTCTCATCCATCTTGGCCTGATTGGAATCGTTTAGAAGCCGATGAGACTCCTTCAGCTTTGAGATCATCAGCCCCTCAACGACCAATCTCGAGTCAAGGATGGCCGCCTTCTCCTCCGCCTGCTGCAATTGAAAGCGAAGCTCTTCCTCCCGCGAAGAGGATTTGCCCTCCTTCTTCATCGCTGGGGCTATTTTCTTAGACTCCATGGTGACGAGGAAGACGTAGTGCTGAAGGACCTGAGGAAAACAGTAAGCGTGTTAAAAAGCTAAAACAGAGAAAATAAAACTTAATGAATTTTCGAAGAAATCTAGATACCGATCTGAACCGCCTCCTGCGCTATTACGGCTACCTGGGCCTTCATGGTGCCCCGGGGAATCTTGGTCCCAGGTAACTTCTCCATGCCCTCCAGCAAGCTGTCGGCCATAGATAGCCCCAAGGGTACCTCGATGTAGAAGTCGCCCTCTTGCACTTGGATCCTGGTAGGGGTGGCCGAGAGACCACCCGCTTCTGTCTCTTGAGGAGGACTTCCTCGGCGGGGGGAGACTCCTCCTCCCTCGTCTGGGTCGCCGGGTCCCGCATGTGCTTCTGACCCCCTCACGGCGCTCCTCCGGGACGGGGATGCTGCGGAAGTCTTGGCCGGAGGAGTTTGCCTCGGGGCCGTGCTTGGACCGGGTCGGGACGAGCTTGCGCCTCCGGTCTTTCTTCCTTAGGCCTTGGCGGCGATGGAAGCCATGATTTTTGATCGGTCTATGGGCTCTGCAAAAAAATAAAAAAGGAACATACAGGAGAAAAGATCAGTGAAGTGGAAATGGTAAAGAAAATTTAGAAAAATCTAAGCAGATCGTCAAAAACCCCAACTTACCCAAAAAAAACGCGCAGGACTAAGCCCAACCCAGCTCAGTACCTGCTCGAAAAGCAGGACATCGGCCCGCTGGATCAGCTCCCACTGGGACACCACCCTCGCTTCGGGGTAGGTCGACTACTTCGCCCTCGGGCAGTCGGCCCTGTGCCACTGTGTGGGCACGGGCCAATCCTCGCCCTCCGGTGGCTCGACGAAGACGTACTTCTCCTTCCATTCATGAATGGAAGAAGAGACGACCACTACCCCCGACCCGGCCGTCCCACCCTTACGTTTTTTAAACGAAAAGTATACCCATCTCGGCTTCTTCTTACTGGTACCGGGGTGATTTTTATTGCAAAGAAAAGATAAGAGGATGGTCGAACTGAAGGGGATCCGATCAAATTTTAACCAAACCAGAACCCCGAGGTGGATCCTCCACGAGTTAGGTGCTAGCTGGCCCGGGGCAAGACGGAAGCAATGAAGCACCGCACGAACCTCGGATGAGAAGGGCAAACGCATTGCTGCCCAGAATGCTTCTAGATACAGAGCAATCTCCTTACCCCGCACCTGGTTTACCTGCTCACCCACTCTGGCTAAACGGAGCAAACAACTATAGGGGATATGGAATCGAGTCCGGATGTTGGAAAGCTCGTCCAGACGATTCAAGACGGAGGGCGCATCGCGGGTGTTCCCGATGCACACAATGGGAGCTCTTGTCGCCGCCCGATGGCGAGTGACAGGGGCGGCCCTGACTCTAGGGGGCGAGCCCGACGCAAAAGACGCAGAAGAAGAAGAACCCTCTCGGTTATCTGAAACCGAAGAGGAGGAAGACCCACTGGATTCGGCCCCAGCAACCGGAGCCTCATCGTCCAACTCTACCCCTACTATATCTACAGACTCCTCGAAGAAAGACATCTAACATGATTCAAAGAAAGGGACTCGCCGAGGAAAACTCAACAGAAGATCCGATCTAAGCGGAGGTGCACCGGGAAATCTTCAAACAACGAAAGTGAATTAAGGCAAACTGTTGGCCCTAGGATGGTCCCCTCCTATTTATACACCCCAAAGAGAGCATCCTACGGCCCAGATCGATTCCCACCAAAACGATGTGTCGCGCCTAGCGGCCGTCGAGGCTCCACATGGCGGTCGACTATTGGGGACGTCTCTTCGTTGCAGAAGTTAAAGACAGCCTGTCACGCCCGCCAACCGACTTCGGACACGTGGCCCGTAGCCCAACCAACGATCGAGTGAAACAGCGCCCCCTCTTTAAAGCGCAATTAATTCACCGATCCACTGACGTTATCGGGGATACGTGTGAAAACTTAGGCGCGCGATGAGACGACACGTGGACTCAAAGATCGAAACGACGCAACTGCCCTACGTCATGTCGTCCCCGGACAATCCATACTATGATTCTCGGCACCAAGCTGAGCAGAGAAAACCTAGCAGACCACTCTCGACCCGACCCATAAAATAGGTCGGAACGAGAGTGGGGGGTTAATGCTGATGGTCACAAGTAGGAATTCCTCAGATTGCGACACGTGGCGAATGGCGTGTCCCGGGGGCTACGGAGGTGGAATAAACAAGATGCATTGGGGACGTTTCTCGGGACTTCGTCTCCGAGGATGCATCCGACCTTTCGGAGACCTTCCTGAGTACCTTCCATATTCACCCAACAAACATCCAACATCTCACCTTCGAGAAATGCTACAACCGAGCTTCTTCGGCCTCCCTGGTCGTCCCCGAGCTGTTGTAAGGCCTGAGCTTCCTCGGCCTCCCGGCTCGTTTCCGATCCATCTGACAGGCCGAGCTCCTTCGGCCTCCCGGCTCGTCTCCGAGCCATCTGATAGGCTGAGCTTCCCCGGCCTCCCGGCTCATTTCCGAGCCTCCTGACAGGCCGAGCTTCCCAGGCTTCTCCAATCAACTGAGAGCGCGGAGCCCAAACGTCCCTGCAACGAATCCGCGTATCTCGCCAAGACGAGATATCCTCCGCTCCACGTTCCGCGTTCCATACTGGCGCGTGTTTATCCCAATCAGAGCAAAGCTCTGTTCAAATTCCAAGTCGGGAGATGAAGCAACGCTTCATCTTCCCCCAATCAGAGCAAAGCTCTGCTTTGAAAATTTAAACTTTAATAAATGAAGCAACGCTTCAGATTATTTGCGCTGCGCGCAACGCGCCACGTGTCACGCGCTGATACGTCAGCGCAGCGCCCAAGAAGGCGCGCCCAATCAAAGCAACGCTTCAGCTGTGCAAGCACTGCGCTGCGCGACACGTGTCAGCGCAGATGCGCTGGCGTAGTTGCGCCGCGCGACACGTGTCAGCGCAGTTGCGCTGCGCTGTGCGCTGCGCGACACGTGTCACGCGCTGGGGCGTCTGCACCAAACAGAATTAAATTTCTAAGAAATCTTTTCTATTCTTGTTAAAACAAGAAGATTTTCTTCTGTAAAACAGAGGCCTTCGGATCAAAGATCCAACGGTGGGGAAAATTCCCTAAATCACTCAGAGAATGATCTCTTTAACAAATTTTAACTAATTTATGGGCACTATAAAAAGGACCCTAGATCTCAATTCAAAGGCATCAACATTTTCTTGAAAAAAAAAATCAAGAGCTTCAAACAGAGAGAACTCTGAGAAAAATTTCAAGAAAAAGGTAAAAACCTTTATAAGAGAGAAGAAATTTCTTCTAATAGATCATTGATCTAAAAACAAGATCAATGATCTTCACATAATAAATAGTGCTTTGCACTTCTTATGAACCACTGGTTCTTTAAAACAGGAAAAAATAAAAATAAATAAAAAATAGTGCTTTGCACTTTTATGAACCTTTGGTTCTCTGAGATAAGAAAAAACTTGTTTTTTTCTTAGATCTAAATCAAATAGTGCTTTGCACTTTTTTTTATGAACCATCGGTTCTTGAATCTAAAAGGTTCTTAAATTAATAGTGCTTTGCACTTTTATGAACCTTTGGTTCTCTGAGATAAGAAAAACAAGAAAAAAACTTGTTTTTTCTTAGATCTAAATCAAATAGTGTTTTGCACTTCTTTTATGAACCATTGGTTCTTGAATCTAAAAGATTCTCAAATTAATAGTGCTTTGCACTTATAAATCTGCACTGTTGCGCTCTTTGATTGGTGCAAAGCGCCTGAAAATATAATGCATTTTCTCTGTTAAAAGGGCCAGGCCCAAATCAAAATGACCTAACAAACCAAAATAAATTGCAAGGCAATAAATGGGCAGAGCCCAAATAAATTGATGCTTTGCATCCTTTATACAAGGGCAGAGCCCAAATAAAATTGATGCCTTGCATCATTCCTAAAAGAACAGAGCCCAAAACAAATTGATGCTCTGCATCCTTTCTGGGCAAAGCCTAAATAAAAATAAAAAAGAAATGCAATGCAATGCAAAAGAAAATAAAATGTTGAACATTTTCAACTGGACTTAGCCCAATTTTGGCCGTAAGTCCTTAAATTAAATTGACTGAGCAAAATTGCTCTCTTAAATCAATTTACTACCAGTTCGAGGGTACATCTCCGGACTCCTCTGACACCCGTCGTTGTAATCCTTCAACGACGTCAGAGAGGTGACGGGTCCCAACGACCACACGTATATGGACTGCGGGGTCCTTAAACTCGTGGACCGAAACGTCCTTAAACTAATATCGGACCGAAACGTCCTTAAACTAATATCGGACCGAAACGTCCTTAAACTAATATCGGACCGAAACGTCCTTAAACTAATATCGGACCGAGACGTCCCTAAACTAATATTGGACCGCCACGTCCCTAAACTAATATTGGATCGCCACGTCCCTAAACTGGAACATGGACCGCAACATTCTTAAACTACCTATGGACCACTACGTCCCAAAACTGGAACAATAGAGCCCAAATGCTCTTTTGTCGGATCTAAACGATCCCGTTAAGTCGATCTTAGTCCCAAACTGGACTAACGTATCCTTAACAACCGTTTAAGTTGATCTTAGCCTCAAATTTGGCTAACGCATCCTTAAACCTTCAAACAGACTTTAGTCCCAAATTGGACTATAAATTCCCCCAATCAACTTTAGCTCAAGGGTACATCTCTGAACTCCTCTGACATTTGTCGTTGTAATCCTTCAACGTCGTCAGAGAGGTGAAGGGTCCCGACGACCATACATGAAATGGACCACTATGTCCCTAAACTGGAACAATAGAGCCGATTGCTCTTTTGTCGGATCTAAACGATCCTGTTAAGTTGATCTTAGTCTCAAATTAGTGTTGGAGATAGTGCCCTCAGAGTCAATTATTGGATCACAGGCACGTGATTGCAATGATTGAGGGAGGACCTATCCCGGTAGGACAGTCTTACTCGAGATGATAGTATGCTATCTGGTTTACCTTTATCATCGTGTACTGCTTTAGGTGACATGACAGATCACTATTGCACGTTGATAGAGCCCTAGGATTCATGCTTGACTGCCAGCAGTATGAGGGCGATCATATAAGTGAGAGCTGGAGTCTACAAGCACATCCTTAATTGGTCCCTAGTCGTGGGAGTTTCGAGACAGGGCATCGATTCTCCAGAGTAGACTAGTGTATACAGTCGAGACCCCGACGAGGGGCGGTGGCCGGTCTCACAAGCCACTGGTGTCAGTTGGATCACCTAAGATGTATACAGGTGCTCATTGGGTTATGAGTACACCGGACAGGACTCGCCGGGAATATGCTAGTTGGTCTTATACCTGACGTCAGATAGCAGTTCCCAGGTGACATGTGTACAGGTTAGTTCATCGACCTGGGGATCGTCATTTGTCTCGTGTGAGTTCCCACTGTACTTTGATTACTACCCTACCACGGCTCAAAGGAGTCGTGCAAACAGGTTTTAGTTGGGTACAGTCCCGAGCCACATGGAGGCAGTGAGCGGATCTTCGGGGGTTTCGTCTCTCCCGGTATTGGGGGTGAGGTCGCGCTGTGTCTAGGAGAGCCATTACACAAAGACCTTGGCCAAGGCAGGAGATTTACTGGTAGGTATTCCAGTAGTATCTCAGGGTGTTCTGGGCTACACTCCGACACGACTTGTACCGCTTTTGGGGGTCTGACTTTTACCAACCCCCTAGGCCCGCCATGCGATGCTCATAGACGAACGGACCGGACTGTACGGATATTGTCACTGACAGGCTCAGTTGGGTGTCGGGGTGAGCTTCCTCATCGACGTCCCTTTTAGTCAATAGCTGGTGGCCCGTCACGTATTGGCTTATACCTCTGACGTGCTAGTGGTTAAATCCACAGCCATAGTATTGACGAGTCTTTAGAGTCCACCACACTTTCAGTTACTCAAGCTTTCGGGCGAAACGCTGTAGAGGCCGTATGGAGATATGGCAGGGTCCGATCAGATACGTGCGGTATTGCACGGATCAGGATCGGACGGTTTTGTACTAGTGGCCGTATAGTTATATGGCAACGTTCGATCAGATACGTGCGGTATTGCACGGATCAGGATCGGACGGATATTACTAGCCGGCTTTGTTTTAAGCCGGATCCTAGTTTAGTACAGTGTAGATTTTGTCTCATGGCATTTGTATCCGGATGGAATACAAATGCGGGTGTGTATGCACAGTGTGGGGTTTTCCTGTAATTTATTACGGGACCAGTTTTCTGGAGTTGCCAGTTTGCATTCCGTTCCGGCCGGTTTTTCTTTGTTCTTTCCCGGCCGGACTTTTCTGATGGAGGGGGTTATTTGCAGTTTCGCAAATAACTCTTTGTGGAGGTCTTATTTGCATAAGGTGTGATATGATAAGCATCTTTGCTTTTCATGCTTTATTGTGATAAGAAAGGATTAGGATTGATGTGTAGTTTAGTGATGATTATGTTTGGATGTGGTCACCCTCCTCCTTTTACTACACTCACCTCCCTTGATGTTTTTTGCTATGATATTCATTCCTCCACCCTCTTGCTCTCACTTGATGAAATGGTTGAAGAAAAGAAAAGAGAGAAGAAGAAAAGAAAAAGAGAGAAAGAAAATGAGAGTTTCATCTTGAGAGTTCATTCTTGATCTCATTTTCTTGCTAGAAAAATGCAAGCACCATTTTTCTATTCTTTGATTCCTCCATCGTGGCAACTACAAACCCCATTGAGACAAAGCGCATTCTACACTGCATTCTACAGCATATCTTGAGCATGTCGAGTAGCCGGCTTCATGCTCGAGTTGCCTCAGTATCGAGGTGGGAGCCCGTAAAAGTACCCGGCTTCGTGGTGCCCTTTCCGACGAGGAGGAGACGGACGGAGATCCCGCGAGGAGATCGGAGTGGAGATGAAGACCGGAGGACTTGGATCGTCGGTACATCTCTAACCTTCTCTTTGTAGTTAGCTAGATTTAGTTTAATGGCACGATCCGGGTTTAGTGCGCGGTGGTGCCGTTTTGCCAAGTCCGCAAAATTTAAGTTTACCACCGTTTCCGCGTTTGGCCGTCGGGTTGACGGCCGGGGCGCCGCCGTGCACTTACAGTGGTATCAGAGCCTCGCCATTAACATAGTCTAGCTTGGTGTAATGTGTTTTTCTGTTTCGATCGATCGAATGTTCCAAAACTGCATTTTAGTTCGAATCAGTTTCTGTTGAAAATTTTTGGTCTCGAAAAATTTTTCTGGTTGTAAAATATTGATGTACTGGGAAATCTAAGGGTTCTGTAAAAATTTGACGATGTAACTCCACAGTTGGAGCGCGGATCCGCCGCGAAACCCCACCTCGTGCGGCGCTTCCGCCGCGCACTATTCATGTCACATCACCAAATTTTTTCAGAGGCCTTCTGGGCTTAAAATATGGGTTTTGGAATATTAAAATTGGGCCCAGGGTTTCTGTGAGTGCTACAGTTTTGTTTGAGGGCCCACTTGTTAATTTTTGATCGATCGAATATTTTAAACACATTTTTCACAGTATTTACATTATATCTGCGACCGTGAATGTCACTCGATCGGTAAATCCTGTCTAACTGCTATAGCCCGGTTAGACGGATTTGCGAACGTGACTTTCACGTTGATGTTCTATGTTTATGTTGTGATGTTGCGGATCGGTCGTGGGGGATAGCCTGGATGCAATGCTAGTACAGTGTTGTGGTATTATGTACATTTGATATTGCGGGGCGAGCGTCCGACATGTGGACTGCCGTCACTGCCTGTTTGTATTATTCTTTTGGGGCACGACCTGGTTGCGGTCGATGTACCCGGTGTATGTATATTTTACATTCTGTACTAGGATTACCCCGCGGAGGGGTGCACGGATAGCCGGGTTCTAGAGGGCAACAAGCCCGCATCTCATGGCATTGGGACGGAGGGGGCTTCACTCTGGGATTGGCGGGCTATTCGCCGCACTCGTAGGGGGTACAGGTTGACCCAGGAAGGGTGCCCAAGTTGCCGGATTCCATGAAGTGCTGGGTGGTCCATTCACGGAGCTGAAGGGGGCTGCCTCGCTTCAGGTTTTGGCGGGTGACTTGCCGCGCCCGTAGGGGTCTAGGATTTCATTGCACAGGCTATCCACACGACCAGGGGAACGTCGGGTTTCAGTAGTGGCTCTGTGAAACCCGGGGATCCCAGATATCTGTATTGTTCTGTGATGCTGTACATTTCTGTGATGCTGTATTTCTTTCACGCCTTGAGCGAAATATAATATATTGGTATATATATTAGTAGATGTTGTATATGTTTTACATCCGCGCTAGTCCAGTCCCCGCTCTGTCGTTAGTTAGCTAACCTAACGGGTAATGACGGGACCCAGTGGCGAATGCGGATGGCATATACGTACGTCAGTATATTTTCGTTCTTTTTGGTGTGATCAAATGATGGGACTGCATTGATTCGGATCAATGCAAGTTAAACAAACCTATTCTGATGTTGTTGGAACACTTTTCAAAAAGCTGTTATTGCAAGGACGTTCACTTTTGTTTTGCATCGTGGTATTCATTTGGAATATCCTGCTCCTCAGTCGACGAGGCAAGGGCCGAGATCCCTTCACCGGGAGTGACCCCTTGGACAAAAAGTTTGCGTCAGGGCAATGACTTCACTATAGCCGATTACTTTCGCTTTGCATCGCGGTATTCATTTGGAATATCCTGCACCCCATTCTACGGGGAAAGAGCCGAGATCCCTTCACCGGGAGTGACCTCTTTAGTAAAGGTTTTCGTCACTATATTTTCTAAAAAGCTATCCGTTCCTTCAACGATATCAAGTTCATTACGTTAAAGGTTTTCGCCAGAAACCATTCGTAGCCCTCCGTCGTTTCATATGGGTAGTCAATAGTATTCAAGCTGTGTTTGTTGGCCAAAGTCAAGGCACAGTGTTTGGTAGCTGTTGGTTATTCATATGCAGCATAGATAGATGCGTTGTTTTGGAACAGTCGTATAGCCTTGTTGGCCAAAGTCAAGGGCTTGTGCGGGTGGATTCGAATCAACCTGGAGAATGACGGGTAGAACTTGACATGTGACTTATGATTTGTTGGCCAAAGTCAAGGTCATAAGAGCATGGGGCAGAAATCACATCGGGAGTTTCAAAAGTACTGAAACTTGCCAGATATGCGCATACCTTCTGGAGTGTGATGACGTGAGCGGATTCCGTCACGTTATCATGTGATGAGAGTTGGATCCCGATTCCCACTGATGAGTTAGTATACTCCTCGGGTGACCCCGACTAATTCTTCTTTCAGGTTTGGAGGAGAATTTGAGGTACAGTGGGAGGTTTCCTGATTAGATAAATTGGTAACCATTCTGATCTAGGATAGAGTGCACGCTGAGTGTTTCTTTTCTCTCTCTCTTTGGCAGCGACCATTGACCCGACCCTAAGATTATGACTCAGTGACCAAGTTGACCGAACCTTCTTAACACCGGCTTTTGGATTGTCAGAGTTGCAAACCTCATTGCCACTCCTACTTTTACCCTTTTCTCCAGGACACCCCGTATTACTGCGAACGTCCACTTCCATTGGACAAAACCATCGTATGGTTAGATACGAACTCGAAGGGATTTATTCGAGGATGGTTTCCGGTTCTGGAGAAAACGGATAGGATTATTCAGTTGTCTTTTCTTTTCACCCTCTCTCAGGTTGCGAGTACTCCTTAGTTTAGGAGTAGTACACCTATTATGCAAATTGGATAGTCTTCTTCCAAACCATAGGCTGGTGCCGACCGGTAGGGAATGAAGAAAACCAGTTAGCCTAAACGGTGTACAGAAGGTATTAAGTTCAGACAAAGCAAGGGATTAGTAAGAGGGCAAAGTAAATTGCAACAGATATTCACGACCAAACCATGTATTCCTTCGCCAATCCTAAATCACCTTTGTATTTCTCCAGGACACTCCGTATCATTACGAAGATCCCATTTTATTGGATAATCCATCGTATGGTTATATACGAACTCGAAAGGAACTCGTTCCAGTTCGGGGATGGATCCTGGTTCAGGAGAAATAGGAATAAAGTACATTCAGGTGTCTTTTATCTTCACCTTCTCTCGCGATGCGAGTGCTCCTAGGATTAGGACAGCACACCCTTTATGCTTTTTGGATAGTCTTCTTCCAAACCATAGGCTGGTGCCGAACGGTAGGGAAGGAAGAAAACCATTTGGCCTAAAGGGGTGTACAGAAGGTAAAGACTAAAGACATATGAAGGGATTTGGAGAGGTGGCAAAGAACTATACGGTTACAGTCGTGAATCTGGAAGAGGCATTACTAGGAATACCGGGATACCCCATCGAAACATTTCAATGTTTCAGTCTCACTGTGTAATGTTAAAAGAAAACTGATTTCCCGATTAGATACTTACTCCAGGGTATGTATTTACCAGGTTTGATTCTCACATCTGTATGGTTTTACAGATGGTGAGTGGGAGTAAGTTATTGGGAATTGGGTGATCATCCTCATTATATCGGGATTCGTTGTAATCGGTGATATTTGAGGAGATCATCTGGGCTGTTTGCCGGTCGGCAAATATTTGGTTTTGAATATCCGCTGTTGTGCACCAATTTCAAATTGATATATCTGTACGTCTATTTTCATAGAGTGAGATATACCTTTTGATATTATGTCGATGACGTTTACCTATATCAGTGGATGGTTAGGTAAGGAGCATTAAACAGCGGTGTAATTCTTCTTAACCAAAAGTACAGTTTTCAACCTACGACACACAGTGAATGAGTTATCTGACTCAAGGGACTTATACAGAGTATTGTATGTTGTCCAGGGTCCATCAGGACAGAGGGGTTGGTCCTCGTGCTATATTCAGTTTACTTTTGACTTCTCTAGTTCTTAGACATGTGTTTCGTAGAAACACAGGGTCTAAGTTTTGAGGAGTTATAGGTATTTGAATAGAGTAGAGAACCAGGTGTAGCAAGTATCGGGATTCTTCAAAGTGATCGAAGATGTAGATACTTGTGTATGGTATTCAGTTGATAGTAATGATAAAGAGAAATTGCTTCTCTTTCAGGTTACTCATAATTAGAAGCATTCCTAAGTTGAGTAACGCTGATCGGCCTCCTTCCATTTAGTTGACATGCACTGGAGATAGCTGCATGATTTGAATCTGGTTCAATTAAATCAGTGCCTCTGGTTCTATATTGGATGTAGAACAGTTCATATCTTAACGTTGTTAAGGTACGGGGAGTTGTCCGGCTTATGATTAAAACCAGACTCTGGATAACTCAAGGCACGTTTCTGTAATGGCTGTTTGTGGGTTGACCCAGGCTATGACGAGGGTTGATTTTCTACCATCTTGACTCGCCACAGTTTTAACAAAAATGGATTTTTTCAGAAAACAGTAGTGGGAGTATGGTAGAACTGGAAGTGATTCCAGAACCGCAAACGATTACTGAAGATTTTATAAGGAACCTAAAGATTCAATCTGATTTGACATTCCATTGGCCACTCCGCAGGGATGGTGGGTAACTTCAGGCACCCGAGAGGTACTCCGGTAGCCTCAAGGACGGTGACAGGGAAGTTCTTGTTTACCCACACTTACCATTACTGTTGTTCCATGCTGCGAGACCCGGTGGGAGGATGAGTATAGCGTCGTTCTAAACTAGTTTTAGAAGTGCACGTCTATATGACTCTGCCAGAGGGTTGTCGTAGTCAGTGGGAGCAGCGGAAGCATTCGTGGACATCAGGCTTATGTCTATTTATAGACTAAAGCAGATGTAGCGGAGATAGATCATCTATTTCTGATATGGCAGTCATAGGTTTGACGTCATCAGAATAGGGGATGGATCTGTTGAGAAGGTAGTAGGAAGTGATATTCCTATACTACGATCGGTTATACTTTGGTCGTCACACAGTGTTTTCTCCACATAGGACTTGGATATTATATCAGACATTCTGGTTACTAGATCTATGGTTTTAGATCTAGATTTGGGTGGTTTCCCAATCAGGGTACTTAGACAGCATTCTAAGAGTATTTAGAATGGACGACTCCTGGCACGGTAGTGTACCTGCAAGTAATGGAGTCACCCTCTCTAAAAGTGTCTTTTAGACTAAAGTAGAGAGGGATGTGCATGATTGGCAGATCACTTGCTTAGGCAATTGAGTCAATCATGAGATGTCAAGTACCACACCAGATGTTGTTCTTGCACTAGATGCAATAAGTTGATATTGATCCAATCCTGGAGAAACAGTCGGAAGCAGTTTTAGAACATAAGTGGCTGTTCTAGGGATATGATAACGGCTGCCTCTTTTAGGAGACGGTTATCATTCCAGGCTTCCAAGGTGACCTGGACGACAAGGAGGTTGTCAGAGTTATAGTTTTTCCTTCTGACGAGGGGCAGTATTTTGGACAGGTGATCCAAGGCAATACTGAGGGTGACATGGCGCAGGATGCTGATTAAGTTCAGTTGAAGATACAGTCTAAGAAGTTTGGATTTGGAGTTCATTTATGAGCTAGGTCCCATCAGACATCCAGACATTCTAAGGCAGGTATTGCTCATTTCGGGAGATGGCTTTCTCCGCGAACTAGAGATATAGAGAGACATAGAAAGAAACTTCTAGGCGGATCCACTCACTGAGGCTATTCCTCGACCGCAATAGTTTCACAAACGGGATTTGTGAGACTGACTAGTAGAGGAGTTGGGTGTTCGGTATCACACGGGCTGTGAGTATGCGACATCGCAATAATTAGCCTTGAGTGCAAGTGGGAGATTGTTGGAGATAGTGCCCTCAGAGTCAATTATTGGATCACAGGCACGTGATTGCAATGATTGAGGGAGGACCTATCCCGGTAGGACAGTCTTACTCGAGATGATAGTATGCTATCTGGTTTACCTTTATCATCGTGTACTGCTTTAGGTGACATGACAGATCACTATTGCACGTTGATAGAGCCCTAGGATTCATGCTTGACTGCCAGCAGTATGAGGGCGATCATATAAGTGAGAGCTGGAGTCTACAAGCACATCCTTAATTGGTCCCTAGTCGTGGGAGTTTCGAGACAGGGCATCGATTCTCCAGAGTAGACTAGTGTATACAGTCGAGACCCCGACGAGGGGCGGTGGCCGGTCTCACAAGCCACTGGTGTCAGTTGGATCACCTAAGATGTATACAGGTGCTCATTGGGTTATGAGTACACCGGACAGGACTCGCCGGGAATATGCTAGTTGGTCTTATACCTGACGTCAGATAGCAGTTCCCAGGTGACATGTGTACAGGTTAGTTCATCGACCTGGGGATCGTCATTTGTCTCGTGTGAGTTCCCACTGTACTTTGATTACTACCCTACCACGGCTCAAAGGAGTCGTGCAAACAGGTTTTAGTTGGGTACAGTCCCGAGCCACATGGAGGCAGTGAGCGGATCTTCGGGGGTTTCGTCTCTCCCGGTATTGGGGGTGAGGTCGCGCTGTGTCTAGGAGAGCCATTACACAAAGACCTTGGCCAAGGCAGGAGATTTACTGGTAGGTATTCCAGTAGTATCTCAGGGTGTTCTGGGCTACACTCCGACACGACTTGTACCGCTTTTGGGGGTCTGACTTTTACCAACCCCCTAGGCCCGCCATGCGATGCTCATAGACGAACGGACCGGACTGTACGGATATTGTCACTGACAGGCTCAGTTGGGTGTCGGGGTGAGCTTCCTCATCGACGTCCCTTTTAGTCAATAGCTGGTGGCCCGTCACGTATTGGCTTATACCTCTGACGTGCTAGTGGTTAAATCCACAGCCATAGTATTGACGAGTCTTTAGAGTCCACCACACTTTCAGTTACTCAAGCTTTCGGGCGAAACGCTGTAGAGGCCGTATGGAGATATGGCAGGGTCCGATCAGATACGTGCGGTATTGCACGGATCAGGATCGGACGGTTTTGTACTAGTGGCCGTATAGTTATATGGCAACGTTCGATCAGATACGTGCGGTATTGCACGGATCAGGATCGGACGGATATTACTAGCCGGCTTTGTTTTAAGCCGGATCCTAGTTTAGTACAGTGTAGATTTTGTCTCATGGCATTTGTATCCGGATGGAATATAAATGCGGGTGTGTATGCACAGTGTGGGGTTTTCCTGTAATTTATTACGGGACCAGTTTTCTGGAGTTGCCAGTTTGCATTCCGTTCCGGCCGGTTTTTCTTTGTTCTTTCCCGGCCGGACTTTTCTGATGGAGGGGGTTATTTGCAGTTTCGCAAATAACTCTTTGTGGAGGTCTTATTTGCATAAGGTGTGATATGATAAGCATCTTTGCTTTTCATGCTTTATTGTGATAAGAAAGGATTAGGATTGATGTGTAGTTTAGTGATGATTATGTTTGGATGTGGTCACCCTCCTCCTTTTACTACACTCACCTCCCTTGATGTTTTTTGCTATGATATTCATTCCTCCACCCTCTTGCTCTCACTTGATGAAATGGTTGAAGAAAAGAAAAGAGAGAAGAAGAAACGAAAAAGAGAGAAAGAAAATGAGAGTTTCATCTTGAGAGTTCATTCTTGATCTCATTTTCTTGCTAGAAAAATGCAAGCACCATTTTTCTATTCTTTGATTCCTCCATCGTGGCAACTACAAACCCCATTGAGACAAAGCGCATTCTACACTGCATTCTACAGCATATCTTGAGCATGTCGAGTAGCCGGCTTCATGCTCGAGTTGCCTCAGTATCGAGGTGGGAGCCCGTAAAAGTACCCGGCTTCGTGGTGCCCTTTCCGACGAGGAGGAGACGGACGGAGATCCCGCGAGGAGATCGGAGTGGAGATGAAGACCGGAGGACTTGGATCGTCGGTACATCTCTAACCCATTCTCTTTAGTTGCTAGAATAAGTTTAATGGCCCGATCCGGTTTTAGTGCGCGGTGGTGCCGTTTTGCCAAGTCCGCAAAATTTTTAAGTTTACCACCGTTTCCGCGTTTGGCCGTCAGGTTGACGGCCGGGGCGCCGCCGTGCACTTACAATTAGACTAACGTATCCTTAACAAACGTTTGAGTTGATCTTAGCCTCAAACATGGCTAACGCATCCTCAAACCAAAACCCCAAACCCAAATCTAAGAAAACACGGATTTGGACTAATCCACGTCCTATGGGAGACGACATAAATTGGTCTCCGTATACAATCCACGGGCAATCACAAACAAAACAAACACCCACGACACGAAGTGAAATTCTGGAGAAGGAGAAAGTTGTTACCGCGAAGCGGTAGCGTAATTAACTGCAGGGGCTTGCGCCTGCAGGGAAGAGCGTCCCCACAATCAAAAACCCCTCAAGCGAGGGGGAATCTGACGAAGTCTGCTACATCGGCCGCATCCGTCTAAACCTCCGATACACGGTGCCATAAATCAACTTGGCATCTTCGGAGATGTGGATGGATAGCACCAATTAGTATCTGCCCCGAACCTCAGACGAGACGCCCTCATGTCTCGGCCGCCGTTCGGAGGGGAACAGATTCTGGCACGCCCGGTGGGACCTCTTCCTCTTTCCACTCCACACTTCGTGTGTCGTGTTCGTGAACAAATCGCGGTTTGCTGTGATTGCCTGTGAATTCAAGGTACTAAGATTTGGTGTCTTGCTCCGTGCAGAAAACAGAAAATCGATGGCTTCGAACTGCACCGCCCGCAGCGATAACTCTCGCTCCGTCATTGCTGGAGGAGTGACTTATGGGCCCCAAGCGGCCTCCCTTTTCAAAATGCCGGTGGAGCAGGTAACTCAGGCCACCACTGGATTATTCTTCGGGACCATGCTCCCACCAATGAGCTTCAACGCCCCAATGACATTGCAAGAAGCCCCAAAGAAGTCGGTCTCTGATCGGCTTACCACTGCCGCAACCCCTCTCAACGGGTCGTCCAACTCCACTGCTTCAGTTTTAACGGACTAGGCCAGAGCTCTAACATGCTCATGAAGAAGCCTGCCATACCAGAAGGCGTTATCCCGAAACGGATAGCCATTCCAACTCCCGTTCCTGGTAAAATCACCAAGGTTGCTTCCCATGTTCAGAAGTCCGCTTCTAACAAGTTGGCCGTCCCCGTTCAACGGACGTCGATCTTTAAAAGGTTGGTACCAGCATATTCTGACCAACACAGGGGGCATGAGGAGGTTACCCCTATAGCTGAAACAACTCCATCAGCACGACACGCTCGACCTCGCCACTGGCATCCTGTAAGGAAGGCCGGGGGCAACTCCCCCTGTGGGATAACTCCGTCAGCTCCGATGGTGAGAATCGATACTGCTGTTCCAACCATGAACAGCTTTGAACTGCTCAACAAGGTGCGCAGAAATTCTCCTACTGCGATGTTGAAACGAACTCCTTCACTTGTGGAGAATACTCCAGAGAAGAAGTTAGAGCAGCCCCCTCAACGGCTGTCCTCTAAAATTTACAAAGTCTGGCGACAGGTCCAAGAGTCGGTGATCGATCAAGACTGCCTCCGACGACAGAAAAGGATGAAGGTTCGGCAGGGGAAGGATTACTCTGTCAAACCACAAAAAGCAAAAGCTACTTGGGTGCCCACTACAACGGCTCCCTTAACTCCAATCACTCAAAAAAGGAGGCCACAAAAAGCCCCTGTGAACATGGCGAAGTATAAAAGCGCCGAACACAAACGTCCCAAGTCTGGGGGCATGGTGGTGCACACTGTTTATATGGCTTCTGGAAAGGAGGAAAGCCGCACTTCTACGGGCCACCGACCGCTCACCCGATCCGCGACGAAAGCCCAGGAGCAACAACAAAAGCTTCAGGAAATGATGACTACAATGGCTGCACTCACTGGGCCAAAAGAAAGCTCTGAAACTTCCTCGGATGAGCGTCAAGAACAAGAAACTGACGCTGAGTTTTTTCGCCGGATATTAAAAAAAAGGATAAAGAGGCTGAGGAACAAGCAGCCAGCATAAGGAAAATGGCCCTCCTCCTCCAAGATATGGTAGGGATGATGTCACAGCCGGACCCTCCAGCTGAAGACCCTCCAATCATTGTTGAAGATGACGGAGGGGAGACATCTAATCCTCCGCCATCTATTTCAGCAGCCAAAGATGAAACCATTTCCAAGACCGCTCTAGACGATTATATAGCTCAGCAGATCCGGATTCATCAGGCGAATGAAGCGACTGGGCAAATTGTTAGAACTGGACGACCGTATCCGAGCTGGTACGACCAAATCAGTTACCCGCCGGGATATACGATCACTAAATTCCACGTATATAAAGGGACAGGGAATCCGCATCAGCATGTCGCTCAATTCTGGGCCTTATGCGGCAATACTGGAGGCGATGACAAATTGTTGCTACGTCAATTCGTCGGCAGCTTAGCAGAAACAGCCTTTGAATGGTATTCGGAGCTACCTAACGACTCTGTCAAAACATTTGCAGAGATGGAACTGCTGTTTACACAAAGATTCGCAAGTGCTAGTGAACGCACCCCGATTACAGCACTGATAAATGCCAGGATAAGGCCCGGCGAAACGTGGGTCCAAAACGCAACACGATGGCGGAACCTATGGTCGAAATGGGAACAACGCATAGAAGAGGCACCTGCGGTAGGCATGTTTGTGGGCACTCTCGATCCGCAGGCGGCCATCTCACAATTCATGATGTTCTTCAGGCCGACCACCTTCCAGGCCTTGATTGACAAATTAGCCCAAATGGACCAGATGGGTCATAGGCCTTCTTCTTCAAAGACAGAGCCTTGGAATGAAAAGGGCAAAGGGAAGGCAACCTTCGTTGCCAATATTCAACAATGGTCGAACAACTCAAAGCCGGTCGTTCGCCAAAACAATGTGCGCCCACGCCCATCCCTCGAAGAGAGGCTGGGACGTCCTTACTCGTTTCCGCAGAATAAAACGAGAAGACTGTTTGAGCTGGCAGTGCGCAACAGACTTATTATTCTGCCGAATCCAAAACGTCCGTTGCAGCCAGGCGATGTTAATAATCCTAATTATTGCCCTTACCACCAAACAGTAGGTCACCTGATCGAGGACTGCTACGTCTTCAAAAACTGGGTTGAAGACCAATACCAACAGGGCAAGTTCGCGTTGTTCGAAATTTGGAAGGTGAACCCGCCACAACCGCATGCTCCGAAAAATATGGATACGCCGGGGGAATCATGCTCATTCATAGAGAAAGCCTAACGGACCACTACGTCCTAAAACTGGATAACGGACCGAAACGTCCTTAAACTAACAACGGACCGAGATGTCCTTAAACTAACGACGGACCGTAATGTCCTAAAACTTGCAAATGACCGAAACGTCGTTAAACTACTCCCAACCCGCAGCATCTTCAGGCTGACGTAAAAAAAAAAAAAAAGGTACGTCCACAAGCAAAATGGGCACGGATGAAAACCCGAAAGGGCTCTGTTCAGTCGATAAAACTGCACATTTGTAGTACATTTTTCCTACCATTTTTATATTAAAAAAGGACTTTATTATAATATATTAAACATATGAGGGTTTATGTGTAAAAACATTATCTTCCATATGTTAATATATTTAATTATCATTTGGTAGGAAAATGTATGCAAATAATATTATTGGTCTAATCCTAGTAGAACAAAGTCTACTAAAATCTTATATGAGTTGTTGTGCAGATTATTTCCAAGTTGTTATGAAGGATTTAACAAACAAATCAATTTGTTGAAGAATACTTTCCAAATTAAAGAGCAAACTTGGAGACTAAGTCTGGAAGCAGTCGAGAAAATATTTTCAGATTCTGAAGATGCTTAGGAGTGCCAAATGTCACCATCAGAGAGCCTAAGAAAACAGACAGAGAGATCCCCACTATGGAGCGCGGATCCGCGGCCAAACCCACCCTGGGGCCGCGGATCCGCCGCACTATTGAAGAGAGAGAGTGCAAAATTTTGGGAGATTTTCAAATGCTGAATTTTACCAACTTCTGAACAAAAAGATTCTGGGTTTTCACTATATAAAGGCACCGAGGGCATCTTGGAAAAGCTATCAAGCCGAAGAGATCACGAAGCTCCCGACGCTCACGCATCCAGGCTGATCATCGACTGTTCGACTACCTCCCTAGGAAAGATCGAGAAGCAAATCAAGTTTTGTAATCATTTTCTATGGATTGAAAAGTGTAGTTGAAGGAGTTGATTAATAAAGGTAGTTTATTTTAATTGTTTGTTTTCTTTTACATTATGTTTTCCATCTCTTTCTTTTCATTTTCTTCTCCCAACATGCGCGAGTAATTCTCCGCTTGTTAGGGTTCGTAGGATTAGGGTAGGTTAATGGGTGATGAAAATAATTAAACCCTTTTTAAGTCCTATAAAGTTTAGGAACTTTATCAAAATAATCATTAACATCCTAATCGGGCGCGCTAGCAATTCTTTGCTAGTTCCGACCGCGATTAGAGATTAGATTAATGATTGTTTTGGTAAAGGCTAGATATGAACGGAGTTCCGTGTCGAGATAAGGGTTACGAGTGGGATTCCTTTTCCCTCCAGAAACCCTAATCTACACGCATCGCCGTCGTTCTAGTTCTAAATCTATTAATGGATAAAAAGGGTAACTTTAATTAATCATTCATAACTACTAAATCCTAACGAACCCTACAAGTCCTTCTTATTATAATCACATCTTTAAACTAATCTAGATCTATATTTACGTTCTTATTAAACGTAGATCTAGAAACCATCCTACAACCATTCTTATTTCTTTCTCCTTTTCAACACATCTAAAGTAAAATTAAAAGGTTCCACGTTTCCCAGAGGACGACCCGTACTCATCTCGGTCTAGCTACGCGCGATACCGTTATTGATTGCGGTTAACTACAAACACGATTTTTCACATCAATCAAATGGCGCCGTTGCCGGGGATACGTGCGTAATTTTTTATTTTTACTATTTGTGTTGATTTCTTAGACGAGTCATATCATTATTAACACAAAACTGCAAATTGTATATTTAACGATTTGTGCGTGGATTTTTGCAAGGAGATCTGGAGTCACAGAATTGAGGGAAACAGGAAACAGAGACTTTTTTAGAGATCCAGAGGAGCACAGAGGGACACAGGAAAATTTTCATCAAGTGATCCAACCACCTCGCGGCGGAAGCGCGGCAGAAGGGCCTCTTTGGCGGCAGAAGCGCGGCAGGGTGGAGGAATTAGGGCTTCTGTCTTCTCTGGTAGCTTTCTTAACTCCTTCTCTCTCTCCTCAAATCCAATAAAATCTATTTTCTGCAGGATTCTTTGCAAAATTGCGCCGCTAAAAAAAAAAAACTTTTTGCAAAAGTTTTGTGATTGGTTTTGTTTTGCATATTTTAATACGGATTTTAAGGGGCAAAGACCAAATCAAGATTAGGTGGGGATTTCATCACCCTTCCTAAGCCCCACAAATCACAAACCGAGCATATAGCACAACCCTTCATTAATTTAAAAAATATCTAGACCAGACTCTAAGGACTGTCGAGCTCAATAGGAAAAAGACTAGTATAGGCATCGGCCGTTTATCCTAACTGACATTGCGGTGTCTAGGCTAGTGGTTTTTAATTAGGCCCACTGTAGTGGTGGTTCCTTCCCACTTACCTGGCCGTACTTGTCCGTGAAGAGGCGGTTTGAGGTCTATTTCTAGCCTTAGTTAGGAGCTGTCTAGAGACTGACCTAGGTAACCTTAGTTCTAGGGTTGCTTGTGCATTTTAGGGAGATTTGTCTTGAGTCCCACTTTTTCAAAACAAGCCAATTTTAAATCACACACACGCTGCCACTTGCACTAAACCCGTTTAGTGCATGCTCGGCTGGACACGGGATCCTAGTGCCCGTCTTGTCCGCGTTCCTGTTATCGACGCCGAAGTCGGTACTTCTTTATCTTCTTTTCCCCCACCACACACCACATCAACCGAGATGGACGGCACTCCATCAGAGTATAACACCACGCTGCCACCGCCCGCAGGTGCGCAGAATCCACCGCGCATCTCTCTCCAAGAGAGATGCTATCCTATTCGTGGTCCCCTTCCTACTTGTCTATCTCTTCCACCACCTAATGGGGATAATTTCGAGATTAAACCCCACTACATCAATCTGCTGCCCAAATTTCACGGGCTTGAATCGGAAGACGCGTACGTTTTCATCACCAAATTCGAAAACGTATGCGCAATGATGGGTACTTCACAATTGACTTTAGATGCTATGCGCTTACGTCTTCTCCCATTCACACTGTGCGACTTGGCAGAAAAATGGCTTTATAATACTGC
The DNA here is from genome assembly GCA_030015575.1 of Agapanthus africanus. Taxonomy (NCBI): domain Eukaryota; kingdom Viridiplantae; phylum Streptophyta; class Magnoliopsida; order Asparagales; family Amaryllidaceae; genus Agapanthus; species Agapanthus africanus. Next base: position 15,123,643 of record JASDDO010000028.1, on the reverse strand, counting down.
CGCACACTCTATCGCTAATTAGGATGAATTCGTCGTAGCATTTCTTAAGAAGTTTTACCCAAATCATAAGACTGCACATGTTAGGAGCGAGATCAATCAGTTCACCCAGCTTCCCAACGAACCATTTTGGAAGTGCTTTGAACGTTTCAAAGATCTGCTTGTCCAATGCCCCCATCACGGGATACAAAGATGGGATTTATGTCGGATTATTTATGAGGGCATTAATCCAGCGACAAAGCAGATGCTTGAAACAATGTGTCAATGCAATTTCATGTCTAAAGATGACGGTGAAGCATGGAAATATCTGGAAGATCTCGCTGAACACACGTTGCAGTGGGAAAGCGTAAGACCACCTTCAACTAAGGGAGGTATTCACCAACTCAATGTTTCCATCGTAGTAAAAGCCGAAATGGCAGCGATGCAGAAGAAACTCGATGCTATGGAGAACAAATTTTCATCATTCTCCCTAAATCAGGTTACGCTTCCTAAGACCGTTTGTGGTTGCTGTTCGGATCCTTCACACTTAACGGAAGAATGTCCTATGAATGCTTCGTTTCAAGCTAATGCTGCTTTTCAGCAGCGACCTAGAAACGACCCTTATTCTTCTACGTACAATCAAGGATGGAGGAATCATCCTAACTTTGCTTGGAATCAAAACCAACAAAGCAATTATCAAAGACCTCCTCCACAGCAACCACAACCACAGAATCAGCCCCCCTTTCAGTCACAGAATTTCCAAAATCCGGCCAACATTTCTACACCACAAGTGGCCGGTATTGACAACTCGCTTGCACAAACTTTGGATATGTTCATGAAACAATCCATGCAAAATTCGGCTGATATGAGGTCTTCTATTGATGCCCTAACAAAAAACTCCTCCTCCCATGGTGAGAGTATTAAATCAATAGAAAACCAAATCGCACAGTTAAACGCCGCAATGAGTGCGAGAGAGAAAGGGAAACTCCCATCTCAACCCCTACCGAATCCTGGCCATTCACAAAGTCATAATGTGAATGCCGTCACTACGTTGAGATCGGGGAGAGTGCTGAACAACCAAGTGGGTGAGCAAGTTGATGATAGTGACACATTTGATACCCCTTCTTCTTCTTCTTCCCCTAATTTGTCTAGTCTCCCACCTTCATCCGAGCCTATTCTCCGTTTTCCCCAAGGCTCAAACATTTCACCAAATCTATCTAAGTCGATTCCCACTCCAATTTTGGGATCGAATCCGTCGCCACAGTCTTCTCCACAAATGTTGGACCCAAAACTTATTGATCGTGCTCCATTTCCAAACCGATTAAGGGCCAACCGACCTAACCCGCAAATGGAGAAGATTGTGGAAATGTTTAAGCAAGTTAGCGTGAATATTCCTCTTCTAGATGCTATTCAACAAGTCCTATCTTATGCAAGAATCCTTAAAGACTTGTGCACTAGGAAGAGAAAAACTCAAGTGCCTAAAAAGGTTTTCATGACGAGTAATGTTAGCACAGCTTTTACCCAACAAATACCAAAGAAACGTAAGGACCCCGGCTGTCCTACAATCTCTATTTCTATTGGGGGTAAAAATATAAATCGTGCTTTACTCGATCTAGGCGCTAGCGTCAACTTGCTTCCTTATTCAGTATACGAGCAGTTAGGAATTGGAGAATTAAAACCCGCCCATTGTACTCTCCAAATGGCTGATCGATCTATCACCAAACCTCGGGGCGAACTAGAGGATGTGTTAATTAAAGTCGGGGAATTCATATTTCCCGTGGACTTTATTGTTTTAGATACACAACCTATGGCAAACCCACGCAATCAAATCCCGGTGATACTTGGTCGACCCTTCCTAGCAACTTCTAACGCTGTGATTAATTGTCGTAACGGTTCTATGAACCTATCCTTCGGGAAAATGACAATTGAGCTTAATATTTACAAGCTAGGAAGTCAGCCATCAGAACCTTCTGCTCATTTGCTGGATGTTTGTTCCATCCACGAGATAGCTCCCGAAAGCTGCATGGATGAGGAACTTTGCTTTGATGTTCTCGACAACACTAATGAGACATCGTTTGATCTTGCACTACTTCACAGTGAGGATATGTTCAATGAGTCCGACCTTGAGATTGAACCCGTTGACTCGTTACAAAAGTCAGCAGCACTTTCCGAGTCAATATCTTATGCAAGTTTTGAACCTCTTAAGGAGTCCGAATATCATTCCGTTACCCCTCCTTCTATTGTCTCTCCGCCAATTCTTGATCTCAAACCACTACCTTCTCATCTTAAATATGCATATTTAGGAGAGAATGAGACTTTGCCAGTGATTATTTCCGCTTCTCTAGCCTTAGAGCAAGAGAATGCACTTTTGGCAGTGTTGAGATCGAATCGGGAAGCATTTGGTTGGACAATGGCCGACATCAAAGGGATTAGTCCCTTAATTGTTGAACATCACATACATCTGATGGATGAAGCCAAACCAACCCGAGACCCACAAAGACGGTTAAATCCCGTTATGAAGGAGGCGGTAAAGAAAGAAATCGTCAAGTGTCTTGATAGTGGAATAATTTACCCCATATCTGATAGTCAATGGGTAAGTCCAATTCATGTGGTCCCTAAAAAGTCTGGCATCACGGTCATCACTAACGAGGCTAATGAGTTAATCCAAACACGCACCCAAACTGGGTGGCGGGTATGTATCGATTACAGGAAACTCAATGCCGCGACGAGGAAAGATCACTTCCCTCTACCTTTCATTGACCAGATGTTAGAACGATTAGCAGGACAAGAATACTACTGTTTCTTGGACGGATACTCTGGTTACAACCAGGTCCCCATCGCCGAAAAGGATCAAGATAAAATCACTTTTACTTGTCCTTTCGGAACTTTTGCTTATAGACGCATGCCCTTTGGGTTATGCAACGCTCCCGCTACATTTCAGCGGTGCATGATGGGGATATTTTCAGATATGGCGGAAAATTTTCTAGAAATTTTTATGGACGATTTCTCCATTTTTGGGGACTCCTTTGAGGACTGCCTTCGTAATCTTGACGCTGTTCTTACCCGCTGTACGGATAAGAACTTGACTTTGAATTGGGAAAAATGCCATTTTATGGTCCAAGAAGGTATTGTACTTGGACATATAATTTCACATAAAGGCATTGAGGTAGACAGAGCTAAAATAGATGTCATTCAAAACCTCCCTCGTCCCAATTGCGTCAAAGATATACGATCCTTCCTTGGTCATGCAGGATTTTATAGGAGATTTATTAAGGACTTTAGCAAAATTGCTAGACCCTTAACCCTTCTATTGGCAAAGGACACTACTTTTCACTTCAATTCGGATTGTGAGGCTACTTTTGAATCACTTAAAGAATCACTCACTACAGCCCCCGTTCTATCATCTCCGGATTGGAACCACCCGTTCGAGCTTATGTGTGACGCATCAGATTTTGCTATTGGTGCTGTCTTGGGACAGCATATTGATAAGATGCCACATGTAATTTACTATGCAAGTAGGACCTTGAATGATGCACAAATAAATTACACAACTACCGAGAAAGAACTCTTGGCAGTTGTATTTGCATTAGAGAAATTCAGGCCCTACTTGATTGGCTCGCCTATTGTGGTTTACACTGATCACTCCGCCCTACGACATCTTTTAACGAAGAAGGATGCAAAGGCCAGGCTAATACGTTGGATCCTATTGTTACAAGAATTTGATCTTGTTATCAAAGACAAGAGTGGATGTGAAAACGTAGTAGCCGACCATCTTTCACGCATCACTTCTTCGCCAACTGTGACCGTGCCGATAAATGACTCATTTCCCGACGAACAGCTCTTGAATGTATCCTACGAACCTTGGTTCGTGGATATCGTGAACTATCTTGCGACGGGACTTATACCTAGCGATTGGTCGAAACAAGACAAACTTCGGTTTTTATCCCAAGTAAAATATTTTTACTGGGATGAACCATATCTATTCAAGTATTGTTCCGATCAAATCATTCGCAGGTGTGTCCCTAACGATGAATGCAAGAGCTTGTTATCATTTTGTCATGATCAGGCATGCGGCGGTCACTTTGGACCTCGAAAAACGGCGGAAAAAGTTTTGCAATGTGGCTTTTATTGGCCAACATTATTTAAAGATGCATTTGAACATTGCAAAACTTGTCCGCGATGTCAGCATTTGGGTCGGATTTCACGAAGGAATGAGATGCCGCTCCAACCTATATTGGTTGTGGAAATATTTGATGTTTGGGGTATTGATTTTATGGGCCCTTTTCCCAACTCCTTTGGGAATTTATATATCTTGTTGGCAGTTGATTATGTCTCGAAGTGGGTGGAAGCTGTACCGTGTCGCACTAATGACAATAAAGTTGTCATTAAGTTCCTTAAAGAAAATATTTTTTCGCGATTCGGACACCCTCGCGCTATCATTAGCGACAACGGGACACATTTCTGCAATAGGTCTTTCGAGACCTTGATGCGAAAATATTCAATCACCCATAAGCTTTCTACGCCCTATCACCCCCAAACAAGCGGGCAGGCTGAGATCTCGAATAGGCAGATCAAACAGATATTGGAGAAGACGGTTTCGAAAAACCGTAAAGATTGGTCAACCAAATTGACGGATGCTCTTTGGGCATTCCGCACCGCTTATAAGACCGATCTTGGTATGTCTCCATACCGCCTTGTGTTTGGGAAGGCATCCCACCTCCCTGTCGAGATTGAACATAAGGCAATGTGGGCTATTAAAGAGCTTAATTTTGATCTTGATCATGCAGGTAGCTATCGGAAGCTGCAATTGAATGAGCTAAGCGAACTCCGCGATGAAGCTTACGATAATGCGGTGATAGTAAAGAATAGGACTAAAGTGTTCCACGATAAAAATCTTTCTAGAAAAACCTTCACATCGGGGCAACAAGTCCTTCTTTATGATTCACGTCTCCATCTTCATCCGGGTAAGCTTAAATCTTATTGGAAAGGACCTTTTGTGGTGCGGTATGTACACCCGCACGGGGCGGTTGAAGTCGAAAATTTGGAAAACGGTTCAATTTTTAAAGTAAATGGGCATAGATTAAAACCGTATTTTTCTGCTGACCCCGCGGAGGAGCTCCTGTTTTTACAGGAGCCGCTTTATCAAAACTAAATTTCCTCCGCCTCACCTCCATATTTTTTTTTAAAAAAAAAAACATTTTCTCATTTTAAGAATGGAGGTGAGTAAAAATGATTTGATTGAATATCTGTGCGTGTCAAAGAATAAGTTTGGGGAAATTTATCATTTAACTATTATTTTACCCCTTGTATCTCTCCATTAGTATACAGGTCCTTGTTCTCAAAAGGCTACATCAGTGAGGACACTGCTGAAAACAGGTTTGGGGGGGAGGTTTGTATTCACTGAATTATCTTTGACACCGGGCATTTAAAATAAAAAATAAAAAAATAAAAAAATAAAAAAAATTTATAACAAAAGAATAGAAAGTGAAACATTACATCCAAAAGATAGGAATAGTTTAAGAAAACCAAGAAAATTAGAAGTTTTCTTACACGAACTAGTAATAAGTAGTTATGAGCTGTTGTCCCAAGGGTCAGTAAGATGAAGGAAGTCACTAGTCTGAGGATAAAAATAAGTCTGAAAAATAGTACTCCAACAATCGTTCTATTCTGGAAGCCAAACATTTGAATGTTGATACCCTACAATATGCACATACACACGTCTTGAAACTCGGGATAGTAGAAGATACCTTGAAATGCTCTTGTCTAAAAGCCATAGTATGAAGGAAATGATGAAGAAAATATAAAATGGTGAAAAGAAAAAAATGAACACTGGTTTTGTATCGCCAAGGTAGCAATAAAAAAAAATAATATAGCGAGGGTGCCTCTTCACCTAGTGCCCTAAGGCCAACTGGTCTGGGAGTCACTGCTTAAGCCTTAGGTGGTGCAAGACAAGGAAAATATTATCACCAAATCTGCAAGCACATAAGTAATCGGTCTGTTAGTACCTCAAGAAGTATTAACGGTCGCATGAAAATGTGTAAGCAATTCTAAGTACTCATCAAAGTAAAAAGTACTAAGGTAGATGGACAAGAGTATGATAGCTTGAATTGAATTCTCTGAGTGTAGGGATGTTCTTTACACACACGTGGGGTTATATGATCAATGTTTGGACAAAAGGTAGGAATGAAGAATAAAGACGATGTTTTATTGAGGGATGATGTGATTTCTAACATTTTTTCATGACTATTAAGATAGGGCTCATGACAACTGAAAAGCTAGTATAGTTGGAAACTCTTCTTTTCAAAGTATTTCTTTTATGGTTCTTATCTTTATATGTAAATTTCACCATCTTTCTTTTTGTTATTGGATTTTGTGGGTGTAATCCGCTGAAAACCCTCAGGAGACAACACTCCTCCTACTAGGGACACCTAGAGGTTTAACGGCTTGTTGCACGTGCTCAGTGCAATCGTGTCTGCCTACGAAAGTGTGCTTAGTTTTCTCCTTTCTTTTTCTCTTCTTAAATAAACTAATTTTCTCGGGACGATCAAAGATAAGTTTGGGGGTATTTGTTCAGTCGATAAAACTGCACATTTGTAGTACATTTTTCCTACCATTTTTATATTAAAAAAGGACTTTATTATAATATATTAAACATATGAGGGTTTATGTGTAAAAACATTATCTTCCATATGTTAATATATTTAATTATCATTTGGTAGGAAAATGTATGCAAATAATATTATTGGTCTAATCCTAGTAGAACAAAGTCTACTAAAATCTTATATGAGTTGTTGTGCAGATTATTTCTAAGTTGTTATGAAGGATTTAACAAACAAATCAATTTGTTGAAGAATACTTTCCAAATTAAAGAGCAAACTTGGAGACTAAGTCTGGAAGCAGTCGAGAAAATATTTTCAGATTCTGAAGATGCTTAGGAGTGCCAAATGTCACCATCAGAGAGCCTAAGAAAACAGACAGAGAGATCCCCACCATGGAGCGCGGATCCGCGGCCAAACCCACCCTGGGGCCGCGGATCCGCCGCACTATTGAAGAGAGAGAGTGCAAAATTTTGGGAGATTTTCAAATGCTGAATTTTACCAACTTCTGAACAAAAAGATTCTGGGTTTTCACTATATAAAGGCACCGAGGGCATCTTGGAAAAGCTATCAAGCCGAAGAGATCACGAAGCTCCCGACGCTCACGCATCCAGGCTGATCATCGACTGTTCGACTACCTCCCTAGAAAAGATCGAGAAGCAAATCAAGTTTTGTAATCATTTTCTATGGATTGAAAAGTGTAGTTGAAGGAGTTGATTAATAAAGGTAGTTTATTTTAATTGTTTGTTTTCTTTTACATTATGTTTTCCATCTCTTTCTTTTCATTTTCTTCTCCCAACATGCGCGAGTAATTCTCCGCTTGTTAGGGTTCGTAGGATTAGGGTAGGTTAATGGGTGATGAAAATAATTAAACCCTTTTTAAGTCCTATAAAGTTTAGGAACTTTATCAAAATAATCATTAACATCCTAATCGGGCGCGCTAGCAATTCTTTGCTAGTTCCGACCGCGATTAGAGATTAGATTAATGATTGTTTTGGTAAAGGCTAGATATGAACGGAGTTCCGTGTCGAGATAAGGGTTACGAGTGGGATTCCTTTTCCCTCCAGAAACCCTAATCTACACGCATCGCCGTCGTTCTAGTTCTAAATCTATTAATGGATAAAAAGGGTAACTTTAATTAATCATTCATAACTACTAAATCCTAACGAACCCTACAAGCCCTTCTTATTATAATCACATCTTTAAACTAATCTAGATCTATATTTACATTCTTATTAAACGTAGATCTAGAAACCATCCTACAACCATTCTTATTTCTTTCTCCTTTTCAACACATCTAAAGTAAAATTAAAAGGTTCCACGTTTCCCAGAGGACGACCCGTACTCATCTCGGTCTAGCTACGCGCGACACCGTTATTGATTGCGGTTAACTACAAACATGATTTTTCACATCAATCAGGCTCCGTGAGTAAAAACAGCAGAGCTACCGGCGAGTTTTCGTGAAAACCCGAAAGGGCGCGACCTCGTAAAGAAAAAGAAAAAAATGTATGTCCATAAGCAAAAAGGGCACGGATGAAAACCCGAAAGGGCTCCGTGAGTAAAAACAGCAGGGCTACCGGCGAGTGTTTGTGAACACCCGAAAGGGCGCACCCTCGTTAAAGAAACACTTATAGGATCCTCTCGACCCTGTAAGGAGAAACCACCTGCGTGAGATCCCTACGACTCACAAAGGAACAACACACTTAGGGATCCCCACGATTCCTAAGGAGAAAATACACTTGCGAGATCCTCACGACTCGTAAAGAGAACTCTCTTGTGGGACCCTTACGGTTCATAAGATTTGGAAGTCTTAAGTTACAGAAACCTTAACCTGTTCTTACGCAACCCCACAACCTTCGATATTGCCCTACAAGTAGTCCAATATTGACCCTTGTATACAATCCACGGGCGCGAATAAATATTTCCCTAACAAAGTCCCATCCGTGACTAGGGATATGCTTGTACAGCAAACAACACTTGTAAGTCCTCTCGACTTATAAGGAGAAAACCCTTTTGTAAGATCCTTACGACTTACAAGAGAACATGCACTTAGGAATCCTCACGATTCCCAAGAAGAAAACACACCTACAAGATCCTCACGACTTGTAGGGAGAAATACCTTTGTGAGACCCTTACGGCTCATGAAGTCAAAAGCCTTAGCCGACAGGACCCTTAACCCTGTTTACTAAGCCACCTTTGTTCAACATCGACAGAGGCAAATGATGATTCGCTCCTGGCAATATCCCAGTTGCAGCGATGCTGATGCCTAAACCGGTATCGAATTCCAAGCTCTTTTAAGGCAAATGATGATTCGCTCCTGGCAATATCCCAGTTGCAGCGATGCTGATGCCTAAACCGATATCAAATTCCAAGTCCTTTCATGGCAAATGATGATTCGCTCCTGGCAATATTCCAGTTGTAGCGATGCTGATGCCAAGATTGGTATCAGATCCCAAACCCCCTACTCGCGAAAAAAAATCAGCGAGCCAAAACAAAAAAATGCATACGAAATAGCCGAAATGATGGGGCAACTTGCAAACAAAATCAGCAAGTAAAAATGTATGCATGCAAAACAGCCGAAATGATTGGGCAACTCGCAATAAAAAGCAGCGAGTAAAAATAAAGTAAACTACCGAAATGATTGGGCACCGCAAAAAAAAGCTGAAATGATAGAGCATCGCGGAAATAAAATAATAATATGAAAATGAATGAAACTTTTGCCCTACAGGTGAGATCACATCGATCCCTGTATACAATCCAGGGGCACAAACAAAGAGAGAACCATACCTTCCCAACAAGCTCCGCCAGAAAGCGAAGCCAAATCTCGAAAGTTCATAGACAACCCAAAGACAACCTCGACATCTGTCGCAATATCCCAGACATAATGTCAACAGACCAAGCAAACGAAGATCCCGAGCTTCAGGGTCTCAATGGCTACATCTACAGCCTGGAGACCATCAACGGCGTGCCTCCTCATTCCAGCAGGACACAGATGTTACACCATCAAGCGGAGCGATGGCAAAATCCCAGCTCCACCTCAGCGTTCGTCTCGTTACAGCAGACGCAATGTCAACAACGGCGTTCCTTCGCAGTCCAGCTGGAGGCAGATGCAACGTCAACAAAAGACCTCACGGTCGAAACAAAGCGGAGTAACGGCAAAATCCCAACTCCACCTTAGCATTCGTCTCATTACAACAGACGCAATGTCAACAACGGCGTTCCTTCGCAGCCCAGCAGGGTGTACATGCAAAGTTAACAAAAGACCCCATGGTCGAAACAAAGCGGAGTGATGGCAAAATCCCAGTTCCACCTCAGCATTCGTCTCAATACACCAGATGCAGTGTGAGCAAATGAAGCGAAGGCCACATTCCTAGCTTTAACGTCTTTACGGTAACTCACATAAAACCGGAAAGACAATCGGAGATCATCTCGCATCAGCACAGAGTGGTCACCACCTTGACGTTCGTCTCGATACAGCAGACAAAATGTCAACCCCAGAGTTCTTCCTCCAACAGGATTTGGACACACCAAAGCAAACGAAACGAAGGCCACATTCCTAACTTCGACGTCTTGACGGTAACTCACATAAAACCGGAAAGACAATCGGAGACCATCTCACATGAAGTGGTCACCTCCATGACGTTCGTCTCGATACAGTAGACGAAATGTCAACCTCAGCGTTCTTCCTCCAGCAGGGATTCAGACATGACAAAGAAAATGAAGCGAAGGCCACATTCCTAGCTTCAACGTCTTTACGGTAACTCACATAAAACCGAAAAGACAATCGGAGATCATCTCGCATCAGCACAGAGTGGTCACAACCTCGACGTCCGTCTCGATACAGCAGACGAGATGTCACCCCAACGTTCGTCTCGACACAGCAGACGCAACGTCATCAAACAAATGGAGCCACGGCAAAATCCCTAGTTCCAAACCTCGACGGTTCACCAGCAACCTAGAGACAACCTCGACGTCCGTCTCGATACAGCAGACGAGATGTCACCCTAACGTTCGTCTCGATACAGCAGACGCAACATCACCAAAAGGAGCCACGGCAAAATCCCTAGTTCCAAACCTCGACGGTTCACCAGCAACCTAGAGACAACCATGACATTCGTCTCGATACAGAGGACGCGATGCCAGCAAACGAAGCGAAGGCCAAATCCCTAGCTTCAGGGTCTTAATGGCAAGTCATATAAAGCCTGAAAGACCACCGGAGATCATCCCACATGGAGTGGTCACCACCTCGACGTTCGTCTCGATACAGCAGACGCAACATCACCAAAAGGAGCCACGGCAAAATCCCTAGTTCCAAACCTCGACGGTTCATCAGCAACCTAGAGACAACCATGACATTCGTCTCGATACAGAGGACGCGATGCCAGCAAACGAAGCGAAGGCCAAAGTCCTAGCTTCAGGGTCTTAACGGCAAGTCATATAAAGCCTGAAAGACCACCAGAGATCATCCCACATGGAGTGGTCACCACCACGACATTCGTCTCGATACAGCAGACGAAATGTCACTACAGCATCCTTCCTCCAACAGGATTCGGACGCGCCAAAGCAAACGAAGCGAAGGCCAAATTCCTAGCTTCAACGTCTTTACGGTAACTCACATAAAACCGGAAAGACAATCAGAGATCATCTCGCACCAGCACAGAGTGGTCACCACCTCGACGTTCGTCTCGATACAGCAGACGCAACATCACCGAATGGAGCCACGGCAAAATCCCTAGTTCCAAACCTCGACGGTTCACCAGCAACCTAGAGACAACCTCGACGTCCGTCTCGATACAGCAGACGAGATGTCACCCCAACGTTCGTCTCGACACAGCAGACGCAACGTCATCAAACAAACGGAGCCACGGCAAAATCCCTAGTTCCCACCGCAACATTCGTCCCGATACAGAGGACGCGATGCCAGCAAACGAAGCGAAGGCCAAATTCCTAGCTTCAGGGTCTTAACGGAAAGTCATATAAAGCCTGAAAGACCACCAGAGATCATCCCACATGGAGTGGTCACCACCTCGACGTTCGTCTCGATACAGCAGACGCAACATCACCAAAAGGAGCCACGGCAAAATCCCTAGTTCCAAACCTCGACGGTTCACCAGCAACCTAAAGACAACCACGACATTCGTCCCGATACAGAGGACGCAATGCCAGCAAACGAAGCAAAGGCCAAATTCCTAGCTTCAGGGTCTTAACGGCAAGTCATATAAAGCCTGAAAGACTATCGGAGATCATCCCACACCAGCGCGGAGTGGTTATGACTCATCGGGGCTCTCCAAAATGAGCCTGACCTCAAGTAAAAAGCGGCATGGTAAATTCCTAGCGCTTGCTCTTCCGACGGTCAAACTGCCAAGGAGGATTGCTTGAAGACGTCTTGTCCAGCGCCCGAAAAGATCAGAGACACGGCAGTCGCAGGGCTACTCGAACAGCACGATTGCCTATCGAGGACTATATCAGCTTATGCGACGGTACGATGGCCAAAACCCTAAGTACCACCAATCTTAACGGGCTTCTGTCGTAAAGAGCAGAGGTTAAATGCGACGTTAAGATGTTCTTGCGAGAAACGTTCGATTCGTCTCAACTTGTGAAAAATTGTCGAGGCGGCTCGACTCGTGAGATAAAGCCTTAGGCAGTGGGCATAAAAAAAGCCTGTTTCCTAAGCATTGGGACCCTGCAAGTTGGCCCAAAACGGTCTCTTGCATACCATCCACGGGTCTCACCCTCCGACATCAAACTTCGACAAGGAGGGAAACAACCGCTTACAAGTCCTCTGGACTCGTAAGAGGGAAAAATTCTCTTGTAGGATCCTTATGACTTACAAGAGAAAACCACACTTAGGAATCCTCACGATTCCTAAGGAGAAAAACCCACCTACGAGATCCTCTCGATCCGTAGGGAGAAAAGTCTCTATGAGACCCTTACGGCTCATAGAGTTGAAAAGTCTTAGGCAGCAGATCTGAACCTGCGGCCTAAGCCCTCGCTATCTCGTGAAGAAATCAAGAGCAAGCCTCTGAAAATTCTTAAGCAAGAGCAAGGCTCTGAGTCAAAATTCTTGAAGTGGTAAAGAATTTTTTTTTTGAGGACAGAAGGTCCTATTTATAGGCATCAATCGCCTCTTCAACTGCCAAAAGGTGCCGCGACAATTCGGATTCTGCCACCGTTGCGCTTGCGTTTGGAGGCCACATAAGCGCAACGGTGGGGGGGCATTTGTTTACCCCAATCAGAGCAAACCTCTGTTCAAATTCCGAGTCGGGAGATGAAGCAACGCTTCATCTTCCCCCAATCAGAGCAAAACTCTGCTTTGAAAATTTAAACTTTAATAAATGAAGCAACGCTTCAGATTATTTGCGCTGCGCGCAACGCGCCACGTGTCAGGCGCTGATACGTCAGCGCAGCGCCCAAGAAGGCGCGCCCAATCAGAGCAAAGCTCTATTTAAATGAAGCAACGCTTCAGCTGTGCAAGCACTGTGCTGCGCGACACGTGTCAGCGCAGATGCGCTGGCGCAGTTGCGCTGCGCGACACGTGTCAGCGCAGTTGCGCTGCGCGACACGTGTCACGCGCTGGGGCATCTGCGCCAAACAGAATTAAATTTCTAAGAAATCTTTTCTGTTCTTATTAAAACAAGAAGATTTTCTTCTGTAAAACAGAGGCCTTCGGATCAAAGATCCAACGGTGGGGAAAATTCCCCAAATCACTCAGAGAATGATCTCTTTAACAAATTTTAACTAATTTATGGGCACTATAAAAAGGACACTAGACCTCAATTCAAAGGCATCACCATTTTCTTGAAAAAAAAATCAAGAGCTTCAAACAGAGAGAACTCTGAGAAAAATTTCAAGAAAAAGGTAAAAACCTTTATAAGAGAGAAGAAATTTCTTCTAATAGATCATTGATCTAAAAACAAGATCAATGATCTTCACATAATAAATAGTGCTTTGCACTTCTTATGAACCACTGGTTCTTTAAAACAGGAAAAAATAAAAATAAATAAAAAATAGTGCTTTGCACTTTTATGAACCTTTGGTTCTCTGAGATAAGAAAAAACTTGTTTTTTTCTTAGATCTAAATCAAATAGTGCTTTGCACTTTTTTTATGAACCATCGGTTCTTGAATCTAAAAGGTTCTTAAATTAATAGTGCTTTGCACTTTTATGAACCTTTGGTTCTCTGAGATAAGAAAAACAAGAAAAAAAACTTGTTTTTTCTTAGATCTAAATCAAATAGTGCTTTGCACTTCTTTTATGAACCATTGGTTCTTGAATCTAAAAGATTCTCAAATTAATAGTGCTTTGCACTTATAAATCTGCACTGTTGCACTCTTTGATTGGTGCAAAGCGCCTGAAAATGCAATGCATTTTCTCTGTTAAAAGGGCCAGGCCCAAATCAAAATGACCTAACAAGCCAAAATAAATTGCAAGGCAATAAATGGGCAGAGCCCAAATAAATTGATGCTTTGCATCCTTTATACAAGGGCAGAGCCCAAATAAAATTGATGCCTTGCATCATTCCTAAAAGAACAGAGCCCAAAACAAATCGATGCTCTGCATCCTTTCTGGGCAAAGCCTAAATAAAAATAAAAAAGAAATGCAATGCAATGCAATGCAAAAGCAAATAAAATGTTGAACATTTTCAACTGGACTTAGCCCAATTTTGGCCGTAAGTCCTTAAATTAAATTGACTGAGCAAAATTGCTCTCTTAAATCAATTTACTACCGGTTCGAGGGTACATCTCCGGACTCCTCTGACACCCGTCGTTATAATCCTTCAACGACGTCAGAGAGGTGACGGGTCCCAACGACCACACGTATATGGACTGCGGGGTCCTTAAACTCGTGGACCGAAACGTCCTTAAACTAATATCGGACCGAGACGTCCTTAAACTAATATTGGACCGAGACGTCCCTAAACTAATATTGGACCGTCACGTCCCTAAACTGGAACATGGACCGCAACGTTCTTAAACTACCTATGGACCACTACGTCCCAAAACTGGAACAATAGAGCCCAAATGCTCTTTTGTCGGATCTAAACGATCCCGTTAAGTCGATCTTAGTCCCAAACTGGACTAACGTATCCTTAACAACCGTTTAAGTTGATCTTAGCCTCAAATTTGGCTAACGCATCCTTAAACCTTCAAACAGACTTTAGTCCTAAATTGGACTATAAATTCCCCCAATCAACTTTGGCTCAAGAGTACATCTCTGAACTCCTCTGACATTTGTCGTTGTAATCCTTCAACGTCGTCAGAGAGGTGACGGGTCCCGACGACCATACATGAAATGGACCACTATGTCCCTAAACTGGAACAATAGAGCCGATTGCTCTTTTGTCGGATCTAAACGATCCTGTTAAGTTGATCTTAGTCTCAAATTAGACTAACGTATCCTTAACAAACGTTTGAGTTGATCTTAGCCTCAAACATGGCTAACGCATCATCAAACCAAAACCCCAAACCCAAATCTAAGAAAACACGGATTTGGACTAATCCACGTCCTATTGGCGACGACATAAATTGGTCTCCGTATACAATCCACGGGCAATCACAAACAAAACAAACACCCACGACACGAAGTGAAATTCTGGAGAAGGAGAAAGTTGTTACTGCGAAGCGGTAGCGTAATTAACTACAGGGGCTTGCGCCTGCAGGGAAGAGCGTCCCCACAATCAAAAACCCCTCAAGCGAGGGGGAATCTGACGAAGTCTGCTACATCGGCCGCATCCGTCTAAATCTCCGATACACGGTGTCATAAATCAACTTGGCATCTTCGGAGAGGTGGACGGATAGCACCAATTAGTATCTGTCCCGAACCTCAGGCGAGACGCCCTCATGTCTCGGCCGCCGTTCGGTGGGAAACAGCGCGTCACCCCCATTAATGAGCGTATCCCGCAATTTATACGAGGATAATGCAGGGACGTAATTGACGGCGAGGATCTCGCGCCCGCTCGCTCCACACGATCACTATATAAACCCCTTTTTCATACGACTCAGGGAACTCGAACTCATTTCAATAGGCCGCTATGCTGCTCTAATTCTCCGGTACTAATTTGATCATCGGAGGGTCCTACGGTGGTTTCCCACTCTAGGACTTCCCTTGCAAGTAGTTCGGCCTCAGCAACTTCCAACAAGCCATTGAAATCCACACGTTCAACAACTCCCAAACCAATCTCAACCGTTCAAAACCATTCGCTACCATATCAACGGAGGACAACATCTGAGTGAGATCATGACCTCCATCATTAGTTGATAACCATTTTTCTCTTTAAATAATCACTATTTTGTCTCTTTTTTTTGTGTTGGCTGGATATATGACGGATATGTGCATAGTTCGTGGCTATTTAATTTTCCCACGGCATCGCTTGTATCTCTGCTTCCATGAGAGGATACTATGGAAGTTTATAGGCGATGAGACATTTGGGCTTCCTTTTTGGAATTGGGATGCTACGGATGGAATGGAGTTACCATGTAATATAAACAGACATGTCATCGTCTTTATATGACAAGTTGCCTGATGCAAAACACCAACCACGAGCTACCGTTGATCTTGATTACAATAATATTGACCAGTCGATCAAGAAAGCTCAACAAATTGATGAAAATCTCAAGGTATACAAAATAGATAATGCATGTGGTCAACTTATGTGTCAGGTAAGTTATAAGGTGTCACCCTCCACTATTTAATAAGCAGACTTGGTTTATTTCCTTTGAGTTGGTTGCATATATCAACCCTTATAATTAAGTTCATTATGACAATTCTCATGTCTCTCTCCTCTCCTTGAGACTTTTCATTTATGCTTAGTTTAGATTTTGAGAAAAATCGGTCAAAGCCAGTACTCTAATAGTTTAGTTAGGGATATCCTTGGTTGCTTGTAGATAGAAAAACATTGCATTTGCAATTATATGTAGATCCAAACACTATAAGAAAATGGGGCAAATTTCGACGGCCAATTATTTGTTACTTATTTCGACGGGAACAAACCGTCGAAATAAGTGACAAATAATTAAAATTTTGTTGATTTCACTCAACAATTAGATCAATGTCTATATCCCGCCGAAAAAAAATTGTTGACCGAAGTTGGGAAATATTTCCCGTGACCCCCCTTTCCCCTTTACTAAAATTTCATTTCCCCTATTTTTTTCTTTCTCCCTCCTAAAAAATTCCCCTTCTCCCTCCTCCACCGACCTCCACCCCTCCAACGGCCTCATCTCTTCGTGCCAGCCTGCCACCGAATCCGTCTCCGATCTGCCCTCCACTATGCCATCTCCCCTTCCCCCTCCTCCTCCACCTGATCCGGCCTCGAGCCCCCTCCTCTCCGAGCCCCCTCGGCTCCGGCTACGAAAATCATATGAGTTTTTCTCTTAATTTAGTTAATTTGTTAATATTTTGTTAATTTTTTTTAGGCTTTATGGTTAATTTTAGGTTAAGGTTTGGGTTAATTTTAGGGATTGGGTTAGGGTTACGATTAATTTTGTTGTTAGGGTTATGGTTAGGGTTAATTTTTAGTTAATTTTGTTGTTAGGATTCGGGTTAATTTTAGGGATTGGTTATTAATATTGTTACGGTGAATTTTAAGATTATGATTACTTTTGTGTTTATTAGGGTTAAGGTTATGGTTAATATTTTGTTGGGTTAATTTTACTTAGGGTTAGGGTTAATTTTAGGGATTGGGTTTAGGATAGGGTTAATTTTTGAGTTAGGGTTAAGGTAGTTTATTTGTTAAAATTTTTAGTTAATTTTAGGTTTAGGGTTTGGATTAGGTTGTTAATTTTAGTTAATTATAATTAGGAGTATATATATTGTTGTTGTTATTTATAGAGAATGTAAGTATATGTAACTAAAAATTTGTGTGATTGTACGGTTGGCGTCGGTGTGATTGCTCCTGTTTCTTCGTTTTCTATATATACCGGTTTTCGGTACATAATTTTATCACTTTTAATTCTTAAGTACCGAAGTTTGTCTAAGTCACCATACCTAAATTAACTCACCAATTAAATATTAATTAAACCGAAAATATAGATACTTGACATGCTATAAACCAATTAGCTATATACATGATTTCTTTCATGAGTTTAAAATCAATTAATCATCATTTCTTAAACAAACAGTCAATGTCGGGATCTTCATCCGCCCCTTCATTGCCCTCAATAGACGACATCAAGAGGAACATCCCTTACACCATAGTGAAATCTGTACGCACGGGGATAGACTACGCTGAGAGAGTGTGTGCACGAGACTTGTCTTTATGTAATTTTCGTTGTATGGATGCGTATTTATTTTAATAAATACAGATACTTTATTAATAATATCAATTGTTTGAGAATTTACCATTGAAACTAAAAATTCAAAAACTGTAAACAAAATACTTCAATGATCGAAGATACTTAAACGATAATTATCAAAACTAATCTGATTAAGTGTATGATAAACGATGCTGACAAAAAGTAAACTGATACATAACGTCATCGAGTATCTCACATTGATAAAATATCGCGTTTTAGAAGCCGTCTATCAGTTATATGCATATGGTTATCTTCGTGACATAAAATTACGCATGTGTTATCAATCTTGAACGTTAATCGTTCTTCGTTGACAACTATCTCGTAATTTATGCGACGAGAAAACTAGTCGCACCATAACCGATAGATTTATCCCGTTTTGGACACGTTAAGAATATATAACGTATACACTTTCTCTGCACTTATGCTTTCATTCGTTTTGAGATGAGTTTCGACGGTACCTTTTCGTTGGTTCTTCGTGTACAAATATAGCTGAGATGATATTCTTTTCAGCATTAATTTTAACTATTATTTTGTTCTTTAACACACTGAACTATATATCGTGAAGTTATTTTACATATGTTAGATTCTGATATCAGGACCGATCGGTCTACGGGAGACGAGGGGAAGTCCTCCCAGAAACGGACACAGAGTGGGAGGGGATCCATACGGACCAGTGAAATCCGGAGAAGGATGCCGCACACCACGTACCGACACACTCATCTACACACACATTTGCGCATATCTCATACACACACATACACACATATTTGCACATCACACACACATATCCCACACATACACACACATACATATTTGCTAAATTACTATAAAATACTCATAGGACGATGAATTATCCCGTTTCACAGACAAGGTTCGAGTTCCGGTGGGTTGACGTAGAGTTCCCAGCAGGTTTCTGTCGAACACGTAAGTATTGTATTTGATATTAATACATTAAAAAAATATCTTAGAAATTTATGTATGAACTTTCGAAATGTAATATGCAGCAAGAAATCCATGGTGGAGGGCCCCTTGATCGAATCGATATCTACCGGGCTCAATTTGTACGGGACGATGGCTCGTCTGCATCGATTGAGGCACATGGGTTATATGTAAGACTTCACGAATGTTGTGTTTCTTAATTGTTTCAGAATAATTATTGTGTAACTTTTACAACGACAGTGATGCGTTTCTTCTATAAACAGACGGTGATGACGGATGAAAGAGATCGGTTGATCTAGACGATGGAGGCGGAGCAGAGACACCCGGTTGATGACACGCATAGTACATTCATCGTAGATAGGGATTTCACGGTGTATAAGCTGGATCGTCACAGGAAAGTACAGTGTGTGTCCTCTAAGATCTCTTCGCGTCATTATAACGCTCTTTTCCAACCGACCAGGCATCCAGCTCCTAGGATTCAGCTGGCAGACGACTCGGTATCGAAGGCGTCGCATCACACCACGGTCTCTAGGAGTAGGACCCCTGTGTTTCATGGATCTCTGCAGGATCAGACGCCGAAATACTGCGGTTCCTCACGCCGATCAGCCCCCGCTCCTGCTCCCGCTCCCGCTGTTGATCTATTTGCTGACTGGACTTGCCAACAGAAACTTATTCTTATCGCCATATACGTCCAAGATGGGATTCCAGTATTTTCGGTAAGTTCGATAACCCTCACACACACATGAGCATACACATGCACGCGCACAAACATACACATACACACATGCACACACATGCACACACATACACACACTAAATTAATATAAAATACCCATACTAAATTATGTATTTTAAACTTTCAATTGCAGGGGCTTTATCCCGGAAACCCTGACGCGCCTCCCTCGTGATCGACTTTCCCTCCTCGTGATCGTCCTTCCTTGTGATTTCATTTCCTGCTTTTGTAAATTTATGATGTTAGGATTGTACTGGAACATAATATCTATTGTAATCATTTTTTGGATAATTTATATTTTGAATGGAATGGAATCGATGTTTGAATGAAATGGATTGGATGTAATTGATATTTGAATGGAATGGATTGTATGTAATTGGATTTAAATTTTTCTATTCTATTTAATTTTTTTATAATTTAAACTTATTTCGACGGGTCAGACCCTTCGAAATAGGCTATATTGCATGGCCTGTCGAAATAGGTTTACCTTTTTAAAAATATATTCAGAAAACATTTTATATATGTAAAATATTGTTTTTTGTGACAGCGCAGATATGTCGAAATAACATTTATTGCGACAGCATTTGACTGTCGAAATAAATTTTGTTATTGAGATGCCTATTTCTCGTCGAAATAAACTATTACGACATCATTTACTGCGACAAATGTTATCCGTGGCGTTTTAGGGTGTCCTGATGAAACAAGTTTATTTCGAAGGGTAGGAGCCGTCGAAATAAACTATATAGTTTCCAATAGTGAAATGCTGCAATTGCAACATCATTTTTTTATTTGGTGAAATTATCATTCTAACTACATGTTTGTAAGATATATGTTTGTTAGGATAACTATTGTTTCCCTTTTCCTTTTGTATTCCAATAATCATTAAAAATAAGAAAAGCATTAAAAATGAAAAAAGGCCGTTAGTGAAAAGGAATGTTTTTTTATCGACATTACCGTGAAATTGTCGTTTCCTTTTCACCTAGGGGCCGGTATAAAAAGTTCCTCGAGCCCATTAACCATTTTCGAAGTTTAATACCCATCCCTTTATGCATTAAAATAGTTGTGATACATACCTACTGATCTCTAAAAACATGAAGATAATTTTTCCTCCTGCATGTATTTATCTTAATCTCATTCAACATGAGTCAAGGTGTCTAACCGGCCGGTCCTCCTATGGCCGGCTCGGCCCGGCCCGAGCGCCACGTGGTGGGCTCAGGACGGCCTGGGCCAACAGTTGGCAACCCAACGGCCCGGCCCGGCCATGGCCGGATTCCGGCCTGAGCCCGGTCTGGACCGGCTAAATTCATTTTGAATTTGGCCTTGGGGAGGGGAGGGGGGGTTTTGGGTGGGGGCCGGTCAAATTGTTAGGATGATGTTTTTTTTGAATGGGGGTGGTTTTTCTATAATAAAGGTAGGAAATTTGAATTAAAGTGGGATTTGTAAAATTATCTAAAAACCCCTAACTTAAAATTATATATTTCTATATCCCTAATCCAAAACTCTATAAACACCTATCTACACTTTTCATTCTTCTCACAATCTACAACAACAAAATTATTAATCTCCCAATCACTCTCTTTAATTTCCGAGAAGTTTACTTTTAAAATTGAAATTGCGCAATCTTTATTTCCGCGGTCTCAATCTTCACCTCAGTTTCACTAATTTGATTCTACTATTTGGAATCAGGTTTTTTTATTGATTATATATTTTTCTCGTATATTTTTTATCACCTCTATTTCTCTGTTACTAATATTTTTAATTAAGAATGTCATGTCCATCTTCACAAGGTAATAGGGGTGCTTCATCTTCACGGAGACGTTCATTTCAAATCGATATAGATTGTCATGCCCCGCTTCCCAGTGTACGGGTAGAGGACGCGACGAGACCGCTACGTATTTACTCAGAAATAAATACGCTAAGCGTAACTAAGCAATATAAAAGAAATATACACAAGAGATAAATGTAATGAACAACAACTTTATTATTAATATTCTTTTACAGTACATGGAAAAGTAAATATATGGAATGAAAAGCAATGCCTAAACAGTGGCATAACAGAAATGAAAAAAATACAGAATGTAAATGTGTACAAGGAATCTAAAGCTCTGGGCCGTAAGCTAGCTGATCCAAATCTACGCTGATGGGCTTGATCTCCTGAAGGTTCGATCCACCTGACAATATTCCAAAGAAGAAAGAGAAGAAATATCGTCAGCGAACAGATCGCTTGGTAAGTCCCAAAGATGATGGAGAAATAGAATAGACAGGGAGAGTGTAATTTTTAAAGTTGTATTATATTGTTAACGCTGTTGTTTGTAGTTTGGTACAGAAGAGGCCAGTGTTTACGAGAGAAGTCTCAGTAGACCAGAGCCTAAGGTGGACGGAAAGTATAAGGAACCGTTCAACCACGGTGCAATGGCAATTGAATTCAGCTTAGGTGTCTTAATGGTTGCTGTCTCGCTCCACTTCTAACACATTCCGTACCAATCTACCCCTTAAACCTCGCGATTTCTTGATTGTATTGTAAATTGTATTGTCTTGTATTATAAATTGTATAGATGGATGACTTGTCGAAACTATGATATTAGTAAATGGATGTAACTGGAGAATCATTTAGATGGATGTATATCTATGATTCGGTTCAGTCAAGTTGTATAGATTGATAGATTGAACAGATTGAATATATGGATTCATATTGAATTGTTATATATATACTTGAATCTCATTTAAGTCAGATTGATTATATCGAGACTCAGTCTGAATCAGACAATTAGAAAAGTAATTAAATCCTGAATTAGGTTTTGGTGTTATCGGTAACCGCCTCACATGGACGGCAGGATTTGTGCTTTTTTTAAAGACGATTACCGTATTGATAACACCGTTTGTTAAGTTGTCTACCTTAAATAGGCAAGCACCCATATCTCCGGCTCCCTGAGGCTCAAGAGACTTGTCCCGCTTAAACTTATGTTTACTAGGGTCTTTATTGTAATTTAGTATAATTTGAGAGAGTTTTATGTAAAAATAATTTTGTATAGTTTTCAAAATACACCTCAAGTATTTTATTGTCGTCTTTAACGTTTCATTGATGTATATTTTATCATCGTGACATTTTTAATGAATAAAACTTATTTTTCATAATATATGGTTTTTAATTATAAAGTATTAAACTTGTATGGAATTGCATTGTATTTTCATATAAAGTGATTCTTTTTTATTTAGAAAAGTTAGAATATTTATACTATACCAAAAATAGATATTTTGATAACACATATATATATTTAATAAATAATTTAAATTTATTATTTTTCTAGAAATCTCATTTTCTTAAAATATTTGTATTTTTAAATCTTTCGAGACCATATGCTCCTTGCGGAGGTCTGCATCTCGCACTACTAAGCCCGAGAATGTGCGATAATCCGCACCATCCCGATCGGCTTTCCCAAATGGATTGTAGCGGCGCTTTGTAAAGATTTTTTTAAAATAAATAATCTTGTAGAAAAAAGTTTTTATATAAGTCGATGGTAGTTTTATGTAAAACCGTATTTTTCCCAAATTTATGTTTCCCAATATCATCTTGCTATGTTACATATGAGTGTTGTGAAGAGCTAGATCATTATCTCGTGAACTATCTAAAGGTATAGCAAAGGGTAATGATATTTATGTCGAAACTAAACTATATGGTATTTTTTTGTAAAAGTGCTATAAAAAATGAAATATAAATTGTTTTGATATGAAACTTGTTAATATATTTTGTTAATGTTTAATGATCATGATGTGATGGTTTGGTATTATTTTTTTTTAAGAAAAATATGAATTTTAAGGAAAAACCGAATCGGAAGTCGGATTAACTCCGCTTCCATTGAGTTTTAGAATTCTAAGTTTTTAGAATAGTAAAGAGAAGGGGGAGAAGAGAATTAAGGGATTGTAGGATAGAGGGGAGGGAAAGGAAGAAGTGTGAGGCACCGGTGCGCCATTTCATCGCCGGAATCTCCTCGAATCGTCGTCGGAAGTTCGCCGGAGTTTCGCCCTTTGCTAACTCCACTTGCACACACAAAATCTATGAAATTTTCTTAAGAGTTTGGACAGAGATTTGGAAGTGAGGAGGGTGAGTTTAGGTGTGGTATTTATAGAAAAATGTAGGGTTTAGGGTAGATGAAAGGGTGTAATAAAATTGTATTAAAGATATGCATTAAAAAGAGTTTAATTAGGTTTTTTAATCCTCTGTAATAATGCAGGAAATTTAAACAGTATAGGAGTTATGGGGAGGCAAATTAAGAGGCACAGATTTCCAGAAGGGAAAAATCCGATTTGGACGAGTTCGGCCGGCGGCGACGGCCGATTCAAGCGCGGCGCC
Source organism: Agapanthus africanus (assembly GCA_030015575.1). NCBI lineage: Eukaryota > Viridiplantae > Streptophyta > Magnoliopsida > Asparagales > Amaryllidaceae > Agapanthus > Agapanthus africanus. Next base: position 15,099,758 of record JASDDO010000028.1, on the reverse strand, counting down.
GGCCGAGTCAGGCCGGGTCTCGGTGCCATGTGTCCCCGTCGCTTAGTCTACCTCCTGGACTCGTTTGTTTTATATATGACTTTTGGTTTTTACGAGTTATGCACGTGTAGACTCTTGGGCATCTAAAAATTTAAAAGAAAACTAATTAAAAAATTAATGTGGCTGATAGAATTTGAACTCTGGTACTTTGGTTCAGCAGTGCAAGGTCTTACCAATGAGCTACAAGCTCCTTCTTGTTGTTCAAAAGTAAATTAAATACTTATAACTTGTGCTCAGGCTCAAGTATCCCTTTCTGTATTTTGAAAAAAAAAATTGTGTATAAAGTTTGGAGTTGTTACATTCTACCCTCCATAAAAAAATTTCGTTCTCGAAATTTGTAAAAGAAAAGTGTAACGGATTCAAGGAAAGTTTGGTGATAGAAGTACTGATAGTGTATGAAAAATATATGAGAGAACGAAAGAATGCGAGAGATTTGAAAAGGGTTGAGGAAATTACCAGGTTTACCTTGGTCTACGGCCTCTGCATCTTCGGCCGCTAAAAGGAAAGCCTGACGCCGTGGTTCATTCCTCCTAACTGGAGGCACATTCATCTGTCCTTGGGGCATGTTTCTCTGCCCTCAAGGCATGTTCCTCAGAGCCTGATGGAATTGGCGAGTAAGTTGTGCAGGAGGTGGAGCAGGGAGTGCAAGGCGAGATGCAGGAGCCTGGATAGCTGGCCGGTGCGGGTAGTTGATGGGTGTGTGATCTGGGTTGCGTTTATAAGGACAGTTTCTAATTCCGTGATTGAAAGCGCCAGAAACTATGCACAAGCCTTTTGCGCACCTACAGTCCTTCTACAAGTGTCCTTCCCTCTTGCAATAGAAGCAAAAGTCGGGACTTGGCTAGTTATTGATTTCTTCCGATCTCCTGGGTTCAACAGTTGGCCTTGAAGAGGATCCTCCTGCCATCTGAGTGGCAGGACGCTTCACTCCGGCAGATTGAGGTCTACTCTTCCTCTTCACCACTGCCTCATATCGTCGGGCAGCCTTCAAAACCAAATCATGGGTTGGGAAATCCCCTGTAGCTAATGCAGCTTGGATTTCCTGGTCCAACCCTTGCTGAAATCTTCTAGCTCTGATCTCAGCATTCGGTATGAGATGGGCCGCAAACCTGTTACGGTCTTGTGTTAGGTGTGTAGTATGTGATATAAAATTGAACATTGAGACATACCTTACCAACTGAGCATGGTAAACTCAGTATCATACTCATCTACAGATTTGGTCCACATTGAACCTTGTTGCAGATGAATGAACTTCTGTTCCATATCAAAGCGGGCAGTCTCAGGGAAGTACTTTGCATCGAATATGTCACGAAAAGTCTTCCATTCGATAGGTTGATCAAGACGGCTTTCTTCCGCCTTCCACCAAACTCATGCATTGTCCGTGAGCTGCAGCTTTGCAACTCGAACCCAAGCTATCTTTGGCACTTGTGACGCTGCTAGACCATCTTCAACGCTTTGAGCCCATTCCTCCGCTTCCAGAGGGCTCTCCTTTCTTGCAAACTGTTTGGGGGTGAAAAGCCTTGAATTGCTTCACCCCAGGTGCTTCTTCCTCGGGACGTTTCATTAAAAGATCAGTCTGCTGCTGTCCTTCTAGGAGGCTATGGATCGCCTCAAGCAGATCCGTCTGCTTGTTGATCGGAGCAGGGACGGCAGGTGTCAGTGGTAGTGGTGGAGGTGTGTTGTTGACATTGGTGCTGGTGTTATTCGGGGAATCCATAATCTTGAATGAAAAATTTAGGTTGGGACAGATTCAAAATATATGAAATTGTAAGATTCAAGGAACATGAATTGTAAAGAATGTTTTTAGTTGCTGGTTCTTGTGTTATATTGCTTAGGTTGTCCATGCAGAACTGAACTGCATGATAGGGTTCCATACAGCTCGGACCTGCATTGGCCACCAACAAAATCTGTCACGCCCCGCTTCCCAGTATACGGGCAGAGGACGCAACTAGGCCGCTACGTATTTACTCAGAAGTAAATACGCTAAGCGTAACTAAGCAATATAAAAGAAATATACATAAGAGACAAATTTAATGAACAACAACTTTATTTATTAATATTCTTTTACAGTACATGGAAAAGTAAATACATGGAATGAAAAGCAATGCCTAAACAGTAACATAACAGAAATAAAAAAAATACATAATGTAAATGTGTACAAGGAATCTAAAGCTCTGGGTCGTAAGCTAGCTGGTCCAAATCTTCGATGGTGGGCTCGATCTCCTGAAGGTCCGATCCACCTGACAACATTCCAAAGAAGAAAGACGGAATGTCGTCAGCGAACAAATCGCTTGGTAAGTCCTAAAGAGGAGGGAGAAATAGAATAGACAGAGAGAGTGTAACTTTTAAAGTTGTATTATATTGTTAACGATGTTGTTTGTATCTTGGTACAGAAGAGGCCAGTATATACGAGAGGAGTCTCAGTAGACCAGAGACTAAAGTGGACGGAAAGTACAAGGAACCATTCAGCCACGATACAATGACAATTGAATTCAGTTTAGGTGGCTTAATGGTTGCTGTCTCGTGCCACTTCTAACACCTTTCGTACCAATCTACCCCTTAAACCACGCAATATCTTGATTGTATTGTTTGTATTGTATTGTAAATTGTATTGTCTTGTATTATAGATTGTATATGTCACGCCCCGCTTCCCAAAATACGGAATACGAGGGGTGACAAGGACAGCCATGCTCCTACGGTCACGGAAATATCCTGCCGTAGTCACACTTCGGCTTCTAGCTTTACGTGGTAATCAGTAATCAATGCACAGGTAACGAGAGATGCAGTCACTAAATCAAAACGGGTATAAAACTAACCAGATAGAGTCAAAGGAAAGATAGCGCTGACGTCACTGATCTAGATGTCCGCAATATCCTCAAGGTACGTCAGGTCCTGATCCGAGCTAAGTCCACTTCTCATTCTGAGCATGCATACTCAGGTCGTCAGAGCAACACAATAGCAATAAATAGAAATACATATGTAAACATGTGCAATAATGATGAATATGAAACAATAAGCATGGAGTGATGACATGAGCATAAAATAATCAGTACCGGTAAACAGTAAAGCAGGTAAACAGAAAAGCAGGTATATCGAATCAGTAATCAATGCATGTCACTAAATCTATCAGTCTCTAAGTCTCACTGTCCAAATTGATAAACCTATCGTCAGTCCAAGTGTGAGAGTCAACCACGCAGGAGTATCCCCAACCCAAGGGTAGGGCCCCAGGGGCAAGAGAACACGGGCCCGAAACACTCGCTAATAATCAGTAATATCACCCATATGACTCCCAGAATCGCTGTATATGCCGCCAGTGGGACTCCCGAGATTCCGTTGAACTCACACTCAAACTATCCCACACCCCGTGGCCTACATCAAACCCCGACCATAAACCTAAATACTAGTCGGTCCATGACAAGTCTACGCGAGAACTGGAGACAGGATCTCTATCAAGCATGTCTCGACTGGTATTCAAGATAAATGGACAGTGTTTGACGTCTTACCTATGACACCAATATAAGTGCTCCATAACCGTCCCATTTCAGTTATAGTTACACTTATATATGTCCCATAGACGTCGACAATGCAAAAAAGTAACCGGGTCTGCTGATTGTGTACAAGTACGTGTCACTTCACTTATTCATTCACGCTTTAACACTAACGTACTTGCCACAATCTAATCACTAATATCTATCACTGGTTAATGTACACAACCACTATGTTACTAATATATATGACCTCTACATGATATGATGAGAATGCAATTATTCATGATACAATAAAATATAGCAGCCAGTGTCGTACAACTTGCAAAATTTACTATAAATCATATTTGTAGAATTAAGCAAAATAATATAAAAGGGGTAAGCAGTATGATTAATTATTTGTTCATAGAAATTGGTTTCGCATCAATCGGATTCCAGGTTTGCTGGTTATGGTCATTTCATTTTAAGTGTTCACTGTTGGAAATCTAATTTCTGAATTGGAAGCCTGTTTCGTAACACGTTTTAATCCCAGTTGGGATCGTAATTAGGCGACGCTACAGTTGGATAATATTTAGGTTTAACAGTTATATTTCCAACGTATTAGATGGATCAATGATATCCACTGTATACGGGAAGATATGTTCAGTTTAATATCAATGTGTACAAACTGTCACTGCAGAAAACTGCAGGACACAACGGTATTCTAAAATACGAATTAAATATCAAACGAAGGTGAAACGACACGGGACCAGATTCATGTGTTATCTAACTAAATTATCAACACGACCGTATGGAGCCCCATGCATTTTCTGTTTAAGGAAGGGGTGTACAGGTTTTCCCAAGGCCAGGTATTCAAAACTAAACCTGCCCCGGGTTGCAGTAATAAATCTATTCGATTTTCACTATTTAAACCACAAGATATTCAGTAACCGTATACATGGATTCATAGATTATTCAGTTCTCTTCACAACGAGCCTAAGCCCACCGCGATCCGGCTTATATATAATTTATTATGAAGTTAACGAGGCTGCATGATTGGAAAATTCAGTTTTGACGATGCATCCTGAGTGCATCATACCATGTTTGGAACTTCAATATTTTAACACCAATTTTATACAAATTACCAGATGACCGTACATGGATCTTTTAATCATAAATTTGGGGAATTTCAAATGAGGTTTTGATTCAAGACATTCGATCGAGAACGCAGTACACTCATGAAACTACCGATCGAGACTTTGAGTTTCGTCTAATCAATTCAACGGGATTTGATCCCCACGATCCCTACATGTCTTAGTCTCGGGTTTTAGACCCGTTTTAAAATGATCACGCGTAACTCCAAACAATTATAGGTCATAGTAGAAAACTAGTTGGTAACAATACGACAGACACACACACACACACAATTTCAATTGTCTCATAGGTTCAAGATATAGAATGATAAGAAAGTAGGGGATACTTGCCTGGAGACGGCGCAAGGACGGCGACACGGTAGAGGTAGGAGCGACACAACACCAGCATGGGCAGCAGCAAGGCGGCAAGCTCGGTTGGCTCGGCTAACGGCGACTTTGCGAGATCGGCGGTGCTGGGTGTCGTTGAAGGTGGATGGCTGCAGTGGTCGGCGTTCTGGAGGTTGCAGGGGTGCTTAGGCGCAAGGAGTATGCAGGCGATGAAGGCAAAGAGCGCGGGTGTAGGTTACGGGGCGAAGAGGGTTGCAGCACGGTGCTCTGGAAGAAGGTGGTCGATGGTGAGGTGAGGATCTCGAGAGTGAGCAGGGGGCGTAGGGAACTCGGCGGTGGAGTCCCTCACGGTCAGAGGTGCCGTCGATGGGTTTTCTGGCGAGGCAGTAGGGGTCACGAGCGCGAGTTGCAGGCGTGCAGGGTGATTGGTTGCAGGGAAGAAACCTCTGGGTTGGCGTGAAAAGAGGTGAGGATGGTTGCTGCAGCGACGAGGTGAGGAGCTCGACGGAGCTTTGCAGTGGGTCGCGGTGGTGTGAGGAGGCCGTAAGGGTGCTGACGTTGGTCTCGTTGGGACTTGGTGGTGCGGTGGTCGAGGCAGTGATGGGTGCTCATCGGAGGAGGGTTGCAGTCGGTGACTTGGAGGAGGCGATGGCTGCGGGTTGCTGGGCGAGGCGTTTGTGGTCGGAGGTGGCCCCGGAGTCGGGTGGTGAAGCAGGTCGTGATGGCTGGTGGTCTTGATGGCATGGGGACTCTAGCGTGGCTTGAGGACAGGAGAGAGAGGAGGTGGGGGTTGAGGGTGCGATGGTGGAAGCGATGGAGGCTCCGGTGGTGCAAAGTGGCGATTGCGAGGAGGCGTGGATGAGGGTGAGGTCGACGAGAGAGAGAGAGAGAGAGGAAGAGAGTGATGAAGAGAGGGAGTGCAGAGAGAGGGAGGGAGCGGGCGATGAGATCGTAGGGTTTGTTGGTGTGGGGTTGTTGGCGAGGAAGGAGGAACAACGAGGGCGACGGCTTGGGGGAAACGCGAGAGAGGGGAAGTAGGCACGGGTCTCGAGGAGTTCGAGGGGGAGCTCGACGCGGGGGAAGTTGGGACGAGGACGAGGTTGCGGGGGAGGGGAGCGGGTTGAGCGGAAGGAGTTGCGAGGGAGGTGCGAGTCGTGCGGGGGAGGGGCGCGAGAAGCGGTGAACGGGCGCGGGTCGTGGGGGGCAGGGGAAATGGCGGGAAAAGAAGTGGAGAGAAGAAGAAGAAGGGAGTGGGGAGCGGGTCGGGTGCGGGTGCGAGGGTTCGGTCGGGTTCGGGGAGTAGGGTGAGGGAAGAGTTTTGGGCCGGGGATTCTTGGGCCGGCTCATAGAAGAGATAATAGAGAGGGGGAAAAATAGGGGCTGGGCTGAGCTGAGTGTTAGGGTTAGGTAAAAATAAAATGAAATAAAAAGGATTTAAGATTTAGATTAGGTGTTAAGGGTTTAGAGAAATTAGAATAAATAATTTAAAGGTTAGGGTTTATAAATATAATATAGAAATATTTAAATTTGGGAAAATTTAGGGAAACACAATTTACAAATACGGAAAAATATTCACAAGAGATCTGGGTATTACAGTATAGATGGATGACTTACCGAAACCATGATATCAGTAAATGGATGTAACTGGACAATCATATAGATGGATGTATATCCATGGTTTGGTTCGGTCAAGTTGTATAGATTGATAGATTGAACAGATTGAATATATGGATTCATATTAAATTGTTATATATATACTTGAATCTCATTCAAGTCAGATTGACTATATCGAGACTCGGTCTGAGTCAGATAATTAAAAAAATTGAATCCTGAATTAGGTTTTGGTGTTATCGGTAACCGCTGCTTCACATGGACGGTCGGATTTGTGTCTTTTTCAAAAACGATTACCGTGTTGATAACACCGTTTGTTAATTTGTCTACCTTAAATAGGAAAACACCCATATCTCCGGCTCCCTGAGGCTCAAGAGACCAGTCCCGCTTAAACCTATGTTTACTAGGGTCCGTATTGTAATTTAGTATAACTTGAGAGGGGTTTATGTAAAAATAATTTTGTATAGTTTTCAAAATACACCTTAAGTATTTTATTATCGTATTTAAAGTTTTCATTGATTTATATTTTATCATCGTGACATTTCTAGTGAATAAAACTTATTTTTCATAATATATGGTATTTAATTGTAAAGTATTGAATTTGTATGGAATTGCATGGTATTTTCATGTAAAGTGATTCCTTTTGATTTAGAAAAGTTGGAATATTTATACTATACCAAAAATAGATATTTTGATGATACATATATATATTTAATAAATAATTTAAATTTATTATTTTTCTAGAAATCTCATTTTCTTAAGATATTTGTATTTTTAAATCTTTTGAGACCGTATGCTCCTTGCGGAGGTCTGCATCTCGCACTACTAAGCCCGAGAATGTGCGATAATCCACACCATCTCGAACGGATTTTCCAAATGGGTTGTAGCGGCACTTTGCAAAGATTTATTTAAAATACATAATCTTGTCACTACTACAAAGAAGGGTTGCCCCTACGGATTTATCCGTAGAGGCAACCCACTGCCCCTACGGATATATACGTAGGGGCGAAAAATACCCCGTAGGTGCAAGGGCCGCAGGTGCAAGTTGAGGCCCTGAACTTGCCCCTACGGTCAAATTTTTGCCCCTACGGATTTATGTGTAGGTCCTGTTGCCCCTACGGATTAAGCCGTAGGGTATAAGATTTTATATTATTTACGGTTTATTTTAATAAATTACTTGGACCAACGGATATGTCCGTAGGGGCATGTACTACCCCCTACGGATATATGCGTAGGTACGTTTCCGTAGGGGCACAAATTCAGGATTCCTGATATTTTGCCCCTACGGATAACGCCGTAGGGGAGAGGCAGTGGCCCCTACGGATATATCCGTAGGGGCTTTTCCAACCCCCTGGCACTGAGATCAGGGGGAAATATCAGTTACTGCTGATATTTTGCCCCTACGGACATATCCGTAGGGGTAACATGTGTGCCTACGGATTAATCCGTAGGTACATATTATCTGTAATTTTTTTTTTAAAAATGGGCTGCTTGATTTTTTCCCGCCCTGTGCACAATAATATATACATCAATCAAATCATATATTGCAGTATTCATAATCACATCTCACGCATATATATAATATACAAAAGAAACACAAAAACTGAATATGATATAAATACAAACCAATATCAATATCGTTTCAAAATGTAGTACAATGTGTATGATATAAATAAATACATGTTTCAAAAAATAAGAACCAAAAATCTACCCTAGCTCGGTCCAGCTCCACCTATGAATAACGATAGAATAACGCGCGCCTGCTTCTCGGTCAATAAACTCTGCAATTCGTCGTGAGCGGGAGTCTGAGCGGCATGTGGAGCCGGCGATGTGGTCTGCGCAGCCGCCGTCGAGGTGGTCGCTTGCGGAGCCGCGGCTGCGGGAGTCTGAGTGGGCGGTGGAGCTACATGAGCTGTCCGCGGAACCGCAGCCGATGTAGTGGCTTGCGGAGCCGCAGCCGAAGGAGATGCATATGGAGGCTCGGTCGATCTACCCTGTCGCGTCTGGATATAACGTGTGTAAGAAGCGTGTAAGAACTGTTTATTATTCAAATTCGTATCATTATTAAGTTATTTCGAAACCCTGTTTGGATATCTAGTTTTGAAAAGCGTTGTTTATTTCAATTACATATGTATGTATGATTAATCAAACTTAAGTCTAAAACCAAATAAGCTCAAGCTACGTACTAATTATGGATATGTTGATATGTATATAATATGAAATGATATTTTACTATAAAGTAGTATACATACCAGTGTTTACCTCAATCAGAGCAAAGCTCTGTTCAAATTTCAAGGTGGGAAAAAAGCAATATTTCTGTTTTTTCTCCAATCAGAGCAAACCTCTGTCTTGAAAATTAAAGAGAAAATTAAACTTAAAATAAATGAAATAACGTACACCATAAGAGCAAAGCTCTTTAAAAAAAAAAAAAAAAGCTACCGCGCTGCGCGACACGTGTCAGCGCAGCGCACCTGGGCGCAGCGCCCGAAAAAAAAAGGCGCGCTGCGCGACACGTGTCAGCGCAGCGCACCTGTGCGCTGCGCGACACGTGTCCGCGCAGTGCAACTGTGCGCTGCGCGCGGGAAAAAAAAGGACGGGCTGCGCGACACGTGTCCGCGCAGCGCAACTGTGCGCTGTGCGTGCAAAAAAAAAAAAAGCTGCGCGACACGTGTCAGCGCAGCGCGACACGTGTCACGCTCTGGAGCATTTGCGCCAAGCAGAATTAAAATTCTGAGAAATCTTTTCTGTTCTTGTTAAAACAAGAAGATTTTCTTCTGTAAAACAGAGGCTTTTGGATCAAAGATCCAACGGTGGGGAAAATTCCCCAAATCACTCAGAGAATGATCTCTTTAACAAATTTAACTAATTTATGAGCACTATAAAAAGGACCCCAGACCTCATTTCAAGATCATCAACATCTGGCTAAAAAAAAAAGAGAGAAGAGAACTCTTAAGAACTCTTGAAGAATAAAAAAAAGGTAAAAACCTTTAAAAGAAGAGAAAATTCTCTTATGAACAAGATCATGGATCTTCAACAATAAATAAATAAATAAATAAATAAATCAAATAGTGTCTTGCACTTGTTTTATGAACCATCGGTTCTTGAACCTAAAAGGTTCTTAAATTAATAGTGCTTTGCACTTTTATGAACCTTTGGTTCTGTGAGATAAGAAAAACAATAAAAACTTGTTTTTTTCTTAGATCTAAATCAAATAGTGTCTTGCACTTGTTTTATGAACCATCGGTTCTTGAACCTAAAAGGTTCTTAAATTAATAGTGCTTTGCATTTCTTATGAACCACTGGTTCTCTAAAACAAGAAAAACAGAAATAAAAAAAAGATAGTGCTTTTCACTTTTATGAACTTTTGGTTCTTGAAATAAAAAAACTTGTTTTTCTTTGATCTAAATTAGATCAAGAAATCAAATAGTGTTTTGCATTTCTTTTATGAACCATTGGTTCTTGAATCTAAAAGATTCTCAAATTAATAGTGCTTTGCACTTATAAATCTGCACTGTTGCGCTCTCTGATTGGCGCAAAGCACTTGACAAATGCAATGCATTTCTCAAAGGGCTAGGCCCAAACCAAAAAGACCTAGTAGGCCTAATTAAATTACAGTGCAATAAAAGGGGCAGAGCCCAAATAAAATAGATGCTCTGCATCATTTATAAAAGGGCAGAGCCCAAACAAAACAAAAATAATGCAATGCATTATTTAAAAATGGGCAAAGCCCTAACTCAGGCCTAATTGGCCAAAAACAAATAAAAATGTTGAACATTCAACTGGACTTAGCCCAGTCATGGCCATAAGTCCTCAAATTAAATTGACTGAGCACGGCTGCTCCCTAAATGAATTTACATCCGGTTCGAGGGTACATCTCCGAACTCCTCTGACACCTATCGTTGTAATCCTTCAACGACGTCAGAGAGATGACGGGTCCCAACGAACACACATGAATATGGACTGCGGGGTCCTTAAACTCGTGGACCGAAACGTCCTTAAACTAATATTGGACCGAAACGTCCCTAAACTAATATCGGACCGGAACGTCCCTAAACTAATATCGGACCACCACGTCCCTAAACTGGAATAAGGACCACCACGTCCTTAAACTGTCACAATAGAGCCCAAATGCTCTTTTGTCGGATCTAAACGGTCCCGTTAAGTTGATCTTAGTCTCAAACTGGACTAACGTATCCTTACCAAACGTTTGAGTCGATCTTAGCCTCAAAAATGGCTAACGTATCCTCCAAACAGACTTTAGTCCCAAATTGGACTATGAATCTCCCAAACTGGAACAATAGAGCCCAAACGCTCTTTTGTCGGATCTAAACGATCACGTTAAGTTGATCTTAGTCTCAAACCGGACTAACGTATCCTTAACGAACGTTTAAGTTGATCTTAGCCGCAACGCGACTAATGCATCCTTAAACTAAAAACACCAAACCCAAATCTAAGTAAATACGGATTTGGACTAATCCACGTCCTACGGGCGACGGCATTACTCAGTCTCCGTATACAATCCACGGGCAACCACAAACAAAACAAACACACACGACACGAAGTGAAATTCTGGAGAAGGAGAAAGTTGTTACCGCGATGCGGTAGCGTAATTAACTGCAGGGGCTTGCGCCTGCAGGGAAGAGCGTCCCCACAATCAAAAACCCCTCAAGCGAGGGGGAATCTGACAAAGTCTGCTACATCGGCCGCATCCGTCTAAACCTCCGATACACGGTGCCATAAATCAACTTGGTATCTTCGGAGAGGTAGACGGATAAAACCAAATAGCATCTGCCCCGAATCTCTGTGCCAGGACTTCGCAGTCTTGTGCGCCGTCTTTCGGAGGGGAACAGATTCTGGCACGCCCGGTGGGACCTCTTCCTCTTTCCACTCCACACTTCGTGTGTCGTGTTCGCGAACAAATCGCGGTTTGCTGTGATTGCCTGTGGATTCAAGGTACTAAGATTTGGTGTCTTGCTCCGTGCAGAAAACAGAAGATCAATGGCTTCGAACTGCATCGCCTGCAGCAACAACTCTCGCTCCGTCATTACTGGAAGAGTGACTTATGGGCCCCAAGCGGCCTCCCTTTTCAAAATGCCGGTGGAGCAGGTGGCTCAAGCCACCACTAGACTATTTTTTGGGACCATGCTCCCACCAATGAACTTCAACGCCCTAATGACATTGCAAGAAGCTCCAAAGAAGTCGGTTTTCGATCGACTTACCACTGCCGCGACCCCTCTCAATAGGTCGCCCAACTCCACTGCTTCAGGTTTTAATGGATTAGGCCAGAGCTCCATCGGGCCCATGAAGAAGCCTGCCATACCAGAAGGCGTTATCCTGAAGCGGATAGCCATCCCAGCTCCCGTTCTTGGCGAAGTCACCAAGGTTGCTTCCCATGTTCGGAAGCCCGCTTCTGACAGGTTGGCCGTCCCCGTTCAACGGACGTCGATCTTTAAAAGGCTGGTACCAGCATATTCTGACCAACACAGGGGGCATGAGGAGGTCACCCTATATCTGAAACAATTCCATCAGCACGACATGCTCGACGTCTCTACTGGCGCCGAGTGAGGAAGGCTGGGGGCAACTCCCCCTCTGGACTTACTCGTCCAACTCTAATGGTTGGGATCGATACTGCTGTTCCAACCAAGAACAGCTTTGAACTGCTCAACAAGGTGCGCAGAAACTCTCCTACTGCGATGTTGAAACGAACTCCTTCACCTATGGAGAATACTCCAGAGAAGAAGTTAGAGCAACCCCCTCAACGGCTATCCTCTAAAATTTATAAAGTCTGGCGATAGGTCCAAGAGTCGGTGATCGATCAAGACTGCCTCCGACGACAGAAAAAGATGAAGGTTCGGCAGGGGAAGGATTACTCTGTCAAACCAAAAAAAGAAAAAGCTACTTGGGTGCCCACTACAACGGCTCCCTTAACTCCAATCACTCAAAAAAGGAGGCCACAAAAAGCCCCTGTGTCTTCGGCAAATCGCAAAGACACCGAACACAAACGCCCCAAGTCTGGGGGCATGGTGGTGCACACTGTTTATATGGCTTCTGGAAAGGAGGAAAGCCGCACTTCTACGGGCCACCGACCGCTCACCCGATCCGTGACGAAAGCCCAGGAGCAACAACAAAAGCTTCAGGAAATGATAACTACAATGGCTGCACTTACCGAGCCAAAAGAAAGCCCAGAGGCATCATCAGAGCAGCGTCACGAACAAGAAACTGATGCTGACTTCTTACGCAGAGTCCTCGAAAAGAGGGACAAAGAAGCTGCAGAGCAAGCGGCTAACATAAAACAGATGGCGCTCCTCTTCCAAGATATGGTAGGGATGATGTTACAGCCGGACCCTCCTGCTGAAGATCCTCCGATCGTCCTTGAAGACGACAGGGGAGAAACGTCAAATCCTCCGCCGGCTCTATCAACAGCCAAGGAGGAGGCAATCTCCAAAGTTGACCTAGACGAATATATAGCTCAGCAGATCCGGGTTCATCAGGCGAATGAAGCGGCTGGGCAAATTGTTAGAACCGGACGACCGTATCCGAGCTGGTATGACCAAATCAATTACCCGCCAGGATATACAATCCCTAAATTCCACGTATATAAAGGGACAGGGAATCCACATCAGCATGTCGCTCAATTCAGGGCCTTATGCGGCAATACTGGAGGCGATGACAAATTGTTGCTACGTCAATTCGTCGGTAGCTTAGCAGAAACAGCCTTTGAATGGTATTCGGAGTTACCTAACGACTCTGTCAAAACATTTGCAGAGATGGAACTACTGTTTACACAGAGATTTGCGAGTGCTAGTGGACGCACCCCGATAACAGCACTGATTAATGCCAGGATAAGGTCAGGCGAAACATGGGTCCAATACGCAACACGATGGCGGAACCTATGGTCGAAATGCGAACAACGCATAGAAGAGGCTCCTGCGGTAGGCATGTTTGTGGGCACTCTCGATCCGTAGGCGACCATCTCGCAATTCATGATGTTCTTTAGGCCGACCACCTTCCAGGCCTTGATCGACAAATTAGCCCAAATGGACCAGATGGGCCATAGACCGTCTCCTCCAAGACCCGATCCCCGAAATGAGAAAGGAAAAGCGATCATCGTCACCAACGCTCAGCAACAGTCGAGCAACTCAAAGCCGGTCGCTCGCCAAAACAACGTGCGTCAACGCCCATCCCTCGAAGAGAGGCTAGGACGTCCTTACTCGTTTCTTCAGAATAAAACGAGAAGACTGTTTGAGCTGGCAGTGCGTAACAGACTCATCAATCTGCCGAGTCCAAAGCGTCTGTCGCAGCCAGGCGATCTTAATAATCCCAATTATTGCCCTTACCACCAAACGGTAAGTCACCCGATTGAGGATTGTTTCGTCTTTAAGGGATGGATCGAGGATCAATACCTGCAAGGCAAGTTCACGCTGTCTGAAAGCTGGAAGGTAAACCCACCACAGCCGCACTCTCCAAAGAAGACGGACACGCCGGGGGCAACTTGTTCTTTCGTCGAGAATGAAAACGATGGAGAAAACTTATCGGATGAATCCGAAGACTACGTAGCGACTTGTCATGTGATTTCTCATTCATTGATGGATGATGAGGAGGCTCCTTGCGCTGAGAAATCAATGGCGGACCCTGAAACAGAAATTTCGCGGCCGTCAGACAAGTTGATCGATGCCTTCCTAAATGAAATTCGTCTGAAAGCAAAAGCTAATCAAGAGCATGAAATGGCCATACTGGAAAGAACCAAGGTATTCCCGTCAAATCAAAAGCCATAAACTGCCGGTAAAAACAAATTCAAGACGAGGAAACGGTTCGCCAAAGCTCTATCAGTAGGAATGAAGCTACCGCCCTCTGAAGAAAATTCTTTCTCTGAGTTAGAGATGCACCCTAACTTCTGCTTATATCATCAGAAGATCATACATCCTACCGAAGACTGCGAATCTTTTAACTGTTGGTGGCAAGGGTATGTCGCTCAAAAGCAACACTTCGACATGATAAAGTGTGAAGCTTGTGGACATCAGAAAAATGTGATATATGAGCGCAAAAGAGTCGCCGACAATTTCCATATAGCCGACTCTAAGGTATCGCAAATTATCACCTTTGGAAGCAACTTTGACGAAGAAGCTATCCCCAACTCTTCCCTCGGGGAATCTATTTCAAAAATAAAGGAATTGAGAAGCTGCGAGAACGTTCAGCCGTGCAATCGCATGCTACTCGGAAAAAATCTCGGCCCCGTAAACAAAGGATCGAACAAAAAGGATAAAGGAAAAAGAAAAACGGCCCTCGTCGCCAGCACTCAACAACAATCAGGTGACCCTAGGCCGGTTGCTCTCCAAAGCAACAAGCGGCAACCCCTCCAGGAAAAGTTGAAACGTTCTTACTCGTTTCTGCAAGATAAAACAAGGGGACTGTTCGAGCTGGCAGTGTGCGACAGACTCATCAATCTGCCGAGTCCAAAACGTCTGTTGCGGCCAGGCAATATTAATAATCCTAATTATTGCCCTTACCACCAAACGGTAGGTCATCTGATCGAGGATTGCTACGTCTTCAAAAACTGGGTTGAAGACCAATACCAACATGGCAAGTTTGCGCTGTCTGAGAACTGGAAGGTAAGTCCGCCACAACCGCACACTCCGAAAAAGATGGATACGCCGGGGGCATCATGTTCATTCATGGAGAAGGACTCATAGACCGAAAAGTCAATAAACTAGATATTCGCCTCAAATACGGCGACGACGGACCGAAATGTCCTTAAACTAATGATGGACCGCAATGTCCTAAAACTTGCAAATGACCGAAATGTCTTTAAACTACTACCGCAGCATTCTTAGGCTGACGAGATAAAAAAAATATAGAATATATATATATATATATATATATATATATAAAAGAAATAAAAAAAAGTAAAAAATGGTATGTCCATAAGCAAAACAGGCACGGATGAAAACCCGACAGGGCTCCGTGAGTAAAAACAGCAGGGCTACCGGCGAGTGTTCGTGAAAACACGAAAGGGCGCGACCTCGTTTAAAAAAAAAGGAGAAATAAAATAAAAAATAAAAAGAACGGTATGTCCATAAGCAAAGTGGGCACGGATGAAAACCCGAAAGGGCTCCGTGAGTAAAAACGGCAGGGCTACCGGCGAGTGTTTGTGAAAACCCGAAAGGACGCAACCTCGTTAAAAGACACTTATAGGGCCTTCTCGACCTTGTAAGGAGAAACCACCCGCGTGAGATCCTTACGACTCACAAGGGAGCAACACACTTAGGGATCCTCACGATTCCTAAGGAGAAATTACACTTACGAGATCCTCACGACTCGTAAGGAGAACTCACTTATGGGACCCTCACGGCTCATAAGATTTGAAAGTCTTAAGTTACAGAAACCTTAACCTGTTCTTAAGCAACCCCCATAACCTTCGATATTGCCCTACAAGTGGCTCATATTGACCCTTGTATACAATCCACGGGCACGAATAAATATTTCCCCAACAAAGTCCCATCCGTGACTAGGGATATGCTTGTACAACAAACAACACTTGTAAGTCCTCTCGACTTATAAGGAGAAAACCCTTTTGTAAGATCCTTACGACTTACAAGAGAACATGCACTTAGGAATCCTCACGATTCCCAAGGAGAAAACACACCTACAAGACCCTCACGACTTGTAGGGAGAAATACCTTTGTGAGACCCTTACAGCTCGTGAAGTTAAAAGCCTTAGTCGACAGGACCCTTAACCCTGTTTACTAAGCCACCTTTGTTCAACATCGACAGAGGCAAATGATGATTCGCTCCTAGCAATATCCCAGTTGCAGCGATGCTGATGCCTAAACCGGTATCAAATTCCAAGTCCTTTCAAGGCAAATGATGATTCGCTCCTGGCAATATTCCAGTCGCAGCGATACTGATGCCAAGATTGGTATCAGACCCCAAATTCCCTACTCGCAAAAAAAAAATCAGCGAGCCCAAAAAAAATGCATACGAAATAGCCGAAATGATGGGGCAACTTGCAAACAGAATCAGCAAGTAAAAATGTATGCATACAAAACAGCCGAAATGATTGGGCAACTCGCAATAAAAAGCAGCGAGTAAAAACATAATAAACAGCCGAAATGATTGGGCAACTCGCAATAAAAAGTAGCGAGTAAAAATAAAGTAAATAGCCGAAATGATTGGGCACCGCGAAAAATAGCCGAAATGATTGGGCAATCACGATTTTCGCGATATAAAAAGCTGAAATGATAAAGCATCGCGGAAAGAATAAAAAAAATGAAAGAATGAAACTTTTTGCCCTACAGGTGAAATTACATCGATCCCTGTATACAATCCAGGGGCACAGATAAAGAGGGAACCATACCTTTCCAACAGGCTCCATCAGAAAGCGAAGCCAAATCTCGACGGTTCATAGACAACCTAGAGACAATCTCGACATTTGTCGCAATATTACAGACACGATGTCAACAAATGAAGCAAACGAAGATCCCGAGCTTCAGGGTCTCGACGTCAATATCGACAACTTAGAGATCACCAACGGCGTTTCTCCTCACTCCAACTAGATGCAGACATGACGTCAACAACCGACCTCAGAATCGCAACAAAACGGAACCATGGCAAAGTCTCTAGTTCCAAATCTCAATGGCCACATCTACAGCCTGGAAACCAACAACGGTGTGCCTCCTCATTCCAGCAGGACACAGATATTACACCATCAAGCGGAGCGATGGCAAAATCCCAGCTTCACCTCAGCATTCATCTCGATACAGTAGACGCAATGTCAACAGCAGCGTTCCTCCGCAGTCCAGCTGGAGGCAGATGCAACGTCAACAAAAGACCTCACGGTCGAAACAAAGCGGAGTAACGGCAAAATCCCAACTCCACCTTAGCATTCGTCTCGTTACAGCAGACGCAATGTTAACAACGGCGTTCCTTCACAGTCCAGCAGGGTGTACATGCAAAGTTAACAAAAGACCCCATGGTCGAAATAAAGCGGAGTGACGGAAAAATCCCAGCTCCACCTCAGCATTTGTCTCAATACACCAGACACAGTGTGAGAAAATGAAGCGAAGGACAAATTCCTAGCTTCAAGGTCTTAACGGCAAGTCATATAAGGCCTGAAAAACCACCGGAGATCATCTCACATGGAGTGGTCACCTCCTCGACGTTCGTTTCGATACAGCAGACGAGTTGTCACCCCAGCATTTATCCTCCAGCAGGGATTCGGACGTGACAAAGCAAACGAAGCGAAGGCCACATTCCTAGCTTCGACGTCTTGATGGTAACTCATATAAAACCGGAAAGACAATCGGAGATCATCTCGCACCAGCACAGAATGGTCACCACCTCGACGTCCGTCTTAATACAGCAGACGAGATGTCACACCACGACATTCGTCTCGATACAGAGGACGCAATGCCAGCAAACAAAGCAAAGGCCAAATTCCTAGCTTCAGGGTCTTAACGGCAAGTCGTACAAAGCCTGAAAGACCACCGGAGATCATCCCACATGGAGTGGTCACCACCTCGACGTTCGTCTCGATACAGCAGACGCAACATCACCAAAAGGAGCCACGGCAAAATCCCTAGTTCCAAACCCCGACGGTTCATCAGCAACCTAGAGACAGCCACGACATTCGTCTCGATACAGAGGACGCAATGCCAGCAAACGAAGCAATGGCCAAATTCCTAGCTTCAGGATCTTAACAGCAAGTCATATAGAGCCTGAAAGACTATCGGAGATCATCCCACATCAGCGCGGAGTGGTTATGACTCATCGGGGCTCTCCAAAATGAGCCTAACCTCAAGTAAAAAGCGGCATGGCAAATTCATAGCGCTTGCTCTTCCGACGGTCAAACTGCCAAGGAGGATTGCTTGAAGACGTCTTGTCCAGCCCCCGAAGGGATCAGAGACACGGCAGTCGCAGGGCTACTCGAATAGCATGATTGCCTATCGAGGACTATATCAGCTTATGCGACGGTACGATGGCCAAAACCCTAAGTACCACCAACCTTAACGGGCTTCTGTCATAAAGAGCAGAGGTTAAATGCGACGTTAAGATGTTCTTGCGAGAAACGTTCGATTCGTCTCGACTTGTGAAAAATTGTCGAGGCGGCTCGACTCGTGAGATAAAGCCTTAGGCAGTAGGCATAAAAGAAGCCTGTTTCCTAAGCATTGGGACCCTGCAAGTTGGCCCAAAACGGTCTCTTGCATACCATCCACGGGTCTCACTCTCCAACGTTGAACTTCGACAAGGAGGGAAACAACCGCTTACAAGTCCTCTCGACTCGTAAGAGGGAAAAATTCTCTTGTAGGATCCTTACGACTTACAAGAGAAAACCACACTTAGAAATCCTCACGATTCCTAAGGAGAAAAACCCACCTACGAGATCCTTTCGATCCGTAGGGAGAAAAGTCTCTATGAGACCCTCACGGCTCACAGAGTTGAAAAGTCTTAGGCAGCAGATCTGAACCTGCGGCCTAAGCCCTCGCTATCTCATGAAGAAATCAAGAAGCTTACTCTATTACCTGCTAATTGTGACGACATGCTGAGAAAGAGGAAAAGCAACAGAAAGAGCACCCGATTTACGTTTGATCAAGCGTTCAAGACGTATTCATTCATGCATGGGCAAAAAGACTCAGGACAAAGATATATAATAAAGACAAGCTGGGATAAAAAAAAATTTCCATTAATATTGCCCGAAGTTCTTACAGTCATAAAAACAATAAACGAAAGTTATAATGGAATAACCTCATATCCAGGGCATGGATTGAGGAATTCAAAAGCGATCCTATCTATGACTTTCCAAGCCTTGCAGACCATCTTAGTGTGCTTCCTTTCGCGAGCACAAGCGTCAGGGTCCCTCCCGATGTCTTCCACCCTCCGATAAGCAGCGAGTATGGCAGACTGTTGAAAGATCTCGTGCAAGAGGTCAATAAGACTGTCTCGCCGTCTCTTCGAGATAAAATTCAATAGGTACACAGAGTGCACCTTGTCCTCAGTGGCATCCAACGCCTTAAGCGGCACGCCGGAACAGAATAGGGGAAGCGCTCCCCAGATAGCTCCCACGATAAGCTTAAGAAGAAAGCAACGTCGGGGAAGCAGTGGACCGTTGTATGCGTCGAAGTGACTCATTATTTCAGCACACTCATCGTTTGTGAACTCCCGATTTTGAGAGCGGCCAAGTCAGCGAATGCCCTCATGAAAGATGATCTCGTTAAGAGCATACATGTGGGCGTTCAATATTCCTGTGAAAGAGAATCAACAGAATTATCAGAAAGACTGATTAAGCAAAACGATATAATGCACTGCGGAATAAAATGCCATCTTTAAGTTCCAAGATCCATGAAAAATTCTTAAGAGTTCTTCTATATGATTTGGGAGGAGCAAAGCTCCATTAATGAATTAAGAAAATCCAAGGAAAATCTTTCAGAGAGCAGAGCTCTATGGAACCCTAGTAGGGTCCCCTCTAGTTCTCTTTAGATCCTTTTAAGACCTGTAGAGCAAAGCTCTGCTAAGTAAAACCCTAAATAGGTTTCGTTTAGATCAGGGATCTATTGAGAGCGAGGCTCTATCAATGAAAATTAATTTAATTTAATTTAATCCAAATTAAAATTTTCACCTAAAAGTCTTAAAGTTCTTGAAAATAAAGAGCGGGGCTCTGGGTTCTAAAAGTAAAATTTTAGAGATTAGAATCATCTAAGGGACCAAAGGTCCTATTTATAGGCATCAAGTGCCCTTTCAGCTACCAAGGGATGGCGAGACGGTTCGGAGTCTGCCACCGCTGCGCTCACGTTAGGAGGCCACGTAAGCGCAATGGTGGGGGGGGGGGCATTTGTTTACCTCAATCAGAACAAAGCTCTGTTCAAATTCCAAGGTGGGAAAATAAGCAATATTTCTGTTTTTTCTCCAATCAGAGAAAACCTCTGTCTTGAAAATTAAAGAGGAAATTAAACTTAAAATAAATGAAATAGCGTACACCATAAGAGCAAAGCTCTTAAAAATAAAAAAAAATTAAAAAAATAAAAAAAAAGCTGCGCGACACGTGTCAGCGCAGCGCGACACGTGTCACGCTCTGGAGCATTTGCGCCAAGCAGAATTAAAATTCTGAGAAATCTTTTCTGTTCTTGTTAAAACAAGAAGATTTTCTTCTGTAAAACAGAGGCCTTTGGATCAAAGATCCAACGGTGGGGAAAATTCCCCAAATCACTCAGAGAATGATCTCTTTAACAAATTTAACTAATTTATGAGCACTATAAAAAGGACCCCAGACCTCATTTCAAGATCATCAACATCTGGCTGGAAAAAAAAGAGAGAAGAGAACTCTTGAGAACTCTTGAAGAATAAAAAAAAGGTAAAAACCTTTAAAAGAAGAGAAAATTCTCTTATGAACAAGATCATGGATCTTCAATAATAAATAAATAAATAAATAAATAAATCAAATAGTGCCTTGCACTTGTTTTATGAACCATCGGTTCTTGAACCTAAAAGGTTCTTAAATTAATAGTGCTTTGCACTTTTATGAACATTTGGTTCTCTGAGA
The DNA here is from genome assembly GCA_030015575.1 of Agapanthus africanus. Classification (NCBI taxonomy): domain Eukaryota; kingdom Viridiplantae; phylum Streptophyta; class Magnoliopsida; order Asparagales; family Amaryllidaceae; genus Agapanthus; species Agapanthus africanus. The sequence goes on along the minus strand of JASDDO010000028.1, from coordinate 15,078,630 downwards.
TAAGAAAAACAAGAAAAACTTGTTTTTTTCTTAGATCTAAATCAAATAGTGTCTTGCACTTGTTTTATGAACCATCGGTTCTTGAACCTAAAAGGTTCTTAAATTAATAGTGCTTTGCACTTCTTATGAACCACTGGTTCTCTAAAACAAGAAAAACAGAAATAAAAAAAAGATAGTGCTTTGCACTTTTATGAACCTTTGGTTCTTGAAATAAAAAAACTTGTTTTTCTTTGATCTAAATTAGATCAAGAAATCAAATAGTGTTTTGCATTTCTTTTATGAACCATTGGTTCTTGAATCTAAAAGATTCTCAAATTAATAGTGCTTTGCACTTATAAATCTGCACTGTTGCGCTCTCTGATTGGCGCAAAGCGCTTGACAAATGCAATGCATTTCTCAAAGGGCTAGGCCCAAACCAAAAAGACCTAGTAGGCCTAATTAAATTGCAGTGCAATAAAAGGGGCAGAGCCCAAACAAAATAGATGCTCTGCATCATTTATAAAAGGGCAGAGCCCAAACAAAACAAAAATAATGCAATGCATTATTTAAAAAGGGGCAAAGCCCTAACTCAGGCCTAATTGGCCAAAGACAAATAAAAATGTTGAACATTCAACTGGACTTAGCCCAGTCATGGCCATAAGTCCTCAAATTAAATTGACTGAGCACGGCTGCTCCCTAAATGAATTTACATCCGGTTCGAGGGTACATCTCCGAACTCCTCTGACACCTATCGTTGTAATCCTTCAACGACGTCAGAGAGGTGACGGGTCCCAACGACCACACATGAATATGGACTGTGGGGTCCTTAAACTCGTGGACCGAAACGTCCTTAAACTAATATCGGACCGAAACGTCCCTAAACTAATATCGGACCGGAACGTCCCTAAACTAATATCGGACCACCACGTCCCTAAACTGGAATATGGACCACCACGTCCCTAAACTGGCACAATAGAGCCCAAATGCTCTTTTGTCGGATCTAAACGGTCCCGTTAAGTTGATCTTAGTCTCAAACTGGACTAACGTATCCTTAACAAACGTTTGAGTCGATCTTAGCCTTAAAACTGGCTAATGTATCCTCCAAACAGACTTTAGTCCCAAATTGGACTATGAATCTCCCAAACTGGAACAATAGAGCCCAAACGCTCTTTTGTCGGATCTAAACGATCACGTTAAGTTAATCTTAGTCTCAAACCGGACTAACGTATCCTTAACGAACGTTTAAGTTGATCTTAGCCGCAACGCGACTAATGCATCCTTAAACTAAAAACACCAAACCCAAATCTAAGTAAATACGGATTTGGACTAATCCACGTCCTACGGGCGACGGCATTACTCAGTCTCCGTATACAATCCACGGGCAACCACAAGCAAAACAAACACACACGACACGAAGTGAAATTCTGGAGAAGGAGAAAGTTGTTACCGCGATGCGGTAGGGTAATTAACTGCAGGGGCTTGCGCCTGCAGGGAAGAGCGTCCCCACAATCAAAAACCCCTCAAGCGAGGGGGAATCTGACAAAGTCTGCTACATCGGTCGCATCCGTCTAAACCTCCGATACACGGTGCCATAAATCAACTTGGCATCTTCGGAGAGGTAGACGGATAAAACCAAATAGCATCTGTCCCGAATCTCAGTGCCAGGACTTCGCAGTCTTGTGCGTCGCCTTTCGGAGGGGAACAACCAGCATCTCCTTCAACTCCTGAACGCTGGCCCTCAAGCTATCCAGTTCATGATGGACATGCTGGTCACTGGAGACGGAGGAAGTAACCGCCGGGGTGGAGTCCAACCTCATATGGGCCCTGCTAGGGCCCAATCCCCGGCCTCTCCCAACCTCCGTGGTGCCCTCCGTGTGCGGCGTCCAGAACTGGGGTCAGCAGCCTCAGATCGTTCTGTCCGGTAAAATCGATCCCCGAGGCCTGGGCCTGCTCAACCATCCGCTCCTACACCCACATTAAGCAGTAAAGTATAAGTATAAAATTTAAACTTGAACCTTCCAAAACTAAAATTTCAAATTTGGGTAGAAAAAATATTAACACTTACGCAGTATTCCTGGATAGCGACGTCGGGATATCGAAGCTCGCCCGTGGCGGGATCTGTCGAGCTGCCGTGGACGGCAAGATATGCGGACAGCACGCTCGGTGTACCACCTGACGCCACGGTCCGAGATGTCTGCAATATTAGAAAGTAACTCTTAATATTAGAAATATTAGAGAATAACTCTTAATATTGCAGAATATTAGAGAATAACTCTTAATTTACCGATAACTCCATGGCTCGAGTAATGTTCCTCGAGCCACCTGTGTAAGTGGGGCGACCCCTCTTCGCCGACTTCCTGTTCTCCGTATTCTGAGCGGCCTGTTTCTGCACAACGCATTAACATTTAGTTTTCTAATTAAGAAACACAAAGAAACCAAAAAAAACCATATAATATACAAAAGAAACCAAAAAACTGAATATGATAGAAATATAAACCAAAATCAATATCGCCCAAAATGTTTCAAAATGTAGTACAATATGTATCATATAAATAAATACATATTTCAAAAAATAAGAATCAAAATGCTAGCCTAGCTCGGTCCAGCTCCACCTCTGATAAACGCTAGAATCTTGCGCCTACCCCGTCGCGTCTGGACCTAACGTGTGCAATAAGCGTGTAAGAACTCTGTTTTATTCGAATTCTTATCATTATCGAGTTATTTCGAAACCCCATTTGGATATCTAGTTTGGAAAACTGTAGTTTATTTTAATTAGATATGTACATGTATGATTAATAAAACATAAGTCTACAACCAAATAAGCTCAGGCTATGTACTGATATTGGATATGTTGATATCTATAATATGACATTATATTTTACTATTAAGTAGTATACATACCAGCATCTCCTTCAACTCCTGAACGGTGGCCTTCAAGCTATCCAGTTCCTGCTGGATACGTCGCTCACTGGAGACGGAGGAAGTAACCACCGGGGTGGAGTCCAACCTCATATGGGCCCTGCTAGAGCCCAGTCCTCGGCCTCTCTCCCAACCTCCGTGGTGCCGTCCGTGTGCGGCGTCCAGGACTGGGGTCAGCAGCCTCGAATGCTGCCTTCCCCCTAGCAACTGTCAGAACATTATATTTAGCACATACTGGTCTATAAAATTGACAAGAAATACCAAAATCAACAAATTCAAAGCCTTACCTACAGAGATAGAAGATGTGCTCCTCTGGTATCTGCATGTATCAAAATTTGAATAATATTAATTAATTTCAGTACATACATACTAACAAGGTAAACTCGCATATAGCGCTGCTTACACATATGACAGGGAGTGAACAAGCTCTTGTAGATCATCAGGCGCAAATCTAATCTCATCAAGCTGCCCATGATAATGAGTTGGACGACTAAGAGCAAAATTAATGTGTGTATATTTATGATATATCATTCTAAATCAATATACATGCCCTATATAATATATAAACATACCTGGAGGAACGGGAGTGGCCTCTGTCCCTGATATGGACGCATCACCAACAACTAGACAATCAAACATTGACAATATAAGTAATTTTGACATAAACATGCATGGATATCTATAATATTACATTCAAAATGGATATTAGAGAGCGCACCTGCAGTGAGAAGTGATAAAAGTATCACCCAACAAGAGTGTAATTTACAGAATCAGTTGAGACTCTTGAAAGTTATAGAAGAACCTGACCTGCACAAATCTGATGTATGCTTTCCATTGGACACTAAGAAGTCTCTAAAGGGAAAAGCCTATGTGAAAGCCATCATTAGTTCATATCAGAAGATTGATGCTGAAACAGAGAACAAGGAATGTCATTTTTTTCTTCTTCTGCCACATTACTGTCTTCTCCTTCTTATTATGTGCGCGTGCAAATTCAATGACTATATTGAGAATATGGATTAATAGTGGGTAGGAAAAGTATTTCTCAAATAGCTTTTGCGTCTAAAAACCATAAACTACTAAGTAATAGCATACATAATTTTTCTAGTATAAAGGTTGTTATTTTAAGTTTTCCCTTATAGAGATATGATCTAACTGCATCTATAAACTATAAGTGTGCAGAAAATTATGATAAGAAACCATAAGAAAGGGTCGTAGCCATGCATAACCTTGAATCTACATACCAAATCATGCAAAAGCATGCACTTATTGTCACCTTGCCTTGGAATATAAAATATCTTGGAAGACTATAAGCGAGCATTTAAATCTTGATAGCTTTTGACTTCAACATATATTTTTCTCAAGTACCATGAAATATACTTCCTCCGTATAAACCGTTTTCAGGAAGATGGATTAATAATGACAAATTATCCATTGTGGCTCACTAGGTTAGCATTTTCTCTTCTATTGACCATCTTACTAATCTGCTTGGTAAATTTATTCGGAACCGGCTGCGAATCATTAAAAGACATGCATAAGAAAGAAAGCTAAAATACAGATATATAGCATACCGATACATCGAAACTTCAAAGTTGCGATGACAATCCAGAGATATTTATTTCTACACACGTGGTGCGCGTGCGAATGCGTCAGGCATCATGGACAAATATTTCAGAACATGGAAAGTATTATTCGTATAAAGTAATTAAAACTTTTAAACACCTTGGGTAGATATTTTCTTAGTTGATGCAATCATATCATGAGGACTAAATTTAAGCTATTATACATATGCATATGTATTTTTCTAACCTAATATATCACACACACACACACACACAGAGAGAGAGAACACTAGGTAGGTAGAGAAATCAGGTAGCAGAATCCTGAAGAAATGGAGTCCATATTATTGCTCATCATCATCATCCATGATCCCTTTGATAATATTTTTTCAAAGGGATCATGGATGATGATGATGAGCAATGCTATGGACTCCATTTCTTCAGGGTTCTGCTAGCTGATTTCTCTACCAAACTGGTGTTCTCTCTCTGTGTGTGTGTGTGTGTGTGTGTGTGTGTGTGATATATTAGGTTAGAAAAATACATATGCATATGTATAATAGCTTAAATTTAGTCATCATGATATGATTGTATCAACTAAGAAAATATCTACCCAAGGTGTTTAAAAGTTTTAATTACTTTATACGAATAATACTTTCCATGTTCTGAAATATTTGTCCATGATGCCTGACGCATTCGCACGCGCACCACGTGTGTAGAAATAAATATCTCTGGATTGCCATCGCAACTTTGAAGTTTCGATGTATCGGTATGCTATATATCTGTATTTTAGTTTTCTTTCTTATGCATGTATTTTAATGATTCGCAGCCGGTTCCGAATAAATTTACCAAGCAGATTAGTAAGATGGTCAATAAAAGAGTAAATACTAACCTAGTGAGCCACAATGGATAATTTGTCATTATTAATCCATCTTCCTGAAAACGGTTTATACGGAGGAAGTATATTTCATGGTACTTGAGAAAAATATATGTTGAAGTCAAAACCTATCAAGATTTAAATGCTTGCTTATAGTCTTCCAAGATATTTTATATTCCAAGGCAAGGTGACAATAAGTGCATGCTTTTGCATGATTTGGTATGTAGATTCAAGGTTATGCATGGCTACGACCCTTTCTTATGGTTTCTTATCATAATTTTCTGCACACTTATAGTTTATAGATGCAGTTAGATCATATCTCTATAAGGGAAAATTTAAAATAACAACCTTTATACTAAAAAAAATTATGTATGCTATTACTTAGTAGTTTATGGTTTTTAGACGCAAAAGCCATTTGAGAAATACTTTTCCTACCCACTATTAATCCATATTCTCAATATAGTCATTGAATTTGCACGCGCACATAATAAGAAGGAGAAGACAGTAATGTGGCAGAAGAAGAAGGAGAAGACAGTAATGTGGCAGAAGAAGAAAAAAATGACATTCCTTGTTCTCTGTTTCAGCATCAATCTTCTGATATGAACTAATGATGGCTTTCACATAGGCTTTTCCCTTTAGAGACTTCTTAGTGTCCAATGGAAAGCATACATCAGATTTGTGCAGGTCAGGTTCTTCTATGACTTTCAAGAGTCTCAACTGATTCTGTAAATTACACTCTTGTTGGGTGATACTTTTATCACTTCTCACTGCAGGTGCGCTCTCTAATATCCATTTTGAATATCGATAATATTACATTCAAAATGGATATTAGAGAGCGCACCTGCAGTGAGAAGTGGTAAAAGTATCACCCAACTAGGGTGTAATTTACAGAATCAGTTGAGACTCTTGAAAGTCATAGAAGAACCTGACCTGCACAAATTTGATGTATACTTTCTATTGGACACTAAGAAGTCTCTAAAGGGAAAAGCCTATGTGAAAGCCATCATTAGTTCATATCAGAAGATTGATGCTAAAACAGAGAACAAGGAATGTCATTTTTTTCTTCTTCTGTCACATTACCGTCTTCTCCTTCTTATTATGTGCGCGTGCAAATTCAATGACTATATTGAGAATATGGATTAATAGTGGGTAGGAAAAGTATTTCTCAAATGGCTTTTGCGTCTAAAAACCATAAACTACTAAGTAATGACATACATAATTTTTTAGTATAAAGGTTGTTATTTTAAGTGCGCGTGCAAATTCAATGAAAGCGGAAACTCCAGTGACAAACTTAGGTTGCATACGTTGTTGCCAATTCACATACATCCAGTCCATAACTCTGACGTACTCATGGGCCATGTTAGACTGTATCATATAAATTGTAGGTTATGATGACTATATTGAGAAATCTAAGAACGGGATGGTTACTGACAAAGGAGAAAATCCGTGTATATGCTTTGTGTGTGCGTTTATCGTTGAAAAAAATAAATTATCGATAATTAAAGTTAGATTTGAGGATACCCATGTATGAGTTGTATTCTATATATGTGTGTTTCGATTTATGATTTCGCTTAAGTTAGGGTTGTTTTTACTTAAAGAAGTATCACCATCTACTATATATATAAAAATGTAGCAAACTAGGACTAGAACTCATTTAACATTATCAACTAGTGAGATTTCAATGTCGAAAACTCCCTAAAAAGGAAAATTACTAAAAGGAAAAGACTCTTTGAACAAAACGCATCCACTAGCAATAATATGGAACTGAGACTCGATCAACATTCTCTGGACTAAAAAATTCCAAGGAATTGCTATTTGAATTACGTTAATTTGGAACACGATCGTTGTAAGTTGTACTTTCCAGACTTGTGCCATGCCCATGAGCACACAAACTTCTCCCCAATCACAAATCCCAGTCCAGATTGGTATTCAAAATTTATTTAATTAGTTTGTGATCCACATCATTGATTCGTTGCTTGAGGCATCAATGTAGGCACAAATATCACTGAAGCAACCTAAATCACCATATGAACCGGTTATCGGTTTCAATTCCACCAGAATTAGAATTTCATCCGAACAACTTTCACACAGTAATCGGAACCTGGTCAACAAATTTGTCATGCCCGTTGTGGTTTTACTTATGTACAGTACTTCCACAAAATACGTGCTGTCATTTCTAAATGGAAGTTTCTCAGTGCCACCATAGTAGCAGAAGATGGAATTGTTTATCGCAACTAGATTATGCTAAGCCTCGGATAGATTAGGCAAACATGATCTAGAAGAATATAATTAGCAAAGAAAAAATATAATAAAACAAAACAAAGCGTAGCAAATAAGATAAAATAAAATAAAGATATATAAATTAAAAGAGAAATAAGTTTTCGAGAGGAGAGGTGCAAGATATCATGTGCCCCGAAGAAAAGGAGGGCAAAAACAGTGTTGGCATTCTTAAGAGGAAAGCTAGACTAAAAAGAAGAAACATTACAAATATTACTATGTTTATGAATTATCACAGAAAATCAACCCAGAATCTGCAAGAAAATCAAAAGTATGGCTCAAATATGAGACGGACAAATATCTTTTCCTCTCTTATCTTTTCTTTTTGAAAACAAATACCAGAAGATGTTGACTTTCTGGATAGATAGGAGTGGATATGATAAAAACATGTAAAGGGTGCATGGAAGTGCTAACAGAGACTCTTTGTTGCAACTTTATAGTAAACGGAACAATAACTGGCATATTCAAGTTAAAAGAATTGAAAGAATAATGAACATGGCTTACAAACTTGGGTGAGAACGGTGTGACACTCAGGAAAACATCTAAAAGACAAATTCATAAATGCGGTTAGGCCAAAACCGGACTAAATCCTGCCATGCGACTGTGGCACACACGCACACATGCACACAAAAACTATGGCAAAAACAGGTGGAAATATGCAAATAAACATGCATGCATGCAGACATTAAAAGATTAATATAACAGAGATGTCTACTGATGATTTGTAAGATGTTATCGCAGGTAGGACAACTGCCAATTCTATGGCTTGTGGCCACCAGCGACTGCTTTCTCACCACAGTAAAAATAATGAGGGACTATAACATATCATGAATTCGATATGCACCGTGATTTCATAGCATATGTCTATTAACCTATAATGTACAAGTTCTCGGCGTTGATTGCAGAGGTGCATACAGTCTGAACTAGTAAATATACGTAATAAGGAAAAAGAAGAAACGAATCATAAATATGGTTGGGCCAGAAACAGACTTAGTCACTGGATGACATATAACTGATATTCCTTGATGTAGAAGTCAATACACCTTTGATAACAAACTCATTCTTTTTTGGGAGATATATGAATAACCGACTCTGACCCTCAGCATTCCATTGAACACATGGAAATCCATCGTATCTCATATCCAGCCACCTCACTTCACCGATTCTATGATCGCCCTCTGGAGGACACACAGCCCCAGCCCGCAGCCCCAGCCGCACCCCCAATAAAAAATTTGATAAATTGATCCTTCCCCGACCCCGACCCCGACCCCGACCCCGACCCCGACCCTAACCCTACCCCGACCCTGAACCCGACCCCGCAGCCCAGCCCCTGCCTCAACCCTAACCCGACCGCGACCGCGACCCCAGCCCAACCCCAACTCGCGCGCCATGAACCCTAAGCCCAAAATAATCCAATAAATTCTTTAACTTACCTCAAGATTTACTCACCTGAACGGCTGCTGGGGCTGGGGCGACGACCTGAACGGCGGTGGCGACGACCTGAACCGCGGTGGCGACGAGAACTGCAGTGGCGACGAAACCGGCGGTGGCGATGAGGAGAACAACCTTGGCGGCGACGGCGTGGCGATTTGGGGCTTATTTTCGCGCGCGATAGAGAGAGAGAGAGGGAAGTGAGCGTAGGCGATCGATCTGGGATTTTGTTAAATCGATATTTACTTGCCCCTACGGACATATCCGTAGGTCCTTTGTTTGCGGCTCCGTAGGGGAAACACCTAATTAAGAATTAATATTTTTATTCTTGGATGTCTTTGCCCGTAGGGGCAACCTTTTAGCCCTACGGATTAATCCGTAGGGCCAAGTTATTTCTGCCCCTACGGATTACAATATCCGTAGGGGCAACCCCCTATTTTACTAGTGTAGAAAAATGTTTTTATTTAAGTCGGTGGTAGTTTTATGTAAAACCGTATTTTTCTCAATTCTATGTTTCCTAATATTATCGTACTATGTTATATATGAGTGTTGTTAAGAGGTAGGTCATTATCTCGTGAACTATCTAAAGGTATAGCAAGGGGTGTTTATGTCGAAACTAAACTATATGTTATTTTTCTGTAAAAGTTCTATAAAAATTGAAATATAAATTATTTTGATATGAAACTTGTTAATATATTTTGTTAATATTTAATGATCATGATGTGATGGTTTGATATTATTGTTTTTAAGAAAAATATGAATTTTAAGGAAAAACCGAATCGGAAGTCGGATTAACTCCGCTTCCGTCGGGTTTTAGAATTCTAAGTTTTTAGAATAGTAAAGAGAAGGGGGTGAAGGGACTTACAAGATTTTAGGATAGAGGGGAGGAAAATGAAGAAGTGTGAGGCGCCGGTGCGTCGTTTCGTCGCCGGAATCTTCTCGAATCGTAGTCGGAAGTTCGCCGGAGTTTCGCCCATTGCTAACTCCACTTGCACATACAAAGTCTATGGAATTTTCTTGAGAGTTTGGACAGAGATTTGGAAGTGAGGAGGGGTGAGTTTAGGTATGGTATTTATAGAAAATCTAGGGTTTATGGTAGATGAAAGGGTGTGATAAAATTGTATTAAAAATATGGATTAAAAAGAGTGTAATTAGGTTTTTTTAATGCTCTGTAATAAGGCTGGGAATTTAAACAGTGTAGGAGTTATGGGGAGGCAAAGAGGCACAGATTTCCAGAAGGGAAAATCCGATTTGGACGAGTTCGGCCGGCGGCGGCGGCCGATTCAGACACGTCGCCGGCCGAGTCAAGCCGGGTCTCGTTGCCATGTGTCCCCCGTCGCTTGGTCTACCTCCTGGACTCGTTTGTTTTATATGCGACTTTTGGTTTTTATGAGTTATGCACGTGTAGACTCTTGGGCTTCTAAAAATTTAAAAAAAAACTAATTAAAAAATTAATATGGCTGATGGGATTAAAACTCTGGTGCTTTGGTTCCGCAGTGTAAGGTCTTATCAATGAGCTAAAAGCTCCTTCTTGCTGTTCAAAAGTAAATTAAATACTTATAACTTGTACTCAGGCTCAAATACCCCTTTCTGTATTTTTGAAAAATAAATTGTACAGAAAGTTTGGGTTTGTTACATGGATTCACAAGAGAGACATAGATTAATCAATATGCTGCAAACTAATTTTGATTCTTATTCTCCTAATTATGAAATCCCTGCTGCTTAACAAAATAATGTCCATGAAGAAGTTCCTGCTCCTACAGTTCTTGAAGCAAGAGCTTCTGCCCCTAAAAATAACAGAGCTAAAATTTCTAATGTTTGAAAATATTTTGTAGTACAAACAGTTGCAGGGAAGGGCGAGCGGGCAGTTTGCATTCATTGCCAAGCAGATTTTACTTGTGCCACTTCACGTGGAACTATACATTTAAAAAAATATTTAATTAAACACGAAAAAGCCGATTCTCGGCAAATGATTCTAAATATGTCGTTTAACTTTTTAACTAGTTTTTCTTATTCGTAAGATACTAATAGAAGAGAACTTGCAAGATATGCCATACATGCTGAACCACCATTTGGTTTTGCAAAAAACGAAAAATTTGATACATTGGTAAAAAATGCATATAATCCAGCATTTCAAAGAGTACTCAGAACAACACTTAGAAGTGATGTTTCTGAAATTTTTCATGATAGTAAAGCCAATTTGATTGATATTTTTGCAAATTTTAAGAGTAAAATTGCATTAACTTCTGATCTTTGGACTACAAAATAAGGTACGAGTTATATTTGTGTTACTGCACATTTTATTGATAACGATTGGTTTTTACATAAAAAAAATTTATTGATTTTTCAAAAATGGAGCATCCACATACTGGAAATAATATAAGTACTTGTATTTTGACTACTGTGCGTGAATATAATATTCAAAATAAAAAAATTTATGTTAGTTTTGATAATACACCACTAATAATAATTCTGCAGTAGAAAATTTAAAAAATAATTTAAATTCTGTTTTGAATGGAGAATTATTTCATTAAAGATGTCCATGCCATGTGTTAGATTTAATTGTGTATGATAGTCTTACTATAATTGATCATCATTTAGTGAAACTTAAAGATGCAATGATATTTATTGAAATCTCTGAACCCCGAAAATAGATTTTTAAGCAAACTTGTACCTAGTTAAATTTAAAATTTAGATCTTTTAAATTCAACATTTCAACTAGGTGGAATTCCACTTATGAGATGTTGAAATGTGTTTTAAAATAACGGGAGCCCATTACTTTATTTTATAAAGAACAAATGCCCAATAATAATTTAGAGAATTATGATTAATTTATTTGTGAATATGTTTTGAAATTTTTAGAAATATTTTACAATGCAACTAAATGTTTATCTGATATTTATTAACCTACTACATGTTTAGGAGTAGAACAGTTATTTTATATTAGTAAAATTATTAATGAGCATGTAATTGATCCTGAAAATGCATTTTCAGGAATGTTTTATAGCATGCTTACGAAATTGAATAAATATTGGCGAAATTGTTTTGTTTAGCATCTGTTTTTGATCCTAGACTTAAAAAAGATAATTTATTTTTTTATTAGATGGATACCATGAAAACTTAAGTACTGATATAGAAGATTATAAAAATGTTTTAGATTCTTATTTACATGCATTGTATATCATATATGATGCACAGTACGATCAAAACAGAACTTCTTCTTTATCTTTCTCTTCACAGCAAATTTCCAAAAAAGGAATATTTCAGTTTTTATATAATAAAAAACAAAGAACAACCGTTTCTACTTCTTCTACTTATAATGAGTTTATAATTTGTAAACTGATTTCAGTAATTTTCTTACCGCAGATCAAATAGATAATCTTAATATTTTGGATAAGTGGAAAACACATGGACATATGTATTCTGTGCTTTCTTTCATGGCTCGTGATTTACTAACAACTCTGGTGTCCACAGTAGTTTCGCAGTCTGCTTTTAGTGCAGGCAACAGAGCTCTGAGTAATAAGAGAGCAAGACAGGCGGATGACGCATTGGAGATCGCAGTGTGCCAAAAAGATTGGTTTGATACAGAAACTAGACAAACAACACATTAAGAGTATTAAAGACTCCGACACCGATCAAGAGTAAAGACCGATAGAAGCTAACTAATTAGTTTTTTTTATTGAATTGTATTTTTAATTTTTTTGGCAATTGTACGAAGGGTAAGGTTTGTCAACTTATGCCACCCTCAAAATATTTTTTAATTAATAAAATATATAGGTCTGTCCCGAAACCTACATGAAGTTCGAGTTTAAAAAAATTCCAAAATTTTTTCATAAAATTAAAAATTTATTTTAATATTTTTTTAAAAAAATTTCAAAATTTTTTGCCGGCCCGACCCAAGCCGGGCGACGGGCCGGGCTGGGTTCGGGTTGGGGGTATTTAGGCCGGGCTTAAGCTCGGCCCGAAGACTGGTCAACCTAGGCCAGGCCCAGCCCGAAGATGGCTTGGCCCGGCAGGCTCCAGGCCTGACCGGTCCGGCCTGATAGACACCATGAAACATGAGTGTAAATTTGCGTATGCTATAGTATACTTCACGAAAGTTAACAAGGGCCATTCCGAAAACCAATTTTTTGTGTGGCTATATCGAAAAATTGACTATGTTATAGTAAATAGAAAATATGAACAAAGAATGGTTGCTATATCTATATAATTAGATGAAAATATATACAGGCTCCAGAATATGATGGGATGATAATGAAGAGATATACAAGGGAAGCAAATGAAGAAAAATTCTTTTTGTAAATTACAGATGATATCTCGAACATATGAGCAAGTAACCCATAACAGCGATTACAACTCCAGTTATCACGATCCCTACTATGCCAACTAACTCCATGCCTAATTTTCTAGAAGCCTTCGAAATTTTTAAGTAGCAGATACAAATACAAGTTAAAACAACCGAAACCATAATGCTCCGGAAAAATCTGATGTGCAGAGTGTTGATTTTTAGTTTGGTTAAGACAGAATTAAAAGCTTTGAGGCGTGTATGATACACTTTCCGAAAGGTGATATTGCCCCCACTATGGGAGTACAGTAGAAGGCAATCACCCCCAAGATACAACAAAGCCCTTGAAAATTCTCTTAGAAGATAATGAGAAGAAGATGCCTTAAATGTGAAGAGCAGGACACAATTTATAACCCTTTGAATGGTTGTGACCATTAAGCGTTGAACAGACACAACCGTTAGTTCTGTTCAGACAACCTTTGAATCTGAAGTTCAAAAAGTCAACTCTGTTACTATGTCAGAATTAAAAGCTTGATAGCGTGTATGATACACTTTCCGAAAGGTGATATTGCCCCAGGGCAATCACCCCCAAAATACAACAAAGCCCTTGAAAATTCTCTTAGAAGATAATGAGAAGAAGATGCCTTAAATGTGAAGAGCAGGACATCTATAACCCTTTGAAGCCTTTGAAAATTCGTTTGGACACAAAATTTGTAACGCCAAAATATCGAAAGTGAACAAAAATACAATCCTATTCTCGTTATTCAAGCGGTTGTGACCATTAAGCGTTAAACAGACACAACCGTTAGTTCTGTTACTAAAGTCCACCCAAGATGGGCCAAGTGCCTCATCAAAGAGGCTAATAAATAAATGTTAAAAATCAAGTTCACTTGGACCATTATTCACTTTATTTATTATTTAAATATTGGGAACTGTTATAAAGACTTTGGTATTTGTCTTTCCATCCGAAGTTGGGCTATTTCCCACTTACAAATGCAACCAATATATTCATAACTACTAACACAGAAAAATGGAATCACCAAAGCTAATATAACTGTACTTAGCTAGAACAAACATTGTTCAAAGTCTTACATTTGGAATAAATTTCATTGAAGAGTCCGGTGGATTTGGTTCCCAAGAGAGAGCTCCTTGATCTGGTGGATTTGGTTCGCAAGAGAAAGCTCCTTGATCTCGTCGATCAAACGGGTCATGTCCTTGTACGAGGACCCGCCCTCTTCCATGGCTTCCTTTGCCATCTTTGCGTAATTCCGTGCTCTTTCTCTTCTCTTCTCTGCCGCCTCCTCGTCGCCCACCAAAACCTTCACGGCCATCGCTATCTCCTCTGCCTTCACCGTCTTCTTCCCATCTTGCACAGGCTCACCTCCTCGGACACTAACTCCGATGTCCAACACCTGTAACGTGTATCGATCACAATATTCTAAGATGTTGAGATGATGTTCTGTATTAATTCCGAGCGATACCATATATGCACTCAATGAGAATTGATTTTCAGGCTTCTGGAACTTTTTAATAGAGACAGTAGTTATATAATTTTAAGTAATCGATCGAATACTTGTATTGGGTATATAAAGACACGTAGATTGAGGTTTAAAGGATACACAAAGGGAGAGAGAAAAAATAGATTGAAGGTGAGGAAGACAGAAGGATCTATAGATATGATAGGCGGCAAGTCCGTAAACCAATTACCTGCGTGATCAACTTCTCGTTCACAAATTGCTCATACTCGACAGGCCAAGTCACCATTGGTACTCCCGCACTTATACTCTCCAGTGTCGAGTTCCAACCGCAATGCGTCATGAACCCCCCAACTGCTCGATGATGGAGTATCACTGTTTGCGGTGCCCATCCTCTTATCACCACTCCCTTTCCTTTCACTCTCTCCTCAAATCCATCCGGCAAAGCCTCGTCTTTCATGTTCTTTGCGGCCCACATGAATCCGTGACCTGAAGCCTCGAGCCCTGCCGCAATCTCTAGAAACTGTTCGGTCGAAAACTCGTTCAAGCTTCCGAAACAGACGTAAACCACCGATCCCTTCTCCACTGAATCCAACCATGCCATCAACCCTTCAACCTCAGGGTTGACCCTCTCCCCTCTATCTTTGTTTAAGATCGCCACCGGGCCCACATAATACGCTCTCCTAGCTAACCTGTACAGCTCTGCGTACTCCGACTCAAGCTCATAAAAGCTGTTAACAACCACACCGTAGCTCTTCTCTACCGATTCAATCATTTCCCTCGTGGCGTGCATCACCCCCAACGATACCTCAGCCCTCGTCATCTCTATCCGATGCGGGAGTCCCTCAACCACGAAGGAGTTCTCTTTCATGTATGGAGCGTTCATGTACAGGCTCTCGTGCACGCAGTTTGCGAAATTGCCATGGCCGTAGAAGACGAGCCTCGGGATATCTAGCCTAAGCGCGGTTTCTGAAGTCCAAGTGAACATATAATCAGAGATGATGCAATCAGGGCGGAGAAGGAAGAGGAGCTCTTCGATCGGTTTCTGGAGGGCGTAGAAGGCGGTGAAGAAGGAAGGGAAATCGGAGAAGTTCAGAGAGGAGAGGTTTTCGTTTTCTCCCCGGAGGAGGTGGGAGACGGAGGCAGGGAAGGGGACGAGGCGGACCGAGATGTTGGGGAAGGAGGCAACAAAGGGGCCCACGAGGGGCTCGTTTTTAGGGGTGGTGACGACGGTGATGTCGACGGTGGGGCCGCGGAGGGAGAGTAGCTTGGCGATGGAGAGCATCGGGTTCAAGTGGCCTGGGGCCATCAGAGGGAGCATGAAGATGCGCAGGGGGCGTTGAGGTTGTGCTTCTGTTGCCATTGATGACGAGGAGCTACAAAGATTGTTAAAATTGTATTAAACTGAGAAGAAAGAGAGAATAACGCTGGAGAAGAAAATCTCTTGATTTGTTTCCAATCATTTGATTGTGTACAGACAATGTTGGCGCAACCCAAACAGAAACAAACAAATTTGAATCCCTAACAATAGGAAGTCAATTATGGCCATGATTTGCTAAAAATATGGAATCGCCAGTTATTAGGAAATAATCCTTAGGAGAACATGCACAGTTAATCCTCCCCTCAAGTGGGACGATGTAGATTGGTAATGCCTAATTTGGACTTCAGAAATTGAAATTGGTGAGCACCCAAAAGATTTGGTGAAGATATCGGCTAGTTGATAAGTAGTGGTAATTTTGTAACAAGTAATGGGTCCTTTTAACATCTTCTCTCGAATCACTTAATAGTCAATCTCAATGTGTTTCGTTCTTTCATGGAAGAACCGAATTTGCTGTAATGTGTAGTGCAGCCTGATTGTCACAATATAGATGCATGGAGAGAGAGAGATGCCAAGATCACGAAATAGATAGGATAACCAAGTGAGCTCGCAAGTGGCCATGGTCATGGTAAGATATTCAGCTTTGGCGGATGAACAAGAGACGACTGTCTATTTCTTGATCTTCCAAGAGATAGGACTAGAGCATAGGAAGATGATATATCCCGAAATAGCCCGACGGGTATAAGGGAAACTAGCCCAATCAGAGTCACAATAGGCTGATAGCGACAGGGCGGAATTGGAGGAGAGTAAAATGCCTTGGCTTGGAGATCCTTTGAGGTAGAGTAGGAGACGTTCTCAGCATCCATATGGGGCTTACGGGGTTAATGCATAAATTTATTTGGGATGTTGATTGTATGAATGATGTCGGGACGAGTAATGGTGATGTATATTAAGCGGCCAACAAGGTGATGATAAAGTGATGGATCGTCTAAGATATCGCCATTGATGTTTGAAAGATGTAGATTTTGTTCCATTGGGAAGCTCGCACCTGTTTTTCCACAATCATGCAGGATTTCAAGGATGTATTTCCGTTGACAAAGATAAATCCCAGTATTAGAGAGAGCATCCTCTATGCCTAGAAAGTATTTTAGTGGGCCAAGATCTTTGATGTGGAATTGTTGATGAAGGTATCACTTTCCAGAGTGAATCACGGAAGTGTGGGTGCCGGATATGACAATGTCGTCAACATAAAAAAGGACAAACACCGAGCCTATGGGATGTTTGAGGCAAAAAATGGAATGGTCTACAGGAGACTATAGGAAGCCAAAACTAGTATGCGTGGTGGAGAATTTTGCAAACCAGCTTCGAGACGCTTGTTTGAGATCATAAATGGACTTATGCAGACGGCACACAAGTAGCTTCCCCTTTCATCTAGAACCAGGTTAACAAGACACGCACTTCCTCATCAAGATCCCCATGAAGAAAAGCATTGATGACGTTTAGTTGATGAAGTGACCAACCACGGACAACAGTAATAGCGAGCAAGACTCGGACAGTGACTAGGTTAGCCATTGGTGCAAAGGTATCGTGATAGTCAATGCCTTCGATCTAGGTGTATCCTTTAGCCACTAAACGAGTTGTGTATTCAGTGTTGCCGTCAGACTTGCGTTTGACTTTATAGACCCATTTACAGCCAAATGCTTTTTTGCCGGAGGATAAGGGTACCACGGACCATGTGTTGTTGCGAGCAAGTGTATCAATCTTGGCTTGCATCGCATCTTTCCATTCCTGCAATTTCATAGCTTCGGAAAAACTAATAGGTTCATAAGTTTCAGATAAAGAAAAAAAAGAAGTATAATGTTTTTCATGGGGACGAGCATATGATAAAAGATTGGAAAGAGAGTAAGAAGGAGATTGACCTTTGGACGTCGAGATTGATTGGAGGCTGCTGAAGTAGCAATGGTAGTGATTGTATCTGGCAGGACATTGGCAAACCTGTGAAGGTCGAGGCATGGATATAGAGACCTGAGTTTCGGGTTGTGTAGGAGAGGAGGGTTAGGCTCCGGAATTGGGGGTGGTTGAAGAACGGGAAGTGGAGAAGCACGGACGGGCTCGAGTTGGGCCGAAGTTGCGGGTTGGGTTGAAGAAATTGTAGTAGTGGGGTTAAAAGGAAGGGGACCGAAATGGGTTCAAAAGAGACAGGTTTGGTTGGAGTAGCAGCATATGAAAAAGATGAAGAGAAGTTGGGTGATTTATGAAATAAAATTTCGTAAGGAGTTTTTCCGTTTAAAAAATGGTTGGTGAATGATTAATGAGGTAGGTAGAGGTTAAAATGCAATCACCTCAAAAACGAACAGGATGATGGGAATGAAACCTTAATGCATGTGCCATATTTAAGAGATGTCGGTATTTTCGTTCGACTACATCGTTTTGTTGAGGGGTTTCAATACAACTGGATTGTGTCATTACACCAAGAGTATTAAAAAAAATCATCGTCTTTTTCAAAAAATCCAAGGCATTGTCTGACTGGATTTGTTTAATGTATATCCAAAATTGTTTGTGAACCATTTTAAAAAATTGAGGAATTAAAAAATCGAGGCTTGCTTAGAATTTATAAAATAGATCCACGTAGAACGGGAAAATTCATTAACATTTGTTAAAAAATATTTAGCACATGATAATGTGGGTGTCCGATAAGAACCCAAATATCAAAGTGGACTAATTCAAAGTAATGATTGATTGAAATACAATTAAAAGGAAAAGGTAGGCAACTTTATTTTTCTAAAAGTAAAATGGTGCAAGTACAATTTTTATTCATAGAAATACTAGAATCCAAATTACTGAAATGATTAGCAAGGTTGAAAGCGGGATGGCCCAAGCGCTTGCCATAGATCGAAATGAGTAGAAGTGGTGAGGAGAGAAGTTGAATGGGTTGGAAGGGCCGTAAAATAGTAGAGACCACCATACTTTTTAGCTTTGCTAATCTCCCTCTTCATCCGAAAGTCTTGAAAAACACAAATGTTAGAGGAGGAGGCAATACAATTGTTGTCTTTAGCTAAATGGGCAATTGACAAAAGATTATATCGAAAAGAAGGGACATATAAAATATTGTATAACGTAAGATTAGATGCAAGTTTTATTGTGCCAATACGAGTACTCGGAACTTGTGTACCATTGGTAAGGGTGATAGAAATATTGGTGGAACACAAATTATAAGAAGAAAAAATAAGAAATCGTATGTCATATGGTTACTAGCACCGATATCAGCAATCCACTGAGATAATTTAGTAGAAGAACTGATACTCAAATGATTACCTGTGAAGTTTGCCAAAGGTTTGAGATTACCAGAAAGGATTAGTGTAAGAAGCCGAGATAGTTGTTCCACCGTGAGCCATGGAGTGAGCTATGGCTGCACTATAAGCAGTCATGGGTTGTTCGTTGGAAAGAGTGGGTGTGACTTGTGGTTAGAAGGCACCTAGCAGGCTCGGTTGTGTTGAGCGATTGCGTTTTAGGCCTCGGCCATTAGGAAGACCGTTTTTCTTATAGCAATGGCTTCGGTATGGCCATATTTTTGAAAAATTACATTGTGCTCGTTTTGAAGTGGACGAGAAATTTTGATGTACGACCATGACGGCTTGTTCCGGGTGAACAGAGAATTGGTGAAGGGTGCATTGTTGCTCCTCTTGAAGGAGAGTAGCATACACTTGCTCGAAGGTAGGTAAGGGATCCCTGAGAAGCAGAGAACTCTGAATAGAGGCATACGTTTTATTAAGGCCGTGCAAAATTTGCATGAGTCGATCAATACCTTGGATAGATAAAAGTTTCTTAAGCGCGCTATATGCGCATGTGGGAAATTCGACGTAACTCGATTGTTCATCCCAAAGGGTCTTCATTCGGGTGAAATAGATGACGATGGATTTTTTGTTGCAATCGGTAGATGTCACGTTGGATTTCAAAAATACGAGAAGTGTTGCGTTGAGAAAAGCGAGATATTGGTCCAAGTCCTCCTGGCTCGGCTCTATCTCTTCAGAGTCCGGTCCTCTTGACGAACATTCCAAAGAAAAAAACAGAAAGGAATGTCGTCAGCAAACTAACGCTCGGTTAGTCCCAAAAGAAGAAAGAGAAGATAGTATGTAATGTGTAATAAACAAAATTGTATACAATCGATTACTGTATATGATAGTTATTCTAACATGGTTGTTTATAGTTGATAAGGAAGGTATTTATGTGTACGAGAGGAGTCCATCTTACCCCGTGGACTATGCTAAAGTGTATTCCAAGGCCTTGTCATAACCCACGGGACAACGACACGTGAATTCATATAGGTGTCTTTTAAAGTGACCTCGCGTGCCACGATATACGTTCCGCACCAATATACCCCTTTATCCCCGCGTAATGTATTGTATAGATTAAGATTATAGATCTTGGCCGAATCAATGGATATAAAATGTTCAAGTATTCATGTTCAAGATGTAATCATGTGTTCAAGTAGTCATGTCGAGTTTATTTCAAGTTTGTTTACCGCCGAAAGACGCGAGCTGGACGTAAGGACGTCGGGCCTGAATTATGGGGGCAGATGCTATTTGGTTTTATCCGTCTATCTCTCCGAAGATTCCAAGTTGATTTATGGCACCGTGTATTGAAGGTTTAAACAGATGCGGCCGTTGTAGCAGACTTCGTCAGATTCCCCCCGTTGTGAGGGGTTTTTGATTGTGGGGGCGCTCTTCCCTGCAGGCGCAAGCCCCTGCAGTTAATTACGTTACCGCGTAACGATAACCACTTTCTCCTGCTCCAGAAGGTCACTTCGTGTCGTGTGTGTTTGTTTTCTTTTTGGTTGCCCGTGGATTGTATACGGAGACTAATTTGAATTGTCGCCCGTAGGGCGGGGATTAGTCCAAATCCGTATTTCTTATATTTGGGTTTGGTTTGATTTAAGGATTGTTAACCTTGTTTGAGATTAAGATCGACTTAAATGTTTGTTAAGGATACGTTAATCCGATGTCGGACTAAGATCTACTTAACGGGGGTTCAAGATCATTTACGATCCAACAAAAGAGCATTTGGGCTCTCTCGTTTTAGTTTAGGGACGTTACGGTCCATTGGGTTTAAGGACATCATAGTCCCTAGAGTTTAGTTTAGGGATGTTGCGGTCCATTGGGTTTAAGGACATAACCATAGAGTTTAGTTTAGGGACATTGCGGTCCATTGGGTTTAAGGACATCATAGTCCATGTTTAAGGACATCATAGTCCGTGTTGTTTTGGCTCATTGGTTTGGGGGTGCGCCAATAGTTATTGGTTATTAGGACCCTCCACCTCTCTGAAGAAGTTGATGGATTACAACGACATATATCAGAGGTGTGGAGAGATATACCCTTGAACCAAATTCCAAATCGAGGAGTTATCGGTTCTGAGCATAGATGCTCGGTTTGCTTGGAGATTTAATCTCAGGAGGAACTTAACCAATTTGTTGTTGAAATTGGTTCCTTATAGTGTTAAACACTAATGTAATTTTAGTGCTCACGTGCTCCCACGTGATGCCCTAAGGCAATGTTAAATACTGAAAGTTGAAGGCACTCACGTGTGGCAAGTGGGGCTCTAAAGCAGTGTTGAACACTGGAATTTAGGATCGCTCACGTGTTGCACGTGATGCTCTTGAAAGTTGGCGTTGTTCGCTTGGGTTTATTCTCTTGTTCTGTACATATAAGTGTTAAACACCTAAGTCTTGCAACCATCACGCGTAGAAACGTGAGGCGCCACTAAGTTAGACACTGCCTCATTTGAATTTATCTTCCTATTATTTTCTAAGTGCTAAGCACTATTAGAGATCACGTGGGATCACGTGACTCAATCTCAGTTGTTCATTTTGTTTCTCATGGGTGCTCATGTGGGAACACGTGATCTGTCGTTGTAGCATTAAACACTAATATGCATGAGGCTCTTGATCTTAGTCTTGAGAATTTCAAATCCTTTGTCTTATAAGAATTAAATTCCCATGTAGGGTTAAAACCCTATCTTTATCAAAGGAATTAAATTCCTGTGTCTTTGGAAGAATTAAATTCTTCAAACCTAGTTCTTTTCTTCTATATTTTGGGACTGCATAACAGAATCTCTTCGATGAGAATTAAATTCACAACTTGTGGGGAAATCTGCTTCTGCAGACCTCAACCAGAGAAAGAACGAAGTTCTTTTATTTTTTCTTTAAAGAGTTAAACTTTTGTAAAAGAAGATAAAATGATCTCTGAGTTTTTTCCTCACCTAGGGTTTCTTTTTCTCTAAAGAGAACTTCTCTTCTTTTTTTTGTTTTCTTCAATCTTCTGAGGGGGGTCTCCTTTCTTTTTGTCTGTCTCCTCTCTCTTCAGTCTCGAGTCCTTTATATAGCAGAGGCAGGTTTGTTGATTTTTGTTAAGGAAATCTCTCATTGAGAGATTTTTGATTGATTCGGGGATTTTATCCACCGTTGGATTTTTGATCTAGTGACCCCTGTTTTATAGAAGACATTTTTTGTTTTTAACAAAATTGGGAAAATATTTTCCCATACAGAGCTTATTCTGTATCTTGGTGATTTTTAATCACCATTGAATCTTTGATCCAACGGTGTTCTGATTTACAGAGCACAATTTTTCTTTTTTAACATGATTAGCAAAATATTTTCCCATACAGAGCTTATTCTGTATCTTGGTGATTTTTAATCACCATTGGATTTTTGATCCAACGGTGCTCTGATTTACAAAGAATAATCTTTCTAGTTTAGAAAGATTGAGAAAATATTTTCGCATATAGAGCTTATTCTATATCTCGGTGATTTTTAATCACCATTGGATCTTTAATCCAACGGTGCTCGGATTTACAGAGCACAATCTTTCTTGTTTAGAAAGATTGAGAAAATATTTCAAAAATAGGGTTTTGATCCCTTTTATATAGAATTTAATTCTACCAGCTCAGAAGGTATTAGGAATCTTCACATGTAGCACGTGACCCAATGGCACTATGCCGATTTGCCTATATGCAGCAGTCCCAGAGCCTCACGTAATGCGCCTTCTGCCTGTTATTTGTTTCGTGAAGGCGCCTATATACTTTTGTATATAAATGCTCACGTGTGGCACGTGAGGCAACAACTTCAGCCTTATTTCTTAAATGTAATGCTTAAAAAATTTTCTCCAAGGCACATTACGTGTGGGCACATGATGCTCTTTTTGGGGAATTCTTCCATCGTTTTTTGGTTCATTATTTATTTATTATTATTTTATTGTTATTTTTTTTATAAGAGAACAAAGTTATAACCATGGTTCGGTCAAGTCGATTCAAGTATACAAGTTTGAGTTTGATATTGATTTCAAGTGTTCATGTTTAAGTATTCAAGTTCTGTTTGATGTTGGATTTAAGTTTTAGTTAGGAATCAGATTGAGTCAGACACTTGTAAGAGGATTTAACTTTTGAATTAGGTTCGGGAGTCATCGGCAACTGCTGCATATGAACGACAGAATTTGTGTCTTTTTCCAAGACAATTTCCATTGATAACCCCGTTAAGTTGTCTAACCTAAATAAGCAAGCACCCACTTTCTCCGGCTCCCTGGGGATCTAGAGAATTGATCTCTCTTAAACCAATATTTAATAGAATCCTTAAAATATTGTTTTATATATCTCGAATGGGTTTTATGAAAAATATTTTAAAATAGTTTTAAAATAAACTGTTCCCTGATTAAAAATCAGGAATTACCTCAATGAGGTATCACGTGTTCATACGTGACCAAGGGTCACGTGTTGACACGTGATCTATTTACAGAATTAAATTCTAAGCAAACAGAGGTGTAAACAAACGGCTGAAGAAAGACCCAATGGGGCGTCACGTGCTCACACGTGACCAGGGGTCACGTGTTGACACGTGATGATCCTACAACCCAATTAAAGTAGAAAATTAAATTCTGAATGAGAAGGGATCACGTGCCAACACGTAATAGGCTTTGAAAGCCCTTATAACTTGATAGAATTAAATTCTAATTAAGGGAAATCAAAGACCCTAATTGGGAAAGTATTTCTCCAAATCTTTCTAAACAAAAAAGGATTATGGGGGACTGTTGGATTAAAAATCCAAGGTTGATTAAAAATCACCAATTTATGGAAAAAATTTAGATAAGGAAAGATTTCACTAAATTTCACCAAAAATAGAAAACAGAATATCTTTTGGATTAAAAATCCAATGGTGAATAAAATTCATTGAGTGATCTAAAAGATCACATTAATTGCGAAAAACAAAAAAAATCTTTCAATGAGAGATTTACTAAACAAATTGATTATTTTCCTTCTCTTATAAATAGGAGCCAAGAAGAGAAGAGAGATATAGAATTTTGGGATCTTGAAATTTTCTAAAGGCAAATAGCAGAGAGAAAAGAAAGGAGAATTTAATTCTCAAGAGAAGAAACCCTAGGTGAGAAAAGAGGAAAGGATCAAAGCTTCACAAAATTTCTCAATCTATGAGTTTAACTCTTCTGCAAAAGAACTTAGTTCTTCCTCTGGTTGAAGATTTGCAGAAGCAAATCTCCCCATAGGTTGATAATTTAATTCTCATCGGATTCTGCCATGCAGATCCAAAACTTAGAGGGAGAATTGAGTTTAGAGAATTTAATTTTCCCAAATTCACAGGAATTTAATTCCTCCAAGATAAAATTAGGGTTTAACTCTATATGAGAATTTAATTCTCCCAAACTCACAGGAATTTAATTCCTTCAAGATAAAACTAGGGTTTAACCCTATATGAGAATTTAATTCTCCCAATTTATTGGAATTTAATTCCTTCAAGACAGACAAAACTAGGGTTTAACCCTATATGAGAATTCAATTCTTCCAAATTCACAGGAATTTAATTCCTCCTAAATGAAATTAGGGTTTCACCCTATATAAGAATTTAATTCTTTCACATACATAGGAATTTAATTTCTCTAAAAAACCATAATTAGGGTTTAACCCTACAGAGAATTTAATTCTTAAAAATAAAGAGACTTAAAGATCTCCATCGACCTAAAGAACTAGGTCACGTGTCCCCACGTGGCCCCTAAAACAGATCCCCCAAAAATGGGAAGAAAAAGCTTTGAGGCAATGCCTCACGTGCTCCCACGTGACCTCCAAAACAACGAGAATAAAAGCAAAGGCAGATTCTCATTTGGGCGCTCTCACGTGTTACCACGTGACCCCTTAATAAGTGCTTTAATAATCAACGCGCAAATCTCCATCACGTGCCAACACGTGATGGTCAGAGAATTAAAAGTGTTTAACACTTATTTGCAGAACAAAATAAGGAAATCTGTCCCTACCTTTGGGTACACTCACGTATCCCGACGTGACCCTTTCCTCTCTATTGTTTAAACACTAATTTGAGAGTTTTATTTCCAGTGGTTAACACTGTTGTCTTCTAGTGTTTAACACTAATTTGAGAATCTTATTTCTAGTGTTTAATACTAAGTTGAGAATTTTATTTCCAGTGTTTAACACCGTTGTCTTCTAGTGTTTAACACTAATTTGAGAGCTTTATTTCCAGTGTTTAACACTGCTGTTTTCTAGTGTTTAACACTATTTTTAGCCAAATTGGCTAATTTTCCAGAGGCAAAAGCCTCCCCTTCAACTGAATCTCAAAATTGAGTAAAATTCAGAGCTATAATGTTCAATGCTCAGTCAAAGATAAAAATGTTACCAAATCCCTCAAACTCTTGTTTAAGCATTGTTGAATGATGAGGGGGTTGAACCCAGACAAATGTCTAATGGTCCAACAAAGGGTCTATATTTCAAACTTAATTGGACTTAGCCCAAGTTGGCCATAATTCCTCAATTCAGATTTAACTGAGCCAATGTGCTCATAATATAATTAATTGATCTTAGTTCCAAATTGGACTACAGATCACTTAATCCACCTTGGTTCAAGGGTACATCTCTTCACTCCTTTGATATCTGTCGTTGTAATTCCTCAACGTCTTCAAAGAGGTGACGGGTCCCGACAACCACACATTTCATAGACTATGACGTCTCTAAACTACGGACTGTGGGGTCCTTAAACTCATGGACTATGATGTCCTTAACCTCGACCGTGATGTCTTTAAACTAACATTGGACTGTGGGGTCCTTAAACACATGGACTATGATGTCCTTAACCTCGACCGTGATGTCTTTAAACTAACATTGGACTGTGGGGTCCTTAAACCCATGGACTATGATGTCCTTAACCTCGACCGTGAAGTCTTTAAACTAACATCGGACTGTGGGGGTCCTTAAACCCATGGACCGTGATGTCTTTAAACTAGACCGTGATGTCTTTAAACTAATATTGGACCGTGGTGTCCTTAAACCTATGGACTATGATGTCCTTAACCTCGACCGTGATGTCTTTAAACTAACATTGGACTGTGGGGTCCTTAAACCCATAGACTATGATGTCCTTAACCTCGACCGTGATGTCTGTAAACTAACATCGGACTGTGGGGTCCTTAAACCCATGGACTATGATGTCCTTAACCTCGACCGTGATGTCTTTAAACTAATATTGGACCGTGGGGTCCTTAAACCCATGGACTATGATGTCCTTAACCTCGACCGTGATGTCTTTAAACTAACATTGGACTGTGGGGTCCTTAAACCCATGGACTATGATGTCCTTAACCTCGACCGCGATGTCTTTAAACTAACAATGGACCGATATGTCCTTAAACTAACAATGGACCGATATGTCCTTAAACTAATCGACCGCAATGTCTCTAAACTAAACAATAGAGTCCAAACGCTCTTTTGTTGGATCTAAACGATCCCGTTAAGTTGATCTTAGTCTAAAATGAGACTAACGTATCCTTAACAAATGTTTAAGTTGATCTTAATCTCAAATGAGGCTAACGTATCCTTAAACCCAAACCCCCAAACCAAAATCTAAGAAAGATATGGATTTGAACTAGTCCACGCCCTACGGGCGACAAATTAGTCTCCGTATACAATCTACGGGCAACCAAACACAAAACAAACACCCACGACACGAAATGACCACATGGAGAAGGAGAAAGTTGTTACCGCGATGCAGTAGCGTAATTAACTGCAGGGGCTTGCGCCTGCAGGGAAGAGCGTCCCCACAATCAAAACCCCCTCAAACGAGGGGGAATCTGACGAAGTCTGCTACATCGGCTGCATCCGTTTAAACCTTCGATACATGGTGCCATAAATCAACTTGGCATCTTCGGAGAGGTGGACGGATAGCACCAATTAGTATCTGCCCCGAAATTCAGGCAAGACGTCCGCCGCGTCTTTGCCCTATCTTTCGGAGGGGAACAGATTCTGGCACGCCCGATGGGACCTTTTCCTCTTTCCACTCCACATTGTGTCGTGTTCACGAACGAATCGCGGTTTGCTAATGGTTGCCCTTGGGTTCGAGGTACTAAGATTTGGCATTTTGCTTGGTGCAGAAAGCAAAGGATCAATGGCGTCCACTTGCGTGAAGTGTTCCAGCTGCAACTGCAACTCACGTTCCGCCTCATCTGGAGGCATAACTTACGAGCCCCAAGTGGCCTCCCTGCTCATAATGCCGGTGGACCAGGTCACTCATACCACCACTGGATTGTTTTTCGGGACCATACTCCCACCAATGAGCTTCAGCGCTCCTATACCAACACAAGGAGCTCCCAAGAAGTCGGCCTTTGATCGGCTTGCAACTACAGCGGCCCCTCTCAACAGGTCGTCCAGCTCCAGTGCCTTTGTCTTCGCCAGATTAGGCCAAAGTTCCGGTAGGCCCATGATGAAGCCTGCAATTCAAGAAAAGGTTATTCCGAAGAGAGTAGCCATCCCTGCTCCCGAAGTCGTCAAGGCGGCTTCTCCTGCCAAAGGGTCGGTCTTTACAAGACTGACTATTCCGGCTCCTACTCCGACTTCCGTTCCTGCTCAAAAGTTTGTCTTTGACAGATTGGATACCGCTACTCAACGAACGTCGGTCTTTAAGAGGCTGGTACCGGTGACACCTCACCAGAACAGGGGGCATGACAAAGTCATCCCCATCACCGAACCAACACCATCGGCTCGACACGCTCGACGTCGCCACTGGCGCTGAGTAAGGAAAGCTGGGGGCAACTCCTCCTCTGGGCTAACTCCACCAGCTCTAACGGTGGAAGTCAATGCTGCTGTTCCAACTGGGAACAGCTTTGAATTGCTGAACAAGATGCGCAGGAACTCTCCTACCGCCGTACTGAAAAGATCTCCTCCACCGGTGGAGACTGTTACAGAAATAAAGCCGGAGCAGTCCCCTCAGCGGTTGTCCTCCAAAGTTTACAAAGCCTGGCGACAGATTCAAGGGTCGGTGATTGATCAAGACTATCCCCGTCGATAGAAGAAGATGAAGCTCCAGCAGGAAGAGAACCGTCCTGGAAAACCACGGAAGACGACAACCACTTAGGTGCCCGCTGCAACAACCCCCTCAACGTCAACTGCTCAGAAGAGAAGGAGAACAGAGAAAGCCCCTATGACTACGGCGGATCGCAAAGACGCTGAGCCCAAACGCCCCAAGTCCGGAGGCATAATGGTATATACTGTTTACATGGCTTCCGGAAAAGAGGAAAGCCGTACTTCAACGGGCCACCGACCGCTCACCCGATTAATAACAAGGGCTCAGGAACAACAACAGCAGAAGCTTCAGGAGATGATGACTGCAATGGCCGCACTCACCGGACCAAAAGAAAGCCCGGAGGCGTCGTCGAAGCAGCGTCACGAACAAGAAACCGATGCTGACTTCCTACGCAGAGTCCTCGAAAAGAAGGACAGAGAAGCTGCAGAACAAGCTGCCAACATAAAACGAATGGCGCTTCTCTTCTAGGACATGGTCGGGATGATGTTACAGCCAGATTCCCCAGCTGAAGACCCTCCGATTATTATTAAAGACGACAGAGGGGAGACGTCGAATCCTCCTCCGGCTCTTTCAGCAGCCAAAGAGGAAACTATTTCTAAGGCCACTCTGGATGACTATATTGCTTAGCAAATACGAGCTCACCAGGAAAATGAAGCAGCTGGCCAAGTTGTTAAAACTGGACGACCGTATCCAGGTTGGTATGACCAAATAAAGTACCCGCCGGGGTACACAATCCCCAAATTCCATGTGTACAAGGGGACTGGCAATCCCCATCAACATGTCGCTCAGTTCAGGGCTCCTTACGGCAACACTGAGGGTGATGATAAGTTTTTGCTCCGCCAATTCGTCGGCAGCTTGTCGGAGACGGCATTTGAGTGGTACTCCGAACTTTCAAATGACTCCGTCAAGACTTTCGCAGAAATGGAGTTGTTATTCACCCAGCGATTCGCGAGTGCTAGTGAACGCACCCCAATAACGGCATTGATCAATGCCAGGGTGAAGCCAGGCGAGACGTGGGTTCAATACGTAATCCGATGGCGGAATCTGTGGTCGAAATGCGAACAGCGCATCGAAGAAGCACCAGCGGTGGGCATGTTCGTGGGCACCCTAGACCCTCATGCAACTATTTCACAATTCATGATCTTCAAACCAACCACATTCCAAACTTTAATCGACAAGCTAGCCCAGATGGACCAGATGGGTCATAGACCGTCTCCTCCGAAGCCAGAGTCATGAAACGAAAAGGGTAAAGGGAAGGCGACCTTCGTTGCGAATACCCAACAGCAGCCCAGTGCTCCAAAACTAACGGATCAACTGGAAGAGAGACGGCGATACTACAATGAGAAAATGAAGCGTCCTTATTCTTTCCCTCGGGACAAAACGAAAAGACTGTTCGAACTGGCGATGCGTAATAGGCTCATCAATCTGCCGAATCCGTAACGACCGTTGCAACCCGGCAAGACTAATAATCCCAATTATTGCCTTTACCACCAAACGGTAAGCCATCCAATCGAAGATTGCTTCGTCTTTAAGGGATGGATCCAGAATCAGTACCAACAAGGCAAGTTTGCGCTTTCTGAGAAGTGGAAAGTAAGCCCACCACAACCGCACACTCCTAAGAAGACGGACACACCGGGGACATCGTGCTCTTTTGTTGAAGAACCTCTATGGGAGGTCGCTCTTTCAGCCAAAACTAAAAGAATGTTGAACGATCTCCAGACATGCCCGGCAATCAGGTGGAAGAATCCGCTGGAACCTGAGATTATCAAGGGAATGCTGAAACCGCGCCCAACTCCAAAAATTGATGGTGATATTCAAAACACTCACACCCAGCCGTCAAAGTCTTCGAAGAAGAAAAAGAAGACCAAAAAGCCCGTGAAGCCTGGTGACAAGCGCACGGACCTGCAAAAGCAGATTGATGCGCTGGAAGAGTACAACCAGAAGGCGCGGACTCCAATCACACTCCAAGAATTTCTCAGTCACATCCTTGAAGACGGAGATGATGGAGAAGACTCGTCGGATGAATCTGAAGATTACGTAGCAAGTTGCTATGTGATCTCTTACTCATCAATAAACGATGAAGAAGCTCCTTGCACCGAGAAACTGGGGGCAAATCCTGAACCGGAACTTCCAGGGCCATCAGACGAAATGATCGACGCATTCCTAAATGAAGCTCTTCTGAAAAGTAAAGCTGATCGGGAGCGTGAGATGTCCATATTTGAAAAGGTCAAACACCGGCGACTGGACGAAAGGGTTGAAACACTCCCGCCAAATCAAAATACATCCGTCGCAATTAAAAACAGGTTCAAGACGAGGAAGAGGTTCGCCAAAGCCATATCATTGGGAATGAAGCTGCCACCCTCCGAAGGAAATATTCTTGGTGAAGTGGAAACACATCCTAGCTACTTCTCATATCATCAAAAGATTGCGCACCCTACCGAAGAGTGCAACGCTTTTTAAAGATGGTGGCAGGGATATGTTGCTCACCGACAACATTTTAAGCGGATGAAACACAAAACTCGTCGGGAGCGAAGTGCCACGACCGAGGAGCTTAGAAGAACTACGGCAACTGTCACATGGTTAACGCCGGGGGATCGCAGGTTCTCACCTTTGAGAGCGACTCTGACGAAGAAATGTCTCTTGGCCCTCTCTTCAAAGAATCCACCTTGGGAAAAGAGGAATGACCGAAGACCTGTGAAAATATTCAGCTGCGCAATCGTACACTTCCTGAAAAGAATCTTGGGTCCTCGAGTAGTGGGTCGAATAGAAAAGACAAGGGAAAAGAAAAGCCTCTGAGGGTATCGCCCTAGATGACCAGGTCATGAAAGAGCTGACCGCCAAGGACCCGCCAAAGAAAAGTAAGGTGGACTACAACGTTCTGGCGCACTTGAGAAAGCTACCCTCACAGCTCAACATTCTCAACGCTCTTTTACTATCGAAATAAGCAAGAGATTCGTTAATCAAGGCGCTATAAGTGCCATAGAAATTCCAAGCTTTCCTCGCCGAAGAAATGATGAAGGACGAGCTGGAAGAAGTGCACACAACCGATATCACCTTCGGCGATGAAGATCTCCTCCTTGGGACGTGCGAGCACAACCATCCCCTTTATGTCTCCGGATACTGTCATGATATCAAGATAGGCAAAATTTTAGTTGACAGTGGGTCTTCCGTCAATCTCCTCAACGTGAGAGTGTTGAAGGAAATCCGCATGAGCGTTCAACACCTCGCTCGTGATAAAATCACCATCTCTGGTTTCGACTCCCAGTCATCACGGACTCTCGGATCTGTGATACTGACGCCGTGGTTCGGGCTACTCGTCACGGATATTAAATTTCATGTCATCGACGCTAAGACCTGCTATAAGGCTTTGCTCGGACAGCCTTGGTTACACGAGTACAACATCATCCCTTCTACACAACATCGGTGTATGAAATACTTCAAGGATGGTCTCGAGTATACCGTAACAGGAGAGCTGAACCCATTCTCCGTGAACGAAGTTTGAAAGTACGAAGATGCAAAATACTTCTTACCAGATTTCGAGGACACGGAGAGATATCACAAACCGAAGGACAAAGCTATCACCACTATTCCAGTCTTCGGGAGTGATACCGAGGAGGAAAAAGAGATAGTTTATTCAGGGCCGCCTCAACGCAACAACTCGGGACCGTCCGCCCCCATGTTGATCTTCGGCAGCGACTCGGAAAACGAGGTTAACGCTATATTTTCTGATCGGCCATCAATACAAGCCTTCGCTGGCGATAATCAGAGTTTTCAAATCACCATGGTTCCACAAGAGCATTACAAAGATCTCGATGTACTTAAAGCTTATAGTGTGCAAGAACTGCAGACATTCTACGTCCCTCCCAGGCGAAAATGTGAAAAAGCGATCCTATTCTACCGATCCGGGAAAACTAAAGTGGCAAAAGAAGTTTGGCATGGCGCCGATTCTACGCTCGATAGGCTCCGGCCCATCCGTCTGCCCAAATATTACACGGAAGGCTTGAAAAGGCTATTGAAGCGCCAAGGGGTACCCTTCAGAAAGACTACTCGAAAGATCGATTCTACAATAGGATTTGGGATGTCCCCGGAGCTCAGCGCAAGTTGCCTAACGAGAGAATGGAAACGATCGGGCTTGGATATCTTCAATCCAAAAAGAGAGAACGAGTCCATGGCAGCTACGTCATACATGACTTCGATGAAGAGGGAGACATTCTGTTAAAAGACGCTGATCCTGAACCAAAACAAGGTCCTGTCATCAAAGCGCCGAGTCCGTCATTTGAAGAACGAATGGACAAGCTAGTAAGGGAAGCGAGTCAAAAGATCCGGGATGACCATAACCGTGAAATGACCATTTAATAAAAAGCCAGGACACAGCGCCTCCTTCAACAGGCCGCGGAGAATGACAATGCTCTTCCTTATCGACCCTTCATACAAAAGGCCCGACGCAGAGGTAAAAATAAATCAAAGAGTGGGAAAAGCGTTCGACAGCAACAAAGCGGGACCAAGAAGCCACACGATCGGGAATCGAGCAATCCGGATACGTCTCTTATAAAGAAGATGGGTCGAGCATACTCTTTTCCTCAGAAAAAACATGGAAGATGCTTGATCTTGCCATAAAACATCAAATGATTAAACTTCTGGATTCCAAACACCCCGGGTAGGCCGACGAGGTCTCTAACCCAGACTATTGCTCTTATCACCGAGCAATAGGACATCCTCTCGAAGACTGCTTCACCTTTAAGAACTGGGTTGAAGACTAATATCAACAGGGCAGGTTCGCTTTATCCAGCGGTTGGAAAATAAGCCCGCCACAGAAGCATGAACCGAAAGCGACGCATACAGCGAGAGTAGAACCAGATCAATATCGGTCTTGGAAGCGAGCTCGTACTTGTCATATGATAACTCCATCAGAGGTAGAGCCCGAGAATATGGATGACCTCCCCTGGTGCTTCGAACACAATGATGACGAGGTGATCTCAGAGTTTCCACCGGCACCGAAAGAGATGGAAAATGGAATGCACATTACTGCAGATGACCTCAAGGAAATTGATTTGGGGACAGCAAGTGACCCGCGACCGACATTCGTCAGTGAGTTGTTGTCTGATGAAAGGGTGGATACACTAAAAGACGTGCTCATGCAGCATAAAGATTTCTTCGCATGGAATTATTCCGAAATACTAGGACTAGATCCAGAGATTGCTGTTCATGTACTGGCCATATCCCCGGACGTCAAGTCAATCAAACAAGCACCGAGAAGAATGCGGCTCGAGCTTGAGATGAGCATCAACGCCGAGGTCAAGAAGCTAATCGACTCTGGCTTCATCCAAGAGGTTCAGTATCCTGACTGGATTGCCAACATCGACCCAGTGATGAAGAAAAATGGGACAGTGCGCATATGTGTGGACTTTCGGGATCTCAATAAAGCCAGCTCGAAAGACGACTTCCCAGTACCGGTCACCAAGCTAATGATAGAAAATACGTCCACTCACGAAGTTTTCTCTTTCATGGACGGATCGTCAGGATACAATTAGATAAAGATGCATCCCGAGGACCAGAAGCACACCGCTTTCCGGACCCCTTTGGGTATATTCTGCTACAAGGTGATGCCTTTCGGTCTAAAGAACGCCGGTGCCACCTATCAGAAGGCCATGACAAAGATCTTCGATGACCTCATACATGAAATCTTCGAATTCTATATCGACGACCTCGTGGTGAAAAGCAAATCATACGAGGAACATTTAGAGCATCTGAGAATCGTGTTTCAACGCCTCCGGCAATACAACTTGAAGATGAACCCTCTCAAATGAGCGTTCGGAGTTTCCTCGGGCAAGTTCCTAGAATTCATCGTCCGACACCGAGGCATCGAGATAGATCCATCAAAGATCAAGGCGATTATAGAGATGCCCCCGCCAAGGACTCTCAAGGAATTGCGGTCTCTCCAAGGGAAGCTCGCGTATATCCGGCGATTTATAGCCAATCTCTCAAGCAAGTGTCGTCCTTACAGTCACCTGATGAAGAAGGGAACCCCTTTCGTCTGGGATCACAAATTCCAAAACGCACTAGACGAAATCAAGCAATACTTGCAGAAGCCGCTGGTGCTGGCCGCTCCCGTTAAAGGAAAACCTCTCATTCTGTATACAACCGCCCTTGAAGGTTACTTAGGTGCATTATGGGCACAGGAGAACAACCAAGGGAAAGAGAGAGCCCTCTACTATTTGAGTCGAGTTTTACTGGGAGCAGAAAGAAATTATTCTCCCATCGAAAAACACTGCTTGGCATTGATCTTCGCGATAACAAAGCTCAGGCACTATGCGTTAGCGCATGAAGTCCGTCTCATATCGAAGGTGGATCCTCTCGAGTATTTGATGTCAAAGGCCATATTGACGGGGCGGCTCGCTAAATGGGCCTTGCTCTTGATGGAGTTCTCGATAAATTATCAGCCTCTTAAGGCAGTGAAAGGCCAGGCCATCGCCGACTTCCTCGCTAAGCATCCGATACCTGCCGATTCTCCTTTAAACTGCGAATTGCCAGACGAACACGCGTTTGACACGATCGACAGGAGTGATACCCGGTAGGAACTTTACTTCGATGGAGCATCTTCCATGAAGACGCGCAAACAAAGTACGCCCATAATCAAATCAGGGGTAGGCCTCATCTTCGTGACTCCACAAGAAGGGATAATGCGCTTTGCCTTCTCCTTAACAGAGCCGAGGACAAATAATGAAGCCGAGTATGAAGCTTTGATAGCAGGTCTCGAGATCGCCATCGACATGGGAATTGAAAACGTCCTCATATATGGAGACTCCCAACTGGTCGTTAGTCAAGTAAACGGCGACTATCAGACGTGCAAACCAGAGTTGGTGAAGTACGGCGAGAAAGTACAGCGCCCGCTGACTCAAATTCCTTCCTACATCTTGGAATGCATACCGCTTGCGGAAAATAGCAAAGCGGATGCAATAGCCAAACTCGCTAAAGAACTGGCCGACGAGAAACTCGATGACGTGGGGATCATTGTGCAAAGCCGTCGGGTTCTTGCACAGGCAGAAATATCTCCGGGGTCGTCCGAAGAAAAGGAAGCGACCGAGCAGACAGCCCTGCAAATAAAAGACCAGGAAAAGGCTAAGGATTGGAGGGAAGTCTTTATAGATTACTTCAAATCCCGTCGAACGCCTGAAGATGCGTACTCAAAACATCAGCTCATGAAGCGAGCTCTATCTTTTGCCTTCGTCAATGATACCCTGAATAAAAGATCATTTGATGCTTTATGGTTAAGATGCCTGGGACCTGAAGAGGCAAGGAGAGTCGTCCAAGAAGTTCACGACGGGCTATGCGGTTCTCACCGTGCCGGGCCGAAGATGAAACTGAAGATTAAAAGGATGGGCTACTATTGGCCCACGATGATTCAGGACTGCCTCGAGTATGCGAAGCAATGCCACTCGTGCCAGATCCATGGGGACTTTATCCACCAGCATCCGAATCCGTTACATCCGACAGTGGATAGCTGGCCGTTCGAAATGTGGGGAACTGACATAATCGGCCCCATCGAACCAGCATCGTCCAGAGGACATCGATTCATTTTGGCGACAACTGATTACTTCTCCAAATGGGCAGAAACAGTACCGCTGAGGGAAGTGAAGACGGAAAATATCTTCCATTTCTTCAAGACACACGTCATTTATCGATTTGGCACTCCGAGATGAATCATCCCCGATAATGGGCCAGCCTACAGAAGCCACAAGATCAGCCGCTTCGCACAACAGCACAATATAGACTGGAGATACTCCTCAGTTTATAATCCTCGAGCTAACGGTCTAGCTGAGGCTTTCAACAAGACCTTGACGAAGATCGTGAAAAAGATGGTGTCTCGAAATAAGAAGGACTGGCATGAGAGACTGCATGAAGGTCTCTGGGCATATCGAACTACGTTCAAAACAGCCACGAACACAACGCCGTACGCATTGGTATTCGGTACAGAAGCAGTACTTCCTCTCGAGATATAGCTACCCTCTTTACGAGTGGCAGTTCATTACAAGCTAACGGACGAAGAGAATGCTCACCTTCGGCTTGAGGAGCTCAATGCCCTTGATGAAACCCGGCTCATAGCGCAACAAAATCTGGAGGCTTATAAAGAAAAGATGATGCGCTCATATGAAAAATTGACTAGGCCGAGGACATTCCGCCAAGGCGAACTCGTGCTAGTGGTCAAAAGACCTATGATCCCCAACCGTGCCAAACGGGGGAAATTCGAGCCGAACTATGAAGGCCCGTATATCATAGACAAGGTCTACCAGGGTGGGGCCTATCTACTCATGGACATGCATGGTGAAAGACCTTTCAGGCCAATAAACGGTCGCTTCCTGAAGAAATACTATGCTTGATGAGTCACGGCCTAGGTCAATGATAGACGACGACGACTATATCCACTCACTATCTTCCTAAGCCCAAACTCTATAAGTAGTAACCGGCTCCCTTTACTACGGACCGAAATGTCCTTAAACTAACAATGGACCGAAATGTTCTTAAACTAATAATGGACCGAAACGTCCTTAAACTAACAATGGACCACTATGTCCTAAAACTAGCTGTTGACCGAGACGTCAATAAACTACTGTAGATTGCAGCATCCTGAGGCCGACACAAAAAAAAGAATAAGAAAAAGAAAGAAAAAGAAAACGGTATGTCCATAAGAGAAATGGGCACGGATGAAAACCCGAAAGGGCTCCGTGAGTAAAAAACAGCAGGGCTACCGGCGAGTTTTGTGAAAACCCAAAAGGGCGCAATCTAGTTAAAAGAAACTTGCAGGTCCTCTCGACTTTGTAAGGAGAAACCACCTGTGTGAGATCCCTACGACTCACAAGGGAGAAACACACTTAGGGATCCCCACGATTCTTAAGGAGATATTACACTTGCGAGATTCTCACGACTCGTAAGGAGAACCCTCATATGGGACCCTCACGGCTCATAAGATTCAAAAGTCTTAAACTATAGGGATCTGAACCTGTCCTTAAGCGACCCCCACAACCTCCAATACTGCCCTACAAGCGGCTTAATGTTGACCCTTGTATACAATCTACGGACGCGAATAAACATTTTCCCAACGAAATCCCATCCGTGACTAGGGATATGTCTATACGGTGAACAGCCCTTGTAAGTCCTCTCGACTTAGAAGGAGAAAATACTCTTGTAACATCCTTACGACTTATAAGAGACTATACACTTAGGAGTCCTCACGATTCTTAAGGAGAAATTACACCTACGAGATCCTCACGACTCGCAGGGAGAAGTACCTTTATGAGGCCCTTATGACTCATGAAGTCAAAAGCCTTAGTCGACAGGACCTTAACCCTTTCCACTAAGCCACCTTTGTTCGTCATCGACAGAGGCAAATGATGATTCGCTCCTGGCAATATCCCAGTTGTAGCGGTGCTGATGCCGGAATCGGTGTCTAATTTCAAGCTTGAAGCGAAAAGCCAACAAGCCACACATGCATACGAAATAGCCGAAATGATAGGGCAACTTGTAACAAAATCAGCAAGTAAAAATTTATGCATGCGAAATAGCCAAAATGATTGGGCAACTCGCAATAAAAAACAGTGAGTAAAAAAAAACAAAAAAACAAAAACAGCCGAAATGATTGGGCACCGCGAAAAATAGCCGAAATGATTGGGCAATCGCGACCTTCACGATATAAAAGATGAAATGATAGAGCATCGCGGAAAGAAATAAAAAAATGAATGAAATTTATACCCTACAGGTGATATTACATCAATCCCTGTATACAATCCAGGGGCTTAAACAAAAAGGGAATCACACCCTTCCTCCCCAAGTTTCATCGGAAGAAGAAGCCAAATCTCAACGGTTCACAGATAGCCTGGAGATCATCTCGACATTCATCTCATCACAACAGACACAACATAAAGTAAAGCGGAACAGCGGCAACTCCCAGTTCCATGACTCGGCGATGCACAAAAGACCGAGAGTCAAACCCCGACTCCGTGAAATTCGGATAAAGTCAACAATTCCTGGTTACGTGGAACGCGGCTTATGTCAATCCTGACCCTGTGGGAAACGTCCAGAGCGGATCCTGTTCCTCGCAGAGCATGGAAATGTCCCCGTGTGAAGCATCCGGAGCGGAGCCTGGTCCTCGCAGAACACGGCAGTGAACCCGTGGGAATCATCCAGAGCAAAATTCCTGGTTACGTAGAACGCGGCTTATATCAATCCTGACACCGTGGGAAACATCCAGAGTGGATCCTAGTCCTCGCAGAGCACGGCAATGACCCCGTGTGAAGCATCCAGAGCGGAGCCTGGTCCTCGCAGAACACGGCAGTGAACCCGTGGGAAGCATCCATAGCAAAATTCATGGTCACGTGGAATGCGGATAATGTCAA
The DNA here is from genome assembly GCA_030015575.1 of Agapanthus africanus. Lineage (NCBI taxonomy): Eukaryota > Viridiplantae > Streptophyta > Magnoliopsida > Asparagales > Amaryllidaceae > Agapanthus > Agapanthus africanus. The sequence goes on along the minus strand of JASDDO010000028.1, from coordinate 15,039,763 downwards.
TCCTGACCCCGTGGGAAACGTCCAGAGCGGATCCTGGTCATCGCAGAGCATGACAATGACCCCATGGGAAGCATCCAGAGCAAATTCCTGATCACGTGGAACACGGCTTATGTCAATCCTGACCCCGTGGGAAACATCCAGAGCGGATCCTGGTCCTCGCAGAGCACGGCAATGACCCCGTGTGAAGCATCCAGAGCGGAGCCCGGTCCTCGCAGAACACGGCAGTGAACCCGTGGGAAGCATCCAGAGAAAAATTCCTGGTCACGCGTAATGCGAATAATGCCAATCCTGACCCCGTGAGAAACGTCCAGAGCGGATCCTGGTCCTCGCAGAGCACGGAAATGATCCCGTGTGAAGTATCCAGAGCGGAGCCTGGTCCTTGCAGAACACGACAGTGAACCCGTGGGAAGCATCCAGAGCAAATTCTTGGTCACGTGGAACGCGGCTTATGTCAATCCTGACCCTGTGGGAAACGTCCAGAGTGGATCCTGGTCCTCGCAGAGCACGACAATGACCCCGTGTGAAGCATCCAGAGTGGAGCCTGGTCCTCTCAGAACACGGCAGTGAACCTGTGGGAAGCATCCAGAGCAAATTCCTGGTTACGTGGAACGCGGATTATGTCAATCTTGACCCCGTGGGAAACGTCCAGAGCGGATCCCGGTCCTCGCAGAGCACGGTAATGACCCCGTGTGAACCATCCAGAGCGGAGCCTGGTCCTCGCAGAACACAGCAATGACCCCGTGGGAAGCATCCAGAGAAAATTCCTGGTCATGTGGAACGCGGCTTATGTCAACCCTGACCCCGTGGGAAACGTCCAGAACGGAGCCTGGTCCTCACAGAACACGCTAGTGAACCCGTGGGAAGCATCCAGAGCAAAATTCCTGGTTATGTGGAATGCAGATTATGTCAATCCTGACCCCGTGGGAAACGTCTAGAGCGGAGCCCGGTCCTCGCAGAACACGGCTATGACCCCGTGGGAAGTATCCAGAGAAACTCATGATTCCGTGAAATGCGGATAAGGGCAACCTCACCTATCACTTGCGAGTCCTCACGACTCGTAAGGGAGCAAAATCTCTTGTGAGATCCTTACGAATTTCAAGAGAAAACATGCTTAGGAATCCTCATGATTCTTAAGGAGAAATTACACCTACGGGATCCTCTCAACCGGTAGGGAGAAAATTCTTTATGAGACCCCCACGGCTCATGAAGTTGAAAAGTTTTAGGAGGCAGACCTTAACCCTGAATCCTAAGCCATCATTTTCCTGCAAAGAAATCGAGATAGACTATCCACAGAATACATTTAATAAAAAGGACACACCATCGTGAAAAAAAATATGTCTTTTATTCATGAATCAAAATGAATACAAAGTACAATTCGTGAAAGAACAAAAAAATATACTCTTATTCAGGAGTATGTAAAAAGGAAGAATAAAAAAAATGTGTCTATACAGTTCTTCAACTCGGCGGGCGATTTAGCAGATTTGCCAGTTCATCCCTTTTTCGCTGAGCCTCGCCTTCATGATTCAGTGTCGTCAAAAGACGGGCCTCCGCCTGAGCTTGCTAGGCCTAGTATAAGGCTAGCCGGCCTTCAAGCTCCTTCTCAGTAGCCTTATGAGCCTCAACCATTTCACGAGTGAACACGGCGGTTTTGTCGATGGCTACCACCTCCTTGATGGCCTCTTGAAGCACTCGCCAGAGTTCATAAGCTTTATTGGCCTTGGCCGTATGGTTGGCTTGAAGCTCCCTCAGCGCTTTAAAAGCCAGCTCCCTCTCTGAAAACTTGCGGCCGGGCCTCTTCTCATACGATATCATATTCGCCGCACACCGCTCAATTAGACCTCGTAAGCCCGCTTTCTCGGCCATAACCTCCGAAGAAAGGCGTGTACATTCTAGCACATGCAAGCAAGCCTCCACCTGCCGACAAAACTCAACCCAGACTTGCACCACTGTTTCACTATGATAGGTGGAAAGAAAAGGAAGAGAGCCGTTAGCTTCAACAGCAAACGCTTCGGCCGTGATTAGACTGCCAGCGCGAAGTTCCTCAATTAAGGATGACAAAGAAGCGAGGCTTAGTTTTGCCATACGTTCCGAGGCACGCAGAGCATAGGGGCCGGGTGGCATGGCGATGCGTAACTCCAACGCAGTAAGAACTGGCAAAGCTATTCAGATTTATAACAGTCAGCTAAATGTGTAAGCAAAAGAACAAGTGGAACAATGTTGGGACTTTACTTACCCACGGTCATCAAGTGGGATCTGAAGGCTCCCCAGGCCCTTCAAGAATCTCAACCTCGTCTTCGGCCTCCAGAACTGTAAAAGACATCAATGTCATTTTATGGAATAGTAACAATACTATGAAAACAGGGTAAAAAAAACACTAACCTTGCCCGGAAGAGAGGACGAGGCGCTGAGGAGATATCACTTGCGGAGCAGCCATCTCCAACAGGCGCTGAAAAGACTGCCTGAGAGAGATCAGCATTAGAGGCCGCTAATCCGCGCAATTTTGAAAAGACAGAAGGGTTCAGATAATGGAAAGATTACTAATCTAAAATGTAGAAAGCTACCTTCGACGCTCCTCCCATTCTGAGCTGGAGGGATAGCGGCTTCAACGGTCTCCTCCATGACCTCAGGCACATTATCGGAGACGCGGACCGGTGCAGCGGCTTCTGAGCAAGGAGCAGCAGCTGCCACTACAGGCTCCAACGAAAGAACGGTAGCTTCGACTACCTGCACCCTAGCCTCCGGGTCGCCCTCAGGAAGATCCATTAGAACGACGACCGACAAAGATGCCTCCTTTGAGGAAGCAAGTGCTTTGGGGGTGGGAACCACTGAAGGAGACTCTATCTCAAGAGCAACAGTTGCATCAACCCCCTCCACACTGATTGGTGCTTCACTGGGGATATCAGCAGACTCTACGGTCAAAGCACGACTTAGAGCCTCCGCCGCCGCCGAAGTCCCTGCAAAGTTTGTACAAAGATAAGGATACATATATATGTATGCATGCAATATGAAATATTACAAAGAAATACATGAACATACCGATGCGCAAGGGAGCTTCGAGTATGGCTTGTTCAAGCTGACGCTCCTTCCTAAGGAGGTTTACTTGCCGAGGTCCGAGGGTGGACTCGTGGCCACCGGTCCACAGTGAAAGCGCGTCCTCGGCATCGGCCGAAACAGCCTGTTTAAGGGCCCTTTCGCCCCATTCTTCCAAAGGGCCTATGAATCGTCGCCGTATCCACGGAGGGTCCTCGTAAAAGATGATGGTAGGGTAAGGCTTCTTCGGAATCCTTACGTTCTCCGATTCATCTTGCGAGCGTCTTATAGCCTCAGCCAATTGTGCGGCTTCCTTGGCAGATGAACTCGGGAAAAGTAGGCCAGCATCTGACTCTTGCATAGCCAACGGTTCATCCTGAAGAATAAGCTCAGACTCTATTAAAGAGTCGAGCAGATTGGTAGCCGTCTTCCTTCGCCGCTTGGATCCAGAACCGACCGCCGAAGACGACCGTTTCCTCCCCCATGGATCTTTGGCACGGCGCTGACCTACTTCACCTTCAACGCCCTCGCTTTCCAACGCCCTCTCTTAGCGGTACTACCGAGGAAGACACGGCCATTGTCGTCTCCACAGACGATGATACTGCTACCCGGCGCCCTATTAGCCCTCGATTGAGCCCGGGTACCCAGTGGCATACCAGCTGTGGGAGTGAAGTCCACCTCCGCCGCCCCCGGAATAAGCGCAACACTGGTGTCCCTCAGGGGAAAGCGAACCGGTGCCACGCGGTCGCGGCGGAACTCAAGTGGCCTGAACCGGAATGGGAGCGCTGTATCCAAGAAGCACCCTCTTCTCCTCAGCAATAATCGGACTGACCCGATGAAGGTACCAGCCCATGAAGGACCCCACACATCAGGGAATATGGTCAGCTTCAGGAATCATGAAGCGAGAACCAGTGTTCAGCCTCACAAAATGATGAGCAGCGTCACGAACGCTTCAAGTGATGGGATGGGCGCAACTATAAATGCCTCAAAAGGGATGCCCTGATCATATCCAAGCTACCGGGCAAAGCGGTGTAGGTTATACCGCATAAAAAGGGCCGCACTGTTCTGACGAAATACCAGATAACCTGGTCTGATCGCGTACAGGTGCATGTCTTCCCGGGGCTTCAGAGAAGGTACCTCCTCTTTCGACAGGTCCCAGAGTTGTTGAATTGGACCTGAAGGAGAAGATAGGGCCCGATCAATAAATACCATTCCGCCCGTATTCACATAGGGAGCGATCAACACGCGAATGGCCCCAAACTGAGTCGGGTCAGGAGCAGAAGCATCCACCAGCCGCATGAGTCACGGAAAAGTGCAGGCATCATAAAATTTGGGCATCTGGTGCGCAACAAAGGCCCCCAACACGTGCATATCAATCCAAGATGTGAAGTAATGAAGAGAAAAATTTACCACATCCACACCTGGAGTTGAGGCATTAGCCGCGGCGCCTAACCCATGATAAAGATGCGCTAGCATTGGGAAGTCCACAGCTAGCCGTGTTCCCTTAGCAATACGATGAGCAGGGTAGATAACCGAGGCTCTCATAAAACGGCGATGCATGGGAATGACGAACCAGCTAAGCGAGACGCTGATAAAGCCCACAAAGAAAGTCTCCTCGTCCATGCTAGGAGCTGCAATTGATTCGAAATATACCGCCGACATGATAGGAATGTAATACTGCGGCAAGTCCTCTTCCTTAGTTGGCCGCCTGTTTAAGCCAAACCAAAAGGGATCATTAATGTTCGCAAACTTCGGAGCCGTCTCCGATAGGACATCCTCGTGAAGGAAGCAAGCGATAAAACTTTTAAAAGTGACACCCTGCTCCTCTGACTGTGTGAACAGTTTGTCAAAAATGCCCAGGGTCTTGATCAAACTCGGGCGCTTGTGGCGGACGGCGTTCTCGGTAGACAGGCCGTCAAGCATTGCAGGCTCGGTTTCAAAGACGTACTCGTCGGGAGGCAGCAATTCTTCATAAAGTGTCCCCCTGATCGGCAGCCCCGAGATCTCACGAAATTCTTCTAAGGAAATTGAAATTTCGCAGTCCCTTAGAAGGAAAGTGTTGGTGGGGAGATTCCATTGGTTCAAGAAGTCCTTGACTGTAACCCTTCGAAAATCGTTTAGGCAGTTTTTCGGTAATCGGCTAATTTTTCGGCTTTTTCCGTAAAAAGTCAAATTAGGTATTTTTCATTGTAGACCTAATTATACAAAATTTAGATAAGATATTACTATAATTTTGTCACTAAAATGTCACTTAAAATTTTCTAGTTAAATAAAAAAAAATTTGTAATTAATTATTTTTTAAAAATTATTTTAAGCTTTTAAAAATACATTAAATTAGTGATAAATACAAATTTAATTAGGTAAATTTCATAATTAGGAATCTTTATAAACTAAAATAGAGTGTTAATAAATTGTATCATAACTTTATAAGATTTTAGTTTTATGGTGTGAAATTTATGAAAAAAATGATGTAAAATGGGGTTTTTAAAAAGTTGATGTGAAATGCATTAAATGAGTTTAAAGGTTGCTTTTTGTGTAGAATTTTCTACACAATTCCCTCACACTCACCCCTCCCCACCTCAGGCCGAGCTCACCTTCAGGAAATCACCCATTTTCCCTCATTTCTTGCTTGAAAATTCCTTCAAAAATCATCAAAAATCCGCCGAAATTCACTAAATTCTTCTCTAATTCAACCCAAAATCTTAAGCCATCCTTTCTCAAGCCCAAATTGGATTAAAACAAGGAGAAAAGAGGCCACTTTGGAGGTTTAGTGCAAAGGAATCAACTCTAGTAAGGTATAATTCTAATCTAGTGTTTAATTGTAGCTTAAAATTTGCTAGATTTAGTAGTTTAAGTGTGAAATTTGGTTTAATTTGCTTGCTCATGAATTTCAAGAGAAGGGTTGATTTTCTAATTAGGGTTTGATGTAGGATAAGTGGGTTTAACTTAGTATTATGACCATCTAGTTGGTTAGAGTGGTGAATTGTGCGATGTTGCGCTCGCTAGATCGATAAAATTGCGATATTTGCATCGAATCAGTATGCTTTTTGCTTACTAGATTTTTTATAAAAATTAGGATGTGATCCAATTGCGTTATATTAGCGATATAATTAGCTTCATATACGACTATTAGTGTGCGCGAATGCGGGTTTTGTCTAGCCGGGTTTTAGTTTTGCTGATTTTCCCGAAACGACGATTCTAGTTAAGATTTAGCGATTTTCGTGTGTTTTCCGCGCACCGAGTGCACGTTATGTTTAATTCAAGAGCGTCGATATTTGTATATTGTGAATTGCATCGTCTTAGGATATGTAATCTTATGCTTGGTGTTGTGCAAATATAGGATCGGTTGGGAAAACATCGGACACGGCGCGTAAAGGAAAGACGGTGGTCGGATCGGATTAGCGAGGCATTCAGGTGAGTAGATGTATTCATCTATGGGGGAATCGTCTGGATGGCGCGAGGCGTCCCGTAGTTAGGATTACTTTATTTATTGCAAGATTTGCATTGTTAGCTTACCTCTTCATTTACATTGCTTACCCTTATAGCTAATAGTATGCTAGATTGCATGGATATTCATATACACATATCACTACTACAAAGAAGGGTTGCTCCTACGGATTTATCCGTAGGGGCAACCCACTGCCCCTACGGATATATACGTAGGGGCGAAAAAATACCCCGTAGGTGCAAAGGCCGCAGGTGCAAGTTGAGACCCTGAACTTGCCCCTACGGTTAAATTTTTGCCCCTACGGTTATATGTGTAGGTCCAGGTGCCCCTACGGATTAAGCCGTAGGGGATAAGATTTTATATTATTTACGGTTTATTTTAATAAATTACTTAGACCTACGGCTATAGCCGTAGGGGCATGTACTACCCCCTACGGATATATTCGTAGGTACTTTTCCGTAGGGGCACAAATTCAGGATTCCTGATATTTGCCCCTACGGATAACGCCGTAGGGGAGTGTCAGTGGCCCCTACGGATTTATCCGTAGGGGTATTCCCAAACACCTGGCACTGACATCTGGGGGAAATATCAGTTACTGCTGATATTTAGCCCCTACGGATATATCCGTAGGGGTAACATGTCGGCCTACGGATTAATCCGTAGGTACATATTGTCTGTAATTTTTTTAAAAAATGGGCTGCTTGATTTTTTCCCGCCCTGTGCACAATAATGTATACATCAATCAAATCATATATTGCAGTATTCATAATCACATCTCACGCATATATATAATATACAAAGAAACACAAAAACTGAATATGATATGAATACAAACCAATATCAATATCGTTTCAAAATGTAGTACAATGTGTATGATATAAATAAATACATGTTTCAAAAAAAAAGAACCAAAAATCTACCCTAGCTCGGTCCAGCTCGGTCCTACTCCTCGGTCAATAAACTCTGCAATTCGTCGCGAGCGGGAGTCTGAGTGGGCGGTGGATCGAGCTACAGGAGCTGTCTGCGGAACCGCAGCCGAAGGAGATGCGTGTGGAGGCTCGGCCGATCTACCCTGTCGCGTCGGGATATAACGTGTGTAAGAAGCGTGTAAGAACTGTTTATTATTCGAATTCGTATCATTATTAAGTTATTTCGAAACCCTGTTTGGATATCTAGTTTGGAAAAGCGTTGTTTATTTCAATTATATATGTATGTATGATTAATAAAACATAAGTCTACAACCAAATAAGCTCAGGCTATGTACTGATATTGGATATGTTGATATCTATAATATGACATTATATTTTACTATTAAGTAGTATACATACCAGCATCTCATTCAACTCCTGAACGGTGGCCTTCAAGCTCTCCTGTTCCTGCTGGATACGTCGCTAACTGGAGACGGAGGAAGTAACCACCGGGGTGGAGTCCAACCTCATATGGGCCCTGCTAGAGCCCAGTCCTCGGCCTCTCTCCAAACCTCCGTGGTGCCGTCCGTGTGCGGCGTCCAGGACTGGGGTCAGCAGCCTCGAATGTTGCCTTCCCCCTAGCAACTGCCAGAACATTATATTTAGCACATACTGGTCTATAAAATTGACAAGAAATACCAAAATCAACAAATTCAAAGCCTTACCTACAGAGATAGAAGATGTGCTCCTCTGGTATCTGCATGTATCAAAATTTGAATAATATTAATTAATTTCAGTACATACATACTAACAAGGTAAACTCGCATATAGCGCTGCTTACACATATGACAGGGAGTGAACAAGCTCTTATAGATCATCAGGCGCAAATCTAATCTCATCAAGCAGCCCATGATAATGAGTTGGACGACTAAGAGCAAAAGAAATGTGTGTATATTTATGATATAGCATTCTAAATCAATATACATGCCCTATATAATATATAAACATACCTGGAGGAACGGGAGTGGCCTATGTCCCTGATATGGACGCATCACCAACAACTAGACAATCAAACATTGACAATATAAGTAATTTTGACATAAACAAGCATGGATATCTATAATATTACATTCAAAATGGATATTAGAGAGCGCACCTGCAGTGAGAAGTGGTAAAAGTATCACCCAACTAGGGTGTAATTTACAGAATCAGTTGAGACTCTTAAAAGTCATAGAAGAACCCGACCTGCACAAATCTGATGTATGCTTTCCATTGGACACTAAGAAGTCTCTAAAGGTTGTTATTTTAAGTGCGCGTGCAAATTCAATGAAAGTTAGATTTGAGGATACCCATGTATGAGTTGTATTCTATATATGTGTGTTTCGATTTATGATTTCGCTTAAGTGTAGGGTTGTTTTTACTTAAGAAGTATCACCATCTACTATATATAAAAAAATATAGCAAACTAGGATTGGTATTCAAATCCCAGTCCAGATTGGTATTCAAAATTTATTTAATTAGTTTGTGATCCACATCATTTGATTCGTTGCTTGAGGCATCAATGTAGGCACAAATATCGGCGACGAGGAACTCGACGAGGAAGAACGAGGGCGGTGGCGGGCTGAGAACGGAGGGCGCGCGGGTGGCGACGAAGAGAAAATTGGAGACGCGGGAACGAGAGAAAATTTTGGGAACGAGAGGGAAAGATATCGAGGCGTAGGGCATTTCTGTGCCTTTTTTAATTAAATTCCCATTTAGGTGCCCGTAGGGCCAAACAACAAATTAAGATATAATATTTTTAAATTAAAATGTCGGGCACCGTAGGGACAAAGTGGCGCTTTTAGTTTCATATATGAGTATCGATGGGAATATGAAGGTTTCATATTATCATCGAGTATCATATATTGGTTTTAACCTGAATATCTTGAGTCGCTCTCTAATTATGCGTTTGTTGTGCATTCGTGTTGTATGTGTAACATGATTTTAAACCATTGAGATCAAGATTGATAGAACTGATCATCCTACATTGCAATAGCATTCATCGACCAAAAACTATTATTGCAATGGTATTCATCTATAACAATCAACAATTAAAACTACAAATGTAGGATACTGATATCATAAAGCGTTATACGCAATATTGATAGAACTGATAAATAAAAAAACGAAACACAAACCGTATTAAGATTTAACAACTTTGATTATGTCATATACGCGGGCCGATATTTTCATATTAGCCAATAAGCAAAAATAGATTGCGGTCTGGATATGGCATATTGGCAGATGTTACCTATATGCATAAATCTTATGTCTAATGACCATAAGATTGTCGGAGACAGTTTTGATGTTTTGTGGGTTTAGTTTTATACTTGGGACAATCCAATGTTGACACACACACATAAATAACAAATTAAAGTAAACTAACTAAGAAGCATGTTTGAGTTTTATACTGGGATCACAAATAGCATGATGGCTGCAAACAGGTTGCTTGAATACTTGCAGACAATCCAATGTCGCCTCGCCATTTCTATAAATTTTAAACTCCCTGGAAAATTATCATCACTCAGGATTACTTTAGGGTCAGTTTGTCTGCTTCTTGCTTGTGATTCAACATTCAGCTTTTTGTTGATTTGGAACTCAGAGAGTGTTGCAAAACAAATCCAAAACTAAATAAATCTCAAACTAGCTACAGAGAAGGCAAACAACAAACCCCATGAAGTTTGGCTTTCAAGGGTTTTCCCACTAAAATACACTTAGATGCAGCACTTTAAGGAAGCTTGCAGCAATATAAAAACTTTTAGGTAGTTTAGTGAAAAACTGCAGTGCTTCAAGATTGTTTAAGTTTTATGTGTGCTTAAGCTGTCATACAGAAATTATCATTGCAAAAATGTTCGCAACCCTAGCTTTTCCAGCAACGATACTGGAATACGAGCCTCAGATATGCCAGCTTAGGAATCAAAATAAGAAAGAGATTTGGGGTTATCCTAAGTCCAAAGTCAAACGGGCTCGAGAAATATATAAACCCAAAAAAATGACTGCATAAAGATCTCATAAAGATGAAAAGGATGTTATGCAAGCTCTGAACAAATATTGAACGGAACTTTCACAAGAATTTACAATACCCGACCAGAATCCAATCCTGAGTTTGATGAAGCTTCAGGCCTTCAGCTTCCCCATAGAAAATAGTTAGGGCAAACCCTTTGCAAAACCATAGCTTTCATGCAGAGATGACGCTCAGAACATGCCAGCTTCCAAACACATTGAATATTACATAATCTCCCATACTCTCTCTCTCTCAATCAGACAGTTTATATTTGGATTTGAATTTAGGAAAAGAAATAAGATGGCTACAAACCAGCTTGCCTCGCCAATCTCATAACTATAAAGCTCATAAAAGTGGAAGCTTGAGGGCAAGCCATCATCGCCTCCATTCAATTGAAGCCAAATCATCCACAAAAAATAGAAATAAATATAATAATTGATCGATAGGCAAAATTGCAAGAAACCTATTCAGATTTTTGCATGAAAAAATAAGAGATGTAAAATAAGTAAAAGATTACCAAATGAAATTATCCCATCACTTGAACCCCCTCTCAAGACATTTTAGCAAAAATTCCCCCAGTAATTTTCTTCGGTTTAACCGTTTTATATCATAGAAGAAAGATAAATTTCAAATGTATATACATGCATACACAAACACACACATCATATACACAGTTTTTGAATGTTGCCAGAATTTCAACGGTAATTCTAGATTTTTCCAAACTCTGAAGGCTTCACAAAAATTTTAAATACAGATAATAATATGATTGAAGAGATCAATCACCAATTTTTTAATGAGGATCAACTGAAACCCCAAACAGAGCAAGCAAATTACAAAGATCCCAAAACCCCGCGTGGCCCAGCCCCAGCCCCCAGCCCCCAGCCCCAGCCCCCAGCCCCAGCCCAACCCTAACCCCAGCGTGGCCAGCTAAACCCCAACACCAACCCTAAGGCAAACCCTAACCCCAGCCCCACCCCAGCAGCAGCCGAACCCCAACCCTAACCCTACCTTGATCCCGACCCCGACCGCGACCCCTGCCCAACCCCAACTCGCGCGCGCAACCCCAGACCCAGCCATGAACCCTAAGCCCAAAATAATCCAAAAATTCTTTAATTTACCTCGAGATTTACTCACCTGAACGGCTGCTGCTGGGGCTGGGGCGACGACCTGAACCGCGGTGGCGACGAGAACTGCGGTGGCGACGAAACCGGCGGTGGCGACGAGGAGAACGACGGTGGCGACGACGGCGTGGCGATTTGGGGATTTTTCTCGCGCCCGATCGAGAGAGAGAGAGAGAAAGTGAGCGTAGGCGATCGGTCTGGGGTCTTGTTAAATCGATATTTACTTGTCCCTACAGATATACCCGTAGGTCCTTTGTTTGCGGCTCCGTAAGGGCAAACACCAAATTAAGAATTAATATTTTAATTCTTGAACATCTGTGCCCGTAGGGGTAACCCTTTAGCCCTACGGATTAATCCGTAGGGCCAAGTTAAATCTGCCCCTACGGATTCCAATATCCGTAGGGGCAACCCCTTTTTTTACTAGTGTATGCGATATCACTTTGTAGGACACGAACACCATTACCATTGGCTTCTGTTGCACGCGCACTATTCATGTGACACACACGCCTTGGTAATTGCCATGCCACGAGCACCATAGAACCTGTTTAGCTTAGTGTCACCACCTGCATCATACATGATATATGAAATCGCATAGCATGTATATACCTTGCATCATCATCATACTTACATAGATTTCTAACCACAATTCACATCGCATACCTTGATATCATAGACATTTATCATATACAACATGTTGTACATTATGATTTTCTTGAGGATTTCAGTATTGCTGCGATTTCTGGATTTTTGGGGAAAACCGCAAGAATTTAACAAAAGCTTATATTTATCATTTTTAAAACAAAGTTGCAGTTTTCTCGTGATGTATGTGTCGTCCACCATGAGTTTTCATATTTTCTGTTGGATTTCGAGACCCGATTCGAGGAGTGGATGAACCGTCTCGGGTACATGGTGGGCCCGGTATGGTACCCCGGGGCAAGAAGATCGAGTTGTAGACGATGAGCCTAGCAGGGGAAGACTACCTACCGGTGATGTCTGGCACGGCGGATATCTGGAGGATACCGACCGTTGTCGTGAGATTTGATGATATGGGCCGATCCGGACTGACGGAGCCCGATATTTGAGACATTGATACAGTGAGACATTGAGACATATGTGATTTCATATTTAGTGTCGATGCTTGACACGGGTTTTCAGATGATTTCTTGATGGTATTTAGCTATTATACAAATATTCTTTTTCTAAAGATTAGAATGCAGAACTCTTAGCATTTAAAACACTTAAAGATTTAGTATTGACATTGCATACATGTGCATGCATACTAGAGGTATTACATCACATCTGGACATACATGCTGTGACACATTTGCGTGCATTCTTATGATTGCCTTATTAGATGTTATATTCTACTCACGAGGTGGCAACTCACCCCCGTTGTGCCACAGTGTCTTGCAGGTCGGACTCATCAGTCTTGTAGCGGCGGATATCTTATCATCAGCTCCTTTTGCTCAGACTCGCGACATCGCCCGTAGGTGGGTTGCGACACACTTTGTTTCTTTTTGCTCTGTCATTGTATCTAGTATTCTCCATCTACCACTTTATATTGTATATGCGACCTAGTGATGAGACTGAGAGATTTGTATATTTGTGGTTTCTTTTGGGTCGAGCTCACTTGAGCCGACGTGTGTTTTCTGGTATTTTGCATTTCTTTTATGCTCTTTTTCTTGACATTACTTATATATTGCGTGTGGTTGTGATCCGCCTTGGGCGAAGAGCTAGCTCCCGCTTGGGGATGTCATTTATGATTACAGGTTATATATATCTTGTTGTACCCATTTTGGGGGATAGAATTTACAGGGGAGACTTTGCCGAAATTTTCGGAAATTTTTGATGTTTTTAAAAAGAGATTCTATGCAACTTAATTGATCTAAAAATTGCTTTCATGTAAGGTTTTCCTTCACTCTCTTTTGATTTTGGTTTAGATTCTTCTAGGCTTTGGCTGACTTAGGTTACGGTACGCCTTTAGACATCTCGTAATCTAAGTGCCAGTCACGTTCCGTACCTTCGGGTCATGACAAAGTTGGTATCAGAGCGTAGGTTTTACCTTTCCGAGTGTAGGACGACCTTGGTAGATGGAGTAGGTGACTTAAGCAGAGTGGCGTAGCGTGAGTATGATCCGCGGCATACTTACGATACGGTACTCCGCTTAAGTGACCTTAGGATATAATTGCTTGTATTTCCTTTCTTGATTCCTTGCATTCCTTGATTCAATTGCAATGTTCTTATCAGTCCTGTTTCTTATTCCAGCTTCGATGCCGCCAAAGACTACGAGAGCTCAGCGGGCTGCCGCTAGGGATGAGATTCGAGCGGGCACTTCTGAGGCGAGGATCGAGCGGGATGATACACCTACCCCTCAGGGTCATACTGATCCGCCTTATCAAGACCGTATTGCCAGATTAGAGGCCGGTATGCAAGAGTTGCGACAGATGATGGGATCTTTAGTTGAGTCCAGCAGGGCACAGAGATCCGAGGACGTTCCTTCCACCGCACAGACCACGATTGTACCTGCTGCACAGATGGTCATTCCTGCTGCTACTACGGAGACTATCCCTGTTTCACTATAGGAGTTCATGAGATTGAGACCTCCAGCTTTTACCGGTACGGATGCGACAGAGGACCCACAGGCATTTCTTGATAGGATGGCTCGGATTTGCCGTTCGTTGAGGTGTTCTGATGATAGATTGGTGGAGTTTGCGAGTTTTCTTCTGGAGGGTCTTGCCCAGACATGGTACGATTCAGTAGAGAGAGACCGAGCTGCAGGTCTACCTTCTATGACATGGGACGAGTTTACAGCTGCATTTCTTGCCCGTTTTCTTCCGGAGAGTGTCCGAGATGCTCGAGCCCGTAGTTTTGAGTCTTTGCGCAAGACTCCTGGGATGACGGTGTCGGAGTATGATATACAGTTTACCCAGTTGTCTCGATATGCTCTGTACCTAGTAGACACAGAAGAGAAGAGAATAAAGAGGTTTGTGCGAGGGCTTGATACACAGCTATTCCTTGCCATCGGCACCCAGCACTTTGATACATACGCAGCCGCGATGGATGCAGCCTTACTTTTGGAGGAGCGTATTTCTGAGACTCCGGTCGTTTCTGGGCCGAAGAGGATCCGTACTGATACGCCAGCTCAGCGGCAGATGGGTAGACACCGCGATAGATTATTTCCGGGAGATGGAGGCAGAGGATTGAGACGAGGTCAGTTATTTGGTTCATATCCACAGACCCAGCAGTCATCTCCAGGATGTTTTCGGTGCGGGAGTCAGTACCACCGTGTCAGAGACTGTACCATGGGACGTCAGGGCGTGGCGACAGTCCCGCATGTGACCTTACCACCCTCACCACCTCCTCAGAGAGCTCTACTACCTACTCCTGATGATGCTCCACGCCAGCCAGATGCTTCTAGAGGCCGTGGGCGTGGCGGTCCGGTTCAGAGAGGACGAGGCGACAGAGGCAGAGGCCGAGGCCGAGGTAGAGGCAGAGGACAGCCAGCTATTAGTGGTGGACAGGCCCGAGTGTTCGCGTTGACTCCTCAGGATGCACAGGCATCCAACGCCGTCGTGACAGATACTCTGCCAGTATGTTCCTTTGATGCACGGGTATTATTTGATCCAGGCTCCACACATTCCTATGTATCCACGTACTTTGCACTGAGGTTGGGTCGAGACTCATCTCTGTTAGATCAGCCGCTTGTCGTTATTACCCCGGTAGGCGAGTCTTTTGTTGCCCGTTTTGTGTACCGATCGTGTTCCGTTCGTATCGGGGAGAGAGATTCTTCAGTTGATTTGATTCTCCTCGCTATGCTAGACTTTGACGTTCTTCTTGGTATGGACTGGCTAGCCACCTGTTATGCATCCGTGGACTGCCGTGAAAAAGCAGTCAGATTCAGTTTTCCTGGTGATCCGGTTCTTGTTATTCAGGGAGATCGTAGCGCTACCCTTCCCAGCTTGATTTCTTCTCTTCGCGCAGATCAGCTCTTAAGGAAAGGGTGTCAGGGATTCTTAGCCTATGTTTGTGATACAAGCTCCACAGAGGTTCCGTTGGACCAGGTCCCTTTTGTGAGAGAGTTTCCTGATGTATTCCCTGACGAGCTGCCTGGTCTGCCACCAGAGCGCGAGATTGAGTTCTGCATCGACTTGATCCCCGGTACGGGGCCTATCTCTATACCGCCTTATCAGATGGCCCCGGCGGAGCTGAGAGAGCTGAAGGATCAGTTACAGGACTTGCTGGACAAAGGGCTTATCCGACCGAGTGTGTCACCTTGGGGTGCTCCCGTCCTGTTTGTTAAGAAGAAGGACGGAAGTATGCGTTTATGCATTGATTATCGTTAGCTGAACCGGGTTACTGTGCGGAATAGATATCCCCTACCCCGCATTGATGACTTATTCGATCAGCTCCAGGGTGCAGGGTTTTTCTCGAAGGTTGATTTACGGTCAGGTTATCACCAGTTGCGGGTTCGGAAGGAGGATATTCCGAAGACCGCTTTCCGTACTCGATATGGTCATTATGAGTTCTTGGTGATGTCGTTCGGGCTCACCAATGCCCCGGCAGCATTTATGGATTTGATGAACCGTGTATTCAGGCCGCATCTCGATCAGTTCATTATTGTGTTCATTGAAGACATCTTGGTTTATTCTCGGAGCCGGGAGGAGCATGAGCAGCACTTACGTATCACAT
Organism: Agapanthus africanus; assembly: GCA_030015575.1. NCBI lineage: Eukaryota > Viridiplantae > Streptophyta > Magnoliopsida > Asparagales > Amaryllidaceae > Agapanthus > Agapanthus africanus. The sequence goes on along the minus strand of JASDDO010000028.1, from coordinate 15,023,525 downwards.
TGCAGACTTTGAGGGAGCATCAGCTGTTCGCCAAATTCTCCAAGTGCGCATTCTGGTTAGACAGTGTCGATTTCTTGGATCATGTGGTGACGAGAGATGGTATTTGTGTGGACCCGAAGAAGATCGAGGCAGTTCAGTATTGGCCTAGACCAGTATCAGTTACAAAGGTTCGCAGCTTTCTAGGTCTGGCCGGCTACTATCGACGTTTTGTCCAGGATTTCTCCCGCATTGCTGCACCGTTGACCGGATTGACCCGGAAGGGGGTTCCTTTTGATTGGACCCAGGCATGTGAGGATAGTTTCCAGCAATTGAAGACTCGTCTGACTACTGCACCAGTGTTAGCATTGCCTTCAGGATCAGGCAGGTTCGTGGTATATTGTGATGCTTCTCGAGTGGGGCTGGGCTATGTATTGATGCAGCACGACAGAGTTATCGCGTATGCTTCTCGGCGGTTGAGGAAACACGAACAGAACTACCCCACCCATGATTTAGAGATGGATGCAGTGGTATTTGCACTTAAGATCTGGAGACATTACCTATACGGTGAGTCGTGCCAGATATTCACTGACCACAAGAGTTTGAAGTATATCTTCCAGCAGCGAGATCTGAACCTGAGACAGTGCCGTTGGATGGAGTTGGTGAAGGATTATGACTGCGAGATTCTATACCATCCGGGCAAGGCGAATGTGGTGGCAGATGCTTTGAGTAGGAGGCCCGGAGGTAGCTTATCTTGCTTGAGCGCAGTACTGATGCAGTCGACGGCGGATTGGCAGGTGTTATGTGACAGCAGAGTGCAATTCGAGTTTACTCCTACAGGGGGACAGCTGGCCCATTTCAGAGCACGCCCACAGTTACTTGACCGTATCCACGAGGCACAGTCCGGCGACGCCCGTATCTTAGAGATTATTGAGCAGATTCGGCAGGGCAGAGTTTCTTAGTTCGTGATTGATGATCAAGGGATACTTCAATTTGGGACTCGACTGTGCGTGCCAGATTTAGAGGAACTGAGGCGTGATATTCTCGAGGAGGCACATAGATCAGTGTACGGTGTTCATCCAGGTTCCACCTAGATGTACCATGATTTGAGAGATGTTTACTGGTGGGACGGGATGAAGAAGGATATTACAGACTTTGTGTCGAGATGCCTGACTTGTCAGCAATTCAAGGCCGAGCACCAGAGGCCAGCCGGCGAGTTACAGCCTTTGCCCATCCCTGAGTGGAAGTGGGAGCAGGTCCCCATGGACTTCATTGTGGGTCTACCCAGGACCGGTCGAGGGTATGACTCTATTTGGGTGATTGTGGATCGACTGACGAAAGCGGCTCACTTCCTGCCGCTAGAATCTGGGGCGCCTGCTCCTCGGTCAATAAATCATGCAATTTGGAGCGTGCAGGAGTCTGAGCGGGCTGTGGAGCTGGCGATGTGGTCTGCGCAGCCACCGTCGAGGTAGTGGCTTACGGAGCCACGGCTGCGGGATTCTGAGCGGACGGTGGAGCCATAGGAGCTGTCTGCGGAACCGCAGCCGATGTAGTGGCTTGCGGAGCCGCAGCCGAAGGAGATGCATGTGGAGGCTCGGCCGATGTACCCTGTCGCGTCTGGACCTAACGTGTGTAATAAGCGTATAAGAACTGTGTATTATTCAAATTCGTATCATTATCAAGTTATTTTGAAACCCCATTTGGATATCTAGTTTGGAAAACCGCAGTTTATTTTAATTAGATATGTATGTATGATTAATCAAAGCTAAGTCTACAACCAAATAAGCTCAGGCTACGTACTAATATTGGATATATTGATATCTATAATATGACATGATATTTTACTATTAAGTAGTATACATACCAGCATCTCCTTCAACTCCTGAACGGTGGCCTTCAAGCTCTCCAGTTCCTGCTGGAGACGGAGGAAGTAACCGCCGGGGTGGAGTCCAACCTCATATGGGCCCTGCTAGGGCCCAGTCCCCGGTCTCTCTCCTAACCTCCGTGGTGCCCTCCGTGTGCGGCGTCCAGGACAGGGGTTAGCAGCCTCGGATCGCTCTGTCCGGTAAAATCGATCCCCGATACCTCGGCCTGCTCAACCACCCGCTCCTACACCCACATTAAGCAGTAAAGTATAAGTATAAAATTTAAATTTGAACCTTCCAAAACTAAAATTTCAAATATGGGTTGAATAAATATTAACACTTACGCAATACTCCTGGGTAGCGACGTCGAGATATCGAAGCTCGCCCGTGGAGGGATCTGTCGAGGTGCCGTGGACGGCAAGATATGCGGACAGCACGCTCGGTGTACCACCTTGCGCCAGGGTCTGAGCTGTCTGCAATATTAGAAAATAACTCTTAATATTAGATATATTAGAAAATAACTCTTAATATTTCATTATATCACAAAGGCCGGTCTATTGTAATTTACCGATAACTCCATAGCTCGAGTAATATTTTTCGGGCCACCTGTGTAAGTGGGGCGACCCCTCTTCGCCGACTTTCTATTCTCTATATTTTGAGCGGCCTGTTTCTGCACAACGCATTCACATTTAGTTTTCTAATTAAGGAACACAAAAAAATAAATTATATCCTAAACAATGAATTACATTTAAAATACATACTTGTTTGCGTTGAGAGTCGAAATATTCGCACAATAGAGGTCATCTCTCTACGTCGACTCTCGCAAAGGCCGGAGTAGATAGGAGGGCCGCTCTGTCTACCTCGGGGGTATCCATCCACAAGGAGTAGCAGTCGGCCTTCAGCTCATTCCTGTTGTATCGGACCTTGGTCTGTATGTTCTTCATCAGGCCATTGTACAGAGCATGAAGGTCGAGCACCCTCCCAGGGTGATCAGGGTCGGGTACAGGCTGAAAATCGTGATCCAACTGAAAATACAAAAAAAATTGTTATTAGATTGCAAGTGTTAATAATAAATATATTGGATAAATCAAATGAAAATATATATTAATACCCGAGCCTGATCAAAGAAGAGGGCGAATGAGCGCCGGTGCTGCTCGTCCCACTCAACGTGAAGTGGATAGTTCTTCACGAGCCGTCTCTCATCCCCCATATACTGGTGGAACCGCTCGGCATGAGGACTAGTATAGCTATAGTCAAGGGTAAAAAAGAGGGGGAATGCTGCCTCCCCCCTAGCTCTGTCAGGCCTCAGCCTATGGGACCGATTCGGGCCTCGAGTCCCCCTCTGGGGATGGGGAGGCCCTGCGTCTGTAAGAAATATCAAGACAATCAATATTAAGAAAAAGTTGTATTAAGAAATCAAGGTTAAACGAAAATTGAAGTGTGATATATACCTCCGGTGACTAAAGTACGAGCCTGGGCCCGGGCAGCAGCACGAGCGGGACGATAGTTACTCCGGTGAGGAACAGCCGGTGTCCCGGATGCGGACGCATCCCCTCCAACTAGAAAATAAACATTGATGCTAAATTTCCATGAAGTTCATATTTAGTCTATAGAGCATATGTAAAATGAATAAATATTTTATATTTATTCATACTAACCTACAAACGATGCGGAGGGTACGGAAGTGGCAGGAGTGGCCCCTGCGTCAGATGTGGACGCACCACCTATAATTAGAAAATTAAAAATAGATTATATAAGTAATTGCAAAAAGAATGTGTAGATCAATAATATAACTTTCTAAATCAATATGCATGCACTATAGGATATATAAATATACCCGCAGGTGCGGTAGTGTCACCACCTACAGCTAGACAATAATAAAATTACTATCTAAGTAAGAGCAAAAAGAATGTGTGTATATTTTATAGGGATGTTAGGCACGCGCACAAGGGTCTACGAGGCATCAACCATGCCCGATTAAAATTTTAGCCGTGCCGAACAACCCAAAGCCGGATCTTTAAACTAGAGTTTATGTGAAAACTAACATGTTAAACACTTTAACACTAAGTGAGAGGGATTACAACCTTTGTAGATCCGGTCCTTCACTTCTTAAGCTCCATGTTAAAGTCCCTTCGCTGCGATCATCGTGTTCCGAACTCTCGAGAGGCTCCGCGAAGAGAAAGGTGCAAGCTTGCTTCCGATCTTCGATAACAAAGATGATCTACCTTGAAGTTTCGTTAACACAAGCTAACACTCTCTAAAAGAAGTGAACACCCTCATCCAAATGGCAAAGATAGATGAGGATGATGAAATAGGATTTTTGCTCTCTTTTGTTTTCATATTCTCACATATAAACATCACTTATGAAAAAGCAAGTGAAGCTTTTCATCAAGGAGGAAGAAGCAAGAAGAAGAGCTCAATCCTTTTGTGATGAATAATGAATTAATGTAGTGGTTAAAAATCTAACCAAGGGTTAAGCATGAAGGAGTTAACCCTTATAGAGAATTAACCAGAGTTAATGGTTTGGATTGGGTCAACAAAATATCTTCACAAAATATCAAGCAAAACACAAAGTCAAAGCTTCATGAAGCTTCATGCAAAAGCTAACCCTAATCCAAACCCTAACCAAGTTTTAACCCTAAACCATTGTTAAATTTGTAATCCTAACATGTTACAATATTATATATCACATATACAATATATTTTGTAACAATAGAAAATAATACAATTAACATATATCGTATATATATCAATGTATTATCCCGTGAGAAAATGAATCTTTTAGTGAGCTAATATTAGTTAATGTAATTTAATATATCATATATATTATTATACATTAAATTATCGAATCAACACTTGATCCGATAATCCGGCTATTTCACAAATAACCGACCAATACGATGACCCGGCTATATCACATATATCCGGCCGATATCTCATATCGCGAGAATCCAATACGGTATCACCTACCGCATTATCCTCGGTCCCGCACATATCACATATATGCTCCTACTCCGTTTTTCCTGAGTCAAGAAACCTCTATATAGGACTCTAAAGAATCGTCTATACGCCGGCAATAGGTGATGATCATATCAAACAGCCACAAGCTGCAAGCGGTCAGCTAAACGTAACAGCCACCCAGGTATTGAGCGCTCAGAAGATCAATAAGCAAGCCTGTACATTCTCCTGTGAATCCAATCAGTAACACTCCCGTACAGTCCGGTCTCGTCGTCTGATATGTCGCATATCTCGCCTAGGGGTGGTAAACGTCAGACCCCAGTAGCTCGATAAGTCGTGTCGATATGCGGTCCATAACAGTTTGAGAAACTACTGATAACACTTACCAGTAAATCTCAGCAACCCTGGCCAGGGATTTCCAGTTATAGACAATCGAACACAGCGCAACATCAACTCCCTATACCGGGAGAGACGAATCCCCTCCTATCGCTCATTGCCTCCATGTGAATCGGGATTCTACCCAAAAGCCACCTTTTTGCACGCCCTCTTGGACGTGGTATGATGGAAATCAAAGCACAGTGGGAATCACACAAGACTCTATGACGATCTCGGGTCAACAGACTACTCTGTACCAGTGTCAACGGAGAACTGCCATCTGACGTGAAGTATAATACCATCTGGGAGTTCTCGGCGAGTCCGTCCAGTGTACCCAGTCTCCACTGAGCACCCATACACCATCATTGATGTCAAACACCGATGGATATGGGATCATCCATCGCCCATCATATGGGTCAAGATGCGTATACGCTAGTCTACTCTGGTGTATCGATGCCCTGTCTCGATACACCTTCGACTAGGAACAGTTATAGGATGTACTCGTCGACTACCGTGGCCCCACTAGTATGATCTCATCATAGTCCCAGTAGTCGAGTACATATCCTAAGGGCTTTATCAACATGTAACATAGAGACAATCAGAGTGCATGTTAAGATAAAGTACAACCAGATAGCATACTATCATGTCGAGCAAGAAAGTCCTCCCTATATATATCCAAGCATCCATTACAATATACATCATATGTACAGTAATGGCCTCTAGGGCATACATATAACTAACAATCTCCCACTTGCACTAGGGTCATCTGTTGTGGTATCACATACCTAACAATTAGCCGTGGTTGAAGTATCTCATACTCAACCATCACATAAAAGTCTCTACTGGGAAAAAGGCCTTTGTGAGTGGATCCGCGCTGTCGTCCTCTGTGTCTACTCTCATAACCTCGATCTCCTTGGAGATCAACCATCTCCATGATCAGGTGATACTGCCTAAGAATTATATCTGGATTTCAGATGGGACGGGGGGTTCCTTGGCAAAATCCACAACTCCATTGTCACACAATGGTAGGAATGAAGTTCATCTCATAAACTTATATGTATCCAGACTGCCTCTTTGGTAGCATCTTTGGTAACGATGTATCTTGCCTTTAATCGTCTAGTATGTCACGGTATCTAACTTAGAACTCTTCCAACATACCGTCCCTCCACTGAGGGTAAAGACAATGCCTGCGACTGAAATTCAGTCGTCCTTATCACCCTGGAACCTTTCCAGTGATTCTCCCTAGGATCGATTGATACCATCTCACTACAACTAGTGAGTATCCTAACATCCAATTAGATCTATCTCATAGATCCAAAACCCAGGATATAGGAGGTATCACTTTGATCCTATATGGAGATTCCTTGTGATAAGCGGAGATTGACCGATCGTAGCATAGGAAACTCCTTCCCTATCAAGAGTATGTCATCCACGTACTCTACGAGGATCACCACCATACTCCCTACTACCTTTTTGTATATACAAGGTTCATCTACCATTTTGATGAAGTCAAACTCTTTGACTACCACATCAAAACAGACGTTCCAACTCCGCGATGCCTGCTTTATCACATAAAACATCTTGCACACGTTTTCGCTACTCCCACTGTCTACGAAGCCCTCTGGCTGTGTACTTATAGACGCTCTCTTCCAAATCAACATTTAGAAAAGCAGTCATGACGCCCAACCGCCAGATATCGTAGTCATGGTATGTAGCCGTGGCAAATAGGATCTGGATGGACTTAAGCATAGCTTTGAAAGTCTCAACTTTTCCATGTACACCTAGTAATCTTCTCAAGATATACTTGCTCCTGATGGGGATTTAACCCTTCAGCTAGAGCAACCAAAGTCCATACTTTGTTGGTGTATAAGGATTCCATCTCAGATCGATAAGCATCCAGCCATTCTTACAGAGTCTCACTCCTGATGGCCAGCTCGAAACTAGTTGGGTAATCATCTCATGATGCAATCCTCACTCCCACTGTCATAGAGAAACCGAAGTATCTCTCAGGTGGGTGAGTAACCCTACTAGATCGGCGGAGAGGCTGAGGTTCGTTGGTTACTATTGAATCCTTTGGTTCTATCAAATTATTTGCTGTAGTTTGTATAGCTGGAACTCCTTCCAGTTCTACCTTATGACCACTAATTTCTTCATAAGAAATTCCTTTTCACAAAGGTGGCATATTGAGAAATAAAACGCTTTTGTTTCTCGGTTTGGTAGAAGATATTCCCTTGTGAATGCTTGGGATATCCAACAAACTTCCACAGATTTGACTTTACCTCGAGCTTGTCCGGATTTTGCTTTGCAGACATAGGCTGGACAACCCCAAATCTTAACATACTTAAGATACGGGCTCTTCCCATTCCATATCACACATGCAGTGGTAGGCAACCGATTTGATTTGAACCCTATTCAATAGGTATGCAGCTTCTCAAGTGCATAACTCCCAAAAGGAAATAGAAAACTCAGTAGTACTCATCATAGAGCACACCATATCACATAGGATGCTATTGCTCCGCCTCGATATACCATCGTGCTATGGTGTATACGGACGAGTAATGCTGAGAGATTCTCATTCTCCTTTAGAATAGTCCAAAAATTCCGTGCTCAAGTATTCTCCTCCTTGATCTCATCAAAGGACATAATACTTATACCCATTTTTTTTGTTCTCTACTTCTTACTTATATTCTGTGAATATCTCAAAAGGTTCAGACTTGTGTTTCAACAGGAACATATGTCCGAATCTTGAGAGATCATCAGAGAATGTAATGAAGTACATAGAACTAGTCTTGGCATGTGTAGACAGGAGACTTTCATACATCAGCATGTATCAATCCCAAGAGTTCACTATCTCTTTCTCTGTTTCCAATAAACGGAGCTGTGGTCATCTTATCTCTGTGACATGACTGGCAAGTTTCATAAGATGTAAATTCAAATTTATTTAAATATGCATCTAAATGTAACTTAGCTAGTCGGGTCGCATTGATATGACCTAGTCTACAATTCCTCAAGAAGGATTCGTTCATTTCTGAACTCTTCCTCTCGTGTGTGTTCTGTATACTAAGAACTGTAGTTTGATTTAGAACGTCAATGCTTTTAGATAACGTACCTGAACCGATCAACTCTTGATATAGGAAATGTTCAAAACATTATCCAACAATACAAAATTATATCCTTTCTTTACTAATAAAGAGACTGATATGATGTTGTACATCAGGTTCGGTATCTAATAACATTCGTTCAGAATCAATGTATTCTGGTAATACAGGGTGATAGTGACCAACAGACTTGGCTGCAACACTTGCACCGTTTTCTATCTCATGAAACTTATCACTCGTTCTCAGTTCTCTACCTATCTGTAGCCCATGTAACAGATTACATATGCGGGATCCTGATCCGGTATCTCATACCCAGGACGTAAAGGATACTGAGAAACGGTTCTCTGTAATGAACACACCCGAAGATGATGCATCAACATGCACTTTCTTCGTTTGGGCGGCACGGGAAATCTGGTATTCCCCAATTTCCTGATCTGTCTTATAACATTTTTAAGTTGGAGCGGGACCAACGTTCCCCAGCTCAGTATAACAAGCAGGTTCGGTCAATTCTTCCGTATTATTATTTTGATTAAGGCGTGATATGGTCGCTACCTGGAGAGAGAGAGAAGAAAACACTCAACGTATGCTCTTGCAAGATTAGATTGGTTATCTAATATATCTAATCAGGATGTCTCCCACTGTTTTAATCAAATCTTCCTTCAACCCCTAAAAGGAAAGACTAGCCGGGATTAATTGCACGCTACAAGTTCGCTAATCTTTCAGCCAGGCCAGTGTCGGTACTTTGAGGGAGGTCCCCCATGCTTTCGCACGAACCTAATTAAAGTAAACCTCGTTTTCCCAGGGGCGTAACCCCGTTAACACTTTTCTAGAAACCTACTTGATTGGCTAATTCTAATGTGTAAATCTCTCCCAGGAGTAACTCTTACTCGCAGCGGGTATCGGGATCCAACTATCTCATAGAAGGTATGCAATCTCATTGCAAATTTCAACACTTGAAATTCCCAATAAGATTTTACCCCTAGCAGCTATATGACCTTAATATAGTCAACAAATCATAAGTACTAGTCAAGTTCAACCCGTCATTTCCCGATTGAATTAAACCCACCCGCACAACCCTTAACATAGTCAACAAAGTCGCACGACTACCCTAATCCAATCGCATCATATGCTTATACAGATTAACACTAATCAGCTACCGCACACTACGCCTTAACATAGTCAACAAACGTAGCACGAATACTAACTAGTACTTATCTGAAATGACAGAGGGCTACGACAGGTTTTTAAGAAAACCTTTTGCGTAATGAACTTGATATCGTTGTAGAATCGAGTGATTTTAAATGGAATGTTTTTTAGGCTTTTCTAGTTTGCTAAAGGGGTCACTCCCGGTGAAGGGATCGTTGGCCCTTTCCTCATCGAATAAGGTGCAGAATATTTCACAAATATCACTATGCAAAGCAAAAACTATAGTAGCAATTAAAAGACAAACCGAGTTTGTAGTATCTGCCAGTTTCACTAAAGAGGTCACTCCCGGTGAAGAGATCTCGGCTCTTTCCTTATCGAATAAAGTGTTGGATGTTCTACAAGGAACACCGCTATGCAAAGCAAGAACTAGAGCTACCAGATTTTAAACAAGTTTCTACAACATCGTTAGGTTTCTTTTAGTTTCATTAATCTCATTAATGAAGTCCCATTTTAATATGCTTCACAAGTATCACATTTGAAACGAAATATGCAATATAACATATATCTCATATATATAATATAAACATTCGTCTCAGGCAGTAATATGATCTCACACAGAACATTGCAGCAGAAGAACATATATGAAATATTGGATACACTAGGATGTCCGTGTTTTCAATACGAGCCTGTATAAAACACGGATTCCACGGTCGCGATGAATAGCCAAACCCACATCCCTAGACCCCTACGAGAGCGGCAAGCAACACTGCCAATTCTAGGGTTAGGAGACCCGGTCTCGACTCCTCGAGATGGTCTCCCACTGGACCCTAGAACCCGGTTACTTGTGCTCCCCGCCTTGGGTCTACCTAATGCGGAAAAGTAAATAATATACAATGGTGACATCATCCTCAGCCCGGAAGTGCCCCAATAAAAGAATATTACATACAAATGAATTTTACATGTATGAAAAAGAAAAAATCTCATCTCACATAAAAACCCTGGCTATTCAAAACGCGACGATCCAATATAACATATCACAGCAACACATAATATCGCATATCATCAACGTAAGCAAGTATGTGTATCCCGATTGTCGTTTCTCTATAGCAACGAAGCCAGCGATACACCACATACTACGCTTATGGTACAGAAAAGAAAGTGTAAAACTACAACAGTTGGAATCCGCAACCTCTTTAGACATCGCATGCCTAACCAAATGAATTCCTTAGACATCGCATGCCTAACAATTATAAACCCCGCATTTTATTCTTTTTATCGAAAACACTTTTCAATATCTAGTCGGGCAATTCAACAAGATTCCCGACATCCAGATCGAATGCTCGTCGCAAACTTCAGTAGACGGCCGCACCCCCTATGCCGTCGACGAAGTGCACTAAGGTGGAACACCGCTGCCGCGAGCACCCGAACGGATGCTTTTGGCGACGGGGTTCTCCTACAGTCACTTGGTCGGGGCTATGGGGCGTGGCTGTCTGTTAAGTTTACCCGGCGAGTATCCGCGTACGTTACGTGATTGCGACAGACTTTTGATCGCATCAAAATCCCGTGGCAACCGATCATCTGAGACTAAACTGCTATGTTTATAACATTCAAATTAGTTATCTCATAACTACTTGTGGATTCCAAATATTGTATCGCAATCCAGATAAATAGACAATGTTAAACTTTCCGATCGAATAATCAAACGCTCAAGTTTTCCCAAATAGTTCTCAACACTTGAAATTAGTTTAAAAACATCCATCACATGTTACAGTACGAATGGTCCAGCCGTAGAAGGGTCAAGCCAACGCCTCACATGTGGCACGCCGTACTGCCACAAACCCTAAGATTCAGAGGCAGTTCAAGACGGTAACATAATCGAGTTAAGGTTTGTTGTCTTCTAGAGGGTCCACCGCGTTACTTGCACGACTTAGAACGTTTTTAAACTGCGGAAAAATCCAACGCTTGGAAATTTTCCGGCAGGGGGAAAAATGAGTTATTGATGTCCGTTCGAATTTTTGAACAGTTTCTAAAATTATCCGGGAAAAATAAACAAAGTTAAATTATCCGATCGAATCAACAAGTCCCCAATACAACCCTAGAAAACTCAACACTTGAGTGGATTTAAAAAATTCCCATAAAAAAAGACAAGAAATGACCTAAGAATAAATATATGAAGTTCCAGTGACTAATTCAAAATTGTGGCCGCGGAACATCGGCCAAAACCTTGGTTTGGCCGCGGTTCCGCGGTCATATAATCGAGTTAATGGGCCGTACTTCACAGTAATTCTTAGTTTTTCCTGCTTAATTTTCTGAGCATTTGTAATCCAGAAAAAATCAACATTTTTAAAAATGTCCAGAGAGGGGTCAATATCGGGGTTTCCGGGTTCGATCGGACTTTAAACTTCGTCTAGACTTCGCCTAAAACTCTAGCTTGGCTCTAATACCACTATAGGGATGCTAGGCACGCGCACAAGGGTCTATGAGGCATCAACCATGCCCGATTAAAATTTTAGCCGTGCCGAACAACCCAAAGCCGGATCTTTAAACTAGAGTTTATGCGAAAACTAACATGTTAAACACTTTAACACTAAGTGAGAGGGATTACAACCTTTGTAGATCCGGTCCTTCACTTCTTAATCCCTGTGTTGAAGTCCTTTCGCTGCGATCATCGTGTTCCGAACTCTCGAGAGGCTCCTTGAAGAGAAAGGTGCAAGCTTGCTTCCGATCTTCGATAACAAAGATGATCTACCTTGAAGTTTCGTTAACACAAGCTAACACTCTCCAAAAGAAGTGAACACCCTCATCCAAATGGCAAGGATAGATGAGGATGATGAAGTAGGATTTTTGCTCTCTTTTGTTTTCATATTCTCACATATAAAAATCACTTATGAAAAAGCTAGTGAAGCTTTTCATCAAGGAGGAAGAAGTAAGAAGAAGAGCTCAATCCTTTTGTGATGAATAATGAATTAATGTAGTGGTTAAAATCTAACCAAGAGTTAAGCATGAAGGAGTTAACCCTTGTAGAGAATTAACTAGAGTTAATGGTTTGGATTGGGTTACCATAATATCTTCACAAAATATCAAGCAAAACACAAAGTCAAAGCTTCATGAAGCTTCATGGAAGCTTCATGCAAAAGCAAACCATAATCGAAACCCTAACCAAGTTTAAACCCTAAACCATTGTTAAATTTGTAACCCTAACATGTTACAATATTATATATCACATATACAATATGTTTTGTAACAATAGAAAATAATACAATTAACATATATCGCATATATATCAATGTATTATCCCGTGAGAAAATGAATCTTTTAGTGAGCTAATATTAGTTAATGTAATTTAATATATCATATATATTATTATACATTAAATTATCGAATCAACACTTGATCCGATAATCCGGCTATTTCACAAATTACCGACTAATACGATGACCCGGCTATATCACATATACCCGGCCGATATCTCATATCGCGAGAATCCAATACGGTATCACATATCGCATTATCCTCGGTCCCGTACATATCACATATATGCTCCTACTCCGTTTTGTCTGAGTCAAGAAACCTCTGTGTAGGACTCTGAAGAATCGTCAATACGCCGGCAGTAGGTGATGATCATATCAAACACCCACAAGCTGCAAGCGGTCAGCTAAACGTAACAGCCACCCAGGTATTGAGCGCTCAGAAGATCAACAAGCAAGCCTGTACATTCTCCTATGAATCCAATCAGTAACACTCCCGTACAGTCCGGTCTCGTCGTCTGATATGTCGCATATCTCGCCTAGGGGTGGTAAACGTCAGACCCTAGTAGCTCGATAAGTCGTGTCGATATGAGGTCTATAAAAGTTCGAGAAACTAATGATAACACTTACCAGTAAATCTCAGCAACCCTGGCCAGGGATTTCCAGTTATATCCAATCGAACACAGCGCAGCATCAACTCCCTATACCGGGAGAGACGAATCTCCTCCCATCGCTCATTGCCTCCATGTGATTCGGGACTCTACCCAAAAGCCACCTTTTTGCACGCCCTCTTGGACGTGGTATGATGGAAATCAAAGCACGGTGGGAATCACACAAGACTCTATGACGGTCTCAGGTCAACAGACTACTCTGTACCAGTGTCACCGGAGAACTGCCATCTGACGTGAGGTAAATACCATCTAGGAGTTCTCGGCGAGTCCGTCCAGTGTACCCAGTCTCCACTGAGCACCCGTACACCATCCTTGATTTCAAACACCGATGGATATGGGATTATCCATCGCCCATCATATGGGTCAAGATGCGTATACGCTAGTCTACTCTGGTGTATCGATGCCCTGTCTCGATACAACCTCGACTAGGAATAGTTATAGGATGTACTCGTCGACTACCGTGGCCCCACTAGTATGATCTCATCATAGTCCCAGTAGTCGAGTACATATCCTAAGGGCTTTATCAACATGTAACATTGAGACAATCAGAGTGCATGTTAAGATAAAGTACAACCAGATAGCATACTATCATGTCGAGCAAGAAAGTCCTCCCTATATATGTCCAAGCATCCATTACAATATACATCATATGTACAGTAATGGCCTCTAGGGCATACATATAACTAACATATTTATGATATAGCATTCTAAATCAATATATATGCACTGTATGATATATAAACATACCTGGAGGAGCGGGAGTGGCCTCTGTCCCTGATGTGGACGCATCACCAACAATTAGACAATCAAACATTGATAATATAAGTAATTTTGCCATAAACAGGCATGAATATCTATAATATTACATTCAAAATGGATATGCGTGCAATATACCTGGAGGTGTGGCAAAATACACACGGAAGGAGGCATCCGAAGGGGTCTCCGATCTGGGTGCAAGACCGGCCCTCTGAAGCTCCCTACACAGCTCTCCGGGCGGCAGAACCGCTCTGCCTCTTCCGGTGCCGCGGCTGGAGCTCCTTCCGCCCCTCGCTGCTCCCGTCGTCGTCTTCGAATCTAGATAAACGTTTCGTGGACGCATTAGACAATCATTAAAAGCATTGACTATATATGTATAGATCGTAAAATGTGAAGTAATAATATAACATTACTGAAACCTTTTTCGTTTTGTGGGCATTATACATATCTATTTGGATTTCATCGTCGATCTCATTTCTAACCCACGTAACTTCATGAACGGCCGAAGACAACCTGTCCTTCGAAACAGACGGTCGGAGCACTCTAAGCCTTCTCTCTTCTTCATCATCATCGATGTCCTCGATTTCTGGGACATCGTAGACATCTCTGGGTTTTCATCGGCATACAACACTCCATCCCGGATGCTTCAAACACTGTGAGTAGTATACTTGGAACGCTTGGTTCGTAAAGATAAACGGATCTTCCTGACCGTAAAATCGAAGTTTATTCACACTGGTCAATCCATATTCATCTTTCCAAATCCCAAGATTGCTTCTCCACTTATCCGTATCGGTTCGCGTATCGTACCAAGTACACTGGAATATATAAATGTGTTCTGATCGTCCAGGATAGTGGATGCCGAGTATACAATTTAAGTACCCATAATAAATCACACCGTCCGATCCTACCATCGGAATTCCACTATTCTGACTGGTTCTAGATGTTTCTATGTCCTTAACTTCGAATTTGTATCCAAGGACACCAAATCCTTTGTAATATGCAACCTCCATACTAGGAAATTGAGCTAAACTTCTTGAATCACTCTCAAATGATGCAGACAAGTTCGGATCGTGGATCTAACAAAACAAATTTTATGAAAAATACATAACGATACAAGTTTAGATTAAAACTGATAGCAATAAAATGTTATTCGAATAACTTACATGATCTGTGACCCAATCACAAAAATTATCCTGATGATATTTTTCCAATCATTCTTCGTTCCAATCAGGATGCCCCTCACGTACCTCGTTAAAATGAATTCTGTTGTCGACAAATAATGGTGACATTAATATTATATCATTTCATACACACAAAAACACAAATATAACAATTAATCCAAAAAAACTTACTCTCTAATTTGTTCAAGACATGCGCAATTAAGCAAGATAAACCGGTATATCTTTGTTTCCCCCAATAAGAGCAAAGCTCTACTTGAATTTTAAAAAAAATCAAAAATTGAAGCTACGGTTCAGATTCCTTGTGCTGCGCGCAACGCGCCACGAGTCAAAAGCTGACACGCCAGCGCTGCGCCCAAGACAGCGCACCCAATCAGAGCAAGGCTCTATTTAAAATAAAAATAAAGGAAGCAACGCTTCAGGCAACTTGCGCTCTGCGCTGCGCGACACGTGTCAGCGCAGTTGCGCTGCGCTCTTCGCTGCGCGACACGTGTCAGCGCAGTTACGCTGCGCGACACGTGTCAAGCGCAAGTGCGCTTGCGCCAGCTGTGCCAGCATTTAAACAGAAAAATTCTGGAAAGATCTTTCTAATCTTATTAAAACAATAAGATTCTCTTCTGTAAAACAGGAGCCCTTGGATCAAAGATCCAACGGTGGGAAAAAATCCCTAAATCACTAAAAGAAAGATCTCTTTAACTGATTTAACAAATCAATTGGCACTATATAAAGGCCCTAGACTCCAAATCTAAAAAACACAGAACTCCTCTAAAAGAAAATTTTGAGAAGAGCTCAGAGAAAGAAAAGGTAAAAACCTTTGAATAAAAGAAGAATTTCTTCTAAAAGAGATCAATGATCTAAAAAACAAGATCAAGATCTTGGATAAAATAATAATAATAATAATAATAATAATAAAGAAGTAATTTACTTCTGTATAAAGGCATTGCCTTTTGATGAACCACTGGTTCTCTGAAAACAAGAAAAACTTGTTTTCTTTGATCTAGATTTGATTAAAATATTAAACAGTGCCCTGCACTTGTAAAATTTGCACTGTTGCGCTCTTAGGTTGGCGCAAGCCACCAGGGAGCGCCACGTGTCAAACACAGAACTATCTGCACTTTGCGCTTTTGAAACAGAGCACTGCTCTCTTAAATTGGTGCAAGTCACCAGAGTGCGCCACGTGTCAACAGCGCAACAGTGCAGCGCACTGGCGCAGCGCACTGCGCTAAAAGGCTTGCGCTCACCAGAGCGTGACACGTGTCACCCCTACATGAGTTTGCGCCTTGCGTTCCTCAATTGGCGCAAAGCGCCTGACAAGCCACGTGGCGCTCTGTCAGACTAATTAATGCAGTGCATTATTGAAAAGAAGGGCAGATCCCAATTAAAAGGGCCTAACAGGCCTAATAAAATGCAATGCATTATTAAAAAAGGGGTAGAGCCTAAACAAAGGTCTGTCAGACCAAAACAGATGCTGTGCATCATTTAAAAAAGGGGCAGAGCCCAAATAAAGGTCTAATAGACCAAACAAAAATGCCATGCATTATTAAACAGGGGCAGAGCCCTAGTAAAGGCCTAACAGGCCAAATGCAAATAAAATGTTGAACATTTTCAACTGGACTTATCCCAATTCTGGCCGTAATTCCTCAAATTAAATTGAACTGAACACAAATGCTCTCTCAAATCAATTTACACCCGGTTCAAGGGTACATCTCTGAACTCCTTTGATATTGGTCGTTGTAATCCTTCAACGGCGTCAGAGAGGTGACGGGTCCCGGCAACCACACATGAATATGGACTGCAGGGTCCTTAAACTCGTGGACCGAAACGTCCTTAAACTAATATTTGTCCCAAAATGGGAATGGTGGACCAAAATGTCCTTAAACTAATGTTCGTCCCCAAATGGGAATGTTGGACCACCATGTCTCTAAACTGGAAATCGACCGCAATGTCATTAAACTAAACAATAGAGCCAATTGCTCTCCTGTTGGATCTAAACGATCCCGTTAAGTTGATTTTAGTCTGGAAATTAGACTAACATATCCTTAAAAAACGTTTAAGTTGATCTTATCCTCAAATATGGCTAACGTATTCTCAAACCAAAACCCCAAACCCAAATCTAAGAAAATACGGATTTGGACTAATCCACATCCTACGGGCGACAACATAAATTAGTCTCCGTATACAATCCACGGGCAACCACAAATAAAACAAACACCCACGACACGAAGTGAAATTCTGGAGGAGGAGAAAGTTGTTACCGCGATGCGGTAGCGTAATTAACTGCAGGGGCTTACGCATGCAGGGAAGAGCGTCCCCACAATCAAAAACCCCTCAAGCGAGGGGGAATCTGACGAAGTCTGCTACATCGGTCGCATCCGTCTAAACCTCCGATACACGGTGCCATAAATCAACTTGGCATCTTCGGAGAGGTGGACGGATAAAACCAAATAGCATCTGCCCCGAATCACAGGCAAGACAAACCTACGCGGTCGCGTCTCTGTATTCGGACGGGAACATATTCTGGCACGCCCGGTGGGACCTTTTCCTCTTTCCACTCCACACTTCGTGCATCGTTTTCGCGAACGAATCGCGGTTTGTTAATGGTTGCCCTCGGGTTTCAAGTTACCAAGATTTGGTCTTTTGCTTGGCGCAGAAATCAAACAGCAATGGCATCCAACTGCTCGAACTGATCCAAATGCAAATGCAACCGACGCTACGCCTCACCTGGAGGCGTAGCCTATGGACCTCAGGCGGCATCGCTGTTCACGATGCCGGTGGAACAAATTACCCAAGCTACTACCAGTCTATTTTTCGGGACCATGCTATCGCCAGCAAGCTTCACCATCCCAACGCCCGCGCCGGAAGCTTCAAAGAAGTCGGTCTTCAATCGACTTGCTACTACCACGGCCCTTCTTAATGGGTCTTCCAATCCTAACTCTTCAGTTTTCACCAGGCTGAACTCAAGCTCCAAAGGGCCTACCAAGAAGCCCATAGTACCTCAAGGGGCCATCCTAAAGAAGATAGCTGCTCCTGAAGTTGTCAAGGCGAATTCTCCTCCCAGAGGGTCGGTCTTCACGAGACTGACTGCTCCCAGTCCCGCTCCCGCTCAGAAATCTGTTTTTGACCGGTTGGACACAACTTCTCAACGGACGTCGGTCTTCAAGAGGCTGACACCCGCGACAGCCCCTCACCTAAACTGGGGGAAAGAGGAAGCCGTCTCTAAACCAATCCCAACAACCCATCACGCCCGACGCCGCCACTGGCGCCGGATAAGGAAGACTGGGGGAAACTCCCTCTCCGGGCTAACGCCACCAGCTCCAACGGTGGAAGTTAATGCTGCTGTTCCAACTGGGAACAGCTTTAAGCTGCTGAACAGGGTACGCAGAAATTCGCCAGCTGCGGTGCTTAAAAGATCTCCTCTACCGGTAGATACCGTCGTGGAAACAAAACCAGAAAGGGCGGAGCAATCTCCTCCACGGCTGTCTTCCAGAGTCTACAAGACTTGGCGATGAGTCCGAGAATCGATGATTGATTTGAATTTCTCCACCAGAATAAGAAATCAAAAGTTCGGCAGGAAGAAAATCCCCCTGTCAAGCAACGAAATACGACGACCACCTGGGTGCCCAAAGCAACGGCCCCCTCAACTTCGACGGCCCACAAGAGAAGAAGGTCGGAGAAAGTCCCCACGCCTGCGGCGAATGTCAAAGGTAGTGAGCCCGAACGCCTAAGTCTGGAGGCATTATGGTACACACTGTCTACATAGCGTCTGGGAAAGAGGACAGCCGCATATCCACAGGTCATAGACCGCTTACGCGATCGGTGACTAAAGCTCAGGAGAAGCAGCAGAAGCTCCAGGAAATGATGGCCGCACTCACTGGGCCAAAAGAAAGCCCAGAAGCGTCCTCGTATCAGCGCCAGGAGCAAGAAACCGACGCCGAATTCCTTCGCAGGATACTGGAAAAGAAGGACAAAGAGGCTGCAGAACAAGCAGCCAATATAAAACGAATGGCCCTTCTGTTTCAGGACATGGTGGGTATAATGATCCAGCAAGATCCTCCTGCTGAAGATCCTCCGATCGTCCTTGAAGATGACAGAGGAGAAACGTCAAATCCTCCACCGACTCTGTCAACAGCCAAGGAGGAGAAAATTTCTAAAGCTGTCCTAGATGAATATATAGCTCAGCAGATAAGGGTTCACCAGGCAACTGAGACGGCCGGTCAAGTTGTCAAAATGGGGCGACCGTATCCGAGCTGGTATGATCAGATCAAATACTCGCCGGGCTACACGATCCCAAAATTTCATGTATACAAGGGGACAGGCAATCCCCATCAACATGTAGCCCAGTTCAGGGCTCTTTGTGGTAACACCGGCGGCGATGATAAGCTCATGCTTCTCCAATTCATCGGCAGCTTATCGGAGACGGCGTTTGAATGGTATTCCGAGCTTCCGAACGACTCTGTCAAAACTTTCGCTGAAATGGAGTTGTTGTTTACTCAGCGATTTGCGAGCACCAGCGAACGTACTCCAATAACAGTTTTGATCAACGCAAGAGTAAAGCCGGGCGAAACATGGGTTCAATATGCAATCCAATGGCGGAATCTATGGTCGAAGTGCGAACAGGGCATCGAGGAAGCGCCAGCGGTGGGCATGTTCGTGGGCACCTTAGATCCTCATGCAACTATCTCACAGTTCATGATGTTCTTTAAACCAACCACGTTCCAAGCCTTGATAGATAAGTTACCCCAAATGGATCAGATGGGTCACAGACCGTCTCCTCCAAAGCCGGACTCTCGAAATGAGAAGGGAAAAGGGAAAGAAATCGTCGTCGCCAATGCTCAACAACAGCCGAGCAACTTGAAGCCGGTTGTCCGTCAAAACAATATGCATCCACACCTATCCCTCGAGGAGAGGCTCTGACGTCCTTACTCGTTCCCTCAAAATAAAATGAGAAGACTGTTTGAGCTAGCATTGCGTAACAGACTCATTAATCTGCCAGAGTCAAGACGTCCGTCGCAGCCAAACGACGTCAATGATCCCAATTACTGTCCCTATCACCGAGTATTGGGTCATCCGATCGAAGATTGTTACGTCTTCAAAAACTGGATTGAAGATCAATACCAACAAGGCAATTTCGCGTTATCCGAAAAATGGAAGATGAACCCGCCGCAACCTCATACCTCTAAAAAGGTGAATATGCCGGGGGCAACGTGCTCCCTTGTTGAAGAAGCTCCGTGGGAAGTTGTACTATCGGCCAAAACCAAAAGGATGCCGAGTAATCTCAAAACATGCCCGGCAATCAGGTGGAAGAGCCCGCTAGAACCCCAGATCATCGAAGGGATGCTGAAGCCGCGCCCAACTCCAAAGATCGGTGGTGATGGCTCAAGCACTCACGCCCAGCCGTCAAAATCTTCGAAGAAGAAGAAGAAGAGATCCAAAAAGCACGTAAGGCCTGGCGACAAGCGCACGGACTTACAGAAAAAGATTGACGCGCTGGAGGAGTATAATCAGAAAGCACGAACTCCCATCACGCTCCAAGAGTTCCTCAACCACGTCTTTCAGAAGGAAGATGATGGAGAAAGCTCGTCGGATGAATCTGAGGGTTACATAGCAAGTTGTCATATGATCTCCCACTCGTTTACAGACGATGAGAAAACTCCTTGCACTGAGAAGCTATGGGCAGATCTTAAACCGGAACTTCTGGGGCCATCGGATGAAGCAATTGATGCATTCCTCAACGAAGCTCTGTTGAAAAGTAAAGCTGATCAGGAACGCGAGATGGTCATATTTGAAAAGGTCAAGCGCCGGCGACTGGACGAAAGAGTTGAGACACTCCCGTCAAATCAAAAGACATCCGTTGCAGATAAAAACAAATTCAAGACGAAGAAAAGGTTTGCTAAAGCCATATCAATGGGGATGAAGCTACCACCCTCTGAAGGAAACACTTCCAGTGAAGCAGAGATGCACCCTTCCTATTGCTTATATCATCGAAAGATTTCGCACCCCACCGAAGAGTGCAAAGCTTTCAATAGATGGTGGCAAGGGTATGTCGCTCACCGGCAGCATTTTAAGCAGGAGAAGCGCAAAACTCGTCGGGAGCGGAAGAGTGTGACCGAGGAGCTTAGAAGAGCTACCGGCGACTGTCACATGGTTAACGCCGAGGGAGCACAAATTCTCACATTCAGGAGCAACTCTGATGTGGAAATAGAGCTTAGCCCTCTCTTTAAAGAGTCCACCTCGAGAAAAGAGGAAGAGCCGAAGGCCTGCGAAAATATCCAGCTGCGTAATCGTATGCTACCCGAAAAGAATCTCGGATCCACGAGAAGAAAGGATAAGGGAAAAGAAAAGGTCACCGAAGATATCGCCCTAGATGACCAGGTCATGAAAGAGATGACTGCCAAGGACCCGCCAAAGAAAAATAAGATGGACTACAACATCCTGGCACACTTGAGGAAGATACCCTCACAACTTAGCATTCTTGACGTCCTTCTGCTATCTAAAGAAGCGAGGGATTCATTGATCAAAGCGCTACAAGAGCCAGAACAATTCCAAGCTTTTCTCACCGAAGAAAAGATGAAGGACGAGTTAGAAGAAGTGCACACAACCGATGTCACTTTCGGTGATGAAGACTTGCTCCTTGGGACGTGCGAACACAACCGTCCCCTCTATGTCTCAGGGCATTGCCACGATATAAAGATAGGCAAGATCTTGGTCGACAATGGGTCCTCCGTCAATCTCCTCAATATACGGGTATTGAAAGAAATCTGCATGAGCGTACAGCACCTCGCTCAGGACAAGATCACCATCTCCGGGTTCGACTCTCAATCATCACGGACTCTCGGGTCAGTGATATTGACACTGCGCTTTGGGCTACTCGTCACGGAAATTAAATTCCACGTCATAGACGCCAAGACATGCTATAATGCTTTGCTCGGCCGACCCTGGTTACACGAGTACAACATCATCCCTTCTACACAGCATCAGTGTATGAAATATTTTAAGGATGGTCTCGAGTATACCGTAACAGGAGAGTTGAACCCATTCTCCATGAACGAAGTCCGCAAATATGAAGATGCAAAATACTTCTTGCCATATTTCGAAGACACGGAGAGGTGTCACAAGCCGGAGAACAAAGCTATCGCCACCATCCCTGTCTTCGGGAGTGATACCGAGGAAGAGGAAGAGATGGTTTATTCGGGTCCACCCCAACACAACAAGCCAGGACCGTCCGCTCCTATGTTGATCTTCGGCAGTGACTCAGAAGACGAAGTCCATGACATATTCTCTACTCGGCCTCCAATGCGAACATTCGCTGACGAAGAGCAAAGTCTGCACATCGCCATGGTTCCGCTTAAACATCATAAAGATCTGGACGCTCTTGATACCTACAGAGTAGAAGAGCTGCAGACGTTCTATGTCCCTCCCAGGCGAGAAGGCGAAAAGGAGATTCTATTCTATCGCTTCGGAGAAACCAAAGAGGAGAAAGAAATCTGGCATGGCGCAGATTCTACACTTGACAGGCTTCAGCCCATCCGTCTACCCAGATATTATACGGACGGACTAAGAAGACTTTTGAGGCGCCAAGGTGTACCCCTTAAACAAACTGCTCGAAAAGCTAAGTTCTATGACAGGATTTGGAATGTTCCCGAAACTCAGCGCAAGTTGCCCAATGGGAGAATGGAGGCAATCGGGCTTGGATATGTTCGGTCTAAGAAACGGGAGTTACTCTGCGACTGCTACATAGTGCATGACTTCAATGAAGAAGGGGACACTCAATGGGAGGATGCTGACCCTAAGCCGAAAAAAGTCCCCGACGTAAAATTTCCCAGTCCTTCGTTCGAAGAACAAATGGACAAGCTTATAAGGCAAGCTGGTCAAAAGGTTCAAGACGACTATAATCGCGAAATGGCCCTTTACGAGAAAGCCAGCACGCAGCGCCTTCTTCAACAGGCTGTGGAAAATGAAAATGCCCCTCCCTGTCAACCTGTTGTAAAAAAGGCCCGACGCGGAGGCAGAAACAAGTTGAAGAGTGGAAAAGGCGTTTGGCAACGACAAAGTGGGACCAAGAAGTCACGCGATCGGGAATTGAGCGGAAGATGAGTCGAGCATACTCTTTTCCTCAAGATAAAACAGAGAAGATACTAGACATCGCTATAAAACACCAAATGCTTATGCTGCCGGAGTCTAAACACCCTGAGCAAGCAGGCGAAGTCTCACACCCGAACTATTGCTCTTATTACAGGGTAATAGGACACCCTCTCGAAGATTGCTTCACCTTCAAGAATTGGGTCGAAGATCATTATCAGCTCGGCAAGTTCGCTCTATCTGACAGCTGGAGGGTTACGCCGCCACAGAAGCATGAACCTAAAGCCACGAGAGCAGAACCAGATCCACATCGGTCTTGGAAGCGAGCTCGTACTTATCATATGATAACAATATCAAAAGAAGAGCCCGAGAATATGGATGACCTTCCCTGGTGCTTCGAAAACAGCGATGACGAGATGATCTCAGAATTTCCACCAGCACCAAGAGAGCTGGAAGATGGAATACATACCACTGCAGATATCCTCAAGAAAATTGAGTTGGGGACGGCAAAAGACCCACGACCGACGTTCGTTAGTGAGCTTCTATCTGAAGAAAGGGTGGCTTCATTAAAAGACGTGCTTATGTAGTATAGAGATTGTTTCGCGTGGAACTATTCCGAAATGCCAGGACTAGATCCAGAAATTGCTGTCCATAAATTGGCGATATCCCCGGACGTTAAACCAATCGAACAAGCACCGAGAAGAATGCGGCTCGAGCTTGAGATGAGCATTAACGCCAAAGTCAAGAAGCTGATCGACTCTGGGTTTATCCAGGAAGTTCAGTATCCCGATTGGATCGCCAACATCGTCCCGGTGATGAAGAAAAATGGGACTGTGCGCATATGTGTAGACTTTCGGGATCTCAATAAAGCTTTCCCGAAAGACGATTTCCCAGTACCGGTCACCGAGCTGATGATAGATTATAGATCCACTCACGAGGTTTTCTCCTTTATGGACGGCTCATCAGGATATAATCAGATAAAGATGCATCCCGAAGACCAGAAGCACACCGCTTTCCGGACCCCTTTGGGTATATTCTGCTACAAGGTGATGCCCTTCGGTCTAAAGAACGCCGGTGCCACCTATCAAAGGGCCATAACAAAGATTTTCGATGACCTAATACATGAAATCGTCGAATTCTATATCGACGACCTCGTGGTTAAGAGCAAATCATAAAAGGAACATTTAGAGCATCTGAAGACCGTATTTCAACGCCTTCGACAATACAACTTGAAGATGAACCCTCTCAAGTGCGCATTCGGAGTTTCCTCGGGCAAATTCCTAGGATTCATCGTCCGACACCGAGGTATTGAGATAGATCCGTCAAAGATCAAGGCAATCATGGACATGCCTCCGCCAAGGACTCTCAAGCAATTGCGGTCTCTCCAAGGGAAGCTCGTGTATATTCGGCGATTTATAGCCAACCTTTCAGGCAAGTGCCGCCCTTACAGTCACCTGATGAAGAAGGGAACCCCTTTCGTCTGGGATCACAAATGCCAGAGCGCGCTGGACAAAATCAAGCAATACCTGTAGAACCCGCCAGTGTTGACCACTCCGGTCAAGGGAAAGCCTCTCATTCTTTATACAACCGCCCTCGAAGGTTCTTTAGGCGCATTATGGGCGCAAGAGAATGACCAAAGGAAAGAAAGAGCTCTCTATTACCTAAGTCGAGTTCTTCTGGGGGCAGAAAGCAACTACTCCCCCATCGAAAAACATTACCTGGCGTTGATCTTCGCGATAACGAAACTCCGGCACTATGCGTTGGCACATGAAGTCCGTGTCATTTCGAAGGTGGACCCTCTCAAATATCTGATGTCGAAGGCCATATTGACAGGGGGGCCTTGCTCTTGATGGAGTTCTCAATAACTTATCAACCCCTTAAGGCAGTGAAAGGCCAGGCCATCGCTGGCTTCCTCGCTGAGCATCCGATACCGGCCGATTCTCCTCTGAATTGCGAGCTGCCAGACGAACATGCGTTTGATGCGATCGACGGAGGTGATACCCGATGGGAACTCTATTTTGATGGAGCGTCCTCCATGAAGAAGCGCAAAAAAAGCACCCCTATAATTAAATCGGGGGTGGGCCTCATCTTCGTAACTCCATAAGAGGGGATAATGCGCTTTTCTTTCTCCTTAACAGAGCTGAGGACGAACAATGAAGCCGAATAAGAATCTTTGATAGTAGGCCTCGAGATCACCATCGACATGGGAATTGAAAACCTCCTCATATACGGGGACTCCCAATTGGTTGTTAGTCAAGAAAATGGCGATTACCAAACGTGCAAGCCAGAGTTGGTGAAATATGGAGATAAGGTGCAGCAACTGCTGACCCAAATTCCTTTCTACACCTTAGAAAGCATACCGCGTGCGGAAAATAGCAAAGCGGATGCATTGGCTAAGCTCGCTAAAGAACTGGCTGACGAGAACCTCGATGATGTGAGGATCGTTGTACAAAGCCGTCGGGTGCTTTACCCATCAGAAATGTCTTCGGAATCATCCGAAGAAAAGGGAGTGACTGAGCAAATGGCTATGCAGATAAAAGACCAGGAAAAGGTGGAGGATTGGAGAGAAGTCTTCATAGACTACTTCAAATCCCGTCGAATACCTGAAGATGCGTCCTCAAGACATCAGCTTATGAAACGAGCTCTATCTTTCGCCTTCGTTAATGATACTCTGTACAAGAGATCATTCGATTCTCTATGGTTGAGATGCCTGGGACCCGAAGAGGAGAAAAGAGTCGTCCAAGAAGTCCAAGATGGACTCTACGGTTCTTACCAAGCAGGCCCGAAGATGAAGTTGAAAATTAAGCGGATGGGCTACTATTGGCCAACGATGATTCAGGACTGCCTCGAATATGCGAAGCAATGCCACTCATGCCAGATTCATGGGGACTTCATCCATCAGCATCCAAATCCTCTACATCCAACAGTGGCTAGCTGGCCGTTCGAAATGTGGGGGACTGACGTAATCGTCCCCATCGAACCAGCATCTTTCAGGGGACATCGATTCATCTTGGCGACGACTGACTACTTCTCCAAACAGGCAGAAGCAGTACCGCTGAGGGAAGTGAAGACGGAGAATATCCTCCATTTCTTCAAGACACACGTCATTTATCGGTTTGGAACTCCGCGATGGATCATCTCCGATAACGGGCCATCCTACAGAAGCCACAAGATCAGTCGGTTCGCGCAACAACACAACATAGACTGGAGATATTCCTCAGTTTATAATCCCCGAGCTAACGGTCTAGCTGAGGCTTTCAACAAGATCTTGACGAAGATTGTGAAGAAGATGGTGTCCCGAAATAAGAAGGACTGGCACGAGAGACTACAAGAAGCTCTCTGGGCGTATCGAACTACGTTCAAGACAGCCACGAACACAAAGCCGTACGCGTTGGTCTTCGGTACAGAAGCAGTACTCCCCCTCGAGATAGAGTTACCCTCTCTACGAGTGGCGGTCCACTACGAGCTGACGGACGAAGAAAACGCTCACCTTCGGCTTGAAGAGCTTGATGCCCTTGATGAAACCTGGCTTATAGGAAACAAAATTTAGAGGCTTATAAAGCAAAGATGACGCACTCATATGAAAGATTGACCAGGCCGAGGACATTCCGCCAAGGCGAACTCGTGCTAGTGGTCAAAAGACCTATGATCCCCAATCGCGCCAAGCGGGGAAAATTCGAGCCGAACTATGAAGGCCCATACATCATAGACAAGGTCTACCAGGGTGGAGCCTATCTACTCATGGATATGCACGGTGAAAGGCCTTTCAGGCCAATAAACGGTCGCTTACTAAAGAAATACTACGCTTAATGTGTCACAGCCTAGGTCAATGATAGATGACGATGACTATGTCCGCTCGCTATCTTTCTAAGCTCAAAACTCTATAAGTAGTAGCTGGCCTTCTTCAATGACGGACCGAAACGTCCTTAAACTAGTGACGGACCACCACGTCCTAAAAATAGCTCAGGACCGAAACGTCCTTAAACTACTACCGCAGCATCCTCAGGCTGACGAGATAAATAAAAAAAATGAATAAAGAATAAAAAATAATAATAATAATAATAAACGGTATGTCCATAAGCAAAATGGGCACGGATGAAAACCCGAAAGGGCTCCGTGAGTAAAAACAGCAGGGCTACCGGCGAGTGTTCGTAAAAACCCGAAAGGGCATGACCTCGTTAGAAAAAAAAATAAAAAGAATAAAAAAAAGACGGTATGTCCATAAGCGAAATGGGCACGGATGAAAACCTGAAAGGGCTCCGTGAGTAAAAACAGCAGGGCTACCGGCGAGTGTTTGTGAAAACCCGAAAGGGCGCAACCTCGTTAAAAGACACTTACAGGGTCCTCTCGACCTTGTAAGGAGAAACCACCCGCGTGAGATCCTTACGACTCACAAGGGAGCAACACACTTAGGGATCCTCACGATTCCTAAGGAGAAATTACACTTGCGAGATCCTCACGACTTGTAAGGAGAACTCTCTTATGGGACCCTTACGGCTCATAAGATATGAAAGTCTTAAGATACAGAGACCTGAACCAGTTCTTAAGCAAACCCCCCACAACCTTCAATATGGCCCTACAGGTGGCTCAATACTGACCCTTGTATACAATCCACGGGCGCGAATAAACATTTCCCTAACCGAGTCCCATCCATGACTGGGGATATGTCCATATGGTGAACAACCCTTGTAAGTCCCCTCGACTTATAAGGAGAAAACCCTTTTGTAAGATCCTTACGACTTACAGGGGAACATACACTTAGGAATCCTCACGATTCCTAAGGAGAAAACACACCTACGAGATCCTCACGACTCGCAGGGAGAAATACCTTTGTGAGATCCTTACGGCTCATGAAGTCAAAAACCTTAGTCAACAGGATCCTAACCCTGTTTACTAAGCCACCTTTGTTCGACATCGACATAGGCAAATGATGATTTTCTCCTGAAAATATCCCAGTTGTAGCGGTGTTGATGCCGAAATCGGTGTCTAATCCTAAGCTTGCGGCAAAAAGACAGCAAGCCACACATGCATACGAAACAGCCGAAATGATGGGGCGAATTGCAACAAAATCAGCAAGTAAAAATGTATGCATGCAAAATAGCCGAAATGATTGGGCAATTCGCAATAAAAAACAATGAGTAAAAATAAAACAAATAGCCGAAATGATAGGGCACCGCGAAAAATAGCTGAAATGATTGGGCAATCGCGATCTTCGCGATATAAAAGCTGAAATGATAGAGCATCGCGGAAAGAAATAAAATATATATATATATATATATATAATGAAATTTATGCCCTACATGCGATATCACAGCAATCCCTGTATACAATCCAAGGGCGCAAACACAGAAGGAAACATATCTTCCCTCCCCATGCTTCATCAGAAAACGGAGCCAAATCTTGACGACAACTCATATAAAGCTTGAAAGATAACCAGAAATCGCCTCACCTCAGCGTAGATTGATCACCACTTCTACGTTCATCTCTATACGGCAGACGAAATGTCACTACAGCGTCCCTCCTCCAACAGGATTTGGACACACCACAGCAAGCGAAGCGAAGGCCAAATTCCTAGCTTTAAGGTCTTGACGGTAACTCATATAAAACCTGAAAGACCACCAGATATTCATCTCAACCCCAGGGAAACCAGTGTCCTTGTCAAATACCTCGATTCAGGGAAACCAGCGTCCTTGATGAGAGCACCTTGATTCGTGTCGGCCCGTAGAGAAACCAGTATCTTTGCAGGAATACCCCGATTCGTTTCAACCCCGAGGAAACCAGTGTCCTCGGCAAATACCTCAATTCAGGAAAATTGGCGTCCTTGACAAGAGCATCTTGATTCGCGTCGGCCCACAGAGAAACCAGTGTCTTTATAAGAATACCTCGATTCGTTTCAACCCCAGGGAAATCAGTGTCCTTGGCCAAATACTTTGACTCAGGGAAACTAGCGTCCTTGATGAGAGCTTCTTGATTCGTGTCGACCCGCAGAGAAACTAACGTCTTTGCAGGAATACCTCGATTCGTTTCAACCCCGAGGAAACCAGTGTCCTCGGAAAAATACTTCGACTCAGGGAAACTAGCGTCCTTGATGAGAGCTTCTTGATTCGCGTCGATCCGCAGAGAAACTAGCGTCTTTGTAGGAATACCTCGATTCGTTTCAACCCCGAGGAAAACAGTGTCGTCGGCAAAATACTTCGACTCAGGGAAACTAGCATCCTTGATGAGAGCTTCTTGATTCGCATTGACCCGCAGAGAAACCAATGTCTTTGCAGGAATACCTCGATTCGTCTCAACCCCAGGGAAATCAGTGTCCTTAGCAAATACCTCAATTCAGGGAAATTAGCGTCCTTGATGAGAGCTTCTTGATTCGCGTCGACCCGCAGAGAAACCAGCGTCTTTGCAGGAATACATCGATTCGTTTCAACTCCGAGGAAATTAGTGTCCTTGGCAAATATCTCGATCCAGGGAAATTAGTGTCCTTGACGAGAGCTGCTCGATTCGTCTCGACTCGTGAGGAAATTAGTGTCTTCGCGGGAACTTCTCGATTCGTCTCAACTTACGAGATAAAGCCTTAGGCAATGGGGATTAAAAAACCCTGTTTCCTAAGCACTGGGACCCTGCAAGTCAGTCCAAAATGAACTCTTGCACACTATTCACGGGTCTCACTCTCCAAAGTCGAATCTCGACAAGAAGGGAAACAACCGCTTACGAGTCCTCTCGACTCGTAAGAGGGAAAATTCTCTTATAAGATCCTTACGACTTATAAGAGAAAACGCACTTAGGAATCCTCACGATTCCTAAGGAGAAAATATAGCTACGAGATCCTCTCGATCCGTAGGGAGAAAAGTCTTTGTGAGACCCTCACGGCTCATAAAGTTGAAAAGTCTTAGGCAGCATATCTGAACCTGTGTCCTAAGCCATCATTACCTCTTGAAGAAGCCAAGACAGGATGCTCGCTCTACCATCTGTCAACCATGTTTACTAATGTAGCATGCTGATAATAGAAGAAGGGAGAAAGCACAGAGATGACACAAGACATTGCAAAAAAAAATGTGTATCTTTATTCATGAATTCAACTAAGTACAAGGCGAATCGTATAAAAGAATAAAGAATGGATACACTTTATTCAAAGATTACAAGTGTATAATTGATTCAAAAGGCAGCTACTGGGAAGGAAGTGTCTTAAATAACCCTATCAATTGCTCGTGCACTTCCTTCCATGCCTTCTCTTGATCGGCTGCCACCGCCAATTCTGCTTCCACTTGAGCCCGCTGCTACAAGAAGGATGAAAGCTGCTCCTTGACTGCCTGCTGAGCTGCTTCGCGATCTTGGGCATCACGCTCAGCGGTATCGAGCTTTTGCTTCAGTGTTAGCCCATCGGAAATACTTCGCAGAAGGCCTTCAAAGATAGCCTTCACCTGGGCAGCATTCGTATCCACCTCAGCACGCAGGCGAACAGTCTCGCTTGAGGTCTCTTGGCATTCCCTTAGCCTTAAAGCCGCTTCTTGTTCTAAATGGACGAAGTAAGAAGCGCTTTGCTCAATCCATGACGTTCGTTGAGTGCTTGCGGCCAAGGTCTCGGGGGCAGGATGCATAAGCTCCAGCTGATGCAGGCAGGCCTCGATTTCCCTGCAGTGATTAACCCAAGACTCGACGATGCCTTCGTTATGAAAAGTTACAAGCGTCTCCAGCATCGGATTAACCTCCGCAGCGAAATCTGCGGCAGATGGGGGAGCTTCTGCATCAAGCTCTTCGACGTATCCGCTCAGCATGCCCAAACTCATCGCAGCACCCTTTGAAGATGGACGTCTCAAGAAGGGCCTGCCGGCATTATAATGCAAAGCTCGAAGAGCGCCGGAACTGGAACGACAGCTGAAAAGAAAAAACGCAATCAAATGACGGTTCAAGAAATATAGGAAAGTCATCAATGAGGGAGTTTAGTATACCAGCTGCAGCAGGCGGCAAAGCCGGGAGGGCCGGTGGCGCGACCGATCTTGTATCTCCTCCTTCGATTTGTAGCACTGCAATCAGGGCGAGGAAGAATCAGAAATAATTCCGTTATTAAAAAAATAAAGGGTATTAATTGAAAACTATACTCACCAGCGCCACTGGAGGAAACACGCTCCGACGGGAAGGAGAAGTGTGGGTGCAGCACCTGATAAAGGTGATCAAAAACACTCCTGTAAGAGCGCAATAGTACGGCATCAGTACATGAATTATACGGCCGAAAGATAAAACTAATGGGTTATAAATCCACACCTTCCAACATTTGCGATGGCGTGAGAGAAGGTAGAGAGGTAGCCACCGTCAAGGCAGCAGCTGGCGGCGCTCCCTCGAGCAACGGGGCAACAACACTGGCCGCGCCTGCATTAGAAACAAGATAAGACTTGTTAGGAAAGGTTGCAGAATAAAAGAAGGACGATAACCCAAAATTTACCTGATGATGATCCGGCCGAAATGGCGGCGTCTCCCTCCATTGACATGAGACCACCTCCCGACGCCTCGTCGCCAGACTCTACGGGAGCCTTCGTCGTGCTCGCGAGGCCAGGAGACGGCGGAGGACCGTAGGCGGGGAGAGCAATGATCGGAGCATTGCCGGACTCTTGAGAAAGAGCGGCCGGATCGTCCTTGGGAATCATGCCCGTCTCACCCGCTACTCACTCGGGCTCGGCAGTCGCGGACATCTCATCCGCCATTACCATAGGGACGTCAGTCTTAGCCTCTCCCTCCGCTGCTGCCCAGACTCGGCCGTAGCAGCCGTCTCGTCCGCCGCTACCTTGGGCTTGGCATCGGCGACCTTCTCAGGCATAGTAGGCGTGACCGTTTCGTCAGCCACTAGCTTGGGTCCAGCAACCCTGGCTACGTCGCCCACCATTGGCTCTGGTTCAGCCAGTACCTCCCCCACCGTCCCCTTAGGTTCGATGGTTTCCGCCGCTCCATCAGTTGGACTTGGCCCTGCAAGACAAGATGTATCAAAACCGATAGTTTTACAATTCTTACAACAAAAAGCCTCGAAAAACATATTACCTGAGGTGGATTAATCGTTGTCCCCCCGAGCTGCACTCACCGCCCGCCTATGGGCAGTGGACAGGGCGACCGGAGACTCTTCTGGAAGAGTAGCAGCAGGAGGAACGGCGCTTGAGCTCGCCCCCACGGCCAAAGCGGCTCTGCGTTCCTTCGCTTCACGCCTCAAACGCTTCCTCTCCTTCCGGGCCATTATGACGGACCTCTTGGAAGCCTCCTTCAATGAGGCATCGTCATCCGCATTCAGAATTGCCTCCAGATCCTTCAAAGCATCCATCATCGGCTTTTTGAGTCGGGTCTCTTGCGGTATTTCCAAAGAGGCCGGGACATCGATAGCTGGCCCGGAGAGAGTCCCCGCATCGGCTTGAGAAGTAGATCCCGTGGTCCCTGCAATAAGACAAAGAAAAGGTTAAGTTGGCCATAAAAAGGAGAATAAAAAAAACTTAGTGAGCCGAGACATACCAACGCCCGACAGAGCGCGTTTCCTTTCCTCCTCCTGGAAAGTTTGGAGGGAAGCAGCGATAGCTTCTTCAGTGGTGACGCCTGTTAAAAAAAAGAGGAGAAAAAGCATTAGTCAAAGACAATAATAAAAATATGATGCAATAACGAAGAATGCAACTAATGATTACCTGGTTGAGCGAGTTTAGCCAACCAAGCTTCGAGCCTTGCCGTTCGCTCAGAAGCCACGATGGCGGCCGCCACATCGGTGTCTGCCGGATCTACAAAGAAGCCCTCGTTGCTTCCATACTCACTCAGGCCTTCGGGGAGAGGGGCCTGAGGCTCTAAACCTAGGATGGCGTCGAGAGAGAGAACGGACTTCTTCTTCCTCTTTTGCGCGCGGGCCCCGGTCGCCGCCAAAATCATCTTACGCTTTGCGGGCACCTTAGGGCGGCGGGTTCCGATGTCCGAGCCCACGCCAGACTCGGGTGAAACTACGTTCACCGTCTCCACTGGAGCATGGGGCGCTGGGGGCGCGTCCACGGTATCATGAGGTGGCAACCCGCGTGGAGGGCTCCCCACGCGCGGTGGCCTAGCTCCAGCATCTTTCAACGGAGGAACGACCGGGGTCCTTGGCTTTAGGGGAGCCTTGCGGTCGCTGCCGGGAGGAGCACCCTTACGATCAACTAACATGCGCTTCTCTTCACGGATGACTGCACCCATGGCATGCCCATACCAAGCCACGTATACGTTAAGTACCCGTGGGACGCAGCTCGGATCGCTGATAAAGAAGTAGGAGCCCGTATTCAGCTGCATAAAATGGTGCAGCGCATTCCGTATCCCCTCCCTGGTGGCCGCGGGCTCTTCCAAAAATGCCTCCAGCAGGATCCCCTGGTTGTAGCTTGATTGTTGGGCGAACCGATGGGGATTGTACCTCATGAAGAGCGCCATGTCGTTCTGCCTGAATACCAGGAAGCCCGGCCGGATGGAGTATATGTGAAGAATCTCCCGGGCTTTCAATACGGAAGCCCCGTCCTCAAAACCATCCCGCAGCGCCAACACCGCCTTGGAGGTCTCTGAGCCTATAGTCATGACTTTGTCCGTGAAAGAAATCCTCGCTCCGACCAGGTGTGGACGAAGGAGCAACCCCCTAGCCTCCCGCGGAGGCGGATTCACAATCGAAGCGCCAATCAGCCACATGACTCTTGGGAGTCTGCACTTCTCGAAAAACGAGGGGCTCTTATGAATGCCAAATACCCCGAGCACATGCATTTCCATCCATGAAGTGAAGTAGTGCATCGGGAAATTGGCAGGTTGAACCCCAGGTTCATTGGCGTCCGCCGCCACGCTGATTCTATGATATATGTGGGCCAACCTGGCGATTCCGATCGACAACTGTAGGCCAGCCACCATCCGATGCACTGGGTAGAAAACGGATGGCCTCATGTATCGCGGGTGCATGGGGAGCGCGAACCAGCACAGCCACAATCCCAGAAACCCCAAAAAGAAGGTCTCCTCATCAATGCCCGGGGCAGCGATTTCTGATAAAGGCATGATGGCGGCATCGGGGAGATAGAAATCCTTTTGAACGTCTTCCGATACTGGTCGACAATCTAAGCCGAAGCCGAAAGGGTCATCGAGCTTGGCGAACTTTTCACTCCGCAGCGCTAAAATTTCCGGTCGAAGGAAGCGGGCGATAAAATCTGCGAAACTGACTCCCCGGACTCCTGATACCAGATAGAGACCTTCATATATATTCAGCACCTTCACCAGACTCGGAAACTGGTGCTGAATAGCATTCTCCGGCGTCAAATCAAATACCAGCGGCTTGGTGGCGAAGACTTACTCGTCAGGAGGAAGCAGCTCCTCATAATGCTCCCCCCTCACCGGCAAACCCGAGATCTCAGCGAACTCTTCCTGGGAGATGGAGACTTCCCTGTCCGATAAAAGGAAGGTGTGGGTGGGGATGTTCCATTGTTCTGTGAATACCTTAACCCACCACGTCGGAGGAACGGGGTACTCGAACAAGGAGACGTAGACTGCGGAGTACAGACCAATCTTCATCAGATGCGTCATCTTCGCTGATAGGATATACCTGGCCCATTGCAAGTATCCGGCCAATTGTCGAGGGGTCAATCCAATATTGTAAGGTTTTCCCCAAGGGCGTGCCTCACCCTGACATATGCGCCACCCCAAAATGTCCACGGCCGGCGTTGGCTGCACGGGAATGACACCAATCGAAGGCTGGAGAAGATCCTCCGAATTCCAGTTCACGACCTCCACGGCATACTTCACCGGGGGTTCATCCGCATAGGGGATCGACGGGATAGGCTCTGACGGCGTCGTGCAACCGAAGCTTCGGCGACCCTTGATGATTTCACTGTACCACCTACCCCACAGGTGAAGGTTTTTATACTCGGGGTCATGATCCTTAATGAGAGCGAGCACCTCCTGGTCCACTGGCGCCTCGGGAAATCCTTCCTCTGAACGAACAAAAGAGAATGACAAATCAGCAGACATGCTTCCTGCGAAGGGACAGAAATCAGCCGTCAGTGTTGTAATTCTAACGCTTGGCATTTTAAAATTTATACCATATTGCAATGCAGTAGGTAAGGGACCAAAGGGGGACCCACAAAATCTAGATGATAATGTGTCAGTTAATAAGACAACCCCATCATTGGATGGGACTGTCAATTAACGAGGAGATCCCCAAAAGAATATTCTCATTAATGAGAAATCCCTAGAGACAAGGAGAAAATCTCCTCTTTCAGAGCAAAGCTCTGTCACAGAGTGACACTTGTCAAACTCTGGTCTCAAGAGAATAAAATTCCTCAAAAGATTAAAAGAGCTTAGCTCTGTGATAATGGTGGAAATACCCATCAAAGGAAAATTAATTCTTAAAAATTAAAAATTTAAAAAAAAAATTGGGATCTTAAAGATCCATGAAAACTCTTAAGAGTTCTTCATTTCTAAATCAAAAGATCTATGTTTTGCCAAAGAGCAAAGCTCTGTTCATGGGTTAAGAAACCTTGAAACAAATTCTTGAGAGCAAGGCTCTGTTGGTGAAACCCCAAAGGAGTTTTCTTTAGATCAAAAGATCTATGAGAGCAAGGCTCTATTAATTAAAATTAATTTAATTTAAGATTAATTTTTACCTAAAAGTTTTTTTCTAAAAAGTTCTAACTCTTAGAGTTCTTGAAAGCAAGAGCAAGGCTCTGAAGTTCTGAAAGTAAAAATCTTGAAAATGGTGATCATCTGTTAAGGACCAGGGGTCCTATTTATAGGCGCTTGCGCCCCTTCAACTCCTGAGTTGATCCAACGGTTGGGATCTTGCCACCGCGGCACTCACGTGTGTGCCACGTGAGCGCAACGGTGGGGGGGCATTTGTTTCCCCCAATCAAAGGAAAGCTCTGCTTGAATTTCAAAAAAATTCAAAAATTGAAGCAACGCTTCAGATTTCTTGCGCTGCGCGCAACGCTCCACATGTTAAAAGCTGACACGCCAGCGCTGCCCCCAAGGCAGCGCACCCAATCAGAGCAAGGATCTATTTAAAATAAAAATAAAGGAAGCAACGCTTCAGGCAACTTGCGTTCTGCGCTGCACGACACGTGTCAGCGCAGTTGCGCTGCGCTCTGCGCTGCGCGACACGTGTCAGTGCAGAGCGCAGCGCACCTGCGCGACACGTGTCAGTGCAGTTGCGCTGCGCGACACGTGTCAAGCGCAAGTGCGCTTGCGCCAGCTGTGCCAGCATTTAAACAGAAAAATTCTGAAAATATCTTTCTAATCTTATTAAAACAATAAGATTCTCTTCTGTAAAACAGGAGCCCTTGGATCAAAGATCTAACGGTGGGGAAAATCCCTAAATCACTCAGAGAAAGATCTATTTAACTGATTTAACAAATCAATTGGCACTATATAAAGGCCCCTAGACTCCAAGTCTAAAAAAACACAAAACTCCTCTAAAAGAAAATTTTGAGAAGTGCTTAGAGAAAGAAAAGGTAAAAACCTTTGAATAAAAGAAGAATTTCTTCTAAAAGAGATCAATGATCTAAGAACAAGATCAAGATCTTGGATAAAATAATAATAATAATAATAATAAAGAAGTAATTTACTTCTGTATAAAGGCATTGCCTTTTGATGAACCACTGGTTCTCTGAAAACAAGAAAAACTTGTTTTCTTTGATCTAGATTTGATCAAAATATTAAACAATGTCCTGCACTTGTAAAATTTGCACTGTTGTGCTCGTGGGTTGGCGCAAGCCACCAGGGAGCACTACGTGTCAAACACAGAACGATCTGCGCTTTGCGCTTTTGAAACAGAGCACTGCTCTCTTAAATTGGCGCAAGTCACCAGAGTGCGCCATGTGTCAACAGCGCAGCGCAACAGCGCAGCGCACTGCGCTAAAAGGCTTGCGCTTACCAGAGCGTGACACGTGTCACCCCCACATGAGTTTGCGCCTTGCGTTCCTCAATTGACGCAAAGTGCCTGACAAGCCACGTGGCGCTCTGTCAGACTAATTAATGCAGTGCATTATTAAAAAGAAGGGCAGAGCCCAATTAAAAGGGCCTAACATGCCTAATAAAATGCAATGCATTATTTAAAAAGGGGTAGAGCCCAAACAAAGGTCTGTCAGACCAAAACAGATGATGTGCATCATTTAAAAAAGGGGCAGAGCCCAAATAAAGGTCTAATAGACCAAACAAAAATGCCATGCATTATTAAACAGGGGCAGAGCCCTAGTAAAGGCCTAACAGGCCAAATGCAAATAAAATGTTGAACATTTTCAACTGGACTTATCCCAATTCTGGCCGTAATTCCTCAAATTAAATTGAACTGAGCACAAATGCTCTCTCAAATCAATTTACACCAGGTTCAAGGGTACATCTCTGAACTCCTCTGATATTGGTCATTGTAATCCTTCAACGGCGTTAGAGAGGTGACGGGTCCCGACAACCACACATGAATATGGACTGCAGGGTCCTTAAACTCGTGGAATGAAACGTCCTTAAACTAATATTCATCCCAAATTGGGAATGGTGGACCGAAATGTCCTTAAACTAATGTTCGTCCCCAAATGGGAATGTTGGACCACCATGTCCCTAAACTGGAAATCGACCGCAATGTCATTAAACTAAACAATAGAGCCAATTGCTCTCATGTTGGATCTAAACGATCCCGTTAAGTTGATCTTAGTCTGGAAATTAGACTAACGTATCCTTAACAAACGTTTAAGTTGATCTTAGCCTCAAATATGGCTAACGTATCCTCAAACCAAAACCCCAAACCCAAATCTAAGAAAATACGGATTTGGACTAATCCACGTCCTACGGGCGACAACATAAATTAGTCTCCGTATACAATCCACGGGCAACCACAAACAAAACAAACACCCACGACACGAAGTGAAATTCTGGAGGAGGAGAAAGTTGTTACCGCGATGCGGTAGTGTAATTAACTGCAGGGACTTGCGCCTGCAGGGAAGAGCATCCCCACAATCAAAAACCCCTCAAGCGAGGGGGAATCTGACGAAGTCTGCTACATCGGCCGCATCCGTCTAAACCTCCGATACACGGTGCCATAAATCAACTTGGCATCTTCGGAGAGGTGGACGGATAAAACCAAATAGCATATGCCCCGAATCACAGGCAAGACGAACCTACGCGGTCGCGTCTCTGTATTCGGAGGGGAACAATCTTGTTGATAAACATAGTGTCTACCCTCGTATACTCGGCTTTACCATATGGCCCGTCTTGAATTCTTCGAGGCCGGTTAAGTCTTGTCTCAATGTTCTCGTCCAGATACTGGGAACAAAATGGGGTTGCTTCATCAAGAAGATAACCTTGCATGATAGAACCCTCTGGTCGATTTTTATTGCGTATATACTTTTTAAGAGTGTAGAGGTACCTAATGAAAATATGTTGAATAAATAAATACGGGCATGCAGGACACAATAAATTTATAAATTGCGCGAAACGAAAAATTACACATACCTCTCGACGGGATACATCCATCGATATTGTACCTGTCCGGCTAACTTATCCTCAGTTGCAAGATGAACCGTCAAGTGTATTATGATATCGAAGAATGACGGTGGAAAAATGCGCTTAAACTTGCAAAGTATCAACGCAATAGAATTTTCTAGTTTATCCAGCGTCACAACCTCCAGTGTTTTAGCACACAACTCTCTGAAAAAACAACATAGGTCGTTGATTACTAGACCAACCGATTTAGGGAGAGAAGTCCTGAGGGCTAATGGAAGAAGGTGCTCCACGATAACATGGTGATCATGACTTTTCAGCCCATCGATCATGCCTTTCACAATTTTTATTTTCTTGATGAATGATCCTGAGAAACCTGTGGGAACTTTCAAATCATGCAACACCTGCAGGAATCTTTTCTTCTCCGGTTGTGATATATGATAAGCGAAATTGGGAAGTAGAAACTTGCCCGGTTTACCCGCTACCGGTCTAGGGTGCAACTCACTTCTTATTCCACACTCCTGTAGATCCATCCAAGCATTCAGGTTGTTTTTCGATTTCCCGTCTTTACAAAGAAGCAAGTTGAGTATATGCTCTGATACTCCCTTCTCTATATGTATGGCGTCCAGACAATGACGCATTAAATTTGTTGACCAGTACGGAAGCTCGAAGAAAATGCTTAACTTGTTCCAAAATGGTGGTTTGACCTGTTTCGTCGGATCCATCCCAAAGGTCACATTATTGTAACCATCCCATTGAGCAGTCACGTCCTCTCCGGACAATGGAGATGGAGGTCCAAGAAGCTCCTGATGACCATCAAAGTGAACCGTGTTTAACCTATAGGGGTAGTCTAGAGGCAGGAAACGTCGATAGCCGTAATAACAAACCTTCCTGCTAAAATTCAAGAATTTCGATGTTGTGTGTTCATGGAAATAAGGACATGCTTTGTGACCATGTACGGACCAACCTGATAGCATTCCATACGTAGGAAAGTCATTAATTGTCCATATTAAAGCCGCACGCAGTATGAAGGTTGTATTTGTGTTTGCATCGTATGTCTCTACACCATCAATGAACAAAGATTTCAACTCCTCGATCAGAGGTCGGAGATAGACGTCGATATTGTTTCCCGGTGAGTTTGGTCCGTCGATAAGAAGAGGCATCATAAAGTATGATTGGTCCATAGCCAACCAAGGCGACAGATTATAAATTATCATTACAACGGGCCATGTGCTGTGACTTCCAGCCATATAGTTGAATGGGCAGAAGCCATCAGTAGCCATTCCGAGCCCGACATTGCGAGGATCGCTACTGAATATTGTGTGCCTCCTCTCGAAATCCTTCCATGCCGGTGAATCTCTTGGATGTCTCATTTTTCCATCTTCACTTGGAGGAGCACGATGATGCCAAATCCTTGCCTCGGCTGTTTTCTTGCACCTGAATAGCCTCTGTAGCCTCTGTGTTATGGGAAAGTATCGTGCTATCTTGACAGGTATATCAGGCTTCTTATCAGAATCTTTCGTCTTATATCTGGCCTCTCCGCATGTTGGACACTCTTTCAAATCTGAATTCTCGTTCCGGTACAACACGTAATTTTTAGGACATGCTTGAATTTTCTCGCACTTTAGACCCAAATCAGACATCATCTTCTGGGCTCCGTACCAGCTGTCAAGCGCATTATTTCCCGGGGGCATAGAATCTTTCAAGAACGAAAGAAGCATTGTGAATAAATTATTGCTCCATCCATTTAGGCACTTAATCTGGAAAAGTTGGACGAACCATGAGAGGGTGGAATACTTCGCATTCTCATAAATTGGTTTTCTAGCATCATTCATGAAATTTTCATATTTATCCGCACGCGGTCCTTGACCTGAAGGAATGTCATCTTCGGTACGAATAGATTCACCTAGGGAAGCCTCTACCATATCCTCCATTTCTTCTGATGGAAATAAATTACCGTCTTCTCCTTCTGCCGCATTACCGAATTCTCCTTCTTCTCCTGCCGCATTATCGTGTTCTCCTTCTTCTTCTGCCGCATTACTGCATTCTTCTCCTTCCCCGTGATATTTCCAAGTTGTATAAAGTCTAGTAAACCCATATTTTACAATATGAAGCTCTGCCAATTCTACCTTCTGCCTGTACTTATTGCTGCATCTATCGCACGGACAGAGAATCTTCTCTATTATGATCTTATTATGTGCGCGTGTAAATTCAATGAAAGCAGCAACTCCTGCGACAAACTTAGGTTGCATACGTTGTTGCCAATCCACATGCATCTAGTCCTTAACTCTGACGTACTCATGGGCCATGTTAGACTGTATAACATATAAATTGTATGTTATGGTGACTATATTGAGAAATATAAGAACGGGATAGTTACTGACAAAGGAGAAAATCCGTGTATATTCGTATAGTTCTATATCACGACGAACATCGCACGTATGTTAACCGATAAACGGGGACTAAGTGGCGCTTTTAGTTTCATATATAAGTATCGATGATAATATGAAGGTTTCATATTATCATCGAGTATCATATATTGGTTTTAACTTGAACATCTTGAATCACTCTCTAATGATGTGTTTGTTGTGTATTCTTGTTGTATGTGTGTGTTCTGGCTGTCGGGGGTAAGGCTTCTATCCCATTAAGAATGTATAGAGCGAACACCCATCACTTGTGCTTTCAACCGTTTTGAGTAAATTTCGGAAGCACCTCCCCGCTGTTCTCCGATTACACTGTAATAGAATAGATAATCATTTCAAAGCTGTGAAACAACATTGAAATGAACATCCAATCTATCTTTGTATACGGAGAACCAGCAGAAAGGTACCGACGAAATATCTCGAAATGGATGAAAACACAAGTGAATGAAGGTGTTTGCTTTATACATTCCTACCTTGTCCACACGGGACAAATCTATCGGTTACCATACGATTGAATCTTCTCGTCGCATAGACTATACGACGGTTGTTAGTATCGAGCTATACCGTCCGATATCTAACAACCTTCGTATAGTTCTATGTCACGACGAACATCGCACGTATGTTAACCGATAGACGGGGACTAAGGCGCTTTTAGTTTCATATATGAGTATCGATGAGAATATGAAGGTCTCATATTATCATCGAGTATCATATATTGGTTTTAACTTGAACATCTTGAATCACTGTCTAATGATGCGTTTGTTGTGCATTCGTGTTGTATGTGTAACATGATTTTAAACCATTGAGATCAAGATTGATAGAACTGATC
This sequence comes from Agapanthus africanus, assembly GCA_030015575.1. Lineage (NCBI taxonomy): Eukaryota > Viridiplantae > Streptophyta > Magnoliopsida > Asparagales > Amaryllidaceae > Agapanthus > Agapanthus africanus. The sequence goes on along the minus strand of JASDDO010000028.1, from coordinate 14,981,482 downwards.
ATCCACAAAGAGATTAAGGATTGACTTTTGACAGCCATATGAAGGAAAGTTTTCTCCTACGACAACCTAATAATATACCCATTATCCTCATATATACATATATGCAGGCAGGCATGGATACATACATGCAAATATTTGAAAAATTAATATATCAACCAAAAACTATTATTGCAATGGCATTCATCTATAACAATCAACAATTAAAACTACAAATGTAATATACTGATATCATAAAGCGTTATACGCAACATATGAATTCACATGACTGAAACATGCATAAAAAAACATGTTCATCCAAAAGAAAGGCCATTGTCAACAAATATAGACAAATACGTCATAAAAACAGTAACTAATTAACAAGTTGATTAGCATCTGGATCAAAAAAATGATAGGAAAAACAATTGACTATGATCTATAATGACAAGTCTATTACCATGACTCTCGACTAACAAAGGTGGCTTTTCGTCCTCGGTAGCTTGCATCAACAGCAGCAGCTTCATCAGCAACACACACCCACAACAGCTCGAGCAAAGCAGCAGCAGCAGCTCCAACACCAGCATCCATCAGCAGTAGCAGCAGACATCATCTCCATCATCAGAAGCAGCAGCAGCTGAGAGCAGCAGCAGCAACAGGCAAGCAGCAGCAACAGCAGAGAGCAGCAACAGGAACCCCAGCACTCGCAGAAGCTCTTCCTCCCCAATTCACTTCTTCTCCTGCTCTCTAGGGTCCTTTTGGGTATATTTTCTTAACCCAAATTCCTAGTTTGCTTGAGTTGTGCATTGATTAGCTTCGATTAGTGTTAATTAGCTAGTTTAGTGCTAATTGTGGTGAATTATGTGGAAATTTGATTAGGTGATGATTGTGTTAGTTAACCTAGCTTTTTTTAGTGTTATTAGGGTCACTTTAACTGAGAACTCCCCAGATTACACTAAAATACCATAGGGTTTGTGTTTCGTGCTAAATTGGTGTTTTTAATGCGACATTGTGACATTCTGTGATCTGATATTGACCCAGACACTTCAGGATAAAATTGAGGAAACTGGAGCATGCTTGATAGGTCTAGACACCACCACCAAAACACGAGCCACCCATTCCTATCCCAGGCCGCCAATTAATTCAGTTTGGCCGCAAATTGCGGCCAGGAAGGGGTGTTAGGTCTTGGGGTTTTGGGTAGTGTTGTCTGCTGTGTAGTGTAGTGTTTTGGCATGTGTAGTTTTGTAAGTTTTGACCTGTAGGAAAATCTGGGACTATATATCGATTTGCATGTCCGTTGTGTTTGCGCGATACGCGCGATACGTGAGAGGGTTCTGTGATCCAGCGTATCGCGGCGTGTCGCCATAGTTTTAGATGCGTACACACACGATTCAGCATATCGTGCACACGCGCGTTTAGTTCGCGATGCGAGTTTCTCGTTTTGGTTCGATATCGCGTTTCGCGGAATATTTGGCTTATAGGTGATTTCCATGTCGATTTGTAAGTTTGCAGGCAGGGACTACGGACACTGCTACAGGGGGGAGCAGATGGTAGGATTCACCTAGCGGGGAGTGTAGGTGAGTAGATTTAACATTTACAGGAGAATCGCCCGCATGGCGTTACGCGTCTGGGCTAGGATTCAAATACCTGTCGCACATTCTACGTCATTGTTAGAATTGCGCCTTTACTGTATTTCCTTTATTTAGTTGTACTGTGACTAGTAGCCGTAGGGCACTACACACATTATTGACGGTTCATGTTGCACGGGCATGGATTGTAAGCTACACACACCATCAATAATTGCCATGTCACACACTAACCATTATAGATACTATTGCTTATCATACTTGACATCTATCTTATCGATATACCTGTAGTGTATATTACCATTAGTGATAGGTACATATTCACTTTGCGATACCACTACAGGTATACCATGCACATATTTTACTCATAACCAGGGGGGATATCCTATATATTTTACTTATACCCAGGGGGGTATACGACATCAGTCCTTATAGGTAGATACCTATACATTGCTACACATGTATGTTACACACATATTCAGTTGCAGTCACATATTTACCTTTACTGATGTTACTTAGCTGTACCTTATTGATTTCGCATACATCTGGTTTCAGCTACATATTCTCTGTTATATGCTCGCATTTCAGATATGTCGTATTTGTTTATTCCTGGATTGCGCATTATTATTTGGAGTTTACATGTTGTTTTCTGGATTTGGGAACCGCGGGAGTTCATGAAATTATGCATACATTGAAAAACCCGATTTTCTTGAGATGATATTTGTGCGTCCACCATGAGTTTTATCGGTGCTGATTATATATTCCATACGAGGTGTGGTTGCCGTATGAGAGTACATGGTGGGGCCCGGTATGGTTCCCCTCGGCAAGAAGATCGATGGATTTTGCCGATTGAGCCTGGAGGCGGGCGAGTACCTACCGGTGACAGTACCCATGACTCGGTGGGGGATCACGGAGACACCGCTGGAAGTCATGTACGTATGCATACGTCGAAAGGAGAGGGTCAGAGCTAGGCACTCGTACTTTCGGGCTAGCGTATGATACGTGATCAAGATTTCTGTGTCGATGCTTGGCACATTGTTTTCATGATATTTCTCTTAAACACCTTTTGTATATATAACAGGGGAATTAGCCGTTGTTATATATACATTTACACCAATATTAGTGGAGTGGGACGCTAATATATGTGTATTGCCCCCATCATATTTATTTCTGTAGATATATACGTACTTTTAGGATGTTAGAAACTTACTTGAAATTCGACTTGGGATATAAGTGATTCATTGAGATTGGATATTGGGTATGAAAGAGATTGTTGATTTGTACATTCGAGATATAGGAGAGCTACTCGATATTGTACATTGAGGTGATGTGAGACCTATATGATGTGAGAGCCCAGTTTGGGGGCTGATTTGAGGATTCGGGATTTGAGTGTCTTGATGGATTGTGATCCTACCACGATGTCAAGTTTCCGTGGAAATGACATATCCCACCCTATACCTCACACTTATCTACTTATGCACAGATTCATATATTGGTAGTACCTGTTAGTGTACCCTTATGATAGTTGCATATCTACTTTCTCATATCCCTATTGCATGGTTACTGCATATTATTGTCATGTTACTATTGCTTCACATATTGATTGTACCTGCTAGTGTACTTCCCTTTATTCAGCATTTGCATAACATGTTATTACTGTAATCGCATATCTTAGATTCATGCTGTACGTGCATTCCTGCGATTACCTGCATATGTTATCTACTAATCACGAGTTGGCAACTCACCCCCGTTGTGCCACAGGTGTTTCAGGTTGTTCCCCAGAGTAGTCGAGGCAGGCTATTCCTCTATTCAGCTATCCATCTTTTGTTACAGATACCGCATCAGCTCACAGTGCTATTTTGCTTAGGTGGGTTAGATGATTATCTGTATTTCATTTTGTATATTCGTTGTATTTTGTACTCTCTATCTACTATTGTATTATTGACTTAGAGACTTGGTGAGGACGTTACGGTGTATTATTTGTGGGTTTGTTGCCTTTTATATACAGTTTCCTTTCTATTGTTTTTTATTTCTTCGCTACGGCGTCGTATATTTATGATGTTATTGTTGTCCGTCTTGAGCTAGTTTTTACAAAAGGAGTGTTGCTAAAACTTTAAAGAAAGAAAGTAAGACTTTTAAAGAATTTGGGTTCTGATTTCAATGGTTTCTAAAAACTTATATTATCTTTTCCGTATTTTCTTGGTTTAGATTTCTGGGTTTTGGCTTTCTTTTACTACGTGGCGTCTTTAGGCGTTGCGTAGTATTAGGGCCGTCACGGGCCAAATTTTGGGTCGTGACAAAGTTGGTATCAGAGCGTTAGGTTTTACCTTTCGGAGTGTAGGATGACCTTAGTATGATGGAGTTGGTAGCTTAAGCAGAGTAACGTAGTGTGTGTATGTCTGCAGCATACCCACGATGCGGTACCTTGCATTAAGTGACCTAAGTACAATTTGCTTGAAATTCTTTCCTTAATGATTCATATCCTTGAGATCCGATTCCTTATTCTCATCGAATCTTATATCTATTTATAGCCTTGCCGCCGATGACTATGGGGACTCAGAGTGATACAGCGAGGGCCGAGGTCAGAGTTGGCTCGGGTGAGACGAGTTCTGACCAGGATGGCACTTTAGTTGCACAGGTGCAGACGGATCAGCCTACAATCTATACTATGGATAGACTTTTGGTAGAGATGCAGGACTTCCGCCAGACTATGAGTTCATTAGTTGATGTCGTTCGGGAGCTGCGACAGGAGGTTGTCACCCCTGTTACTCAGCTGTCCCTTACGATCAACATTCAGCAGTCCATCACCTACATAGCACCAGTAGTTGCAGCTCCAGTTGATGAGGCGCATATTCCGGAGGCTCAGAGAGTTCCAGGACAGTGGAGGACTCGTACCCGCGTAGCAGCCCAGAGGCAGAGGTTTAGTCATCGAGACAGATTTCATGGCCGTCTCGGGAGTAGCAGAGGCTTAGGACGAGGACAGTCGTTCAGCTCTTATCCCCAGGATGGTCAGCAGTCAGCACGTGGATGTTTTCGATGCAGAAGCCTTCAGCACTTCGTCAGGGATTGTTCCTCATCACGGCGTCAAGATCGTACTCAGAGAGACCGTGGACGTGGAAGATTTGCTCAGAGGGCTCAGTCTACCAGAGGAGTTCATCCAGCTGTGAGTAGAGGGCAGACACAGGAGTTTTCTTCTACTCATCGGGACGTGCAGACGTCCAATGTGGAGTTTTCAGGTACCCTTGATTTATATGTTCTTTTCATGTATTAGTTTGTTTTCATGCTTGTACCGTGGTTGGGTAGATTATTAATAGTTGTGTTAACTTCTGCCAGCGATTCCTTTTTTTAAGCGACACGTATTCAGTTGTGTGCCAATCGGATAGGAGGTAGAGTTTCGTCCGTCATTTTGGTCCTTCTAGAGATGTTGGATTTGACGTTCTCCTGAGCACGGACTGGTTAACTACGTGCCAGGCGTCTGTGGACTACCGTGAGGAAACAGTCAAGTTTGTTTTCCCGGCAGGTCAGTTCTTGTTGTGCAGGTGGATAGTTGTGCCGCCTTTCACAGCTTGAATTTAGCCTTTATCGCTAGTCGGCTACTGAGGAGATGTCGTGGATTCTTGGCGTTCATTCGTGATACCGGAGCCACAGTGGGATTGTTGGACCGAGTTTCTTTCGTGCAAGAGTTTTCCGACGTTGTTCCAGATGGGCCGGCGAAGCTTGGGAGCTTAAGGATCAGCTGCAGAGTTGTTGTTTGGAGAGTTTTGTGCGTCGGAGTGTTTCGCTTTTTGGAAGCTCCTATTTCTGTTCGTCGAGGAGGAAGACAACAGTTTAGGTTTGTGTATCGACGGATCGTTAATTGAACCGGCTTACGGTGCGGATAGGTATCCTTTACCTCGCCGTGATGATTTCCTCGATCAGCTCCAGAGTGCGAGACATTTTCTAAGTTTTCTTGGGATCAGGTCATCATTAGTGCGGATTCGGAGTGACGGCATTCCGAAGACTGCCTTGTGCGTGCTATGGGCTTTGTGTTTTTTTTTGTGAGTCGTTGGATTCACTGATGCCCTAGCAGCATTCGTAGATGTGATGAACCAGATTTCTTCAGGCCGTTCCTCGACCAGTTATTGTTGTGTTATTTACGACATTCTGGTCTATCTAATGTGTCTTGAGGAACAGGAATAGCACTTGGGGATTTGTTATGCAGATACTGGGAGAGTACCAGCAGTTGCTAAATTCTCGGAGTGTTTCTTCAGGCTTGTTTTGTGTTGACTCCTTGGTCTTGTAGTCACGGGAGACGGTTTTGTATGGTTCCGAGGGAGATCGTGACCGTACAGCTTAGGTCCAGACATATGTGCAGGATGGAGATCCGCAGATTCTTGGACTTAGCAGGTTTTTCCGCCGTTTCATGCAGGATTACTAGAGTAAGTGCTGCACCGTCGACTGAATTGACCAAGATGGGGGTTTCTTTTCTGCGGACTGAGGCGTGTGTACGGGTTTCCGGCAGTTGGAGATTCTGTTAACAACTGCATCAGTTCTTTCTTTGCCTTTGGTTCGGAAGACTTTGTTGTTTAACTGTAATGTTTCTTGAGTGGGCTCGAGTGTGTACTAATGTGTCACTACAGAGTCATCGCTTTTACTTCCCTACATTTGGAGGAAGTACAAGAAGGATATTCCACTCCTGATCTGGAGATGGCCGCGGTGGTTTTGCGTTGGAGATTTGGAGACACCACTTGTTTGAGAGTCATGTCAGATTTTCCACGGACCACTAGAGCTTAATGAACATCTTCCTGCAGCGGATTTGATTGTTGTGATAGTCTTCTGCAGATTTACAGTTCTTGTGTGATCGTTGAGTACAGCTTAGTTCGTCTCTACGGAGGGGGACAGCTTGCTCATGTCCGCGCCTGACCACTTGTACTAAATCTTTTTCGCGAGACACTGCCCGCCTATGCTCGTTCGTCAGCGATACTTGAGCATACTCGGCTGGGTAATGTTTCGGAGACCTTGATTGTGACAATGGTGTGCTAAGTTAAGGACGTGTTTGTATACCTAGTTTCATCGGGTAGAGACGTGTAATCCTAGAACAAGCACATCTGTCAACTCTCTATATTCATTCAAGTTCCACTAACATTGACGTGACTTGTGAGATAGTTACGGGTGGACAGCTATGTAAGGAGAAGTTTCAGGTTTCGTTTCAAGGTGTCTGTCTTGTTGTGTGCTTGGGTCGAGCATCTGAGGCCGGCTGGAGAGTTGCAATCTTTTACCGTTCCGAAGCAGGAATGAGAGCAGATCTCCACAATTTCGTTATGGTTTCCACCCGAGTTTAGTTAGGGTGTGACTCCATTCGGATTCTTGTCGTCCGGTTATACTCATTTTGCTCAGTTGTTTTGTTAAAGTGGTGTGTTTGTTTTAATTGTTGTCGGCAGTTGGGGATCGTCACTCGCCATCGTTAGGGTTCTCCTTCGATAGCTGTTATCAGGAGGCACTCCAATTGGCCACCTTTAGGTTTAGGGGTTAGGTCGTGTCGATCACCAGTCTGTTCTTCTGACTTCGCGTAAGTAGGACTTTGGACCCCAGCTATGTCTAAAGACTTCGGAGATGGTCCAGTTGTGCTAGGTCAGGATGGGAATTGTCCATTGCGAACTGAGGTCCTATGCCGGCTGTGTTAGCCATAAACTCGAGTTCGCAGGGACAGATCATGTATCCCTATGGACTTCCGATGAATGACGTATTGGATTTTGGGAAGTTTATCCCAGGATTTTAGGTCCTTTTAAGATCCTATAAGCGGGTTAGTTTCGTTGCCTTTAATTTGGCACTTCCGCCCAGATTATTAGATTTTCACCCCGTATCCCTTGTGATGATACTTTACGATTACCTTCTTGACCTTTCTCACATGATTTGGCACCAGACCACTTACCTTGGACGCGATCTTTCGTTCACCAACAGCCAATTGTGTTAATGGCTCGGTAGGCAGAGAAACATCGGTCAAGGGTCTGGCCATCTGTGAAGGGTTTTTCTTGGACGTAGCCGTATAGTGAGATAGTCACTTGGGAGGCTGCGAGCGAGATTTGAGATTGTAGTCTTCTCTTTGAAGGTACGAGTAGCAGTATATTTTTAAATTCGGGGACGAATTTCTTTTAAGGGGGGAGATTGTAACACCTTAGACTATGTTTTGTAGCTAATTATATTTTATATATATAGTTTTTGATAAAAAGTTTACCAATTTGGTTTTTAAATATTTTATCCTATTTAATGAGTATTTTATTAGAATTTTTTTAGGCACACACACACTTGTGCATGTAAACTAGGGTGTTAATTGTGGTTTAACCATTTGTCTTAAGTTAGTTTTATGATTAGTTAAGAGTTATGGTTGTTATTTTAATTGAAAAAAAATGAATTTAAATGGAATTTTTATTTGGTTGACTTTAGGAGAGAGAGAGGGGGGCATGGGGCATCATGGCATGAGCCATGCCCATTTAATGAAGAGAGAGAATGAGAAGGGGGCCTTTGTTGTTGTTCTCATTTCTCCATCTCATTTTCTTACTCTCATTCTCTCACACTCCCTCACACACACACACACTCACACCAAGAGAGGGAGGCAGCAGCAGGAGACAGCAGCAGCAGCAGTGACAACAACAACAACAACAGCTTCGGCAGCATCAACAGCAGCAGCTTCATCAGCAACACACACCCACAACAGCTCGAGCAAAGCAGCAGCAGCAGCTCCAACACCAGCATCCATCAGCAGTAGCAGCAGACATCATCTCCATCATCAGAAGCAGCAGCAGCTGAGAGCAGCAGCAGCAACAGGCAAGCAGCAGCAACAGCAGAGAGCAGCAACAGGAACCCCAGCACTTGCAGAAGCTCTTCCTCCCCAATTCACTTCTTCTCCTGCTCTCTAGGGTCCTTTTGGGTATATTTTCTTAACCCAAATTCCTAGTTTGCTTGAGTTGTGCATTGATTAGCTTCGATTAGTGTTAATTAGCTAGTTTAGTGCTAATTGTGGTGAATTATGTGGAAATTTGATTAGGTGATGATTGTGTTAGTTAACCTAGCTTTTTTTAGTGTTATTAGGGTCACTTTAACTGAGAACTCCCCAGATTACACTAAAATACCATAGGGTTTGTGTTTCGTGCTAAATTGGTGTTTTTAATGCGACATTGTGACATTCTGTGATCTGATATTGACCCAGACACTTCAGGATAAAATTGAGGAAACTGGAGCATGCTTGTTAGGTCTAGACACCACCACCAAAACACGAGCCACCCATTCTAGGGGATTTCCCAATCCATGATCTTGATCTGAAAGCTGCCCGAAGATGTGAGGCAGGTGTGAAGAAGAAGGGCAGGCCTCAATCTGCCGGTGTGAAGCGCCCCGCTACTCAGATAGCAGGAGGAACTTCTTCCTGGCCACCGTTTGTATCCAGGAAACCGGGACTAACTTTTAACCGTCCCAGTCTAAACTTTTGCTTCTACCGTAAGAGGAATGGACACCTGGCAAAGGACCGCAGGCATGCAAACGGCATGTGCTTAGTCTGTGGCTTATCCACTCATGAAATTGTTGCATGTCCTCATAGATTCAATCCGAATGTATCCCCCTGACCAGCCATCACATTTCCGCAGCGGCTAGCTATTCAGGCACCTGCACCTCGTCTTGCTCTCCCAGCTCCACCTTATCGTGGACCTTCTGCATAGCCTTCTCATCGGTTTCATCAGGCACAAAGAAATATACCGCAAGGACAGAGGAAAGGACAGCGGAATGTGCCTCCAGCAAGGAGGAATGTACCTAGGCGTTAGGCTTTCACAATGACTGTGGAAGATGCTGAAGCCACTGGCCAAGTCATCACTGGTAACTCCCACTCTTTCAAAATCTTTTCAATCTTTATATACATCAATATATATATTTTCCTATACTTAAACATATTCCACACAACTTAGGTAAAATTTTAGTAACCTCCCTACCTGCCTTAGCATTGTTCGATACTAGAGCATCACATTGCTTTATGTCGCAACGGTTCATCCGAACTCATGCGATTCCAGTTAAACCGCTCGTATCCAACTAGAATGTCAGTTCAGGGAATGACGTTCTAAAGGCAACGATGGGATACGACCTGTGTCCAGTGGTCATCTGCAGCAGAGAATTTTATGCAGATTTCAAGGTGTTGGACATACCGAATTTTGATGTAGTCTTGGGTATGGACTGGCTAGAAACTTTCTTCTCTACCATCAACTGCCGTCAAAGGAGGGTAGTGTTCAAGATACCAGATCATTCGGTCTTTTATTTCAAGAGTGGAGACCGTACCCTGGAGCCTAGTACTTACAAAGCTAAACCAAAGAAGGCAAGATTGCTACACTTCAGGCGGAAGTGGACAAGCCAGAGGTAGTTCGAGAGTTCGAAGATGTATTTCGTGAGGACATCTCAGGTTTGCCTCCCGTTTGAGCTCTTGAATTCAGTATTGATTTAGTACCTGGTGCACAACTGGTGATCAAATCACCATATCGCTTAAGTCCAGAAGGATTAAAGGAGATCCGTACTTAGTTAGACGAACTTCTGCAGAAAGGTTGGATTCTTCCCAGTACCTCAAGTTGGGGATCTCCAGTTTTGTTTGTGAAAAAGAAGGAAGGTTCATACAGAATGTGTATAGACTACCGAGCTCTGAACGAAGTGACGATAAAGAACAAGTATCCACTACCGCGCATCGACGATCTGTTCGATCAGTTAAGTGGGTCTTGTGTTTTCTCAAAACTAGATCTTCATTCAAGTTATCATCAGGTGAAGGTCAAAGAGTCTGATATTCCGAATACGACATTCAGAACTCGCCATGGTCATTATGAGTTTCTCGTGATGTCATTTGGAGTGACCAATACACCTTCTATTTTCATGAATCAGATGAACTAAGTTTTCCGAGAGTATCTAGACAGGTTCGTTTTCATTTTCATCGACGACATCCTAGTGTATTTAAAGAACCGAAAAGAACACGCCGAGCATTTATAGATTGTCCTGGAGACTTTGCGACAGCATCAACTCTATGCCAGGTACAACAAGTGCGAATTTTGGCTAGATCAAGTCGGATATCTCGGACACATTGTTTTGGGCGAAGGAATCTCAGTAGATCCAGCTAAAGTATCAGCAATAAGCGAATGGCCGACACCAAAAACAGTGAAGTACATTCGAAGTTTCTTATGATTAGCAGGATACTACCAAAGATTTATCGAAGGTTTCTCAAAGATTGCAGCATCCCTGACCAAGCTCACGCGTAAAGATGAAGAATTCGTGTGGTCAGAATCATGTGAACAAGCTTTTGTAGAACTCAAGTCAAGGTTGACATCAGCGCCTATTATCATAATACCGGAACAATCTGGAGGTTTCGTTGTGCACTGCGATGCATCTGGTAAGGGACTAGGATGTGTTCTACACCAGCATGGAAAAGTTGTAGCTTATGCATCAAGACAGCTGAAAGTTCATGAGCGCAATTATCCAACGCATGATCTTGAGTTGGCAACCGTTATCTTTGCACTTAAGATTTGACGCCACTATCTTCTTAGAGAACGAGTAGATATATATACGGACCACCAAAGTCTGAAGTATGTATTTGCTCAGAAGCAGTTGAACATGCGGCAGAGAAGATGGTTAGAACTCATGGCGGACTTCGACATCAACCTACAATATCATCCAGGGAAGGTGAATGTAGTTTCTGATACACTTAGTCGCCAACCATTAACAATGAATCTCACCACCCAGTGGAAGCTACAACAAGATTTGCACGGAATAGAGATAGAAGTGGTTATGCCAGGTAACGCTTCGTATTTGATGAACTTACAAGTTCCGTCTGCTATTGTCAATCAGATCAAAGCAGCTGAAGAAAGTGATGCCAAGTTGCAAAAGATCCGAGAACAAGTAGAAAGTGGACTACGAACAAATTTCATGATCCACGAAGACGGATATTTGAGATACAGAAGCAGATTGTGTGTACCACAAGGTCCCGTTCAGAAAGAGTTGATGAAAGAAGCTCACAGCTTTCCATACTCAGTACACCCTGGTGGTACAAAGATATACAAAGATCTGCGGCAACATTACTAGTGGCATGGAATGAAGCGTGAAGTAGCCAAAAGCTTAGCCAAATTCTTGGTGTATCAGCAAGTAAAAGATGAATATCTCAGGGCCGCTGGTTTACTTCAACCGTTAGCAATCCCGGAATAAAAATGGCAGCACATTACCATGGATTTCATGACTGCTCTTCCTCGCAGCACGAAAGGTAAAGACGTTGTATGGGTTATTTTGGATCAACTCACAAAGTCAGCTCACTTCATCCCATTTAGAGTTGGCCAATCTACCGAGACACTAGCAAAGAAGTACATGGAGATAAGTCTGAATCTAAGTAAGATTTAACTTTTCATAGTGTACTATTTCTGATACCCATGAACTCATGCAGGAGATCGTGAGATTACATGGAGTACCGGTTTGCATTGTCTTCGATCGTGACGCCAGATTCCGATCGCAATTTTGGCAGAGTCTGCAAGCTAGCTTGGGAACGAGTCTGAACTTCAGCACAGCTTACCATCCACAAACAGATGGACAGTCTGAGCGAACGATTCAAATCATTGAAGATATGGTAAGAGCGTATATGTTAGACTTCAGAGGATCGTGAAAAGATCACCTACATCTTGTGGAGTTTTCATACAACAACAGCTACCAAGCGAGTATTGGAATGATACCTTAGTAGCTCTCTATGGAAGGAAGTGTCGATCACAATTAAGTTGGGACGATATCGGAGATAGGGAACTCCTTGGACCAGAGATGATCGTAGCAACTGTGGACGTAGTTCGCACGATCAGGGAAAGAATACGCATAGCCCAAGACAGACAGAAGCACTGGGCTGATGCAAAGTGCCGACACCTGTAGTTCCAGCCGGGAGATCATGTGTTCTTAAAGATCTCTCCAAACCGTGGAGTAATTCGCTTTGGCAAGAGGGGTAAGCTCAGTCCGAGATACATTGGACCGTTCGACATTCTCGAATGAGTCGGAGAAGTGGCATACTGTTTGGCACTACCACCATCATTGGAAGGATTGCACAACGTGTTCCGTATATCCTAGCTTCGAAGATATGTGAGCAACCCCAGCCACATCCTTGATCACTCCGAGCTCACTGTACAGACAGATCTATCCTGTGAGCTGCAACCCATTGAGATCGTGGACAGAAAGGTAAACACACTACGGAACATGGAAGTAAACTTGGTCCGAGTGGTGTGGAGAAAAGATTCGCCAGGAGAATCAATGTGGGAACATGCGGATGACATGCGTACAAGATACCCTTTCTTATTTGTAAAGTAGTCCTTATATAATTGTAAATTTCGAGAACGAAATTTTTTATAAGGAGGGTAGAATGTAACGACTCTGTTTTTATTATACAGATTTTTTTAAAATTTAATGTACAGAATGGAGTATTTGCAAGTCTGAGTATACTTTAAATGTTGTTTTTATTTAAGAATAGCAAGAAGAAACTTTACCTCATTGGTAAAGCCTTACACTGCTGTGACGTAGCCCATGTGTTCGAATCCCATCAGCCACATATTATTTTTACTGATTTTTCTTTTAAAATTTTTGGAAGCCAAAAAGTTTACACGTACAATACACGTAAAAATGAAAAGTCAGATAAAATAACCATGTGTAAAATATTGTGTACACTGAGTAGGACATGTGGCATCAATCCGACGGCCCAAGGCAACAAACCGACCGGAGAGATCGGCCATTTTCCCGACACCGATGGTCTCCCCATGGGTAAAAGCCTCCGTGCTTTACCCACATGACTCTTGGCCTACCCCCACTACCCCAGTACTGTTTGTTTTTTCTGTATTTATCCAGAGAGTTTAAACTCATCCTTTAATCTTATTTTTAATGTATTTTTAATTCTCTCTTTAATTCCAAAACCCTAATTTTACCATATAATTACAACCCCATACCCTAGCCTTTTTCATTCTGAAATCTCTTGTCAAAAATTCTCAAAATTTTCTAAGTCAAAGAAGAGTACAAGTGGAGTTAGCCCTAGTTCCATTTCCAGCGAGGATTCGAGGCACTTCCGGCGTCCCCGCGACTCCACGAAGCTACCAATTTCTTCCTATACCTCTCCTCTAATATTCCAGCAAGTAAGTCATATTTCTCTTCTCCTCTTCCTATATTAAAATGATTTCTTTTCAAAACATGTCGGTAAATGGAGTTATACCGGTTTTTGTTTCCAAAACTTTGAAAACTAAAATTTTTTCTTAAGAATCACTCATCAATATCATTATACCTTACTTTTTAGTCATTAACTTATATTTTGAAACAAGTTTTACCTTAAAACTCCATGTAAAACAACTTTATTTAAGTTTTTCGTTTAAATACCATGAAATTTACATTTGACATTTTTTAATACTTTTGTTTAGCATACCTTTAGAAAACCTCACGAGGTAATAACCTACCTCTCACATACACACATTTTGACATAACACGATTCTCTTGAAACCAATATCTTGTGGCAAAATACGAATTTTCAATAAAATATCTCGAACTATAAAAACCCGTTTTCTTGTAAATAGTATTATTTAAATTTCTTGCGATTATACCTTTACAACCCATTTTGGAGAAACCGCTATTGGATAGTGCAAATTATCGCAAATCCACCTGCTAGTAGGGCGAGATGCAGACCTCCTCATGGAGCATACGATTTCGATAGAATTTTAATACAATTTTTAAGAAAAACGAGAATTTCTATTTAATAATAAAAATTAATTTTTAATAATTATATAAATATTATCAAACCATCTATTTTTAATATATAATAAAATTCCATATTTTCTAGAATATAAAAGAATTACAAGTTTCATGAAAATACCATCAGGAATCAATACAAGTCAAACTTTACATTAAAATACCTTGAACTATTTAAGTTATATATATATATTCACTAACATACCTTATTCTATAAAATTTACATCCATGAAAACCCTATATAACATAAATAAATACTTGAGGTTTATTTTGAAAGTATAAAAAAATATTTTTTCATAAAAACCCCTCAAGTTATATTAAATTACATTAAGGACCCTAGTAAATATAGATTTAAGCGGGACCAATTCTCTTGAGCCTCAAGGAGCCGGAGAAAGTGGGTGTTTTCCTAATTAAGGTAAAAAACTAAAACGAGATTATCAATGGTAATTGTCTTGGAAAAAGACACAAATCCTGCCGTCCATATGCATCATATGCCGATAATACCAGAACCTAATTCAGGATCCAAATCTGTTTAAGTGTCTGACCCAATCTGAGTCTCAGTATAATCTGAATACAATCCAAACATGAATCCAATCATAACTCCAATCCAACATGAATCCAATATATACTTGAACCTGAACATGATTACCGAACAATACGAACATGCAACATGACTTGATTTGACCGAACCATAGCTATATCTTGAACTTGACTATATGACTATCCGTTTACATCCTGATCTGTTTACATGAACAACTTATATCATGGTTTTGGCGAGTCTTATACTACAAATTAATACAATATACATTATGGGGTTTTAAAGGGGTAGATTGGTACGAAATGTATTAAAAGTGGCACGATGATGAACACTAAAAGACACATATATGAACATCCGTGCCGTTGTCCCATGGGTTTTGAAGGGGCCTTATACTTTCCTTTTCCCATAGTCCACGGGATAGTTGGACTCCTCTCGTATACAATGATGCATTCTGTACCAAGCTACAAACAACTACGTTAACATAACAAACACATAATTTATCTATTCTATGCTCTGTACCTGTCTATTTCCATTCTATCTTTTGGGACTTACCGAGCGCTAGTTCGCTGACGACATTCCTTTCTTTTCTATCTTTGGAATGTTGTCAGGAGGACCTGGCTCTGAGGAGATCGAGCCCAGCCAGAACGATTTGGAGCAGTTTACAGAGGAGTCAGATTTCTAGTTCCCACTTGTACTTACTTTTTTTTCAGTTCATATGCCATTGTTTAGGCATTTCTTTCTTTCATTGTACTTTACTTTTCAGTTGTATGTAAAGAATGGTTATCAATAAAAAGTTGCTGTTTATTTATATTTATTGTCTTTTCTTGTGCTTTTACTTATATTGCTTATTTACGTTTAACGTGTTTACTTCTGAGTAAATATGTCGCGTCCCGCCACGTCTCCTTCCCCATACACTGGGAAGCGGGGCGTGACAACCTACCTCTTTATCAATACCCGGGTATTTGTTATGTGCAGTTAGTACCGTTGACGTGCTTGTGGGTTAACTCGTGAGGGGATTAATCTGAAACTATTTCAGATTCAATCGGATATGATCCTGTTTAACTCACTACTAGCGTATTGTCAGGTCTTTCGAGTCGCATAACGAAAGTTCCTACCCAGGTATAATGATGATGTGGAGTACGTATGTGATACGTGCGGAGTGTGATTAAATACATGTATATGATACGCGTGAATTAATCGGCCATTTGATAATATTAGCTGGTTTATTTATAAGCTGGATTATTAAATCAAGTGTTAACTTAATATCCATATATGTGATAAGGTACCTAGTATTGTGTATATGATACACACTCTCTCACTCTCTCATTAGTTTCTGATACTAATATGTTATTATGTATATGATACATAATATGTATATGTATATGATACATATACTCTCTAATATACCTATACTCTCTCTGTCTTTACACACATATACATATATTCTCTCTATTTATAATTATATATATTATGTATATGAACACATATTATGTATATGAATACATAATATGTATATGTATATGAATGCATATACACTGTCACGCCCCGCTTCCCAAAATACGTAAATTCGAAAGTGACAAAACCAACCATGCTACCTATGCTAAGGAAATATGCTTCTATAGTCATATTACGGCTGTCAATCAGTAATCAAGAATAATAATATAACTATTTATCTCTAAACATGTCCAAATAACCACAAACGATAACAGGAAACAGTAGCAGAAGTAATAAAGATCCAAGGAAAAAGAAGAATACCTAAACCATCAATAAGAGCTAGATTAGTGGGATGCCTCTCACTGATCGGCAATCCTGTCGAGGTACTCACATGTTAAGTCATGCATCTGGTCCATGCAAAACCCAGACGTCCGTGCGTCATAAATATCATAATAATAATAACTGAACAGTGTGCTATATAGGATGTCACGTGCAGAATAAAATATGAGTATAAACAAACAATAATGGATGTTATAACAACATGCTATAGGTATTCAAACATGTCATGTATATTCTAAGGTCTGTATTTCTAGGTTAACTATCTTATAGGTATTTGAAACCAATGAATGTACTTCTCCATGTAACTCAAAAGTATATATCCTGTTACCCTCAGGACCACGGACCAAGATATATGAATTAGGAATGATTCTGTTCCGTTACCCTCTGGAACCACGGATCAAGTAATATGAATCAAGAATGATTCTATTCCGTTACCCCCCGTAACCAAGGATCAAGTAATTTCTTTTTAAGTTACACTTCAGTTACACTTTTGATTTTCCTAGGTTTCGTTTTCCAAGTCAGGTGTGAATAATATCAACCTAATGCCAACACAAAAACAGGCGGGTACAGATTATGTCTAATTAGATAAGATATTACGTCTATCAGGACAATAAGTCAGGATTTTTGGCATCAGTAAATATTATAGATAAATAGGTAAAAGCAAGATAGTAATATCTGTAACAGGATAACGGGTTATAAGCATGTCAAAGTAGTATATTAATATATATGAAGTGTTTGTTTGTAATAATATCATGCAAACAGGTCATGATGCAAAGCAAGCAATATAGTCCTAACAGTATATCGGTAATTATGAATTGATATAGATTAAAGCGTTTCATCAAATGAGTGAATAGTTTTGTTAAACAGATCATGTATATTTTATGGTAAAGAGATTAGCATATTGAATATTTATTTCAAAGGAATTATAACAGTTATTAGATGCGATACATGAAGTAGTGAATATGATCCTATCAACTGCTACAAGTTCTCATTTCAATTTGTCCATATTAGAATAGTCTTATTATTATTAAACTAAACTTATTTATATCTTAAATGTAACATGAAATGATACAACGACTATAATAACACTACTACAATATGGGGTTGCCCCTACGGACTCTGGAATCCGTATGGGCAAATATTTCTTGCCCCTATGGATTTATCCGTAGGGCCACATCGTTGTCCCTTACGTTCTAATTTTTTGTTTGGCCCTATGGAGCCGCAAACGATGGATCTACGGTTATGTCCGTAGGGGCATATAAATAGGTTATTAATAAAAAAAAGCACAGAAAAGTTATTTCATCGTTCCCAAAATTTCTCTCTCTCACTCCCGCGCCTCTCATCGCCTGTTCCTGCGCCTCGTCGCCACCGCGCTCCGCGCCTCGTCGCCACCTTCGTCGGTCGTTCCCACACCTTCGTCGACTTCCCGCGCCTCGTCGCTACCTTCGCCGATCGTCGTCGACCACCGATTTCTGTCGTCTCCTCCACCGCGCGCCCGGTTAGTAATTAAATCTCAAATTATTTTTAATTTCGATGATGTTAGGTCTAGGGTTCAGGCCAGGTTCGGGTAGGGGTGGGGGTTTGGCATCGGCATCGGCATCAGGTTCGGTTAGGGTTAGGGTTAGGGTTAGGTTCTGGGGTTCAGTTGGGGTTGGGGCTGGGGCTGGGGCTAGGGTTCGGTTGGGGTTAGGGCTGGGCTGGGGCTGGGGCTAGGGTTCAGTTGGGGTTGGGGCTGGGCTGGGGCTGGGGGATCACAGCCGCTGTAGATGTGGAAGAGTCGGGGCCGATCTTATGCAGGTCCACAATGTAGTCTCTGACGATGTTGCCCCAATTTCCATGGAGACATGAGGAGACATGGGAAGAATTCGTATCTTTCGTGTTGTAGTTTTTGGTGTCTTTAACCAAAAATAAATAATGATAATCAGAAACTACTGCTCAACAATTACTACATACATATATTCTCTTCAGACCGCAGAGCTATTATATTAATTATGAAAGTTTTATTGCAATGTAGGATGCTGTAATAACTCTTTTGTATCCCTCATGCATAAAGTCAGCAAGCTGACACATTGAGTCACAATTATCTCTTCTCATAAATTCAGCACAAATTTTAGTTGTATAATAAAAAATAGCTCAATATAATCCCTTATATCTCTTTGTAGATAAGTTGCTGCAACTATAGTGCCATCAATCAACAGGAGTAACTATCTTCTAGTAATTGAATTCTCAATTGAATCTATAAATTCTAAATTTTTGCAATAATTTAACTCGAAATCTCAACCCCAACTCAAACCAAATCGAAACCTGTAGGAATTGTCAAATTTGAAAACAATGAAACGAAATTCGAAAAAAATTCTTAGAAAACCGATAGGTTTTCGTGAACATTGAAAGTGTAAGGACATTATTTACCTTCGATAGGGTTCGGTTGGGGTGGGGCTGGGGCTAGCTAGGGCTTGGGCTTCATCACCTGATATAGCAAAATACAAAGCGTACTTCAGTACACCCGACCTCATTGAGTTTCCTATTGAAGTTCCCGGTCAAACGGCATATGCATATTTTTATTCGCCATGAAATCCCAATTATCATTGGGAGAAAACGCTCAGTTGTTTATATATATATATATATATATATATATATATAGAGAGAGAGAGAGAGAGTGTGTGTGTGTGTGTGTGTGTAACACCTTAGACTGTGTTTTGTAGCTAATTATATTTTATATATATAGTTTTTGATAAAAAGTTTACCAATTTGGTTTTTAAATATTTTATCCTATTTAATGAGTATTTTATTAGAATTTTGTTAGGCACACACACACTTGTGCATGTAAACTAGGGTGTTAATTGTGGTTTAACCATTTGTCTTAAGTTAGTTTTATGATTAGTTAAGAGTTATGGTTGTTATCTTAATTGAAAAAAAAATGAATTTAAATGGAATTTTTATTTGGTTGACTTTAGGAGAGAGAGAGGGGGGCATGGGGCATCATGGCATAAGCCATGCCCATTTAATGAAGAGAGAGAATGAGAAGGGGGCCTTTGTTGTTCTCATTTCTCCATCTCATTTTCTTACTCTCATTCTCTCACACTCCCTCACACACACACACACACACACACACACTCACACCAAGAGAGGGAGGCAGCAGCAGGAGACAGCAGCAGCAGCAGCAGTGACAACAACAACAACAACAGCTTCAGCAGTAAGAATCACGCCAAGTCCAGCACATGAATTCTCCGCCTCCACTCACTCATATCAAATAATATATTTTCATTGAGACCTTTGGCAACCATATCTTTTCATATCATCTCCATCCATATTTTCTTCGGTCTCCCTTTCGCCATTTTGACACTGTCTATATCGAGAGTATCTATTCGTCGAACCGGTGCTTTCATAGGTCTGCGTCGCACATGACCAAATCATCTTAGCCGGTTTTCCGCATCTTCTCCTCTATAGGTGCTATACCAACTTTTGCATGAATATCCTCATTTCGCATCTTATCTTTTCTACTGTTACCACACATCCAATGAAGCATGCGCATCTCCACTATGTGTGATTTCTGTGTATGATGTTTTTTAGAAGCCCAGTATTCTGTACCATATAATAAAGCAAGCCGAACAACGCTCCGATAAAACTTCCATTTAAGTTAGGTAATTAATTAACCCTATTTTCTGAACTCTCCACGTACGTAATCGTGTAAAAGGTATATATACATACGTACATTAATCACATGCACGTTGTCTTTTTGTTGGGAAAAATCACACCTTGTCTTTGTTACAAAAATGTACATTTAAATACACACCGTCTTTCTGTTTTAGGTTAAACACCTTTGGTACAATAAAAGATACATTAAATACATTTAATCTATTATTTCTATGTAAAGAAAAATCCTTTAATTTGCCTATCCAATTTAATTCTCTGTACATGCTATTTAAGAACACTACTACAATAATGGGTTGCCCTCTAGGTATTTAGCCATAAGTGCAAACCACTGCCCCTACGAATATCTCCGTAGGGACATAAAATTCCCCCGTATATGCAAATGCTGCAGGTGCAAGTCTTCATCCTGAACATGTCTGTACGGAGTAATAATTGCCCATACACCTTACTCCGTACGGATATATATCTCTACGGATTAATCCGTAGGGAAAAAATATTTATTTAATTTACTGGTTTATAAAATAAAATACTTGCCCCTACGGATTTATCCGTAGGGCTTGATACTTACCTCTACGGATTTATCCGTGGATCCAGATAAATACGCCCACGGATAAATTCGTAGGGGCAAGTTTAACCCCTTTTACTGAGTCCAAAAGGACAAAATATCAGGTATCCTGATATTTTTTCCCTACGGCTAACTGTGTATGGGCAAACTTTACACCTACAGATTAATCCGTAGGTGCAATAAATGGCCCTACGGATTAATCCGCAGGGAAAAAATATCAAGGTTTTTTATAAAAAAAAAAGAGCTTCCTGTTTTTTTCCGCACTGTACTCAATAATATATACATCATATAACCAAATACAGAAATATTCATGATCAACATCTCACGCATAATATATGAAAGAAATAAGCAAACGGAATACGATACCAATCTAAATCATCATGAACAATCAAACAACCACCAATATCATCCAAAATATATACAATATGTATCATATAAGTACATACATCCTCAAAAATATATATAAAAAAGCTACATTATCTCGGTTCAGCTCCTCCACCTCTGATAAACGCCGTAATCTGGCTCATCTGCTCCTCGGTACAGCCCTCAGTTATCAAAAACTCGACTAATGAAGAAGCAGACTGTTCCCCTCCGAAAGACGGCGCGACAGAGACGTCTTGCCTGAAGTTCGGGACAGATACTATTTGGTTTTATCCGTCCACCTCTCCGAAGATGCCAAGTTGATTTATGGCATCGTGTATCGAAAGTTTAAACGGATGTGGCCGATATAGCAGACTTCGTCAGATTCCCCCTTGTTCGAGGGGTTTTTGATTGTGGGGACGCTCTTCCCTTCAAGCGCAAGCCCCTGCAGTTAATTACGCTACCGCATCGCGGTAACAACTTTCTCCTTCTCCAGATGGTCACTTCGTGTCGTGGGTGTTTGTTTTGTTTGTGGTTGCCCGTGGATTGTATACGGAGACTAATTTATTTTGTCGCTCGTAGGACGTGGATTAGTCCAAATCCGTATTTTCTTAGATTTGGGTTTGGGGTTTTGGTTTAAGGATACGTTAGCCATATTTGAGGCTAAGATCAACTTAAATGTTTGTTAAGGATACGTTAGTCTAATTTGAGACTAAAATCAGCTTAACAGGATCATTTAGATCCGACAAAAGAGCATTTGGGGGCTCTATTGTTCTAGTTTAGGGACATAGTGGTACTTTGCCAGTTTAAGGACATGGTGATCCATTTCCAGTTTAGAGACATGGTGGTCCATGGAATGTATGGCCGTCGGGACCCGTCACCTCTCTGAAGACGTTGAAGGATTACAACGACAAATATCAGAGGATTTCAGATATGTACCCTTGAACCAAAGTTGGCTGGGAGATCTATAGTCCAATTTGGGACTAAAGTCTGTTTGTGGGTTTGTGAGCATATGGGCTCGGTTGATATGAGTTGAACATTTTGTTGTTCTGGCTGTTTGAGCCTTTATTTGGGACTCAGCCCTTTTATAATGCATGGCATTGGGCTCTTTAATTAAATGCATGGCATTTATAATAGGCCTGTTAGGCTTTACTTGGGCTCTGCCCTTCTTTAATAATGCACAACATTTAATAATCTGACAGTGCGCCACGTGGCCTGTCAGGCGCTCTGCGCCAATTAAAGAGCGCAAGGCGCTAGCGCATGTGGAGGTAACACGTGTCACGCTCTGGTGAGCGCAAGTCTGTTAGCGCAGTGCGCTACGTCAGTGCGCTGCTGACACATGGCGCGCTCTGGTGCAGTGCGCCAATCCAAGAGCGTAGTACTCTGTTTTTAGGAGCGCAAGGCGCAGATTGACACGTGGCGCTCTCTGGTGACTTGTGCCAGTCCAAGGAGTGCAACAGCGCAAATTAAGAGTGCATGGCACTGTCCAATAGCGCAGAGCGCATCTTGATCAAATTTAGATCAAAGAAGAGAATATTTCTAGTTCTAAAGAGATTCTACCTCAAGTTTTTAAGAACCAATGGTTCATCAAAAAGTTGTGCCTTTATGTAGATCAAAACATCTAGGGATGAAGTAAATTACTTCTTTTTTATGATCGGATCTTTTTTGATCTTTTTCTCTTTTTTTTTATTGAAGATCTTGATCTTTTTCTTAGATCATTGGTCTTTTTAGAAAAATTCTTCTTTTTTCAAAGATTTACCTTTTTTCTCTTTGAGTTCTTCTCAAAATTTTTAGAGCAGCTCTATATATCTGAAACTTGGATCTAGGGGCCTTTATATAGGGTCAATTAGTTTGTTAAGTTAGTTATAGAGATCTTTCTCTGATTGATCTGGGGATATTTCCCCACCGTTGGATCTTTGATCCTAAGACCACTGTTTTATAGAAGATAATCTTCTTGTTTTAATAAGATTAAAAAGATCTTTCCAAAATTTTAATTCTGATTAAATAATTCATTATTTAAGTTTTAGTGCTGGCACAGTTGGTGCAAGTGCACCTGCACTTGACACGTGTCGCGCAGCGCAACTGTGCTGACACAACTGCGCTGACACGTGTCGCGCAGTGCAGAGCACAGCGCAACTGTGCCAGCGCACCACTGTTTGACACGTGGCGCGCAGCGCGGAGCGCAAGTTATCTGAAACGTTACTTCCTTTATTTAAAATTTGAATTTTAAAACAGAGCCTTGCTCTGATTAGGGTGCGCTGCCTTGGACGCAGCGCCCCTTGCGTTGGCGTGTCTATTTTTGACACGTGGCGCTCTGCACGCAGCGCAAGGGATCTGAAGCGTTGCTTCAATTTTTGAATTTTTGAAATTCAAACAGATCTTTACTCTGATTGGAGGAAACAAATGCCCCCCACCGTTGCGCTCACATGGCGCACACGTGAGTGCAGCGGTGGTAACATCTGAACCGTTTGATCGATTCAGGAGTTGAAGAGGCGCTTCAGCGCCTATAAATAGGACCCTTAGTCCTCAGCAGATGATTATCATCTTCTCATGATTTTTATTTTCAGAGCCTTCCTCTCATTTTCAAGAACTCCAAGAGTTAAACTTTAAAAAAATTTAGGTAAAAAATTAAATTAAATTAAATTAATTTTAACCAACATAGCCTTGCTCTCATAGATCTTCTGATCTAAAGAAAACCCCTTTGGGGTTTCATATACAGAATTTTGCTCTCAAGAATCCATAGATCTAAAGAGATCTTGTTTCAGGGTTTCTTAACCCATGAACAGAGCTTTGCTCATGGACAAAATATAGATCTTTTTGATCTTTTGATGAAGAACACTTAAGAGTTTTCATGGATCTTTAAGATCCCATATTTTTAATTTTTAGGAATTAATTTTCCTTTAATGGATTTTTGCATCATTATTATAGAGTTAGGCTCTTTAAGGAATTTTATTTCCTTGAGACCAGAGTTTGACAAGTGTCACTCTGTGACAGAGCTTTTCTCTGAAAGGGAAGATTTTCTCCTTGTCTCTAGGGATTTCTCATTTGATGAGAGTATTCTTTTGGGGATCTCCTCATTAATTAACAGTCTTATTCAATGATGGGGTTGTCTTATTAACCGATGCATTGTCATTTGGATTTTGTGGGTCCCCCTTTGGTCCCCTCTCCACTGCATTGCAGTGCAGTACAAATTTTAAAGTATCAAGTGTCGGGCTTTTAAAATTAAATGATGATACTGATAATGGAACTTTGCTTTCTCTTGCAGGCAACATGTCTGCTGATCTTTCGTTCCCATTCTTCCGCTCAGAGGGAGGATTCCCTGGGGCGCCGGTGGACCGGGAGGTTCTCGCTCTCATTAAGGATCATGACCCGGAGCATAAGAACCTTCATCTGTGGGGCAGATGGTACAGTGAAATCATCAAAGGTCGCCGAAGCTTCTCTTGTACGACGTCGTCAGAGCCAATCTCATCGATCCCATATGCGGATGCACCCCCGGTGAACTATGCCGTGGAGGTCGTAAATTGGAACTCGGAGGATCTTCTCCATCCTTCTATTGCTGCCATCCCTGTGCAGCCGCCGACAACTGTGGACATTCTGGGGCGGAGCATATGCCAGGGTGAGGCGTGCCCTTGGGGACAAGCTTATAACCTCGGATTGACCCCTTGACAATCGGCCAGGTATTTGCAGTGGGATAGGTATATCTTGTCAGCGAAGAAGACGCACTTGATGAAGATTGGTCTGTACCCTGCAGTCTACGCCTCCCTGTTTGAGTACCCTGCTCCTCCGACGTGGTGGGTTAAAGCATTCGTGGAACAATGGAACACCCCCACCCATACTTTTCTTCTGACGGACAGGGAAGTCTCCATCCCCTGGAAGAATTTTCTGAGATCTCCGGTCTTCCGGTGAGGGGGGAGAACTATGAGGAGTTACTTCCTTTGGATGAGTATGTCTTCGCCACCAAGCCTTTGGTAATGGGCCTAACGCCGGAGAATGCTATTCAGCACTAGTTTTCGAGTCTGGTAAAGGTGCTGAATACGTATGAGAGTCTCTACTTGGAATCGGGGGGACGGGGAGTTAGTTTTGGATATTTCATCGCCCGCTTCCTTCGACCGGAGATTCTATCGCAGCGGAGCGAAAAGTTCACCAAGCTCGATGACCCCTTCGGTTTTGGCTTAGATCGTCGACCAGTATTGGAAGACGATCTAAAGGGTTTTTATCTTCCCGATGCCGCCATCATGCCCTTATCAGAAATCGCTTCCCCGTGTATCGATGGGGAGACCTTCTTTCTTGGGTTTCTGGGATTATGGCTATGCTGGTTCGCGCTCCCCATGCACCCGCGCTACATGAAGCCATCTGTTTTCTACCCAGCGCATCGGATGGTGGCTGGCATACAATTGTCGATCGGAATCGCCAGGCTGGCTCACCTATACCATGGACACAGCATGGCGGGGGACGCAAATGAACCTGGGGTGCAACCTGCCAATTTCCCGATGCACTACTTCACTTCGTGGATGGAAATGCATGTGCTCGGGGTATTTGACATTCATAAGAGCCCCTCGTTTTTCGAGAAGTGCAGACTCCCAAGAGTTATGCGGCTGATTGGCGCCTCTATTGTGAATCCGTCTCCGTGGGAGGCTAGGGGGTTGTTCTTCATCCGCGCATGGTCGGAGCGAGAATTTCTTTCACGAACAAAGTCGTGACCATCGGCCCGGAGACCTCCAAGGTGGTGTTGGCGCTGCGTGATGGTTTCAAGGACGGGGCCTCCGTATTGAAAGACCGGGAGATTCTTCACTTATACTCCATCCGGCCGGGCTTCTTGGTGTTCAGGAAAAACTCTATGGCCTTCTTCATGAGGTATAACCCCCATCGGTTCGCCCAACAATCAATCTATAACCAGGGGGTCCTACTGGAGGCGTTTTTGGAAGAGCCTGCGGCCACCAGGGAGGGGATACGGAGAGCGCTGCACCATTTTATGCGGCTAAACACAGGCTCCCACTTCTTTATCAGCGAGCCGAGCTGCGTCCTACGGGCCCTCAACGTGTACGTGGCTTGGTACGCGCACGCGATGGGTGCCATCATCCGGGAAGAGAAGCGGTTGTTGGTTGACCGCAAAGGTGTGCCCCCTGGCAGCGACCGCAAAGCTCCTCTGAGGCCAAGGATCCCTGTCGTTCCTCCACTGAGAGATGCTCGAGCTGAACCCCCACGCGTGCTGAGCCCCCCGCGCGGATTGCCCCATGATACCATGGACGTACCCCCAGCGCCCCGCGTTCCTGTGGAGATGGTGAACGTGGTTTTTCCTGAATCCGGCGTGGGCTCGGACATCGGGACCCGCCGTCCCAAGGTGCCTACAAAGCGCAAGTTGATTTTGGGTGCACCCGGGGCTCACGCACAGAAGAGGAAGAAGAAGTCGGTTCTTTCTCTTGATGTCGTCCTCTGCTTAGAGCCTCAGGCCCCTCTCACCGAAGGCCTAAGCGAGTACGGAAGCAACGAGAGTTTCTTCGTAGAGCCAGAAGATACCGATTTGGCGGCCGCCATCGCGGCTTCTGAGCGATCGGCAAGGCTCGAAGCGTGGTTGGCTAAACTCGCTCAATCAAGTAATCACTAGTTGCATTCTTCGTCATTTCATCGTACTTTTATCATTGTCTTTGACTAATGCTTTTCCTTTTTAAACAGGCATTTCTACCGAAGAAGCCATCGCTGCTTCCTTCAAAACTTTTGTGGAGGAGGAAAGAAAACGCGCTCTAGCGGGCGTTGGTACGTCTTGGCTCATTGAGTCTTTATTCTCCTTTCTTATGGCCAATCTAACCTTTTTCTTTGTCTTATTACAGGGACCACAAGACCTGCTTCGCAAGCTGACACAGGAATTATCCCCGGGCCAGCTGCCGATGTTCCGGCCACTTTGGAATTGCCGCAAGGGACCCAACTCAAAAAGCCGATGATGGATGCCTTGAAGGTTTGGAGGCAACTCTGAACGCGGACGATGACGCCTTATTGAAGGAGGCTTCCAAGAGGTCCGTCGTGACGGCCCGGCAGGAGTGGAAGCACTTGAGGTACGCAGCGAAGGAGCATAGCGCTGCTTTGGCCGTGGGAGCGGGCCCAAGCGCCGTTATTCCCGTTGCTTCTCCTTCCCAGGAGCCCCCGGTCGTCTTGTCTACTGCTCATAGACAGGCGGCGTGTGCAGCTCGGGAGGCCAACGATCAATCCATCTCAGGTAATATGTTTTTCAAGACTTTGTTACAAAAGTTGTAAAACTATCGATTCTTATACATCTTGTCCCGCAGGGCCAAGTCCAACTGAAGGCACGGCGGAAACCGTCGAGCCTGAGGGGACGGTGGAGAAGGTAGCAGCTGATCCCGAGGCGACGGTAGGCGGTTAGTCGTCGGGACTGAGCTGGTGGCTGACGAGACAGTCACACCTACTATGCCCGAGAAGGTTACCGATGCCGAGCCCGAGGTAGCGGCAGATGAGACGGCTGCTACAGCCGAGTCTGGGGCAGCAGCGGATGGAGCAGCTGCGACAGATGAACCCATGGCAGCGGTGGACGAGACGGCTGCGACCGCCGAGCCCGAGGGGGTAGCGGGTGAGACGGGCATGATTGCCGAGGACGAGCCGGCCGCTTTTTCCCAAGAGTCGGGCACCGCTCCGATCATTGCTCTCCCAGCCTACGGTCCCTCGCCGTCTCTCGGCCTCGCGAGCACGACAATGGCTCATGTAGAGTCTGGCGATGAGGCATTGGGAGGTGGACCCGTGCCAATGGAGGAGGGAGACGCCGCCATTTCGGCTGGTGACAAATCAGGTAAATTTTGGGTTACCATCCTTCTTTTTATTCTGCAACCCTTCCTGACAGGGCTTATCTTGTTTCTAACGCAGGTGCGGCCAGTGCTGATGCCCCATTGCTCGAGGTAGCACCGTCAGTTACTGCCTTGACGGTGGCCACCTCTCTACCTTCTCTCGCACCGTCGCAAATTCTGGAAGGTATGGATTTGTAACCCATTAGTCTTATCTCTCGGCCGTATAATTCATGTTGACGTTATATTATTGCGTCCTTACAGGAGTGCTTTTTGATCACCTTTACCAGGTGCTGCACCCACACTTCTCCTTCCCGTCGGAGCTTGCTTCCTCTAGTAGCGCTGGTGAGTATAGTTTTCAATTAATAACCTTTCTTTTTTCAATAATGGAATTATTGAAAGATTCTTCCTTGCCCTGATTGCAGTGTTACAGATTGAAGGAGGAGATGTAAGATCAGTCGTGCCACCGGTCCTCCCGGCTTTGCCACCCGCTGCAGCTGGTATAGTAGATTCCGTCATCGATGACCTTTCTATATTTCTTGAACCGTCATCTGATTGTGTTTTGTTTTTCAGCTGTCATTCCGATTCCGGCCCCCTTCGAGTCTCGCATCATGATGCCGGCAGGCCTATTCTCCAGACGTCCATCCTCAAAGGGTGCTGCGATGAGTCTGAGTATGCTAAGCGGATGCGTCGAGGAGCTTGACGCAGAAGCTCCCACATTTGCCGCAGATTTTTCTGCCGAGGTTAATACGATAGTGGCGACGCTTGTAAATTTCTATAATGAAGGTGTCGTCGAGTCTTGGGTTAACCACAACAGAGAGATCGAGGCCCGCCTGCATCAGCTGGAGCTTATGCGCCCTGCTCCAGAGGTTTTGGCCATGAGTACTCAACGGGCGGCATGGATCGAGCAGAGCGCTTCTTACTTCCTCCAACAAGAAGCGGCTTTAAGGTGGAAGGAATGCCAAAATACCTCAAGCGAGTCTGCTCGACTGCGTGCTGAGGTCGACGCGAACGCTGCCCGGGTGAAGGCTATTTTCGAGGGCCTTCTGCAAAGTATTTCTGATGGGCTAACACTGAAGCAGAAGCTCAATGCCGTTGAGCATGATGCCCAAGGTCGTGAAGCAGCTCAGCGAGCCGTTGAAGAACAGCTTTCATCCTACTTGTAGCAGCGGGCCTAGGTGGAAGCAGAGTAAAAGGTAGCCGATCAGGAGAAGGCGCTGAATAAAGTGCGAGAGCGATTGATGGGCCTACTTAAGACACTTCCTTCTCAGTAGCTGCCTTTGTATCAATTATACACTTGTAATCTTTGAATAATATGTATCCATTCTTTATTCTTTTATACGATTCGCCTTGTACTTAATTGAATTCATGAATAAAGATACACTTTTTTTTTGCAATGTCTTGTGTCATCTCTGCGCTTTCTCCCTTCTTTTATCATCAGCACGTTACCTTAGTAAACATGGTTGACAAGTGATAGAGCGAGCATCCTGTATTGGCTTTTTCAAGAGGTAGTGATGGCTTAGGAGGCGGGTTCAGATCTGCTGCCTAAAACTTTTCAACTTTATGAGTCGTGAGGGTCTCACAAAGACTTTTCTCCCTACGGATCGAGAGGATCTCATAGGTGTATTTTCTCCTTAGGAATCGTGAGGATTCCTAAGTGCGTTTTCTCTTATAAGTCGTAAGGATCTTATAAGAGAATTTCACTCTTACGAGTCGAGAGGACCCGTAAGCGGTTGTTTCCTTCCTTGTCGAGATTCGACTTTGGAGAGTGTGGCCCGTGAATAGTATGCAAGAGTCCATTGTGAATCGACTTGCAGGGTCCCAATGCTTAGGAAACAGGTTTTTTAATCCCCGCTGCCTAAGGCTTTATCTTACAAGTCGAGACGAATCGAGAAGTTCTCGCAAAGACACTAATTTCCTCACGAGTCGAGGAGAATCGAGCAGTTCTCGCAAGAATATCCTAACGTCACAGTTAACCTTTGCTGTTTAAGACAGAGGTCCGTTAGGGTCTGTGGTACTTAGGGTTTTGTTCGTCGTACCGTCGCGTTGGCTGATGTATTCCTCGATAGGCAATCTTGCTGTTCGAGTGGCCTTGCGACTGTCGTGTCTCTGATCCTTTTGGGGGATGGACAAGATGTCTTCAAGCAATCCTCCTAGGAAGTTTGACCGTCGGAAGAGCAAACGTTAAGAATTTTTCTATGCCGCTTTTTACTTGAGGTTAGGCTCATTTTGGAGAGCCCCGATGAGTCATAACCACTCCGCGCTGGTGTGGGATGATCTCCGATAGTCTTTCAGGTTTTATATGAGTTGCCGTCAAGACCCTGAAGCTAGGAATTTGGTCTTCGCTTCGTTTGTTGGCATTGCGTCCGCTATATCGAGACGAATGTCGCGGTTGTCTCTAGGTTGTTGGTGAACCGTCGAGCTTTGGAATTAGGGATTTTGCCATGGATCCGTTGTTGTTGTCGCGTCTGAACCCTGCTGGAGGAAGAACGCTGTGGTGACATCTTGTCTGCTGTATCGAGACGAACGTCGAGGTGGTGCCACTCCGCGCTGGTGTGAAATGATCTCCGATAGTCTTTCAGGTTTTATATGAGTTACCGTCAAGACCCTGAAGTTAGGAATTTGGCATTCGCTTCGTTTGATTTGTCACGTCCGAATCCTGTTGGAGGAAGAACGCTGTAGTGACATTTCGTCTATTGTGTCGAGACAAACGTCGAGGTGGTGATCACTTCATGTTGGTGTAAGATGATCTCCGATGGTCTTTCCGGTTTTATATGAGTTACCGTCAAGACCCTGAAGCTAGGAATTTGTCCTCCGCTTCATTTGTTTTTTCATGTCCGAATCCTGTTGGAGGAAGGACACTGTTGTTGACATTGCGTCTGCTGTAACGAGACGAATGCTGAGGTGGAGCTGGGATTTTGTCGTCACTCTGCTTTACTGACCATTGGGTCTTTTGTTGACGTTGCATCTACATCCTGTTGGACTGCGAAGGGACGTCGTTGTTGACATTGTGTCTGCTGTAACGAGACGAATGCTGAGGTGGAGTTGGGATTTTGTCGTCACTTTGCTTTGCTGACCATGGGGTCTTTTGTTGACATTGCATCTGCATCCTGCTAGACTGCAAAGGAACGCCGTTGTTGACATTGCATCTGTTGTAACAAGATGAATGCTGAGGTGGAGCTAGGATTTTGCCGTCGCTCCGCATTGTTTCGACCATGGGGTCTTTCGTTGACGTTGCATCTGCATCCTGTTGGACTGCAAAGGGATGCCGATTTTGACATTGTGTCTGCTGTAACGAGACGACTGCTGAGGTAGAGCTAGGATTTTGCCATCACTCCGCATTGTTTCGACCATGGGGTCTTTCGTTGACATTGCATCTGCATCCTGCTGGACCGCGAAGGAATGTCATTGCTGATTCTTAGGCTGTAGATATTGTCGTTAAGCTTTGGAACTAGGGACTATGCCGTGGCTCCGTTTCGTTGCGACTCTGAGGTCGGTTATTGACGTCATGTCTGCATCTGGTTGGAGTGAAGAGAAACGCCGTTGGTGATTTCTAAATTGTCGATATCGACGTCGAGACCCTGAAGGTAGGGATCTTCTTTTGCTTCGTTTGTTGATATTGTGTCTGCAATATTGCGACAAATGTCGAGTTTGTCTCTAGGTTGTCTATGAACCGTCGAGATTTGGTTTCGCTTTCTGGTGGAGCCTGTTGGGAACGTATGGTTCTCTCTTTATTTGTGCCCCTGGATTGTATATAGGGATCGATATGATCTCACCTGTAGGGCAAAAGTTTCATTCATTTTTTTTATATTATTATTTTATTTCCGCGATGCTCTATCATTTCAGCTTTTATATCGCGAAGGTCGCGATTGCCCAATCATTTCGGATATTTTTCGCGGTGCCCAATCATTTCGGCTATTTTTCTTTTTACTCGCTGCTTTTTATTGCGAGTTGCCCAATCATTTCGGCTGTTTTTGTATGCATACATTTTTACTTGTTGATTTCGTTACAAGTTGCCCCATCATTTTGGCTATTTCATATGCATTTTTAGCTCGCTGATTTTTTATCGCGAGTGTAGAACTTGGAATCTGGTTCCAATCTCAGCATCAGCATCGCTACAACTGGAATATTGCCAGGAGCAAATCATCATTTGTCATGAAAGGACTTGGAATTTGATACCAGTTTAGGCATCAGTATCGCTACAACTGGGATATTGCCAGGAGCGAATCATCATTTGCCTTTGTCGATGTCAAACAAAGGTGGCTTAGTAAACAGGGTTAGAATCCTGTCGACTAAGGCTTTTGACTTCATGAGCCGTAAAGGTCTCACAAAGGTATTTCTCCCTACAAGTCGTGAGGATCTCGTAGGTGTGTTTTCTCCTTAGGAATCGCGAGGATTCCTAAGTGTATGTTTTCTGATAAGTCGTAAGGATCCTACAAGAGTGCTTTCTCCTTATAAGTCGAGAGGACTGTAAGTGCACGGCGGCGCCCCGGCCATCAATCCGAGACCAAAATGCGGAAATGATACTTTTCTTAAAACTTTTGAACCGGCACCACCGCGCACTAAAATCCCGGATCGGGCCATTAACATAGTCCTAGCTAACTAGAGAAGGGATAGAAAGATATACCAAGCGATCCGTGTCCTTCGGTCTTCTCGTCGTCGTCCCGATCTCCCTGCGGAATCTCCGGTCTTCAACTCCTCGTCGGAAGGGAACCACATCGCCGGGTTCTTTTACGGGCTCCCACCTCTGGACCGAGGCAACTCGAGCACGAAGTTGGCGAGCCGACGTGCCCAAGAATTGCTGTAGAATAAGTATAGGATGGTTTGTCTCTTGGGGTTACTAAAAGTTGCCCTTTTATGAAGTGGAGGAGGAGATGTGATTTTGTGATGAACAAGGGAATTTTTAGCAAGCAAATGAGAGCAAAACACATGCCCAAAAATTTGGACAGCCCCCTCCCCTTAGTGGCCGACCACTCTTTCTTAGGAATGAGAATGGGGAGTATGAATGAGGGAAGAACAACAATAATGCAAGAGAGAGGAATGATATGTGATCATGAGAAGAAATCATCACAAAGAAAGTTCAACACTCCATCAACAATCATGAAAACCATGTCCCCACAAAAGTCAAGCCATGATGAAGTCAAGAAGTCAAATGATGGTGCAACCATCATGAAGCAACAATATACAAAGACCACCCTCAACAAAACTAATTTGCACAATTGCAAATAAACCCTCCTCCACCAATTTTCAGCCAAAGAAAGGAACAAAGGAAAATGGCCGAAACGGAAAGCAAACTGGCAACTTCAAAAAACTGATCCTGTAATAAATTACAGGAAAACCCCGCTACTGTATATACATACCCGTATTTGTATTCCGACCGAATACAAATGCAATGAGACAAAATCTACACGGTACAATACTAGGATCCGGCTTAACCAAAGCCCGCTAGTATTATCCGTCCGATCATGATCCGTGCAATACCGCACGTATATGATTGCCATATCTCCATATGGTCTCTACAGCGTTTCGTCCGAAACTTGAGAAAACGGTTTGTGGGGGACTCTAAAGACTCGTCAATACTTTGGTTGTGGATTTAACCACTAGCACGTCAGAGGTATTAGCCATACGTATGGGCTACCAGGTATTGACAAAAAGGGACGTCGATGAGCGAACTCATCCTGACACCGTATTGAACCTGTCAGTGACAATATCTGTACAGTACAGTCCGTTCGTCCATGAGCATCGCATGGCGGGCCTAGGGGGTTGGTAAAAGTCAGACCCCCAAAAGCGGTACAAGTCGTGTCGGAGTGTAGCCCAGAACACCCTGAGATACTACTGGAATATCTACCAGTAAATCTCCTGCCTTGGCCAAGGACTTCGTGTAATGGCTCTCCTAGACACAGCGCGACCTCACCCCCAATACCGGGAGAGACAAACCCCTGCAGATCCGCTCAATGCCTCCATGTGGCTCGGGATTATACCCAACTAAAACCTGTTTGCACGTCTCCTTTGAGCATGGTAGGGTAGTAATCAAAATACAGTGGGAACTCATACGAGAAAAATGACGATCTCAGGTCGATGAATTAACCTGTACACATGTCACCAGGGAACTGCTATCTGACGTCAGGTATAAGACCAGCTAGCATGTTCCCGGCGAGTCCTGTCCGGTGTACTCATAACCCAATGAGCACCTCTATACATCTTAGGTGAACCAGCTGACACCAGTGGCTTGTGAGACCGGCCACCGTCCCTCGTCGGGGTCTCGACTATATACACTAGTCTACTCTGGAGTATCGATGCCCTGTCTCGAAACTCCTACGACTAGGGACCTTTTAAGGATGTGCTTATAGACTACCAGCTCTTACGTATATGATCGCCCTCATACTGCTGGCAGTCAAGCAAGAATCCTAGGGGCTCTATCAACGCGCAATAGTGACCTGTAAGGTCACCTAAAGCAGTACACGATGATAAAGATAAACCAGATAGTATACTATCATCTTGAGTAAAATTGTCCTATCGGAATAGGTCCTCCCTCAATCATTGCAATCACGTGCCTGTGATCCAATAATTGACTCTGAGGGCATTATCTCCAACAATGACTTACAAGGGTTGTTCACTGTGCGAACATATCCCCAGTCATGGGTGGGACTTGGTTAGGGAAATGTTTATTCGTGCCCGTGGATTGTATACAAGGGTCAGTATTGAGCCCCTTGTAGGGAAATATCGAAGGTTGTGGGGGTTGCTTAAGAACAGGTTTAGGTCTCTGTAACTTAAGACTTTAAAATCTTATGAGCCGTGAGGGTCCCATAAGAGAGTTTTCCTTACGAGTCGTGAGGATCTCGCAAGTGTAATTTCTCCTTAGGAATCGTGAGGATCCCTAAGTGTGTTGCTCCCTTGTGAGTTGTAAGGATCTCACGCGGGTGGTTTCTCCTTACAAAGTCGAGAGGACCCTGTAAGTGTCTTTTAACGAGGTTGCGCCCTTTCGGGTTTTCACAAACACTCGCTGGTAGCCCTGCTGTTTTTACTCACGGAGCCCTTTTGGGTTTTCATCCGTACCCATTTTGCTTATGGACATACCGTCTTCTTTTTTTTATTCTTTTTATTCTTTTTTCTAACGAGCTTGCGCCCTTTCAGGTTTTCACAAGACTCGCCGGTAGCCTTGCTGTTTTTACTCACGGAGCCCTTTCGGGTT
Source organism: Agapanthus africanus (assembly GCA_030015575.1). Taxonomy (NCBI): domain Eukaryota; kingdom Viridiplantae; phylum Streptophyta; class Magnoliopsida; order Asparagales; family Amaryllidaceae; genus Agapanthus; species Agapanthus africanus. The sequence goes on along the minus strand of JASDDO010000028.1, from coordinate 14,946,315 downwards.
TTCATCCATGTCCATTTTGCTTATGGACATACCGTTTTTTTTAATCTCTCTCTTTTTTTTATAAAGAGGTCGCACCCTTTCGGGTTTTCACAAACACTCGCCGATAGCCCTGCTGTTTTTACTCACGGAGCCCTTTCGGGTTTTCATCCGTGCCCATCTCGCTTATGCACGTACCCTTTTTTTTTACACCGCGTCGGCCTGGGGATGCCGCGGGTTGGTAGTAGTTTAACGATGTTTCGGTCATAGGTCAACGTACGATTACGCGGCTAGATTTTGCCGCAAATATTCGCATGTTCTTTTGGAGGTGGATTCCTTGAAAAGAGGGTTGAGGGCGATTTCTTCGTCAGAGTCGCTTCCAAAGGTGATAACTTGCAATCCCTTGGTGTCGACTAAGTGACAGTTGTCGGCGACTCTTTTGTGTTCATCTGTCGTGCTTTTCTGTTCCCGATGATCCTTGCGCTTCACTCGTTGAACGTGTCGTCGATGGGCAACATATCCCTGCCACCAGTTTTTAAAGGCTATGCACTCCTCGGTAGGGTGTGCAATCTTCTGATGGTATAAACAGAAGTTAAGATGTATATCCGCTTCATCAAGACGTATATTGCCAGGGGAATTTCCTTTGAGAGAGGGCAACTTCATTCCTATTGCCAGGCCCTAGCGAATCGTTTCCTTACTTTAAGCTTGCTTTTGCTGGCGATAGGGATGCTTTTCTCCAGTTGGGGTGTCTCGACCTTTTCCTCCAGTCGTCGGCGTTTGGCTTTTTCGAATATAGCCATTTCACACTCTCGATTGGCTTTGCTTTTCTGACGGGCCTCGTTTAGGAATGCATCAATCATTTCGTCTGATGGTTCTAGAAGTTCAGGCTTCGGATTTGCCCCCGGTTTCCCTGCGTCAGGAGTTTCTTCACTGTCTATCGACGAATGAGAGATCACATGGCAACTTGCTACGTAATCCTTAGATTCGTCTGACGATTCTTTTCCGTCATCTCCGTCTTCAAGGACGTGGCCAAGGAATTCTTGGAGCGTGATTGGAGTCCGCGCCTTCTAGTTATACTCTTCCAGCGTGTCGATCTGTTTTTGCAGGTCCGTGCGCTTGTCACCAGACTTCACGGGCTTTTTGGTCTTCTTCTTCTTCTTCTTCGAAGACTTTGATGGCTGGGTGTGCGAGCTTTGGCTATCACCACTGATCTTTGGAGTTGGGCGCGACTTTAGCATCCCTTCAATGATCTGGGGTTCTAGCGGATTCTTCCACCTGATCGCCAGACATGTTTGGAGATCATTCAGCATCTTTTTAGTTTTGGCCGAAAGGGCCACTTCCCATGGGGCTTCTTTAACAAAAGAGCACGTTACCCCCGGCATGTCCACTTTTTTAGGGGCATGAGGTTATGGCGGGTTCACCTTCTAGTTTTCGGATAACGCGAACTTGCCTTGTTGGTAGTGATCCTCGATCCATCCCTTAAAGACGAAGCAATCTTCGATTGGATGGCTTACCGCTTGGTGGTAAGGGCAGTAATTAAGATCGTTGACATTGCCTAGCTGCAACGGACGTTTTGGATTCGGCAGATTGATGAGTCTGTTGCGTACTGCCAGCTCGAACAGTCTCCTTGTTTTATTCTGAGGAAACGAGTAAGGACGTCCCAGTCTCTCCTCGAGGAATGGGCGTAGACGCACATTGTTTTGGCGAACAACCGGTTTTGAGTTGCTCGGCTGTTGTTGAGTATTGGCGACGATGATCGCTTTCCCTTTTCCTTTCTCATTTCGAGGGTCTGGCTTTAGAGGAGATGGTCTGTGACCCATCTGATCCATTTGGGCCAACTTGTCGATCAAGGCCTGGAAATTAGTTGGCTTGAAGAACATCATGAATTGCGAGATGGTCGCTTGCGGATCAAGAGTGCCCACGAACATGCATACCGCCGGCGTTTCTTCGATCCGCTGTTCGCATTTCGACCATAAGTTTCGCCACTGTATTGCGTATTGGACCCACGTCTTGCCTAGCTTCACCCTGGCATTGATCAGTGCTGTTATTAGGGTGCGTTCACTAGCACTCGCGAATATTTGTGTAAACAATAGCTCCATCTCCGCAAATGTTTTGACAGAGTCGTTAGGTAGCTCCGAATACCATTCAAATGTCGTCTCTGATAAGCTGCCGACGAATTGGCGAAGCAACAGTCTGTCATCGCCTCCAGTGTTACCGTATAAGGCCCTTAATTGAGTGACGTGCTGATGTGGATTCCCTATCCCCTTGTACACATGGAATTTAGGGATCGTAAATCCTGGCGGGTAACTGATTTGGTCATACCAGCCCGGATAGGGTCGTCCGGTTCTAACAATTTGCCCAACCGCTTCATTCGCCTGATGAACTCGTATCTGCTGAGCTATATAGTCGTCTAGTGCAGCTTTGGAAATGGTTTCCTTGGCTGGTGAAAGAGCCGGAGGAGGATTAGATATCTCCCCTCCGTCATCTCCAACAATGATTGGAGGGTCTTCAGCCGGAGGGTCCGGCTGTAACAGCATCCCTACCATATATTGGAAGAGGAGCGCCATTTGTTTTATGTTAGTCGCTTGCTCTGCGACTTCTTTGTCCTTCTTTTCGAGAACTCTACGTAAGAAGTCAGCATCAGTTTCTTGTTCATGACGCTGCTCTAATGATGCATGTTCCCCTCCGAATGGCGGCGACGACGTGAGGACGTCTTGCCTGAGATTCGGGACAGATGCTATTTAGTTTTATCCGTCCACCGCTCCAAAAATGCCAAGTTAATTTATGGCACCGTGTATCGGAGGTTTAGACGAATGCGGCCGATGTAGCAGACTTCGTCAGATTCCTCCTCGCTTGAGGGGGTTTTGATTGTGGAGACGCTTTTCTCTGCAGGCGCAAGCCCCTGTAGTTAATTACGCTACCACATCGCGATAACAACTTTCTCCTTCTCCAGAATTTCACTTCATATCGTGGGTGTTTGTTTTGTTTGTGGTTGCTCGTGGATTGTATACGAAGACTATTTATTTCGTCGCCCGTAGGACTTGGATTAGTCCAAATCCGTATTTTCATAGATTTGGGTTTTGGGTTTTGGTTTAAGGATACGTTAGCCATATTTGAGGCTAAAATCGACTTAAACGTTTGTTAAGGATACGTTAGTTTAATTTCCAGACTAAGATCAACTTAACGGGATCGTCTAGATCAATTTCCAGTTTAGGGACGTGATGGTCCATAGGTTGTTTAAGGACATTGCGGTCCATATTCCAGTTTAGGGATATGGTGGTCCATGTTTAGTTTAAAGACGCTTAAGTCCGTGGGTTTAAGGACCCCACAATCCGTGTTTTAGTTTAAGGACGCATAAGTCTGCGGGTTTAAGGATCCCACAATCCGTCTTTTGGTTTAAGGACGCTTAAGTCCATGAGTTTAAGGACCCCACAGTCCGTGCTGATGTGTGGTTGTCGGGACGCGCCACCTCTCTGACGTCGTTGAAGGATTACAACGATAGGAGTCAAAGGAGTTCGGAGATGTACCCTCGAACCGAATGTAAATTGATTTAAGAGAGCAGATGTGCTCAGTCAATTTAATTTGAGGACTTACGGCCATGATTGGGCTAAGTCCAGTTGAAAAATGTTCGACGCTTTTATTTGTTTTTGGCCTATTAGGCCTGTACTAGGGCTTTGCCCAAGTTTAAGTAATGCATTGCATTCATTTTATTTTGTTTGGGCTCAGCCCATTTATAAATGATGCAGAGCATCAAGTTTTGTTTGGGCTCTGCTCTTTCATTGCATTTTATTTTGTTTGGGCTCTGCCCTTTTATAAAAGATGTAGAGCATCAATTTTATTTGGGCTCTGATGCATTGCATCTGTTTGAAAATAATGCATAGCATTTACTAGGCCTGTTAAGCCTTTTTAGTTAGGCTCAGCCCTTCTTTTTAATGATGCAGTGCATCAATCATCTGACAGTGGCCATATGGCCTGTCAGGCGCTTTGCGCCAATCATTGAGCGCAAGCGCTTGTGGTGATGACACATGTCGCGCAAGCGCAGTGCGCTGCGCCAGTGCGCTGCGCTTGCGCTGCTGACAGGTGGCACGTTCTGGTGAGTTGCGCCAATTTCAGATAGTAAGGCTCTATCTCAAATGCGCATAGCGCAAGTGGTTCATATGCTGATACGTGGCGCTCTCTGGTGGCCTGCGCTAACCCAGGAGCGCAACAGTGCAATTTTTGCAAGTGCAAAGCACTATTTCAACAACTTGAGAATCTTTAAGATTCCAGAACCAATGGTTCATAAAAAAGTGCAAAGCACTGTTTGATTTCTTGATCCAATTTAGATCAAAGAAAACAAGTTTTTTATTGTTTTTTCTTGTTTTCAGAGAACCAGTGGTTCATAAAAGAGTGCAAAGAACTTATTATTATATGAAGATCATTGATCTTATTCTTAGATCAATGATCTATTAGAAGAAATTCTTCTATTTTATGAAGGTTTTTACCTTTTTCTTGAAATTTCTTCAGAGTTCTCTCTGTTTTGAGGTTCTCAATCTCTTACAATGTTGATGATGTTGATGATCCTTTGAATTGGGGTCTAGGGGCTTTTATATAGTGCCCATAAATTAGTTAAATTTGTTAAAGAGATCTTCCTCTGAGTGATTTGGGGAATTTTCCCCACCGTTGGATCTTTGATCCAAGGGCTTCTGTTTTACAGAAGGCAATCTTCTTGTTTTAACAAGAACAGAAGAATCTTACTAGAATTTAATTCTTGTTTGGCGCAAACGCCCCAGCGCGTGACACGGGTCAAGCAGCGCAGAGCGCAACACAACTGTGTTTGCGCAACTACACTGACACGTGTCACGCAGCGCACAGCGCAACTCATCTGCGCTTGCGCATCTGCGCTGACACGTGTCGCACAGCGCACGGCGCAGCGCAACTGCGTTTGTGCCGACACGTGTCGCGCAGCGCTTGCGCAACTGCGCTGACACGTGTCGCGCAGCGCAGCGCTCGCGCAACTGAAGCGTTGCTTCTTTTAATTTTGTTTTAAATAGAGCCTTGCTCTGATTGGGCGCGCTGCCTTGGGCGCTGCGCTGGCGTATCAGCTTTTGACACGTGGCGCGTTGCGCGCAGCGCAAAGAATTTGAAGCGTTGCTTCGAATTTTGAATTTTGAAATTCAAATAGAGCTTTGCTCTGATTGGGGGAAACAATGCCTCTGGGCTTTCTTTTGGCCCGGTGAGTGCGGCCATCGCAGTCATCATCTCTTGAAGCTTCTGCTGTTGCTCCTGGGCTTTTATCACAGATCGGGTGAGCGGTCGGTGACCCATCAAAGCGCGGCTATCCTCTTTCCCGGATGCCATATAAACAGTATGCACCACTATGCCCCCAGACTTGGGGTGTTTGTGCTCAGCGCTTTTACGGTTCGCCATGTTCACAGGGGCTTTTTGCGGCCTCCTTTTCTTTTGAGTGATTGACGTTGAGGGAGCCATTGCAGTGGGCACCCAGCCAGCTGTTGCTTTTTCTGGCTTGACAGAGTAGTCCTTCTCCTGTCGAACCTTCATCTTTTTCTGTCGGCGGAGATAGTCTTGATCCACTACGGAGTCTTGGACTTGACGTCAGACCTTGTAAATTTTATAGGACAACCGTTGAGGGGGCTGCTCCAGCTTCACCTTTGGGGCATTATCCACAGGTGTAGGAGATCTTTTCAATATGGCAGTTGGCGAGTTTTTGCGCACCCTTCTTAGCGGTTCAAAGCTATTCCTGGTCGGAACAGCAGCATTGATTTCCACCATCGGAGCTGGCGGAGGTATCCTAGAGGGGGAGTTGCCCCCAGCTTTCCTTACCCGGCGCCAGTGACGACGGCGAGCATGTCGCGCGATTGGAGTTGGTTTAGCCGTAGGGGTGACCTCCTCATGCCCCCTGTGTTGGTCAGAATTTGCTGGTATCAGCCTTTTAAAGACCGACGTCTGTTGAATGGGGAAGGCCAACCTATCAAAAGCAGACTTCCGAGTAGAGGAAGCAACCTTGGTGATTTCGCCTGGAACGGGAGCAGGGATGGCTATCCGCTTCAGGATAACGCCTTCTGGTATTGCAGGCTTTTTCATGGGCCCGTTGGAGCTCTGGCCTAATCTGTTAAAAACTAAGGCGTTGGAGTTGGGCGACCCGTTGAGAGGGGCCACGATAGTTGTAAGCCGATCAAAGACTGACTCTTTGGAGCTTCTTGCGACGTCATTGGGGGCATTGAAGCTCATCAATGGGAGCATGGTCCCGAAGAATAGTCCAGTGGTTTCTTGAGTTACCTGCTCCACTGGCATCTTGAAAAGGGAGGCCGCTCGGGGCCCGTAAGTCACTCCTCCAGTAAGGACGGAGTGAGAGTTATAGTTGCAGGTAGTGCAGTTTGAAACCATTGATCTTCTGTTTTCTGCACGGAGCAAGAAACCAAATCTAAGTATCTCGAATCCACAGGCAACCATAGCAAACCGCGATTCGTTCGCGAACACGACACACGAAGTGTGGAGTGGAAAGAGGAAAAGGTCCCACCGGGCGTGCCAGAATCTGTTCCCCTCCGAAAGACGGCACGACAGAGACGTCTTTCCTGAAGTTCGGGGCAGATGCTATTTGGTTTTATCCGTCCACCTCTCCGAAGATGCCAAGTTGATTTATGACACCGTGTATCGAAGGTTTAAACGGATGCGGCCGATGTAGTAGACTTCGTCAGATTCCCCCTCGTTCGAGGGGTTTTTGATTGTGGGGATGCTCTTCCCTGCAGGCGCAAGCCCCTACAGTTAATTACGCTACCGCATCGCGGTAACAACTTTCTCCTTCTCCAGATGGTCACTTCGTGTCGTGGGTGTTTATTTTGTTTGTGGTTGCCCGTGGATTGTATATGGAGACTAATTTATGCTGTCGCCCGTAGGACGTGGATTAGTACAAATCCGTATTTTCTTAGATTTGGGTTTGGAGTTTTGGTTTAAGGATACGTTAGCCATATTTGAGGCTAAGATAAACCTAAACGTTTGTTAAGGATACGTTAGTCTAATTTGAGACTAAGATCAGCTTAACAGGATCATTTAGATCCGAATAAAGAGCATTTGGAGGCTCTATTGTTCTAGTTTAGGGACATAGTGGTCCATTTCCAGTTTAAGGACATGGTGGTCCATTTCCAGTTTAAGGACATGGTGGTCCATGGAATGTATGGCCGTCGGGACCCGTCGCCTCTCTGAAGACGTTGAAAGATTACAACGACAAATATCATAGGAGTTCGGAGATGTACCCTTGAACCAAAGTTGGTTGGGAGATCTATAGTCCAATTTGGGACTAAAGTCTGTTTGTGGGTTTGTGAGCATATGGGTTCGGTTGATATGAGTTGAACATTTTGTTGTTCTGGCTGTTTGAGCCTTTATTTGGGACTCAGCCCTTTTATAATGCATGGTATTGGGCTCTTTAATTAAATGCATGGCATTTATATTAGGCATGTTAGACTTTACTTGGGCTCTGCCCTTCTTTAATAATGCACAGCATTTAATAATCTGACAGTGCGCCACGTGGCCTGTTAGACGTTCTGCGCCAATTAAAGAGCGCAAGGCGCCAGCGCATGTGGAGGTGACACGTGTCACGCTCTGGTGAGCGCAAGTCTGTTAGCGCAGTACGTTGTGCCAGTGCGCTGCGCTAGTGCGCTGCTGACACGTGGCGTGCTCTGGTGCAGTGCGCCAATCCAAGAGCGCAGTGCTATGTTTTTAGGAGCGCAAGGCGTAGATTGACACGTGGCGCTCTCTGGTGACTTGCGCCAGTCTAAGGAGCGCAACAGCATAAATTAAGTGTGCAGGGCACTGTCCAATAGCGCAGAGTGCATCTTAATCAAATTTAGATCAAAGAAGAGAATCTTTCTAGTTCTAAAGAGGTTCTACCTCAAGTTTTTAAGAACCAATGGTTCATCAAAAGGCTATGCCTTTATGTAGATCAAAAGATCCAGGGATGAAGTAAATTACTTCCTTTTTATGATTGGATCTTTTTTGATCTTTTTCATTTTTTTTATTGAAGATCTTGATCTTGTTCTTAGATCATTGATCTTTTTAGAAGAAATTCTTCTTTTTCCAAAGGTTTACCTTTTTTCTCTTTGAGTTCTTCTCAAAATTTTTAGAGGAGCTCTGTATATCTGAAACTTGGAGTCTAGAGGCCTTTATATAGGGCCAATTAGTTTATTAGGTTAGTTACAGAGATTTTTCTCTGATTGATCTGGGGATATTTCCCCACCGTTGGATCTTTGATCCTAAGGCATCTGTTTTACAGAAGATAATCTTCTTGTTTTAATAAAATTAAAAAGATCTTTCCAGAATTTTAATTCTGATTAAATAATTCATTATTTAAGTTTTAGTGCTTGCACAGTTGGCGCAAGTGCACCTGCGCTTGACACGTGTCGCGCAGCGCAGCGCAACTGCACCGATACGTGTCGCGCAGCGCGACTGTGCTACCACACCACTGTTTGACACGTGGCGCGCAGCGCGGAGCGCAAGTTATCTGAAGCGTTGCTTCCTTTATTTAAAAATTGAATTTTAAAACAGAGCCTTGCTCTGATTGGGGCGTGCTGCCTTGGGCGCAGCGCCCCTTGCGCTGGCGTGTCTGTTTTTGACACGTGGCGCTCTGCGCGCAGCGCAAGGGATTTGAAACGTTACTTCAATTTTTGAATTTTTGAAACTCAAATAGAGCTTTGCTCTGATTGGGGGAAACACGGGCTGTGCGGGAGTCTGAGCGGGCTGTAGAGCTGCAAGAGTGGTCTGCGCAACCGCAGCCGAGGTAGTGTCTTGCGGAGCCGCAGCCGAAGAAGATGCATGTGGAGCTGCAGCCGAAATAGCCTGTCGCATCTGTTAAATTTTGTGTGTAATAAACGAGTAAGAATGGTGTATTAGATTTTAATCGAATTCTTATCATTATCTGGTTATTGCGAAACCTCAATCTAAGAATACTTAGGGACTTAGGCCTCGTTTGAGTATCTAGTTTGGAAAACCGTAGTTTATTTTAATTAGATAGTTTTATGTAAGTATGATTAATCAAAACTATGTATACAACCAAATAAGTTCAGATTACTAATATTGCATATGTTACTATCTATAATGTGATATAATATTTTACTATTAAGTAGTATACGTATCGACATCTCCTTCAACTCCTCGACGATGGTCTTCAAGGCAGCAACATCATGCTCTAGACGTCTCTCATGAGAGGTAGGGGAAGTAATCGCAGGAGTGGAGTCCAACCTCATATGGGCCCTGCTAGGACCCAGTCCCCGGTCTCTCTCCCAACCTCCGTGGTGCCCTCCGTGTGCGGCGTCTAGGACTAGGTTCAGTAGCATCGGATCGGTCTATCCAGTAAAATCGATCCCCTATATCTCTGCCTGCTCCACCACCCGCTCCTACACCCACATTAACCATTAAAATATAAGTATATCATTTAAATTTGAACTTTTCAAAACAAAAATTTCAAACCTGTTAGAATAAATATTAAGACTTACTCAATACTCCTGGGTAGTGGTGTCGGGGAATCGAAGCTCACCCGCGGCGGGATCTGTCGAGGTGTCGTGGACGACAAGATACGCGGTCAGCACGCTCGGTATACCACCCCGCGCCAGAGTCCGAGCTCTCTGCAATTTGCCAAAAATTTACATATATTATAAAATAACTCTTAATATTACATTATATCAACATAGATCTATTATAATTTACCGATACCTCCATGGCACGAGTAATGTTCCTTGAGCCACCTGTATAAGTGGGACGACCTCTCTTCGCCGACTTCGTATTCTCCTTATTTTGATTGGCATGTTTCTGCACAACAAATTCAGATTTAGTTTTCTAATTAAGCAAAACAAAAAAAATAAATTATATACTAAACAATGAATTACATTTAAATTACAAAACTGTTTGCGGTGAGAGTCCAAATATTGGCACAAGAGAGGCCATATATCTACGTCGACTCTCGCAAAGGCCGGAGTATGTTAGAGAGCCTCTCTCTCTGCCTCGAGGGTTGTCATCCATAGGGAATAGCAGTCAATCTTCAGCTCGTTCCTATTGTATCAGACCTTTGATTGCATGTTCTTCATCAGGCTCTGGTATAGAGCGTGAAGATCGAGCACTCTCTCAGGGTGATCAGGGTCGGCTATAGGCTGAAATTCGTAATCCAACTGCAAATACAAAAATACAATGTATTTAAATTTCAAGTGTTAAATAATAATAAATATATTGGATAAGTCAAATGAAAATATATATTAATACCCGAGCCTGATCCCAGAAGAGGGTAAATGAGCGCCGGTGCTGATTGCCCTACTCAACGTGAAGTGGATATTTCTTTAGCATGCGGCTTTCATCCCACATATACCGGCCGAACCTCTCGGCATAATCGCCGGTATAACGATAATCAGGGGTAAAGAAAAGGCGGAATGGTGCCTCCCCCTAGCTCTGTCGGGCTCAGCCTGTGGGACCGATTCAGCCCTCGAGTCCCCCTCTCGGGATGGGGCTGCCCTGCATCTACAAGAAATATCAAGACAAGCAATATTAAGACAAATTGGTATTAAGAAATAAATAATTAACGAAAATTGAAGTGCGATATATACCTCTGGCGACAGCAGCACAAGCTTGGTCCTGGGCAACAGCACAAGCGTGACGATAGTTCCTCCGGTGAGGAACAGCCGGTGACCCGGACGTGGATGCATACCTTCCAACTAAAAAATAATCATTGACGATAAAATTATATGAAGTTCATGTTTATTCTTAGAGGATATTTAAAATGAATAAATATTTTATATTTATTCATGCTAATCTGCAGACTGAGTGGAGGGTACGGAAGTGGCGGGAGTGGTCTCTGCGCCAGATGTAGATGCACCACCTATAATTAGACAATTAAAAATAGATTATCTAAGTAATTGCAAAAAGAATGTGTATATCAATAATATAATATTCTAAATCAATATGCATGCAATATAGGATATATAAACATACCTGTAGGTGCGGTGGTGGTGTGGCAAAATCCACACGGAAGGAGTCATCCGAATGAGATGCCGATCTGGGTGCAAGACCGGCCCTATGAAGCTCTCTACGCAGCTCTCCGGGCGGCAGAACCACTCTGCCTCTGCCTCTGCCTCTACCGCTGCCGCGGATGGTGCTCATGTCGCCCCTCACTGCTCAGGTCGTCGTCATCAAACTTAGATAAGAGTACAATTATTAAATATGCATGCAATATATGTATAGATCGTAGAAATGTGAAGTAATAATATAATATTACTGATAACTTTTTTCGTTTCGTGGACGCATTAGACATATCTACTTGGATTTCATCATCGATATCATTTCTAACCCACGTAACTTCACGATCAGCAGAATAGAACCCGTCTTTTGAAACAGACGGTCGGAACACTCTAAGTCTTCTCTTTTCTTCATTCTCATCGCTGTCCTCCATCCGATCATCAAATTCTGGGACATCGTAAACATCCCTGAGTTTCCAACGGCATACGACACTCCATCCCGGATGCTTCAAGCACTGTGAGTAGTATACTTGGAACGCTTGGTTCGGAAAGATAAATGGATCGTCCTGACCGTCAAAATCGAAGTGTGTATACACTAGTCAATCCATATTCATCTTCCTAAGTCCTAAGATTCTTTCTTCACTTATCCATATCGGTTCGTGTATCGTACCAAGTACATTGAAATATATAAAACGGTTCTGATCGTCTGGGATATTGGATGCCAAATATGCAATTTAAGTATTCATAATAAATCACACCATCCGATCCTACCATCACAGTCCCACTATTCTGAGTGGTTCAAGATGTTTCTATATTCTTAACTTCAAATTTGTATCCAAGTACACCGAATCCTTTATAATATGCAACCTCCATACTAAGAAACTTAGCTAAACATTTTGAATCTCTCTCTAATCATGCAAATAAGTTCGGATCGTAGATTTGAAAAAACAAATTTTATGAAAAATACATAACGATATAAGTTTAGATTAAGACTGGTAGCAATAACATGTTATTCGAATAACTTACACGATCCGCAACCCAATCGCAAAAATTATCCTGATGATATTTTTTCAATCGTTCATCATTCTAATCAGGATACCCCTCACGTACCTCATTAAAATGAATTTTGTTCTCAACAATAAATTATGATATTAATATTATATCATTTCATACACATACAAACACAAATATAATAATTAATCCAAAAAAAAACTTACTCTCTAATTTCTTCAGACATACGCTATTGAGGAGGATAAACCGATATATTTTGTTGATAAATATAGTGTCTACTCTCTTATAATCACTTTTACCATATGGCTCGTCCTGAATTCTCTAGGGCGTTTAAGCTTCGTCTCAATGTTCTCGTCCAGATAGCGGGAACAAAATGTGGTTACTTCATCTAGAAGATAACCTTGCATGATGGAACCCTCTAGTCGATTTTTATTACGTATATACATTTTTAGAGTATAGAGCTACCTAAAGAAAAATATGTTAAATGAATAAATACGAGCATATAGAGTAACAATAATTTTATAAATTGCATGAAACGAAAAATTCCACGTACCTTTCGACGGGATACATCCAGCGATATTGTACCAGTCCGGCTAACTTAGCCTCGATTGCAAGATGAACTGTCAGGTGTATTATGATATCAAAGAATGACGGTGTGAAAATACGCTCAAGCTTGCAAAGTATCAATGAAATAGAATTTTGTAGATTCTCCAGCGTCACAATATCCAGGGTTTTAGCGCACAATTCTCTAAAAATACAACAAAGGTCATTGATTACTAGATCAACCGATTCCGGAAGGAAAGTCCTGAGGGCTAATCGGAGAAGATGCTCCATAATAATATGGCGATCATGACTTTTCAGCCCATCGATCTTGCCTTTCACAATTTTTATCTTCTTGCTAAATGATTCTAAGAAACCTGTGGGAACTTTCAAATCATGCAACACCTGCAAGAACCTTTTCTTCTCCGGTTGTGACATATGATTGGCGGCATTGGGAAGTACAAACTTGCCTGGTTTACCAGCTATCGGTTTAGGATGCATTCACTTCTAATTTCCCAGTCCTTAAGATCCATCCGAGCACGGAGGTTGTCTTTCGATTTTCCTCCTTTAAAAGAAGAAAGTTGAGTATGTGCTCGGATACTCCCTTCTCTATGTGTATGACGTCCAGACAATGACACACTAAATTTTTTGACCAGAACGGAAGCTCGTAGAAGATGCTTAACTTGTTCCAGTATGGTGGTTTGACCCGTTTTGCCGGATCTATCCCGAAGGTCATATTATTGTAACCATCCCACTGAGCAGTCATGTCCACTCCGGAAAATGAGGCTGGACGCCCAAGAAGCTCCTGATGGCCATTAAAGTGAGCAGCCTCTAACCTGTAGGGATGGTCTAGTGGCAGGAAACGCCGATGACCGCAATAACAAACATTCCTGCTAAAATTCAAGAATTTCGATATTGTATATTAATGGAAATAAGGGCATACTTTGTAACCATGTACGGACCAACCTGATAGCATTCCATACGCAGTGGCACGTCCCGCTTCCCGGTGTAAGGGAAGGGGACGCAGCGAGGCCAGCTACGTATTTACTACGAAGTAAACGTGCTAAGCGTATCTAACCAATATAAAGAAAAATATACACAAGAGACAAAAGATGTAATAGAACAGTAACTTTTATTTATTCAGCATTTCTTTACAATACAATACTGAAAAGTAAATACAAGTCTGGAATGCAATGCCTAAACAATGGCATAACTGAAATGAAAAGTGTCTACAAGTAAGGTCAATGCTCAGGATATTCTGTGAACTCTCCAAATACTCCTGACTGGTCTCGAACTCTTCAGAGTCGGGTCCTCCTGACAACATTCCAAAGAAGAAGAGAAATAGGAATGTCGTCAGCGAACAACCGCTCGGTGAGTCCCAAAGAAAGAAGGAGAAGAATAAACAGAGAATAGAACAGGTGTAGTAGATAAGTTATATTTATTATACTAACGTAGTTGTTGTAGCCTGGTACAGAATATGTCGGTGTATAAGAGAGGAGTCCAACTTATACCGTGGACTTTGGTAACCCGTAGTACAAGGCTCTGTAGAAAATACCATGGAACAACGGCATGGATGTATAACGTCTTTTAGTGACCATCTCGTGCCGCCTTTAACATGTTCTGTGCCAGTCTACCCCTTTATAAACCCCGTAATATTTATTGTATTGATTGTACTAGTTCTATTGTATTGTCTTGTAGTAAATGGAAGACTTTCCGAAACCATGATATCAGTAAATGGAATTGATATAAATGGATAGTCATGTAATCAGAGTATATTCATCGTTCGGTTCAGTCAAGTTCATATTGATATGAGTTGTATTTTGGTATCCATGGATTCATGTTGTATTGCGGTTATACTTGAATCATATTCAAGTCAGATTGATTTCAGATTATGACTCGAACTGAGTCAGACTTTTAAACAGAATTGAAGTCCTGATTGTTTTGAAGTTATCGGTAACTGCTGCACATGGACGGCAGGATTTATGTTTTTTCTAAGACAATTACCGTGTTGATAACACCGTTGTTAGATTGTCTACCTTAGATAGGCAAGCACACATATTCTTCGGCTCTCTGAGGCTCAAGAGAACTTGTCCCGTTTAAATCTATGTTTACTAGGGTCCTTATTGTAATTTAGTATAACTTGAGGGGGGTTTATGTAAAAATAGTTTTGAAATAATTTAAAAATACACCTCAAGTATTTAATTATCATCTTTAGGGTTTTCATAGATATATATTTTATAAAAGTGAAACTTTCTAGTGAGTAGAACCTTGTTTTCATTATATATGGTATTTTAATGAAATATTGGAATTGTATTGTATTGAAATGGTACTTTCATGTAATTGTGATTCCTTTGATTTAGAAAACATGGAATATTTGTATAATATATTTAAAATATATCTTTTGATAATATTCTTATATATATATATATATATATATATAATGAAAATAAATTTTATTTATTTTTTGTATAAATCTCATTTTCTTAAAAATTGCATTAGAAATTCCATCGAGATATAGGGGAAGTTCATAATACCTTTTGATGAATAAATAAAGCTCTCATTTTTGCCAAATTTTATTGTTTCCTTTGGTCTTCTGGGTTCGTTTGAGTGTGTCAGCGAAATGGTATTCGTGTGCTTCGAACCGAGGAAGGGTGAAACATATAGGGGAAGTTCCTTCTTATTATATAAAAAAAACTTAGCAAAATTTACATCGCTTAGTTAAAGGAGAAACATGTATTCATAGGCATGCTTTTTAAAGGTACAACTTGAGCTTCTCGGCGTTGTAAGGCCGTGGAAATTTGCGACCCTCAGCGTCTTGTAGGCGGTAGGCCCCGCCAAGAAAGACCTCAGAGACGAGGAAGGGGTCGTCCTACTTCGGAGAAAACTTGTGCAGCCTGCCCTGATCAACGAATTCGTTCAGCCTTAGGACTAAGTCCCCGGCCCTAAAGGCGCGATGCTTAACTTGCGAGTTGTAGTAGCGGGCAGTTTTCTGTTGGTATGCGGCGGCTCAAATCTGTGCCCGGTCCTGGTTTTCCAACAAAACGTCCAAATTTGTCCAGAGTGCCGAGGTGTTTGCTTCATCATCGAAATGCTCGACCCTGTGACTGGGCAGCCCGATCTTTACTGGGACCATCGCCTCGGTGTTGTAGCAGAGACTGAAGAGGGTTTCTCCTGTGGGGGTCTTCTTTAATGTGTGCAAGGCCTATAAGACCCGGGGTAACTCGTTGACCCAATTGCCCTGTCATCTTTCCATTCGGGCTCGAAGTCCTCGAATGACATCCCTGTTAGCGACCTCGGCTTGCCCGTTGCACTGGGGATGTGCGACTGCGGCGAACTTCATCAGTATATTGTATTCGTTTCAGAATTCTTTAACTCTTTCGTTCTCGAAATTCGTTCCGTGGTCGGTGATGATACACATCGGGATCCCGAACTGGAATATTACGTTGTTCTGCAGGAACTTAACGGTCGTGGTAGCGTCTGGTTTTCTGATAGGGACGGCCTCGATCTACTTCATAAAGTAGTCCATCGCGACGAGGATGTATTTTTTCCCGACCGTACCTATGGGGAGTTGGCCTATCATGTCCATTCCCCACTGGGCAAATGGCCATGGGGAGGTCAGAGTAGTCAGCTCGGTAGCCGGAAGGCAGGGTATGCTGCCATAGAGTTGGCAACTCTTGCATCTTCTTACGAGCTTTTGAGTGTCATGATAGATGGTAGGCCAGTAGTACCCTTGGAGGAGCGTCTTCTAGACTAAGGTGCAGGCCCCTTGGTGTGCTCCGCCGACTCCTTCATGGACCTCACGGAGGACATAGTCGGCTTCATAGGGGTCGACGCACCGAAGTAGTGGTTATGTGAAGGATTTCTTATAGAGGTTCTCATTGCTCCAGACAAAATGGCGGGATTTGGCTCGAAGGCAGCGGGCCTCCCCACGATCTCCGGGGAGCGCACCCTCCTTCAGAAATTCCACAATGGGCTTCCTCCAATCTTGGTCCTCTTCCCGGGCTATGTAAACTTGGAGCAATGTCACTCTGTCTTCCACGCTGGACCGTGGCAGAATCTCGAGGAGGATATTTCTCTTGTTGTTGGCCGTGTAGGAGGAAG
This sequence comes from Agapanthus africanus, assembly GCA_030015575.1. NCBI lineage: Eukaryota > Viridiplantae > Streptophyta > Magnoliopsida > Asparagales > Amaryllidaceae > Agapanthus > Agapanthus africanus. The sequence continues at coordinate 14,929,693 of JASDDO010000028.1, read as the reverse complement.
CTAGCTTGCTTAGGGCGTCCGCCTGGGCGTTTAGGTGCTGGGGAATCTTCTTCATTTGAACTTCGTCGAAGTCTTTTCGCAGCTTCTTACCTCGGCTAAGTACTTCACCATCAGGGGCTCCCGTGCTTCGAAACGGCCAGTCATTTGGGCAACGACCAGAGCGGAGTCGCTACGGATTTGGATCGTCTTCAGCCCCACTCCGGAGGCGATCCTCATTCTAGCGAGCAGAGCCTCGTACTCATATGCGTTGTTTGAGGCTTTGAACCCGAGCTTCAAAGAATATTCCATCTCTACTTCGTTCAGGCCCTGGATCATGAGGCCGGCACCGCAGCCTTCCTCGGTTGATGACCCGTCGACGGAAAGGACCCAATCGGGGATGGAGTCGGGCTTCTCATCGATCGGGGGTTGAGATCCAGGGGCCGGGACGGGAACCACTTCCTTGATATGGATAGTGCATTCGACGATAAAATCGGTCAGGACTTGCGCCTTTATAGCTTGCCTCGGGCGATACTTGATGTCAAATTGGGACAGCTCCTACCTCCACTTCTCCAAACGACCAGAAGGCTCGGGGGAGGCGAGAATAGCCCCTAAAGGGAGTTCGGTGAGGACGAGGATGGTGTGCGCCTAGAAATAGTGTCGTAGTTTTCTCGAGGACACGATGAGTGCCAAGACAATCTTTTCTACGGCCGGGTACCTTGTCTCCACGTCCATGAAGACGTGGCTTACATAGAAGACCGGCTTTTAGACTCTCTGGACTTCTCGGACAAGCACCGAGCCAACAGATTGATCGGACATCGCTAGATACAGCGATAGCTCATCTCTTTCAACTGCCCGAGTGAGTAGTGGGGGAGTCGCCAGGTGCACTTTTATTATCTCAAAGGCGATCTGACACTCCTCTGACCATTCGAACCTTGGGATCTTCCTTAGATCTTTGAAGAACGGGAGGCACTTTTCCCCGGATATCGACATGAAATGACTCAGAGCGGCTACCCGCCCTATGAGTCTCATGATTTCGATGTTGGTCTTAGGCGCTTCCATATTGAGGATCGCACTGATTTTCTCCGGGTTAGCCCCGATTCCTCGGTGGGTGACTATGAACCCGAGGAACTTACCACTAGTGACCCTGAACGCACACTTGACAGGGTTCAGCTTCATCTTATATTTGCGGAGGATGTCGAAAGCCTCACCCAGATCTTTAGCATGCTGACCTGAAAAGGTCGATTTGACGAGCATGTCGTCGACGTAAACCTCTATGTTTCTTCCGATTTGAGGCTTAAACATCATGTTGACCAAGTGTTGGTACGTAGACCCGGCGTTTTTGAGGCCGAAGGGCATCACTTTATAACAGTATACCCCCCGGTCCGTTGTGAATGCGGTGAGCTCTTTGTCTGCCGGATTCATATGGATCTGGTTGTAGCCGGAGAAGGTGTCCATGAAACTGAGTAGCTCGTGGCCTGCCGAACTGTCGACGAGCTGATCTATCTGAGGGAGAGGGTAGTTGTCCTTCGCGCAGGCCTTGTTGAGGTCAGTGAAGTCGACGCACATGTGCCACTTCCCGCTTGCCTTCTTCACCATGACCACATTCGCCAACCACTCCGAGTAAGGCATGTTTCGAAAGAAGTTGGCCGCGAGCAGTTTGTCAACCTCATCTTTGATCGCTTTTTTGCTTGATCGAAGCAAAGCTTCGTTTCTTCTGCCTGACGGGTCAGACCACCGGGTCGACCCCGAGCTTATATGATATTATTTTAGGGTCTATCCCGGGCATGTCGACGGGCGCCTAGGCGAACACGTCTGTGTTTCCTCGGAGGAAGTGGACCAAGTCGTCACGCCGAGCCCCCGTTAAGAGTGACCCGATTTGGACGGTTCGTTCGTTGTCCCCTTCGACGAGGGGGACCTTTGTTAGAGGCTCCATCAGGGCTCATCGGATCTCTTTATGCTCATCCCGAGTATCCAAAGATCCCCTGAAATCATCCGTGCTCTCAAGATCATCGTTTTTTCTCCTCGGGCGCAGATGTCGCTATGAAGCAAATCTTCACGGTTTGCTAGTTCCCATAGGCCCGACCAATCCCGTCTTGGTCGAGTGGAAACTTGATTGCTAGGTAGTAGGTTGATATCTGGGCCCGGAGGGAATTCAGTGTCGGGCGTCCTAGGAGGATATTGTAGGCCGAGGGAATTCTGGCGACGATGAACTCCAACGCGTATGGCCTGTCTCCCCGATGTTAAGCAGGAGGGTGACCACCCCTTCTGCCGGGATGAAGTGGTTGGTGAACCCCGACAGGATGTGGGCGGTTGGTCTCAGGTCCGACGGGATAAGCCCCATGCGTAGGAAGCAGTCGTAGAAGAGGATGTCTGCCGAGCTTCCTGAGTCGACCAGTATCCTCTGCACTTCGTAACGGTGGACCCGTGCAGTGATTACCAAAAGGTCATTGTGAGGTAGGGATATCCTGTGGAGGTCTTCGTCGGTAAAGATGATGGGCTCAGCTGATTTGACCCTTTTCCTGGGTTGGCTGCTAGTCCCTTCGATCGGAAAGGGGCGTCGTGTCTCGTCAGTCCCAGGTGCACATACCGCTGATACGACCATGATTTGGCCGATCGTCAACTCGCCGAGAGGGGGATGGTGCTCTTTCTCTCGGTCGGCCTGTCGCTTGTCCCGCAGGTATCTTGCCAGGTGCCCCGAGCGGATTAACTCCTCGATGTAGTCTCAGAGTTGTTTGCAGTTCTCGGTGGAGTTCCTCTGTGACATGTGGAAAACGAAATAGGGGCCTCGCATTCGTTTGGCCGCCTTATGGTTGACCGGGGGAAGTTTGAAGAATCCCTCGCCCTTTTCTTCTTCCAACAGCTCTGTCTGGGAAACGTTGAGCAGGGTATACTCCTGGAACTTTAGGGAGTAGGGCTTTGGCCGCTCAATCTTCTTTTTATCCTCCCTTGCCCTCTTCTTCTGATCGGTCTAGTCTGTCCGAGGTAGGTTCGCGTTCACCTCGGATTCAAGTTGGATCTTTCATTCGGTCCAAGCTTTTACCTTGGTCATGGTCTTAGGTTGCGCTAATGAAAATGAGCGGAGCCACTCCTTGTTCCTAAGACCCGACCTAAGGGCAGTGATGACCGTCTCATCCTGGTGTTTTGGGACCTCGAGGAGAGCGTTATAGAAGCGGGTGATGTATCCCTTGAAGGACTCCTTATCCCTACTCTTTATCGTGAAAAGGTGATCGACGGTCCGCTTCTACCGTCTGTTCCCGATGAAGTGGCCAAGGAACAGGATGGCCAACTCATCGAAGGTAGAGATTGAGTGTGGCGTCAGTCCTCGGAACTAGTCTCGTCCAGAGAAGATGAGAGTGGCAAGGAAAGCACGGCATTGCGCGGCGTCGGAGTTGTCCTGGAAACTTATCCCCACTGTGAACGCGTCCAAATGGTATTTTGGGTCGGACTTCCTGTCGAATAAGGAGACCTTTGGGGGCTTGTTCCTAGAGGAGACGTGGACAGCAAGAAGCTCTTCGGTGAAGGGCTTCATGAGCGAGTCGGTGGCATATCTGGCCCCGTCGCTTGAGGGACGACTCTCTCGATGTATACTCTCGATCTTCTTTTTTAGGGCGTTGAGTCGGTCGTGGTATCCCGAGGATTCGGTATACTTAGATTTATGGCCCCTGCTGTCAGCGGCTTGCGCTTGGCCACAGTTCCGGTTCCGTTCGATGAGGTTCCTCAGGTCCCCGGGCGAGGTCGTCTTCGAACTACCGTGGTGAGTCCCATTCGCACGGTCCTGTCGAGGGAGAAGGCGCCTGCCATCCTGGGAGCAGGCGAGCTGACTGACACCTCCTCGGGAGGGACATGAGCGCGATGGGCCTCAGGGCGGGGTGCTCTTTCATATGACCTCGGCGTCGAGCTGTAAGGTGCCCACAGGGTCATCGAATTGGTTGGTCCGGGGGATCTGTGGCCGCTGGAGATAGCGAAGCGGTGCTCGGATGTGCCGGCGCGGACGTTGTCTTCTCTCCCTATATGTCGCTCCCGAGGTGGGGGAGCGGCGACTTGGGGAGCTTGTCCTGCCATGTGGACACAAACTAGCACATCCACAATGGACACGGGCCGATTTATTCGAGCAGACAGTGCGTGAATGGCGTTCGGGGAGGAGGGGATCCATCCACGCCTCCGTTGTGGGGAAGGCGGCGGCTAGTGCTTGGATCGTCGTGATGATCACTTGCCATGAGTTTGACATCAGAAGATCAACTTTCATTGAGTGGAATTTTTGAAAGTTTCCCACAGACGGCGCCAACTTAAGGAGCACAGGATCTCCTTCAGATGTTGACTTCCGTGGATCTGCAGCGAGCGCTGATGGATGACTGAGATTGGATTTGAGGGTTGCCTCTCAATGCTTGTGGATCTCAGTGGGCTTAATTTGGGGATGAGGCCGAGCTACTTGTAAATAAGTCCCGGGGTGGTTGTACCACCGTGGACCCTCCGACGATCAAGTTAGTTGAGGTATTTTGGCAGAGTAACGGCCTATGAGGTAAAATTTTCTTACCTGAGTCTTCTGAGAGAGGGGGTTATATAATGGCAGTCATGGACTGGCGGGCACGAGATTCACGCCGGCCGTTACGCCCCCGACGTTACGCCTGCGTGAAAGGCGGGATCCCCCATTAATGACGAAATACGCTCGTTAATGGGGGAACGCGATGGCGTGGAACGTGGGATCGTGGGGCGGCGGATATCTCGCGTATGACGAGATTCGCGGGGCCGTGTACGAAATGTTGATGGTATGCGTTCTGGATCGGTCGATGAGAACGAGGAAGCTAAGCTAGGCGAGAGGCTTGGAGGCGAGCGGGGGGCCGAGCAAGCTTGGTTCTATGATAGCTCGGAGGCGAGCGGGGAGCCGAGCAAGCTCAGCTCACGGGAGGGCTCGGAGGTGAGCCAGTGGTTGTTTGTAAGGCGGGCATAGAAATGGTCTGAGGGGTCACCGAAGGTCGGGAACATCCTCGGGAGGCAATCCCGAGACATGCTTCCAATATACCGTTCTTGCTTCTTTTTTGTAAGCTTTCGGACACGTCATCTGCCACGTGTCATGATCCGGGACGTCCCAGTACCGAGTATCATCAGCAGGAAATCCGAATCCACTAGATTATATCAATTCAAGCCCGAAAGTTGGAAAAAGTTTAATTTGAGCCTTTGACCAAATTGCATCCTACATTGCTAGTGCCGCCACAGGGCCCACAACAGACACAAGCCGTTACAAAAGAAACCAAATGCGTGTAGGGATCCCCCGCTAGCTCTGTTATTTGCCTGGAAGGTTAATTAATCTTTTTGGCAATCTTTGTAGCTCCAACGTTATTCTCTCTTTCTTCATCTAATACAATTTTAACAATCTTTGTAGCTCCTTGTCGTCAATGGCAACAGAAGCACAACCTCAACGCCCCCTGCGCATCTTCATGCTCCCTCTGATGGCCCCAGGCCACATGAACCCGATGCTCTCCATCGCCAAGCTCCTCTCCCTCCACGGCCCCACCGTCGGCATCACCGTCGTCACCACCCCTAAAAACGAGCCCCTCGTGGGCCCCTTTGTTGCCTCCTTCCCCAACATCTCGGTCCGCCTCGTCCCCTTCCCCGCCGCCGTCTCCCACCTCCTCCGGGGAGGCCACGAAAACCTCTCCTCTCTGAACTTCTCCGATTTCCCTTCCTTCTTCACCGCCTTCTACGCCCTCCAGAAACCGATCGAAGAGCTCCTCTTCCTTCTCCGCCCTGATTGCATCATCTCTGATTATATGTTCACTTGGACTTCAGAAACCGCGCTTAGGCTAGATATCCCGAGGCTCGTCTTCTACGGCCATGGCAATTTCGCAAACTGCGTGCACGAGAGCCTGTACATGAACGCTCCATACATGAAAGAGAACTCCTTCGTGGTTGAGGGACTCCCGCATCGGATAGAGATGACGAGGGCTGAGGTATCGTTGGGGGTGATGCACGCCGCGAGGGAAATGATTGAATCGGTAGAGAAGAGCTACGGTGTGGTTGTTAACAGCTTTTATGAGCTTGAGTCGGAGTACGCAGAGCTGTACAGGTTAGCTAGGAGAGCGTATTATGTGGGCCCGGTGGCGATATTAAACAAAGATAGAGGGGAGAGGGTCAACCCTGAGATTGAAGGGTTGATGGCCGCATGGTTGGATTCAATGGAGAAGGGATCGGTGGTTTACGTCTGTTTCGGAAGCTTGAACGAGTTTTCGACCGAACAGTTTCTAGAGATCGCGGCAGGGCTCGAGGCTTCAGGTCACGGATTCGTGTGGGCTGCAAAGAACATGAAAGACGAGGCTTTGCCGGATGGATTTGAGGAGAGAGTGAAAGGAAAGGGAGCGGTGATAAGAGGATGGGCACCGCAAACAGTGATACTCCATCATCGAGCAGTTGGGGGGTTCATGACGCATTGCGGTTGGAACTCGACACTGGAGAGTATAAGTGCAGGAGTACCAATGGTGACTTGGCCTGTCGAGTATGAGCAATTTGTGAACGAGAAGTTGATCACGCAGGTAATTGGTTTACGGACTTGCCGCCTATCATATCTATAGATCCTTCTGTCTTCCTCACCTTCAATCCATTCTTTTTTTTTCCCCCTCCCTTTGTGTATCCTCTATACCTCAATCTACATGACGTCTTTATATACCTATCGATTATTTAAATTATATAACTACTGTCTCTATTAAAAAGTTTCAGAAGCCTAAAAATCACTTCTCATTGAGTGCATATATGGTATCGCTCGGAATTAATACAGAACATCACCTCAACATCTTAGAATATTGTGATTGATACACGTTACAGGTGTTGGACATCGGAGTTAGTGTCCGAGGAGGTGAGCCTGTGCAAGATGGGAAGAAGACGGTGAAGGCAGAGGAGATAGCGATGGCCGTGAAGGTTTTGATGGGCGATGAGGAGGCGGCAGAGAAGAGAAGAGAAAGAGCACGGAATTACGCAAAGATGGCAAAGGAAGCCATGGAAGAGGGCGGGTCCTCGTACAAGGACATGACCCGTTTGATCGACGAGATCAAGGAGCTTTCTCTTGCGAACCAAATCCACCAGACTCTTCAATAATGAAATTTATTCCAAATGTAAGACTTTGAACAATGTTTGAATTAATTAGGTTTATCCCCCTACAATGATGTTTGGACTTTTGCATATATAGTGGTTAATTACGTAGAAAGGTTGACAAACACAAAGTTGATAAGACACGGCATTGGGACGTACTCCCAAATGCAGAAACCGTTAATTTTGAAAGCTATAAAAGTGTGAGTATACAATTCGTTTGCTATAACTTTCTGAAAAGTCTGCAGGTATCTATTTCCAAAGAGACTTGCAGCATGCCGTCTCATACAGTTTTAATATCTGTAGGCCGCTACAAAAAAAAGTTTAGGTTACAGTTTTGAGAGTAGCTATTAACAGGTTGGCTACAAGAAAAAAAAACATAACTAAATTGATAGCTAAATTGCTCCTAACAATTATGTTGTAGCCAAATAATGCCGTAACTTAAAAGAATTAGCTAAAATTATTGTTCCCAAAAATCGTAGGAAGATTTAAAAAACCAGTAGCTGATAAAGTGCAACATTCACAAAGATTCAAATACTAAATCGTAGCTCAAACAAACAATGGATACAAGTTTTGCTGTGACTAGAGAGTCTGAAGACTACATTTTTTACAGTGACAAAACAATCCAAAAAGTACTATTTTTTTCGAATCCAAAAATTCTATTGTAACAATTTTATGTATCACTAAAGAATTATTTAGCTACATTATGTAACATGACTATAAAATACAAAGACATCGAATTTTTTTGTAGGTTTAAATTCCAAAGTCTATGGATATTGTTGCGGATAAATGACATTACAATTACAAAGTATTCAATAGCATGAAAGAATAAGGCTCCAATTTAAAACATGGTTAAATAATTCAAACTCAACAATTTTGTTTGTAACTAAAAGTCCAAACTCCAGGATATTTTATGTGACTGAAATTCCTTTGAGATACAATATAATTCATATCCAAAATTAATAAACCTACAGTTTATAATGTGACTAACAGTTCAGAGACAACAAACTTTTTCCTACTTAGAAAGTCTTAAACCAATGGTTTTTCATATTGGTTTTGAAATTTCGCTGTTAATTGTGTCTTATAGTACTAACACGAAATACATCAAATTTATATATCATAAATAATATACAAATAAAATATAAAATATAAATGCAAAACCTTTACAATACAACACCAAAATTATTAAATAAAAAGTCGGCTAACCTTTAAATTATTGCAATTTCAAGTGGAATACAAGACTGAACACTTAAACTAAAATAATAGAACTATTCAACAACTCATGACAGCGTGAGTATATTGAGTTACCTGTCCGATAGAAGCTTGTGTGGTATTGATATGCACATTTAATGTATGATGCAAAGAAACAAAGACATAAGAAAATTGAGTTACCTGCCCGATAGAAGCTTGTGTGCCAAGTGATCCGGCTTCATTTCTCCCTATTGTTCCAGCAACCTTCTCCTCGAAGTTGGATAATGTTGCATGAAGATATGATATTTAAGAGTGTACCCTGGTGTTATTTTCCCGTAGCTCAATTTTATTTGCTATGATTTATCTTTTCTTCAATCGCATATAATGTACTCAAGGGTCCTCTAGTTGTCATCTAGTAACTCTGATGATGCTCGCAAGTGGTATCTCCTCAGGATTACGACACATGGCGGATGACGTGTCCAGAAGGCTGCGGAGGTGGAATAAATAGTGTGCATTATAAGGGTTCCTTGGGACTTCGTCTCGAGGAATGTATCCAGCCTTCCAGAAGACCTCCCTGAATACATTTCACATTTACCTAGGAAACTACCAACAGCTCATCTCCAGCCGCCCGGCTCATCTCCGAGCCTCTGACATGCCGAGCTTCCTCGGCCTCCCGGCTCATCTCCGAGCCCTGACGTGCCGAGCTTCCTCGGCATCCCCGATCAACCAGGAGCACGGATCCCATGCATCCCGCAACAGCTCCGTGTATATCGCCAAAACGAGATATCCGTCTCCCCGCGATCCGCATCCCACGCTGGCGTATCCCTCCAATAATGGGTGTATCCATCCATTAATGGGCGCATCATGCCATTAAAGGCGAGTATAATGCGGGGCCGTAACTAACGGCGATGTTCTCGTGTCCGCTCGCTCCAAGCGACCCCTATATAACCCCCCTCTCAAACGACTCAGATATGAGAATTTTATCTCAATACGCCACTACTCTGCTCCTATTCCTCGGCTATAACTTAATCATTGGAGGGTCCTACCGTAGTCATCCACCCCGGGACTTCTTTGCGGGTAGCTCGGCGTCCAACACCAACTCATTAAGATCCCTTTGCGGGTAGCTCGGCGTCCAACACTAACTCATTAAGATCCACACTCAACAACTCCAAAACCAAATCTCAGCCATCCAAGACCACCATCGCAGGATCGACGGAGGACATCATCTGAAGAAGATCCGAAGCTCCATCAATTAGCGCCATCTGTGGGAACGAAAGACTTTTTTGTTCCACCAAAAAAGTTGGTCTTTCACTCTCGATACAATGGCGAGCGATGACCGCAACGATCCAAATACGAGCCGCCACAACGGAGGTGGGAGCGGCTCGCCTCCCTCTCCTAATGCCATCCACGTCTTGTCCATCCGGATAGACCGGTTTACGACGCTGGTAGATATCCCCGTCTGCGTTCAAGCGGCGGGTCCTGCCCACCAGAGCACGGCTCCCCCTCTCCGGGATAACGACGTCTGCCGAAGGACGGACGGGCACACTCAAGCCCTCGATCTACCTCACCCTCATCACGGCGCCACTGAGTGTCGGCGGGCCGACTTTGGCTACCTTAACCCACATGCGGCGATTGATTCCATGACCCGCTGGGCGCCGGACAGCCCCGCGGTCCCAGGGAAGACCGGGTCGTCGCCCCAATGCCCACCGCGCGTTCTCTCCTCCTGAGGAGGTGTCGGTCAGCTCGCCTGCTTCCAGGCATAACCGACGCCCCCACTCTCGCCGGGATTGTGCGAACGACGAGCGCATGGACCACTCGAGAAGGACCTCGTCTGAGAATCTGTGACACCTGATAGAGCGGAATCAAAGCCGCATCCTGGCGCAGACCTGGAGCGGGGATAGCCACCACTCCGACTGTGCAAAATCCTCGGGTAACCACCACCGACTCGAGGCCCTCGAGAAGAAAATCGAGAGCATACGTCGGGATGGCCAAACATACGGCGAAGGGGCCCGATACTCTGCCGATTCGCTGACGAAACCCTTTACGGAAAACTGCTGGTGGAGCACGTCTCGTCCAGGAACGAACCGTCTAAGGTGGCCCTCTTCGATGGGAAATCCGACCCAAAGGACCATCTAGACGCATTTACGGCGGGCATGAGCTTCCAAGATAACTCCGACACGGCCCAATGCCGAGCCTTCCCCACCACCCTCATCCGGGCTGGACGGGAATGCTTCCGAGGACTTACGTCACGCTCCATATCGACCTTTGATGAGATGGTCTCCCAATTCCTCGGTCATTTCGTCGGGAATCAACGGCAGAAGAGGACGGTCGACTATCTGTTCACCATCAAGAGCGGAGACAAAGAATCCTTCAAAGGATATGTCACCCGCTTCTACAACGCGCTCCTCGAGGTCCCCGAGCACCGCGATGAAACAGTCATCACCACACTGAAGTCGGGTCTTAGGCACAAAGAGTGGCTACGCTCTTTTGTATTAGCGCAACCTAAGACCATGGTCGAGATAAAAACTTAGACCGAGCGGGTGATCCAACTCGAATCCGAGGTGAACTCGAATTTGTCCAGAGACGACCAAACCGACCAAAAGAAGCAGTGCAGAGAAGAGAAAAAGAGAGTCGACCGACCAAAACCTTACTCCCCGAAGTTTCAGGAGTACACTCCTCTTAACATCTCCCAGACCGAGCTGCTGGAGGAGGCAAAAGGTGAGAGGTTTTTCAAGCTCCCGCCAGTGGCCCAAAGGGCAGGCAAGCGTCTTACTTAGCTATTTTTCGATTCATGCTAAATGAATGATCGCCACCTGTTCACACCATAATATTGCATTATTATATTCCCCATTCTTATTTGTTTCAAAAATAAACAGGTGTTTCTGACGTATGTCTGCTACATATTACAGGTTACAGGTTCTTGGATCTAAAACAGTGAAAAGATAAAAGACGATGCAAAAGTGGAACTACAACCAACAAATAGAAGGATCTTGATCAAGCCTACATAAAGATCAGTTTACATAGTACAAAGGCAGCGCAAGGTCCAAGATTTCAAAGCGAACGGTTAAAAGTCCACTGCACTACACACTGTGAAGATCTGGAGAATAAACAGAAGTCAATCTGAGAAAAGACCTATATAAACAGGAAGCCAAGGTAACCATCAATCAGCCCAAGAGAACCCAGCTGCCAACTCTACCTTTTGGCCGCGGAACCGCGTCCAAACCAGGCCTCGGGCCGCGGTTCCGCGGCGGGCTTGAGGATTTAGAAGGAGAAATTTAACCATATTATGGTGGCGGCATTGACTGGTCTTTACAGGGTTATTTTGGTAAATGTAGACATGCGAATCAATTGTAACCTAGGGTTTCCTATCCTCTATAAATAGGAACTCTAAATCATTGTATTCTTTTCATGCCTCCCTATGCCTCTTTCTATGAATAAAATTCAGATTTCTTTTAGAGAGTATCGATACCTCTTTTCATATCATGAATTCAGATCTGGCAACCCTGTGTTGATATTTGGAGAGAGCCATCTGTAAAGTAAGTAGGTAATTTTAATTCTTGCCATAGGTAATCTTTCATTCTTTGTCCCTAGATAAATGTTTTTAAATTCTCTAATGAGCGAGTAGTCTTCTCGCTTGTTAGGGTTAGCTTTGGGGAAGGCTTTTGAGAGATGAGATCTCTCATACCTTTCTTGCCCATTATAAATTTTCAATAGGACTCCATGCATACACGCACACACCGCGCCCTACGGCACCCTATCCCTCGAGGTAGCGGTGATACCATAGTATAAAGGCCCGGTTGCGCGTGTTTTCCATGGAGGTTAGGGTAAGGATCTCTAAAGGAAGGACAAGAACCTAGAGGAAGGAACACCTTCCCGAATGGATCTAATCCTCTTTATTGATAATTACCATAACTTCTCATAGATCTTCATTTGGGTATAGAAAGCGTTGAAATTTATTTACATTTCCAAACCATTCCTAAACTTAACCCTAGCAAGATTTAGATCTAGATAATCTTAGTATAGATAGATTTAGTTTTTAGATTTAATAAATCAATCCGAACACCCATCGGAATTAACTCGTTTGAGCGATTAGGAAATTCACAACATCCTTGTGGACCGACCTGTACTCACCGGCTACCTGCATAGCGACGCCGTTCTTGATTGCGATTAATAGATAGTTTTTGAGATCAATCAAATGGCGCCGTTGCCGGGGATCGAACCCGGGTCACCCGCGTGACAGGCCGGAATACTCACCACTATACTACAATGACTAGAAGCGTCTAGGAGAAACAGTTCGACTTTGCAACCCATTTTGTGTCAACCAAGTCAACCTTTACCACCTTCATATGTTGATACCACTTTTTCAAGTCCTGCTGTCACTCCTAAACCGATGTCCATTGCTGAGCATATTGCTCAATCTCGTAGCCGATCTTTCACCCCTCTCCACACATCTAGTTCTAGGGATCAACAAGTCCATTCACCTTTTTATCCACATGTTGACCTTACTCCTGTCCAACCATCCAATTCCTACCAGTCCTACCCGACTTTCCCACCTTCACTAGACATTGCTTCTACACAGCCATTTGGGAATTTCACATATCCAAAAAAATTCGAATTTTTTACCGAAACCCCTTCACAACCCATGTCTAGTTTGGAACAATCGTTGGAGGCGTACATTGCAGCAACAAACAAAATGATTAGGAATGTGGATGCGTCCGTGGCCGCCCTTATGCAACCTAGTGAACCGGTAGCTAGTTTCCCGCTAGCTCCAAATTTTTCAATGTATAAGGAGGCGGTTGGACAGAGTGAGAATGTGAGAGGATTTCCAAATCAAATCTACCCATACCCAATTGAATCCAACAACTCCAATTTTCAAATATGTGTCCAAAATAACGAGTTGTATGATTTTGTAGTGCTTGATTCGCCAAATTGTGAAGAACCCCTTTCGAGTGAAACCACACTTAATCCTTTCGATCTTTACACCTCCAATATAGGACCTGAATTGATAAATATCCATGCTTTTGATGAGGTGTCAGAAAAAATTAATTTTCACTTGATTGAGGATATAGACGCCGGGAATATTTCGGATGATGAACCTGTCGATTTGATTGAAATTTTATGTCCAATTCATCATCCCGAGTCATTAAATGTTTTTCCCGAACTTCATATGCGTCTTGATTTTGATGATAATGGCATGGATGAGTTAAATATTGAGGAGAATTATGAAGATAGTATTGAGGAGAGTATTGAGGATAATATTGAGGTTGAACCATTTTTGTTTGATGTGTCGAATTTTCCAATTCATACTCTTGAACCTTTAACTAAATCACCCTCCCTCCTTTCCATCGTTCCATCCACGCCTAATATCACGCTTGAAGACTGTGAGCTTGAAAATTTTTCCCTTGAATCTAACACAGTCCTCACAGCCGATAACACTTACGAGTGTTTCACTTTTTCGGACGATGTTGATGACTCACCGTCCGAGTTTGAGTCCTTTGAATTTTCAGATGAGTTAGTTGAACCATCAGACTCGGTTGCATACAGTCGTTTCGAACCATTGATGGAATCTTTCAAGTTCGAGGCAGTTTACTACGGTGAGAATGAGACTATCCCTAATTCACTCCCTTTCGTCCTTCCTATCGTTCCGACCGTACAAGAGACCGTTATGCTTTCATCTCCAATACCAAGCTCGGCGTACCCATGCTTTCTTGCGAATCTTGAGGGATTTAACTCCATTTCTCGACGGGTTGATAGGTTAGCACAATCACTTTTAACACATCGGTCATCACAAATTGTGCTAATTTATTCACTCAATTTACACCCTCAAGATCGTGCTACCCTTCTTTCTCTTTTCCGCCCTTCTTCTCCTCCACCGAGACCATATTCCACTCTTCTTCCCATATGGTCTCGTGTTTTTCTCATTTCTTTTCTTTCCACTCCATTCTTTCACCAACTCGACCACTACCACGATAAGATTTTTGAATGGTTGGTGCTAACCTTTGGCTTTGTAAAGCCAAGTTTAAGTTTGGGGGGAACCTTGTTGTATATATGTATATATATTTTTGTTTTCTTTTTCTATAAAAAAAAATTCAAAACACAAAAAAACAATTTGTAAATAAATAAACAGGGAAGTGCCGACATTCTCAACTCTCTTGGTGTAGCATGATAGTGAGGACACTGTCAAGTTTAAGTTTGGGGGTATGCTCGGTAAGTCTTCTTTCTTCGCATTCATGTA